>CM046727.1:39668725-40868725 GCA_025584915.1 Monochamus saltuarius
CTGTGAAATTTCTAAAATATATATTATTTTTTCTAAACCCCACAAAATAAATAACTTATTCGTACTAGAATTTGTGCCATGTTACTTTAAAAGCATGTGTCTCATAGATAAACTTGTAGTTATAGACAAATGTATAGTAATTTGTCCTGTTTCTGCTAATTACGTAATTATTTCCATTTAGAGACACATTCAACATGTAACAGTGTTTCTCCAAATTGTTAGTTAATGCACCAGGTAACAATGAGAATTCGTAAGAACAGGTAGCTTTCTAAAATGATTATTATAAAACGTTATTAAATAATTACTTATGAGAATAGATACCTAATTGATTATCTGGGAAGACGTAATACGTAGTCTGAAACAGCTGGCCGATGAGAACAACTGTGACTGGTTTGTTGTTTTATATTTTAGCAACGAAATATCAAACAAATGTTTCTCCAAGTAGAATACTGTTCTTTTAAGCATCAATTCGTTTCTGCTATTTTTGTTTTAATAAATTTTATGCACGCAACTGTTAAATGAGATATAACACCAAGTGATATAAGGTCTGTGCATTCACATCATATTATTATTCTCCCAACTAACCACACAGGCTTTCAACGGCACATACTAGTAGCATAACGGTTTACTAAACATGAAAAAACTTTTACTTGAAACTGAGTAATTTTCGCTAAAACTTTATAACCCAAAAAAACTGCATCAACGTTTATTATTATTAAAATTTAGAGTAGGACAGAAGAACGGAGATATTATACAAAAATTAAATATACTTACATCAAAATGTTCAGTAAAATGCAACTATTTATCTTAATCTAATTTTCATTCTATATGCATATAATTTTAATTAGACACAAACATATATAAACAGTATGTTCTAGTCAGAAAATTGATGCCTTTAAAGAACAATCGTTTTCGGAAGGCGAATTAGACGAAATGTATACATTTATTTCATTTCAACTAATACCTACCGTCTGTTTTTGACAAGAAGTACATTTTATTGGCAATCCTTCTCTAGTGCAGGTAATTTCTCCGTAACGTTAATCGTACCTTATTAAGAGGCGTACCTGAGCATGACTTAGGTATATTATAAACAAGTGAAAAGAGCTGCTGCAAACTAAATCTTTTGAAAGTTGAATCAATTCAATCAAATAAATGGAAAATTGTGTTAAATTTTATATTATTCTACTGTTATTACCAGTGTATTCAGATATCTAGATCGCCAAAGATGTTTGATCTGAAATGATCCAACGAAAAACATCTTAATACAGTTTTTTTGATTTGCTGATGCAGTTATTTAAATCTTATTTAAATGGCAGGCACCAATTTGTCCAGTTTTTCAGTTGCACATCTGGGTCGGTATCTGCTACATCGGCTGTGCCTCAGGAGTCAATTTTGGGTCCCTTATTATTTGTAATTTATATCAACAACATAGTTAAAGATCTGCTGTCACTATCTCATATATGCAAACGATGTAAAAATATATAGCAGAATTGGTGTACTGCTAAGAATCTCTCTCTCTAAATGCTAGCAAGTGTAGCGTGATGACATTTACCAGAAGAGTGAATCCTATTTTGTTTAATTATGACGGCATCATACTTGGCCGTCTTGATACAGTAAAATACCTACGCTTCTATTTGGCCATAAATTAGCTTTAATTTTCATATTGATCAGACAATTCAATGTGCATACAGGAATCTGGATTTTTTTGACAAGAATTACCGTTTCCAATAATCAAGTATATATGATACTGTTTAATGCTTTTGTTGGATCTAAACTCGAGTATCCAGTGTTGCATGGAATCCTGGTTATAATATATTTCAATCAAACGTTGAGGATGTTCAGCGGCGTTTTTTAAAGTTGCTCTCTTTTCGTGAGGATGGTGTTTATCCTCAAATAGGTATTCCGCATAATATCTTACTTGAACGAGTCGGAGTGTCCAGTCTTGAGCAACGTAGAAATATGCACTCTGCTGTCCGGTTTCTTTATAAAATCTTACATGGTATGTGTGACTGCTCCGAGTCTTGAAACTTAATACTATTGCAGGTACCCAATCAGTCAACGCGTAGTTCCCATACTTTTTATTTGAATAGATCTAAAACCAATTTATTAAAATTACACACAATGTGTTTCACTTATGATAACCAGCAGAACGATTGGTCATATTTAACACCAATATCAGTGCGACAAAACATGACAATTTGTCTGATTTTTTTCATTTTTTTATATTTAATGTTATGTTTTTATCTTCGTCGGTCAGTGGTCGCGCGTCGGTCAGTGGTCGCGCGGTTTAAGGCGTCAGTACTTGAATCGAGTTGACTGGATCGCTGTGGGTTCGACCCCCGCAGCCGGTAGACCGTATATAAGCTATATTCGTGGAGAGATTGGCACCCTCTCTGTGGGTATGGTAGGGTGGAAGAATGTAGGCTTGGGTCAATGTGAGAGATTGATACCGGTTGACATTTGACTACCTCCCTAATTAATGAGGTTTTCCAGGTTTCCCTCATTCCTGCACTGAATGGTGGTTAGGGCCTACCAACGTAAGTCGTTCCTGGGCGCAAATGCGGCCTGCTTAATAATAATATGCCGCCCCCTCTCCCGCACAAGTCTTCGACTTCTGGGCTAGTCCTCGTGATTAGAATGAGGGGTAGAGATATTATTATTATTATTATCTTACGTTGTTTTTATCTCTTATGTTATTTTTAATTTGTCTAATGTCTTTACTCACCCAGTAAATAGATTCTCAGTGGAAGGATGCATTAAATAAATAAATAATTAAATAAATAAATGAAAACTATTATAACATAGACGCACATCTTGTAAGCAACACCCTGTACTCTTATGTAACATAGAACGCCTTACTTATATAATCTATTCTGATAGATGTACTTAACGGTTTTTCTCAAGCGCCTATTTTCCTCTTGTTACCGTATTTAGTCTTTCACAGTTCAGAACTGTGCTAAGCACACAACAAATATTTACATAATCATAAAGAAGACGCATAAAAATAGGAAGCGAATACAATGTGCTTTACCTTGTACCTAATGAATAACGCTGAATGCCGAGTTGAGCAAAATGATTTATTTTTTATGTTTTACGAATACTTTATGTAAATCCCGTGAACTTTTCCATTGTTTTTCTTTTTAACGGGTATAGAATAGTGACCTGAATGGTAAATGCATGCAAATGCGAGATATGAAGTAGCGGTCTGTAAATATTTATGTACTATTATAAGATGTTCGTATCTCCAGGCCATCCTTACATCAATGATGTCAATAAACAGGTTTATAAATAAATAATTACTATGAAAGTTGCTTCTATTTTAATAATAATATATTTCCTATTTTAATTTTTGCAATTAATTTTGCTTTTTACAAAGGGGCATAATATGCTAAAATATTCTGTAAAACAAGTAAACTTTATTTAATGATTGCAAACAGACAGGCAAATGTCTAATTACATGGAAATAAATTAATATTTAACATAAATAATAGTAATGCGAAACTAGGTATACAAGTAAAAATAAAAACAAGGTACCTATTAAATATACAGGGTGTTAAAAACAGAGTGAAAAATATTTCAGGAGGTAATAGTATGAACCAAAATAATTAGAAAAGTCTTAATAACCATGGGTCCGCAAAGTAACGGTTGCGGAGATATGGACCACTATTCGTTTTTCAAACATTTTATTTTATGAGGAATAAACCGACAAAGGAAGCTTTTAAGCAGGCACGACATCTTCGTCTCAACGATATTCGAACTCTTTCGAAAACACCCTCCTGGGTTTGGATTTCTTGACACTTTTGATTAATCCGTAGCTGTAGCTCTTCCAGGCTATTTACAGGAGTACCATACACCAATATCTTCAAATATCCCCAAACAAAGAAATCTAAAGCGTTCAGATCAGGCGATCTTGGAGGCTATAAAACAGGTCCGGCCCTTCCTACCCATCTATGTGGGAAAGTTTGGTGTAAATGCTCTCTAACGGCCATGGAAAATGAGCTGGAGCACCATCATGCTGGAACCACATTTGTTGCCTCTGATTTAAAGGAATGCCTTCCAAAACTCATACAGTGTGTTCTGCAGAAAGTTGAGGTAAGCAGCGCCTATTAATCGGTTTGGTAAAACAACAGGACCTAGAAACCTGTCACCTACAATACCCATCCAAATGTTTAATGAAAAACGTGCCTGCGTGAGGATTTTTGTCGGTCCAAATAATTATGCGTATTCTGAAAATTAAACACTCCATTTCTTGTGAACTCGGCCTCATCAGTAAAAAGAATGTTTGCAAGAAACCGAGGGTCTTCAGCATCATGACGTAGAAACCAGCGGCAAAAAACCAATCGTACTTGATGATTATTTATTGGATTTAAGGCCTGTACTTGTTGCACATGGTATGAACAAAGCAGTTGCTCGTGAAGGATTCTCCAAACAAGAGGACCACTAATTCCTACCTCGGCTGATATTCTCCGCACACTCGTACCTGGATTCTGCTCTACCAGTGCTAGAATTTCTTCTGCTCTAGGAGTGGATACCGACCTTGGTCTTCCGGATAAATGGCACTGTTTGCTCAAGGAACCGATATCACGCAATCTTTGGTGAATTCTTCCAAATATGCGTTGTGAAGGAATGTGGCGATTTGGATAAGCGTCAACATAAAGACGTCACGCTTCGGTGGCGTTCCCATTAGCACGACCATACATGAAATGCATGTCTGTTAATTCTGCGTTAGAGTAACCAGCCATAGCGAAAGAAAACGTGTGCGCTGAGAACAACTGTCAAATACGTACTGTTTATTTCACTAAACATCAACCAACTATTATAAGAAAATACACAACGTTTTTTCAAAATAAAACATTCCATATCTCCGCAACCGTTACTTTGCGGACCCATGTTTATTAAGACTTTTCTGCTTATTTTGGTTCATACTATTACCTCCTTAAATATTTTACACTCTTTTTTTAACACCCTGTATATTTAATAGGTACCTTGTTTGTTTTTATTTTTACTTGTATATTTTCGCATTACTATGCTATGCTATTATGTTTTATGTTGAAGAGACGTTGTTTATCAAACCTAACAACTAAAAGTGGTTAATTATAAATTAATGATTTAATAAAAGTTATACCAGGTGCCTAATTTTTATTAAACGTAACGTAAACAGAAGCAGTATTCAATTTTGGGTCTAACTAATGTATTTTCAGTATAAGAATATTGTTTGTATTATTTAAATTTTGAAACTGATTATGAATACTCACAGTTGCGATTTATAATCTATAAAAATGAAAAACAAAACAATTTCTTGACAAAATTTAGAATAAAGAAGTCTTATAAAAAAATTCGATCTATACGTATACCTATCCATGTTAATTAACTGCAACACTACTAAAAAGAACCAAAATATGAACGTCAATTCTGTATTAACTTATCAAGGATATAGGAAACGATCATCTACGTTTAACACTCTATAAAGAGAACAACAAATCAAGCCAGTGTTTCGATTTCAAAAAACAAGCAGAACTTTTTTATACAATCTTATCGCCTTAAAAAAGCTATGCAAATATCACCTGATATGTTTGCTAGTTTGTCTCTAGTCTAGATCAATATTCAGTAAAGCATCAAAAGTGATGTAGTATTTACATAATGTAAAAAATAACTGTTTACATCAATTTTTGGAATTTCTAAAAATGTGTTGGCCAAAATTTGAAACTTTTTGCTTGTTCCTACGCCAATGGAGGCCAATTCCAACATGTTTTGTACGAATGGGTGAATTTTTATATCATTTTGTGTCATTATTTTTGCATCTACTTGCTGTCTACAAAGAATTTACCTGGGAATTTACTTTAGAATTTAAAATAATTCACTACCAAAACCAACCCGACATTGTTTGGTATAAGAGTTTATGATTATATATATTCACTACCAAAATAAATAAATACAAATTATGTTTTTAAAAATCTCTATTTTAGTTAGTTCGTGCCTCTTCCTTGAAAAATCAACAAAAAATCGAAAGCCTATTGTAATCTGGCAAAGTCTTTCTGTTTATGCAGTCTACCCATCAGTCAAGCACCGTTGCATGCAGGACTGTACTGAAAACACTAAATGTGTCCATATACACGGTGTAGCGAAGCTACGTCTAGCAACCTTTCGCTGCTCCGTGCCGGATTGGAAAGTCACAAACACGAAGCGTTCTACATAGCAGTAGACACCATTGAAAGCTCCCGACCAAACTAGAATAAGCTGTTTAGTTGGTTAATGACGAGTGACTTTAGTTGTTTGATATAGGTTTATCAGGCATTAGTCCGCAGAGTAGTTGTTTCCTAGAATTTCGTGTTTGCAACATATAATTTACACAGAATCTGTTTGAATATTTTGTAGCTTTCATTTAGCTTCCTAGAAAATTATTCGATACAGAAGTCAAGATTGCTCCAAATTGATATTTATCTTTTGTCCTAAATAATTTATTTATATATAACTGAAATACTGTTCTCAAATAAAATCGCAGTTAAGATTCATTAATAGCTGTTTTACACACACTAATTTATTGACCAATAAATAGTAAAAGTGGACCTTCAGTTTATTTCATAAGTTTAAAACAGAAATTGCGTTTCAATTTATTGACGATAAATCGCTTATAAAATTAGGAATTAAGAGTGTTTTGGTGGTCCATTTAAAGGATACTTAGTGGAGTTTTACATTATTAATTAGATAATTGTCTTTACCTGATAGTGGAACTTGCTAAAGAAAAGAAAATTTAAAAAACGAAATCTTTAATACCAAATTTTTGTTGTATTCAGCCATACTTTCAGAACGGGTTCTTAACTTATGGGCTAAAAATTATCACTCTGAGATAGGTTGCCTAGCAAGTATTGAATAAAAATCATGTCATTTTAAGAAATATATACAGAATGATTTTGAATATGGGATAGTAATTTTAGTATTTTAGTAGTAGTACCTTTGTGCATGATATTTAATTAAAAGAGTCAAGATTTCCAAGTGTGTGGAAGAAAGCTGAAGTCTGGCCAGTTTTCAAAAAGGGTAACCAAAATGACCTCAGAAATTACCGTCCAATAAAGATACTCAATAACTTTTGTAAAGTTTTTGAACCAGCATTGCACAACTGGATCTCCTGTCATACGAAAAATATGATTTCTGAAGCTCAACACGGTTTCTTGGCTGGTCGCTCAGCTGTCTCAACCTTATATGTAAGACACAGTTTATTAGTGAGATCATTGATAAGCGAAGTCTGGTAGATGTAATCTACACTGATTTTTCTAAAGCCTTTGATAAAATTGAACACAAGATTCTACTTTTAAAACTAAGATTCTATGGTTTCTCTGACTCACTGCTGGGCCTGTTTTGTTCTTATTTTTCTAACCGACAACTTTATGTGCAGCTTAAAGGGTACAAATCTTCTTCAATCATCTGGGGTACCTCAAGGTTCTATACTCGGTCCAATGTTTTTTATTTTATTTATAAATGATATTATAGAACAGTTAAATGTTAAATGTTTAATTTACGCAGATGATTTGAAGATTTTCCTTGAGATAAACTCACTGCAAGATTGTGTAATGCTTCAGAGTAATTTGAATCGAATTAACGAGTGATGTCTTCAAAACAACTTACCTCTGAACGCTCAGAAGTGTAATGTTATGTCCTACACGAAAAAAACAGGTAAAATACTATTCGATTACAAGCTAGGCAACATTACAAGGATCATGTCAAGGATCTTGGTGTGTTGTTTGATGAAAAATTATCGTTAAATGAGCATATGTCTTGTACTATCAAATCTCCTTATAGAAGCCTGGGAATTGTTCTTTGTCTGTTATATTGAGCATATTAAGCGAATATATTCTGTTTAGGTACCTATTTTTATTTATTTTTTTCCCATATTTTTATATCTTTTGTACTCTGTATTTATCTAGTATTAATATTATTATTCTAATTTTTAATTTCTAACTTTGTAATATGTAGGTATCTGTGTGTTTATATACATATATGTATGTGTATCTATTTTATTTATGTACTATTTTTTATTGGTGTTGCTTTGTGTATTTCTTTTTAGATTATTTTATTGTACTCACTTTATGTATTTTACTATATGTTTCCTGATCCCGAAACTGGGTTAATCCCGTGGGGTGTTGTAATTAAATAAATAATTAAATAAATAAATAAAGTGATATACAAAAAAGCCCAATAAAATGTTAATAGAAGAAATCATAAATAATTCACCCATTTTCGCATTTTTAAATTATGTAAGCCGGTCCTGCACGTTTACAGGAAATGTTGTAAATTATATACGCCTTTCGCGTTTACGTGTATCCCGAGTTTGAATATAACTGATTATTTCAAAAATTAATATTGAGGTAAAAGTTTTTTTACATACGTTTCTTTATTGAATCTCTCTCAATTACTTAAAACTGTAATCTGTAGATAAAGAACTTTGTTAATAATAATTTATGGAATACAATAATCAACACCTTACAATCAAGTAGAAACTAGAAAATGTATATAGTATTATGTTTTAATTTTCTATCTGCAAATAACCTTTAAATTTCAATGGAAAAGTTACGTGATTCTTCAGCAGTGTGTAAAGGTCACGCAATCATTGTAGCTGTTAATTTACAAATTTATTATCCGTAGTTTAGACAAAATTGCAAAATGTTTTCATTCTCTTAGCACAGTTGTGTCGGAATCCTTCTGCGATGTTATCTTTTAAATATAATAATTATTGTATACTTTGAAAAAATTACACAGCAGACTACTGAAGACCAAAGAATGATCTACACAATACAGAGCCGTACCCAGCCAAATCAGTCAAGGAGGGCTAAAGGAAATCTAGATGGGGCTCTATAACACAAAACACAATGTTGCCTTCTTATACAGAGTGATGATTTAGATAGTGCCGAGCGGTGATGCAGTGTTTGAATGAAATTATTACTGCTTAAAACGAATCTGAAAAAAAAAGAACTGTGCACACCAATGGTAGTGCTGCAGATGAAACATGGAAATCGAGCATTCTGATGTGGTGCATGCATATTTGTTGCAGCAGAAGCTGTGTAATCGAGTATGCTCTGTCAAATATGCGGAACATACAATTCAATACAATTTTATAGAAAAGTATACGGACAGCATATATTTATCTTTGTGTTGACTGCAATATGAATCACTCTGTACTATTTTGCAACCTGACTTTAAAATCTCTTTAAACAAAATAGGCTGCTTAGCCTAAAAGATGGGCATAATTTTAAGAACAGTAGGAAGGAAGCTTGTAGTTTCAAAATACAAGGTGTCAAACTTGTTATTCTTAAGAGTTTTTTTCTTAATTATCTTTAAATCGGTTAAAGATAAGAAACGTGCAAACCATTTCTTTTCCAAAAGCAATGGTGTGGATACGGGTAATTTGAATAGTAGGTGTAATTAACAATTATATATTACTGTCAAAATTTCGCAAATACCCTAACGACCTTGCAAGCCCCAAATGATAATATAAAAAAATTGTATATTAGTTTAAAATTAATAAGAGGTACGTTTTTCGAGAAGAGATACCTACTCACTCCCCATTTGTCTTTGTGTCCGTAGAACACCCTGTATATCGTATTTATTAAAAATATTTTTTTTTTTCAGTAAACACCTTCCGAGGCTCCGACACACTCGGAGATGTTCTGGAGAGTCAAGCAATGACCACTCTCACTCCGTGGAGTCAGTAATCATTGCGCCCGTAAATCGTGTGTTCTGAGCAGACGTAGCGAACCAAGGACGATTGCCTTCTGCATTCTGCCGGCTAAGATCTCTGCCGAATTTCGACAAGCCGGTATGATCTTTAACTCAGAAAGCAACGTATGTCTCATTCCACCCAGGACGCCTATAATTAGCACCACAATCTTAACAGAGTGGTCTGGATACAGCCTGCGGAGCTCGGAGAGAAGATCTCGATACTTCCTCCGTTTTTCCTCCTCTTGTAGGACGATGTTGTTCTCTGCGGGAGCCGAGAACTCAATCACAAACATCGTCCTAAGCTGGTGGTCGAGGAGAACTGCATCAGGCTTATTGGCTTGATTTGCCTGAGGGTGGGGAATGAATAGTTCCAATAAATTCGACACTTCTCATTCCCCACAACGGATTCTATATCCCCCGGAGCATAAGGCAGCACTCTCGTCTATCTCATACGAGTGTCGTAAATGATAATGCAACACCCGTAAGGCTGAATCGTGTCTTTGGATATACGCTGTGGCCGCATATACCGGACAGGCAGACAGGAGATGCATAAGCGTCTCCGGCGCTTGGCGGCAGGCCCTGCAGCTGGTATCAGGAACCTCGATACCCAAGACACGACTACGATAGACGAGTATGTTAATTACACCATCTTGGCAAGCCATTATGAATCCCTCGTTCTCAGAGTTCAGCCCCGCTGACCTCAAAAAAGCAAAGGTCAGCCATTCAGATAAGCCAAGCCTCTAGATGTCGGTAGAAGAGACCATGCATTGGCTTATCCTTATGTAGCTGCAGAAGATGATGCGTTTCTGCAGCTTTAATTAGGGCTTTTAACTGAGCAGGATCCGACTCGGTGACAGAGTCTGGATTTTCCCGCTCAGTATCGAACACGAGACCAAGTTCATCGGCTGCTCTTCTCGCTGCCTTATACACAAGCACTCCTATCCCTGCTGCTTCATGGCCCTGGACCATGCAGAGAAGGGAAACCGAGCTCCTGATGACTTTACAGGTTTCCTCCAAAACCACTCTACCCTGGACACACTCCAAACTCAAGAGTCCACGGTTTTCTCGATTTCTTGGGATGTATAATCGCGGAACGGACGATCTTGGATGCAAACTCCGACGGAGATGCATCATTTTATGGGTCCCTACATCGAGTTGCCTCAGCTCTTCTTGTGTTCATTTCACTACTCCAAAGGAGTAGAGAAGGATCGGAACGGCAAGCATATTTGTGGCACTCACCTTGTTCTTACCCGACAGCTCCGAAGACCAGATCTGTCGGAGGCGGTGCCGATACCTGCCGCGGAGAGCGTTTTTCACCGTTGCCACCTCATGAGTGCCCAGCTGTGGGACACCCAAATAGGTGTACGACTCTCCGGCATCTAGATAGTGAAAGATGCTTCCGTCTATGAGCTGGGCGTCCTCTCCGTATGGACCGCATTGTCTCTCTTGAGATGAACCATATTATTATTATTATTATTATTATTAAAAAACATCTGAATATCTATAACACTTTTATTTAAATAAAAATATTGTGTCCAGATCGGTAATCGACAAATAGTATTTATGTTTTCACTTGAAAGATTTTGATTTTTCTTCTCAAAATTAGTATATTTTAGATGATTGTTTAATGAAAGTATGCAGTGTGTCCACGGATGAATGCATAAAAATATGATTTTAAGTTACTAACGTACAAAGTGTTCTATATAAAACCTATTAGAAAGATAGTAAATATAGCTGATTTTATCTTTGGAAAACAATAATAGGTAATGCCAGCTTGTATTATTAATGTTGACATTTACAGTTAAGATGATTTGGAGTCATCCTGTAGGTACATATTAAATCTCGGAAAATACTTTTTATTTATTTGTCTCTTAACTGAGAAGTAAATTGAGTTACAAAGCATCGAGTATATTTTAACCATTTCATTATTGAGGACACTCTGTATATATTGATCAATTTAAAACTACATAGTTGTACAATTGGACGCAAATGCCCTAAACAATTTTTTTCTCATGTTGCCAAATTGCATCATACTCTTAGAAATATCCCATCATTTCTGTGTATTAATTTGATCTAATTGGGTAATACTAATTTGTATGTCCCATATTATTTAGAAAAACTGTAGCCATGATTGGTGCAATAAAAATAAAATATTTCGTACACAACTGCCGAAGTTGACATTTCAAAAACTACTTCATTGATGTATTAATAATACATTTATGAGAAAGTATCAGCAGATACAAGCTCTCAAGCGTAAACTACTCGTAAAATAAAGATGTTATGCTAATACTACTCTTAGGCCTCGACCAGACTGAGCAAAGAACTTAAATCCATTAACGAAGTTGTCTCATCTAGGATCGCTTATTTCTTGATAATAATATAAAATAAAAGTTTCATGATTTTTTGATGATTCATTGATTAGCGTACAATATAATAATGAAGACTTTTTACTATTTCAACTTTCACATGTTCTCGTAGATTTGTGATTTCTTCTTTTACTAAAAACTTATTTGTAACAGATACTTTCATGAGCAGAAATTTATAGTCTGCATTCATTAAAAATCTGGATATTTCCTTCTAATGTTTGTAATATTGGATCCAGTTGACTAATAATTTGGCAGAAGAGCGTCGAAAACAATATCCTGCACCTTTTATTTTTGATTTTTTGGCTTGTAGCCAACATTTGATTTTTTTCAAATATACCTTTAGATTAAGGAATTTTCCAATATCAAGGTCCTCCTTTAATTTGAAATATAGTTTCAAAATCAAATACTTCCATTATAGAGTTGACGGAGAGTTACGTTTTGCAATATCGTGGAAATTGTCCAAAAATACTTGTTGAAGTGTTCTTCCCATGCGCATTGGTCAAAGGCAACAAACTCTTTTTCATAGCGCATTTTTAATTTTGTAGGAATTAATGCATTATTTACATCATTGGCGGCCTCCAATATCTCTGTCGGAACATTTTTGAGAGACTCTCACTCATTTTGGATAATTTACGACGAAGAGAAATGAAAAATAATTCAAACTCAGCCTACAAACTGAACTGATTGAAAATTTAAAAGATTATGGCAAAAAATATTAACAATCAAAACTCCACGTAGCTATGGAAACAACAGGATTTTTTAACGGTTATTATTTGTGTCCAGCGTAATTCAGCGCCGCAGCAGCTTAACTGCTATTTACTGATGCACATTGAGAAAAATGTGGCGCAAACTTTTTCGCTTAATGCTCCGCATCCGCTGAATTACGTTGGACACAAGCATTGTCACAACAATATAATAGGCTTACTGTATAATGCAATAATAATTGTGCGGAAAAGTGCACTTTACCGCACTAGTACGGAAAAGTACCAGTTTCGCCATGAAAAATCGTGTGGAAAAGTACACTTTTCACCATTTTTGATAGCGATCAAATGCTTATTCGTATTTCTTCCATGATTTCTCTGGCACGTGATTGCGAACACTGAAAGCTTCATTCTCAATATCTGATGGTAAATCATCGTTTGAACTCATACATATTTACACTTTGATAATAATTACGCGAAACAATAATTCAATGACAGACAGCTATGTTTATACCCGTTGCTACTTTAATTATTATTACCGCACTTATGTAATTATACGACTCAGTCTTCGTGGTACAAACTTCACATGCGTGCGGTAATAATATCCCACTTATTGCGTAAATAACTATTACCACTTTTGACTGTACTGAATTAATTCGATAACCCGATAAAAATCGCTGGCTCTAAATTCAAGCAAATCTGTCTTCTACAAAATTACTTGCCGTCCGCCCGCTATTCAGTCTGGTCGAAGCTTTAGATATTTGCTACCGCTAATGCCAGTCGCCAAGTGAAAACCGGCCTAGATTTGCACACCAATTCGTCGCGGACTGCCCACCACTAATCAATTTATTTGGTTCAAGTAAATAACGCCACTTTTCTAAGAAATACGCTAGCGCGAATGTGTTCCAAGATTCTAGATAACAGAACTAAAGGACAAAGTTTACGGTGAGCGGGAATTAAGGGATCAACAGTAAATTCGCATTATGTGTGTCAAGTAGCCGACAACAGGGTCATTTTTTATCGGCAAACCGAAATTTAGCAATCGGTAAGATTTCTAAACTGTATGTTTTGTCGTTTGCTGCAACGGCAACGTTAAAGATTTTGCTGTGTTGCGTCTTAAACTGTTAGAAGTGCAGTTTATAATGGGATAAAGTAATGAAAATAAAAACGATAAGAAAACAGAGATTGTGTCAAGAAGTGAAGTCCGGTAACACACTTGCGGTTCAACCGCAAATTGGATTTTGGCAGAAAATTATCCTCGATCCAACCACTATACCATACCTACTGATCTTAACAATTTTCAAAAACATTTGTAGTTCAGAAATTGTTAATAATAAATAGTTACTTTTTACACACGACAATAATGTTATTTTATCGTCCACCAGAAAGGATTAATTCGCGAACAAATTAATTTTGGGAGGCAATAATTTTATTGTCGTATATAGCCCAAATATGGACGCATTTAATGTGAGGCCAAATTTAGAAACTATTTGAAGCGGTTTTAAATTATAGGAAAACTTTTGAATAATTAGCACTCAGAATTCCGACTTTGAACTCAGAATTCTGACTTTAAACTTGGAATCTGACTTTAAATTCGGAATTCTATATATTTGTTACTTGCTTTATGAAAGGTACCTAATAAAATAATTCGGCTTTATACGGGGTGTTTCGTTTAACGTAACAGTCTTATTTCTTATGGAACACCCTGTATATTTTTATATTTTCGGAATACTCATGCAATTCTAAATCGAAAAGATGTATCGTACCTACACCTATAACTTACAATTTTGGATATATTCACCATTTTACAAAAAAAATTGACAGATGCAAGGGTTTATAGAGACTTACCCAACAAACAATTAAGTTAAAATTACGTTAACTTGACCTCTGAATTGGTCAAAACTTTTCATGACCAATTCCATATAAGGGAAGTTTACCTATATTCGTTGGCCTTTTACTTATGTGGGTAAAAAAAGTAAAATGGAAGTTAATAATTGGTCGGCAAGAATTTTATACCAATAAGATAATTGGACCTAAAAGACATACGGACCAATTTTATGTCAAAATTTCGAAATATAAAAGACATTATCACCAAACTCTACCCTAATTATGCCCTTTATCTGACATACTTTTGCCAGAGAGAGACAACATTATATGTTTCATTTTATTTATTTATTTATTTATTTATTTAAATACAATGCCCAACGGGACGAATCCCAGTTACAGGACAAGGAAAAAAAAACATTTCAAAATACAAAATAAACAATGACAGAAATAACTCGAATATGAACAAAATATCAAATAACAAACAAACAGTAATTAGCAATAATATAACATAAACAATAAAAAAACAAGCAATAAAATCACAAAGATGTCTTACAAAAAAAAGCAGCTAAACAAATAGAGATTTAATAAAATTAATTGAGTGGAAAAATATATCAAGTCGATCTTCATACAATCGGTAGTTAGTAATCATTTGATGAAGAGGGGATGCCGTAAGTATATTAGTACGAGCAGTTGGCAACTGCAAAATAGAACTAGATCTAGAATTTAATCTAGGAACTCGGTAAAAAATTCTAGATACCAGAGAAGGGCATTTAGAAAATTATTAACAATTTTGTGTAGAAACATTAGAGAGTACATAATGCGCCTACGCTGCAAGCTAATTAAATCAAATGTTGATAACAAAATATCTTCTGGAATGCCACGAACCGGATAAACACCAAAGTTGATGAAATGTAGTGTCTTTAAATATCTACGCTGTACTTTTTCTAATAGGTTTATATGGATGTTATAAATCGGACACCAAACAATAGAGGCATATTCAAGTTTGCAGCGAACAAAACAATTAAACAGTGTATTCAATGTCACCGTGTTGCGAAAAGCCTTAGAATTACGCAAAATAAAACCCAGGCTTTTAAATGCAGATTCAGTTATTAAATGAATATGCACGTCAAAAGACAGATTATCGCAAAATGTTACACCAAGGTCTTTGAACTGCGACACTCTATTTAAAATAGTATCATCCAAAAGATAATCAAAATGTTGAATCAGTCTCCGGCGGCTATACGACATTTAAAGGTAAATAGTTATCTTCACACCAACGGTGTACTTTTGTTAAGTTATCTTGTAATCTATAACAATCAGATAGTGACTTTATCTCAACAAATAATTTAAGGTCATCCGCATACAATAAAAAATTAATATTCAATAATTGAGTTAAGTCATTGATAAATATAATAAAGAATAAGGGCCCCAAAATAGATCCCTGAGGAACACCTGAAAATTGAGAAAATTTATTTGACTGAAAGCCACGATATTGAACATATTGGAAACGGTTTGTAAGGTATGAGCGAAACATGGTTAAGAGAGCACCCGATATACCCGCAGAATGCAGTTTATCAATCAATAGATCATGGTTAAGACGATCAAACGCCTTAGAAAAATCAGTGTATATTACGTCTACCTGACTGCCCCTATCTAATACCTCTGAAATATATTGTACTTTGTAGACTAGGTTTGTTGTTGTAGAACGTCCTTTTACAAATCCGTGTTGATGTTGGGAGATATATTTCTCGACATGAGAGTAAAGGTGATTGTGGATAACAATTTAAACATTTTTTGAAAAATTGCTTATAATTGCAATAGGCCTGTAATTAGTTACATTATTTTTGGAACCTTTTTTATAAACAGGACAAATCCTAGAAATTTTCCAAGACTCTGGAAAGACACTAGATTTAAGTATGACATTAAATATAATTTTTAAAGGTTTAGCAAAAACTATTGCACAATCTTTTACTAAGAAAGCTGGTATTAAGTCTGGTCCCATTGTAAAATTGCCTTTAATTTTCTTGATAGCATATATTATATCATCTTCCGATATCTCCGGAATGTACAGTAAGTCGTGATTTACAATGGTATCATTGTTGGATGAAGGGGTAGAACTATTAGAAAAAGCTTTCGAAAAATAGTCAGCGAATGCGTCCACGATATCCGAGGGTTCATTTAACGTCACGTCATTGTAACTCATGTATGAAGGAATAGACGTAGTATTTGCTTTGGAGTTAATATAGGACCAGAAACGTTTTGGATTTAATGATAAGTCTTCCTCAATTGATATCAAGTAGTCTTTATAGGCCAAATTAATCAAGGATTTTTTTAGACTCATTAGAGGGCAGAGGAAATACCATATTAGCGTTAATAGGAAATTTTGAAGTAATTATTAGGGCAGGATGGTGGGAATCTTCATTTAGAAGAAGATCATCAGCTTTAGATACTAAACATTCATCATAATTACTATAAACAAGATCTAAAACTCTGTTATTTACATTTAAGATATGATTGTGTTGAAGAAGATTAAAAATTGTGCAAAGTTATTCAGCGAATTCACAACAGGACTGTGACTATTAGTCATTAAGCTAGGTATATTAAAGTCGCCAATAATCAAAATGTTAGAAACAAAAATATAATAAAGTGATTCGATGGCGTCAAATAACATTTCATAAACGTTAGCACTTATATTAGGGGGAATGTATACGAGTAAAACATATAAAATATTACCTAAAAAGTTGAATTTTACGCACAAAATATCCACAATGACTAGTTCAGGAAACATATCACAGATTGAGCTGAGATCAACAATAACTGGTTTTAGTGTTTTATTAACTGCGAGAATTACACCCCCTCCCCTGCTAGTATTAGTACGAACATATCGCCTATCACAACGAAACACATCATATACAGTAACATCAAAAAGCTCCGAGTCCACAAAACTGTCATTTAACCATGATTCAGTGAAAGCAATAATGTCGTATTCAGTAGCAGCGGTCGATGACATATAAAGACTTTCAGTTTTGGTGCGCAGTCCACGTACATTTTGGTAATAACATGTAAGATTTTGAGTAGTACGACCTTTTAATTGGGCTGGTGACATTAATTGCTACTGCGTTCCCAATATGTTGGATCTAAATGTATCTAAGGTTTGTTTGTAAGCTACACATTGACTGTCCCACACTGCATGATGTATATCAATACCGGAATATTTAGCGTCCTTTTTCTTAAATTATAACAATTGACACAACAGAGAACTTCTGACTTACAATCTTTTAGCGGATGATTTTGAGCACAGCGAGGACATACGTATTCTTTAGACTTACATTTATCAGCAAAATGGTGAAATCCACTGCATTTGAAGCATCGGCGTAACTCAATGGCATCGAATACAGTGCAATAATCATATCCAACCAGTAACTTACCTTCATCCATAATTCTACCATAAGTAATTCGATCGACTTGATAAGAAGCTTGGTACATTTTTTTATTTTTCTTTAAGGGAGCAACATTCAATAAGTTGAATACACAATTTACATTAAAAACATGACTATTCTGGCTTTTGATAAAATTTGTCAGTGCATTGTCATCGAAACGTTCGGAAATACCAACAATTTTGATCCTAGGGTGTAAGGCAGCAATTTCTTTGACATCATACTTATTGGATAAAGTATCACCAGCTAAATTCTTGAACTTGTCACAATCATCGGAAGTAGAACAACTGACAATAATGCTACCATCTCTAGCACTTTTAACATTGGTAACATTAATATTGGATGCAACCGGGTTAATGGATTTCAGTACATCACTCTTCGTCTCACCCACATTTTGCTTAGCTTTAGGCTTTACAATCACGCTAGCTTTACTCTCAACAACAGCAGAATAAGACAGTTTAGGCACACTAGAACCAGAAGGAAGTTGGGTATTGACACTAGTTTTCTGCAAATCTTGCTTTAGATCATGAATATCCGTATTCAATTCAGACATTTTTGCCTCAAGAGAGCTTTGAAAAATGTTGAAAGTTCGGTAAATTTTTTTTCAACAGAAGAAGTAAGCTGGGCAATTCTATCATTAATGGTTATAAGTGCAGAATCAATTTTCACAACATCTGTCTTAATTGTGACATCGCATTTTAACTTGCATGCATCACAGATATATAACAAATTTCTACATTTCTGGACGAAATTAAATTCTGTTTCAGTCATTTGTACACAAGAGTAATGAAACCATTTTTGACATGGTCCCTCACATCCAACGAGCCCATCATTTTTTTTGTATTTACATTTACCACAGTTAGACATCAGTAAGCATATAGTAGCGCGGCTGGCGCTAAGCAGATGAAAAACAACTCGTAGCAATCGCAAGAAATCTTATCAGCCACCAAAGAAACAAGAGCACTGATAAACTAATAAAGATATATCCAATTTAAAGCAAACACGCATACACAATATATGCAATAATAAGGCACAACATTGAATGACAAGTAGTGTAAGCAAAATCTTTTTTATATATTCTAATAGCGAACAGGCATAGGAAGAAAAATAAAGACTATAAGTCAGGCTACTAAGCTACAAGTAGAGTAGGAGTTAGTATATTTATAGATATTTAGATTTTAATATAATAAAGTCCGTATTTTTGGTTTCCATTCATCAAATTGTACAACCCAGGAAATTTTTTCGTATAATGTCATGACCAAACTTTCATAAAAATAACGCGCCTTATAAATATACATTTTTACTGTTATTTTTAATAATATTACTATACTGAAAAATAACCTAAAATAAAAACTGAATGTACTTCGTGATAAAATGTGTTTAATAATCTTTCGTCATAAATGTATTAACTAATATTATCTGTATTAACATAATTTTAATGAGTAATTAATTAGAAATAATGAACAAAACATAGTGTTTATAATAATATGGCCGCTCAAACAAAATCAACTTTGAAGTCAATTTGTCTGTATGTTTTAACCTATAGGGTAGATTGCCTATGCCAATGCTGACGTCACAGGAAAATATTAACTTTGTGGTTGAAATTTCCTCCAAATGAAGATATTTTATGGTAATTTATTACCAATTAAATTATTACTAGGTACCTACATATAAAATTCTACTCTTGGATTTGTGATTGAAACTTCAAATTAAAGCCAATAATATTATATATGCGTAATAACAAAAACAAAATAAATATTTTCGAACGGAATTCAATTCGAATTTCAATTCACGTGCACTACTGAATTCATCTGACACGATAACAGTCATAAGAATACTTATATATGAAGTATTTATCGATATATTATCATTAGACTGATTTACATGATATGCAGTGTCGGCTTAAACTTGTTTTTACAACTCTTTAATACTGTGTAGGGCTTAGTTTTAACTGTAGATCGCCAAAATACAAAACAATTTCTACGTGCTATTACATGAAGATCTGTCGGAATACATATAACAAGAAGCTTGTTCCCTAAAAGACCTTTATAAGACACACTTACGTCGAAGTATTATTAACAAGTAAATTTGTACAATAATATAGAACAATATTTCTATTAGGTTAATTGAAATGGTCAAATATTCTTTACAAGTTATCAACAAAGTTGAAAATAGGATTATATTGTAATAAAAATAAAAGAAACCAATTGAAGGATTTAATAAGGCAGAATAACTAGTTATTACCTTATTTTTAACTACTAGGTGAAGACAAAATAAGTATTACAATTTCGTAATAAATATGTAAATATTTAGCTATTGTAATAATTTAAAAAATCGCTGGATATTGAAGACAGATTTCTAGGCAAAATTAAGTAAATTATAACTTCGTCTTACACGTTATTGGAATGTTAGCATTTGAAAACATAGAATAGGTAAACCATATGTAATTTTGAACTGTATAAATTGACATATATTTCATTTTACTTGGAAGGCATTATATTACTCTTAGTTAACAAATTTTTGACTAAAATTTCGGTATTATAAGATGTTGTAACATTGAAGACTATTTTTATGGAAGAAAGTAGTAAATCTTGATCAATTTAGGATTATTTTTCTTGTGTAGTAGTCTATTAGGCTTAAATGTTAGTTGGGTATATTGTACTAACAGTTATTGATTTACATCTTGGTATCTAGTGAAACCATGGCATGTCCTAATTTTTTCAGATATTAAACTCCATAAAACATTATACTTTAAAGGGCCATAACTTCATTAACTTAAATGGAACACCCTATATATTTTGACATGGCATACTGATGAGAGTTAATAAACTCAAAACCGGTAATGTCTGGTAGGCTGATAATGAGTGACTTGAGCTGTTTGTTATAGGTTTTGCAAGTGTAATTCAATGCTGGTCGGGGCATTAGACTGCAGAGTAGTTGTTTCCTGAAATTCCGTGTTTGCAACATATCGTTATCGCCGAATCGTGACAGAGGTCGCTGATTTCCGTAATATTGTAAAAATCTGTCACCCTGACAGTCTGTACTTAAAAAGCAATATATGCAATATATTAAAAAATAGAAACGGCATTCTCTACAATGGTTATATGAAGAAAAAGAGAATTAAATCGTACATCGTTCTAAGTCATGTCATAGGGTGTTCTACTTAAGATAACGAAGCTATTTAAAGTCTTCAAAATTTAACATTTTCAACATGGTACGTAGCCCAACATGCTTTATTTAATTGTTGCTCCTTTTCATTCTACAGGGTGTTAAAGCTGAAAAAATGTTTTCGATTTTTTAGGTATATTTTAAGAACGTATGGACGATTGTTTTGAAAACTTGTAGTCTTATGTTTTTTCTGGTGGCAATTACCAATATGCAAACAGTGTTGAGGTCACTAAGAACGATGACACACACAGCGGTTTTTGTTCAGCTCGGCAGTCGAGCAGTCGAGGAAAGTTCACAACATTGCGACAGAAACAGAAACGAGTGTGCCCAAGTGTCAGAATGGACGACGATTTAGAATATGTAGGACTTTTGGGCTTGTTATATTTGCATTGGAAAAGAAGACTCAAAAGGAATCGACGAATGTGGATACATCCAAATGTAAATGACCGCGTAACTAAAGGACATTTTTATGCAATAATGGCTCAAATACGAGAAGACGAAGACAATTTTTTTAATTTCACTCGAATGTCAATGGCTTTGTTTGACGAACTACTTGGTTGTATAAAAGACAAAATAACCAAGAAAAACACTCGTAGGAGAAATTGTATTCCACCAAAAACGATGTGTGTGTCAGCTGTCATACAAAATAATGTAAACAAGCGCCGCCTCAGCAATAAAGCCGCACGCGTTTCTACGAGTAGACGACGTGTCGAGACGGCTTTCAACCGCCAGTCAACAATTGCCGATGTGTGTGTTTTGCATTGTTTGAAATTAGAATTAGAAAATTGCAGAGTCTTAAGATATCAAAACTGAATTAACAATAAGACGAACACTACAACAACTGAAAATTTTATTATGGATATCTTAACAAATTATTAATCATAAAAGATTCTCGAAGTGACCAGCGACTTCAATGCACTTTCTTAGCCTCTTATTTAAATTTTGTCTGACGTTGAATAAAGTTCTATGTTGCTTGATAATATTAACCGATTCTTGAATCTTTTCCCACAGTTGTTCTTGACTATTAATAATGTCTTTGTAAACTAAAGAGAGAATGTAGTCCCAAAAGTAAAAATCCAGCGGACTTAAATCAGAGCTACGTGCAGGGCAAGGAACTTCGCTGCTGTTTATTCTCTTACTTGTCGAGGGTAATCATGCAAAAACCAGAAGTTCTGCCGTAAATGTAAGGGAATATCTTCAAGAAGCAGTGGCAAGTCGTTAATTAGAAAATTTAAATAATTTTCTCCATTAAGTGGAGGTGGTAGTACGAACGGCCCGACAATATGATCAGAAAGAACTCCACACCAAATATTGATAGAGAACTCTTGCAAAAAATGTACTTCTCTTGACAGATGAGAAATTTCTCCAATAAAAAATACCTCGTTGGGTAATCCATAATGCAAGTAATAAATATGTAGAATTCCGAGCCGAGTTAAAGTCAGAATTCAGAGTTAGGATTACAAAATTATATATCTATAACCCTTCTACGCCTTTGTACTTAGTCAAGAGTCAAGACATAAAACAAATAATTAGGTTAGTTTAAAAACTACAAAATCAAGTTTTCGTCAAACTTCACATATACTCGAATCAAGAATTCAGACGTCTTACGTCACGGCTGACGTTACATATTTGTTTTTATTGTCAACGTCATTTTCGATATTTGGTCGCGTTAAAAACAATAATTTTTTGGAATTTAGTGTAACATAATATATTTTATATTATATTATAATTATATATGCATTTGATTGTTTTGAATCTTTAAATGTACTGTATGACTCTAGAGTACTAATTATAGGTGATTTCAACATACCGGATATAACTAGTCAAAATTTTAATTTATTAACAAATTTTAACAATTTTTTCAATTTTAAGCAATATAACAATGTTCTAAATTTTAATAATCGACTTCTAGATTTGGTATTATCTAATGAGAACTGTAACGTTGTAAGCTCATCTGATGTATTAGTACCAGTAGATCAACATCATCCAGCCCTAGTAATTGAAACAGAGTTTTTATCGTCACCTAAAAATATGAATTTTACATTTAAATATCTAGGTGGTTATAATTTTAGAAAAGCTAATTTTCCTGCCCTCTATCAAGAATTTACATCTATTGACTGGTTACCACTTCTCACGTACAATGATGTTAATGCTGCAGTTTCTGAATTTTATAACATGCTTGAATTATTATTTGTTAAATATGTCCCGAAAAAAAGGGATGCAGCCCGTACTCGATATCCGCCTTGGTTTGATTTTAACATAATATCACTTGTAAAGCAGAAAACAAAAGCGTGGAAAAATATCGTGTAACCCAAGCATTGGATGATTTAGAAAACTTTAAGCATCTTAGAGCTACTACTAAACTGAATACTAGAATTGCTTATAATAATTATATTAACAATGCTGAAACCTCAATTAAGTCTGACCCTAAAAAATTTTGGGAATTTATTAATGCTAAGAAAGGTCACTCCTCCATCCCATCTCTTATGACTTACAATACTAATGAAACTCATGATCCCCACGATATTGTTAATAATTTTGCAAATTTTTTTTCCACTGCTTATATCGATCCTAGTCCATTTACAATTGCAAATAATGCCATTAATAATAACTCTATTATGGTGAATTCAATTGATAATAATGACATTCTGGCGGCTATTAAAAAGATAAAGGCAAATATGACTATGGGTCCTGATCTCATTCCGGCGTTTTTAATTAAGGATTGTGGTAGTGCTCTGTGTGAGCCATTATCTATAATTTTTAACCTTATTCTAAAAACTTCTACTTTTCCAGATGTATGGAAGGTTTCTAGAATATGTCCGGTGTTTAAAAAGGGTAATTTGAATGATATAGCCAATTATCGCCCCATCGCCATACTCTGCAATTTTTCTAAGATTTTTGAAAATGTTGTTTACTTTTATTTATCAAATTATGTAAATAATATTATTGTACCGGATCAACATGGCTTTTGTGAAGGACGGTCTACTGTTACAAATCTTTGTTGCAAAACTCAATTTATTATCGATGCCTTAGATCGCACTAGTCAAGTAGACGTTGTCTATACAGACTTCTCAAAAGCATTCGACCGTCTAGATCATGGTTTATTATTGGGAAAATTGGATGAGATTGGTCTAAGTACTAATCTTATTGCCTTATTTTATTCATACCTAACGAATAGATCGCAGTATGTGCAATACCGTGGTTATCAGTCTGATAAATATCGGCAGAAGTCAGGTGTCCCACAGGGATCTACTCTTGGCCCCCTATTGTTTATTTTGTTTATTAACGATATTACTGCCGGCCTGGATGTAAACGTTTTAATTTATGCTGATGATGTTAAAATCCTTTCTAATATAGAGTCATACACCGACTGTAATAAATTGCAGCAAAATCTAAATCTTGTTAATTTGTGGTGTGTTACTAATAAATTACCTTTAAATGTTGCTAAGTGCAATGTAATGTCATATTGTCGCAAGTCTCGTATGCTGCTTTATGACTACAAATTGGACAATATTACTTTAAATAGGCCTGAAACTATATGCGATCTCGGTGTCACTTTTGATTCAAGACTATCCTTTGTACCTCATATTCAGAAAACTATTGGTAGTGCCTATAAAACTCTTGGTTTCATATTGAGGAATATGAAAGAATTTAAAAATATGAGTACTCTTAAACTTCTTTATACTACGTTTATTAGATCTAAACTGGAGTATTCATCTATTGTATGGAATCCTATATATGCAGTACATAACACGGCAATTGAAAGGGTGCAAGGGCGATTCTTTAAATCTGCAGATTTTCTTCTTTGGATGGTGTATATCCATTGAGAGGCACACCTTACAATTATTTCTTGGAGAGGTTTAGCATGAGTAGTTTAGAAAACAGGAGGAGTATGACAGCTGTACTGTTTCTATTTAAAATTCTCCACAATAAGGTTAAATGTCCGTCTCTATTGTCTTTGCTGGATTTTCGTGTGCCTAGGATCAATAACAGAAATAATGGACTATTTTACATTAAGAACTATAGAACCAACATATATAAGCAATCTCCAATATACCACATTATAAATAGTCATTCACTAATTGATGGTCATTTAGATATGTTTGTCTGTACAATTGAAGACATAAAACAAAATTTTTAGCTTCTGAATTTATGTTTGTTATCTGCTTTTAATGTGTACAGTTTGTTTATTATACATAGTAGATGTTTGTAATGTGCCCTATATACACGATTTTAATTATTTTGCATTCTTCATTAACTTTTATTTTTACACAAAATTTTATATATTTATTTGTACATTCTTAGGAGTATTTTAGTTTGTTATGTTTATGTTAAGAGATGCTTGTAATGTGCCCTATATACACGATTTTAATTATTTTGCATTCTTCATTAGCTTTTATTTTTACACAAAATTTTATATATTTATTTGTACATTCTTAGGAGTATTTTAGTTTGTTATGTTTATGTTAATTAACTCAGTTATATTATCTTTTTACTATTATTTGTATTGTATTCTTGTGAAACTTATCCTGTTAATGGGTTTTATCCCGTTGGATATTTTAAATAAATAAATAAATAAATAAATAAATAAATAAATAAATAAATATATGCATTATATTAAAATGCAAACTTTTAGTCTAGTATACAGGGTATCCCAACGAAAATTTGACCCCCCCTATAATTGGAAAACCGAATAATATTTGAAAATTCGCCGAGACCCGTCGATTTTTGTTCTTGGGGGGAGCTTTTTTGACAGTCAAGCCAACTCGATATGTTCATCCCCCTAATGCCTAGCAACCCCAACTTAAAAATTTCAAATGCAACTACCCCACTTGTGGCACATCATTTTAAAGTCCTTTTCATTGCGAATACAGTGACGTACCGTTTTTAGAAATCGGTTGAAATTTGACAGAATTATTGGTTACAAACGAAAAGATGACAAACCAACTTACGCGTAGTAATTTCTACACAAATGCCCACCACTAATAAGTTTTTCATCTACTACACATGACCGCATTACCTAATTGTTATTGATGTGTCTATCAGTTTACAAAAGTCAGAAATGAAATAAAAAGCTGAAGCAAATAATAAATCAGATTTATTTGATGAATTGCTCAAAATGACCCCCGTTAACTTCCAAACAATAATACAGTCTGTTTTCAAATTCTGTTCGAACATTATTAAAGACATCCGCAGTTATTAATCCGCATTCTTCTACAATTCTCTGACGTGGCACTTGCAATGTTTCCGGCTGAGTGGCGTACACTCGTGATTTTAAATGACCCCACAGCAAAAAGTCCAAAGGGGACAGATCCGGAGATCTTGGTGGCACAGCAGCATAGTGCGGGGGCGCACCATCTTGTTGGAATGTTATTTCATTTTCTAGTAAATTGTCGTCACTTTCTAAAATCTCTGTTATCCTAGGATCAATTGTACATTCCAATAATTGTAGATAGGTGTTTCCATCGAGATTACCTTGGATGAGAAATGGTCCAACAAGACAGTCGCCCAAAATGCCTGCCCAAACATTCAATTTTGAGGTGTCTGAGTATGAAATTCCCTGATTAAATGCGGATTAGTATCACTCCAATAACGACAATTGTGTCTATTCTTTTTTATATAATAATATACGAATAAACCATTTCGAACACACGTTAATACTTTCAATAACGGCTTAAACTAACGATTTCTCGGTCACAAGCAGAAAACACCGACTTTTTTGTAGTACTGATTTTTGTTATTTTGAAAAGGTCTGAATTCCTATAAACTTAAGTATCTTCTACTAATAACTATTTTAGTATCTAGTTTTATTTGCAGCTTTTTATGTCATTTCTGACTTTTTGTAAACTGATAAGACACATCAATAACAATTAGGTAATGCGGGACATTTGTGTAGAAATTACTACGCGTAAGTTGGTTTGTCATCTTTTCGTTTGTAACCAATAGTTCTGTCAAATCTCAACCGATTTCTAAAAACGGTACGTCACTGTATTCGCAATGAAAAGGGCTTTAAAATGATGTGCCACAAGTGGGGTAGTTGCATTTGAAATTTTTAAGTTGGGGTTGCTAGGCATTAGGGGGATAAACATATCGAGTTGGCTTGACTGTCAAAAAAGCTCCCCCCAAGAACAAAAATCGACGGGTCTCGGCGAATTTTGAAATATTATTCGGTTTTCCAATTATAGGGGGGTCAAATTTTCGTTGGGATACCCTGTATAGTTCTATTACTATCAGTTGTAGTTTCCTAAATATTTTGAAGAAAATATAATGAATTATTCATTTGTTCGTATGACGTAAGTCGTCTGAATTCTTGTTGCGAGTATACCATACCATATTTCGAATATGAAATCATTCTTGCCTGCCCTTAATCATTAAATTAAACTTTTTATAAATTTCTTGTTCCAACATTTTACCACTACATAATTATACTGTTTTTTACTGTTCCGTTACTTCGCCAGAATGACATTTCAACGTTCCGGTGACGAGCGAAAACAAATTTCCAGCCATTTTCGGTTGGGTGGACATCGTCGAAACAGCTAAGGTCAACCCCCGCATGAATCATATCGTGTGAAATTTTCGAGTCTAAATTTACCGAGACAGAACATAATATGTAGACATGCGATCAAATTCTTCCTCCTGGCCATTGTTTGCATTCAAATACAAGTAGTTTGTGAAAGGTAGACCTGTTATAGCCCCCAAACGTAACTGAATGTGTTAAACTTCGATAAATATTTATCAACAACTTTATAAAGGCGTAACTGGAGCTAGAACCATAATTATTTATGAAACATAAGTTCGCTGCAAATATTTCCGGTTTAAAATTAATTGGACAGGTGAGAAATGAAAAAAAAGAGTAAATAAAAAAAATTGTTTTGAGGAATAAAATTAAACAAAATAATATTCATTGTATGTTGTATAAGTGCACATTTAAAAAAATAACACAACAATAAAGCAGTACATTAAGAAAGTATCATGACAAGGTGTTTCGCTTCGAGTCTTATAAAGTTAGTAGATATTTTTCGACAAAAATTATATAAAAAACAGTAACATAATGTAGGTAGGTACAGTTTTATATGAAAGTCGTTTATATTGCTCCAAACTACTAATTTATTATTACTGGCAAAAAATTTGATTTAAGTCTTCACAGAAACTATATTTTCTTCTAAAAAATAGTCGCAAATAACAATAAGCTTATGACACAGATTATTTTGCTATTCTAACCCACACATTTTAACAATTATTTTCACATACTTATAAACAAAATTGAACAATCTTATATGCACAACTATGTAAGTTTATGATTTCTGTATCTAAAAATTTGTTGGTTAGACCGCTTTAGGCCGTTATATATGCGTTTTACTGCGGTACCTTTGAATATTCACAGGTAGCATGAGATAACCTGCATGTTATTTGCTAAACTCTATATTATCCAGTCTTTAATTGTCTAAAATTACTTGCATTTGTAAAAAAAAACACTATTTGAAGAATACGGCGCTCTTATGTTTTCGAAAATTTTTATCGCGAGTCTGAAGCAAGATTTAACAATCATACAAATATTATTACATCAGTGTTTATTGATACAGTGTGGAAGAAAAGTATAGAATAAATTCATTATTTCTATAACAACGAAGTTTAATGAAATTTCCTCGGACCCGTCGATTTTGCTTTTTAAAATGACTCTTTTTTCTATACTAACGCATTTCCGATGTTCATTTGTTTTCGCGTGATGACGTCATCGGATATTTTTTTAAATAGAACTCCTATATTTTTTCATCAGATTCTTGTAGAGCTTAACTTGCTGAATTCAAAAATGTATAATTTCAACACTTTATTCCTTCAACTTTAGCAATAGTGCAGCTATTGAAAACTGTTATCGTTTCAGGTAAAGTGCCTTTCCTACTGAAAATACAGCAAAATTTTACTTGAAAAAGTTGTTCAAAACGGTAAATTATGGAGACGTGCAAAATTTTAAAAAGATCGGCCTGCTTTGATAAAAACTTTGTGCTTTGTTGAAAAATGGTTTCAAAATCAAACCTCGCTACTTTTCTTCCACACTGTATAGTGTTTGCTGTACATTATTAAAATATAAACTCACTCGCGTTCAAATTTCATTTTACTTACAATTTGTTTGTATATACAAGGTGTACAGAAATAGTGTACGGGACTTCGGGAGATGATAGTATCTACATATTGATCAAAATAAGGAAATATATTCTTAAGCCCGCTTTACATTAACAATTTCTTTCTATTACAAACAAAGGTATAAAATAAAGCTTCGAATGAAAGTTGTAGGGCTGTAACAGAACCCCTTTAATTCGCTTTGTATCAGGAAAATGGAGCGTTATATAGAAACTCATGTGTTTTAGACTATGAAGTACCTACGTCTTCAATCGGTTTGACATTTTTACATTTTTTAATATTTTCCTTCTGGGAACTTAGGTTACTGACTGCTACAGAAAAGTTGAAGAAAATCTATCATGATTCCAACGTTACTCCCACGATTGGAAGCACCCTTGGCATCCTCCGCAGTTAACCCGTTCAGCACCACGGTTACAGCATCTTTGACCTCCTGTACGCCGCCATGATGAGTTCCCCTAAGATGCGACTTCATCTTGGGGAATAGAAAAAAATCGCAGGTGGCAATATCGGGGCTATAGGGTGGGTACGGCAACGTTGTAATGCCTTTTTTGCCAAAAAACTCTTGTACAATGAACGAGGAATGGACTGGCGCGTTGTCGTGGTGCAAGATCCAGCCGTTCTCGGCGGGTTCGGATCGCACACGGAAAACGCGGGCCCGCAGCCGTTCCAGGACGCCAGCATAGAACTATCCAGTCACGGTCTGGCCGGCAGGAACATATTGACGATGAATGATGGCGTGGATATCGAAAAAAGCGGTCAACATTGCCTTCAGTCGTGACATGGACATCCTCGCTTTCGTTGGCCGCTCTCCGCCCTTTTCCACCCACTGCTGACTTTGTTTACGGGTCTCGGGGTCATACTCAAATATCCAGTGACTACCCGACTCATCCAGTCCCTACCGTCGCTCCGAATGCGGGACGACAAATCCTTGCAGATCGATTTTAGCATGTCTTTCTGTTCACGGGTGAGAACTTTTGACACTATCTTTGCGCAAATCTTTCGCATATTCAAATTTTCGTATAACATCTTGCGAACGGTTTCTTTGTTGACGTTTAACTCGTCAGACAACGCACGAATGTTTAGGCGCCGGTCAGACGCGATCAGTACAGGCAAACGGTCAACATTTGCGTCAATATGAGAGGTGACAGAAGCTCCTTCACGTGGATCGTCTTCTACCGATTCACGCCGCTCCTTGAACCGTTTTGTCCATACAAACACGCGTGTTTTCGACATGCACTCGTCTCCACACGCCACCTGCAATTTTAGAAGGAGTTTTTTGCCAATTTCACTAAAAATTGAATCGCAACACGTTGCTTGCAATTTGAGTCACTCATTTTCACGACGCCACCAAAACAGTTACTTCCAAAAAATACACATAAAACACAAAACAAACGTGCTATCGACTTCAACCTTGGACTGAAACTAAAAGGAAGGTCCCTCTCTAGAAAAATGTTGACGAACGATGCAGTGTTGCCAGTTTCCGAGTTATAACTAAATTTCCGGGACTTTGCCACACCTCGTATACTTATCCTGCTAAGCCTTTTTAAAAATCTTTAATAATTAACCTAAACGAACAATTTTGAATAATTAAGTATTGCAGTAGGCAAATTGACACTAATCGGCAACAATAACAGCAAATATGAAATTAATCGCCTGACGTATCAGGACAACTGCATTTTTTGAAGAGGGGTATTTCTCCAAAATATTTTAAAAATTCAAATAACCATAAAATCACTGATTTTATATATTGAAAATGTATAAGTTAATTATAACATTTCATGATGAATTCGAAAATGTAATAACATACATGGGCAATTGATAAAATGAAATTTTTCTTAAATTAAAATAATTAAAATGTGACATGAAAAGGAAAACACTTGGTATAAAATCATCCACGTTTACTGTGGCATTTAGTCCGTCTTGCACTCTTTCTATCTATCAAAAATCAAATTATGATCTCAAGAAATACGATAGTGTTTCTTGCAGTTATCAAAAATGTCATAAAATGCCAAATATTTGAAAACGACAAGGTTTAGATGTATGAAGTAGCTTAAATCATCCCCTGCTAAATCGCAGCAGCAGTGTTATTACAAAGACGACGCGATTTAGTAGACGAAGCTTAATTATTATTTTAATCTAAAATTTTACAGAAGGTGAAAGGGAGGTAGGAAGGTACGAAGAGGGTAAGCAAGAGAGAAAGAAAAGAGGTGAGAAAAATAAGAGAGACAGAGAAGGAGAATAATACGATATTTTAATTTTATTAACAGAAACTGATTTTATGGGTAGCTCCAGTCATTTCCGGTACATCCTGCATATCTATATAAATATTTATTATAAGAGAATCGTTTTCGGAAGGCTAAGTAGACAATAAACCGTTGGTGAAATCCGACATATACCTCTGAGCCATTTCCACTTGTTTGTAATATGTATACCTAAGTCATGCTCAGGTACGCCCCTTAATAAGGTACGACTAACGTTACGGAGAAATTACTCACTGGAGAAGGATGGCTAATTTTGGAAATACCCGGGAAAATTTCCAGCCGACCTTGGCAATTTACATCTAGAAATAATTGAGTACCGACATACCTGCACTACTTTAATCTTTTCACCGCACATGCATTCCTAAAGACGTCCTACCTAGCATAAACCAGCTACCACCCAGTTATACCTGTCATAAGCAGGTATAAGTTGAAATGAAATAAATGTATACATTTCTCATTTCATCTCACCAACGGTTTATTGCCCACTTATTGTCTTCCGAAAACGATTGTACTTTATAATTCAATAAGCTTATTATAGTCGTATATTAATATTTAAAACTGATGGAACATTGAAAGAAAGTAAGTAAGAATGTGTTACGAGAAAGGAAAATTTAATCACAATAAGGCCACATAGCATATATTCATGAAAATACTTAATAAATCATATACTCTTTTACGATATGAACAGACGTAAAATTTTAGCATATCACAGACAAGTCCCGAGCCTTGAAACTCAATATATCTGGAGGTAAACATGCATTAACTGCTACACATTTTATGAATTAATCGAAACCTTTCGATTCTGCACAAAACACCAAGGCAACTTTTCAATTAACCTCGACTGCCGCTAATCAATATAAACTAGGTAGGCTGGTTTATTATTCGCCCGTTATTTTAAACGGTTTGGTGTAGGTAGAGAAAACCCTTTCCGGAAGGCGTAAAAGCCCTAACTATTGTTTATTTTTCTTGTTAATATCCAGTGATCAATTCTTGCCTGTATAACTCGAGTTCTAAAACAATAGAAACAATAGATCAATTGATTGCAGGAGACGATATGTCATAGGCTGACCACTTACGACGGGGTCAAAGAACACAAAATTACCAAAAATAATGAATGGTGAATGGTGTTGAATGAACCTAGTACTTAATAATTTCCTTAAAAAATTTATACGCACCCACTTACACCTAACTAATTCGCACATTAACACATAATACACTACATTATTTACGTCTACACTTGTACACTACTGGTTACTAGCACTGTATCTGTATTGGTCACATATTAACACTTATCGTCGGCTATTAAAAGGTGCATTATCTATTACAAGTGCAACATCAACGTGGCAAAACAGTGCCACTACCAGTGTCATACGATGGTTTGTCAATGGAATATACAGGGTGAACCTTAAATAAGTACAAATATTTTAACTGCTGGTGTAGTTCGTCATATAGATCAGTCTAGTGAAAGCCATTTTTAAAAATTTCTAATATTTACGGATATAAATTTTTTTTAAAAATACCCACATTTTGAGGACCGCTGGTTAACCAAGCTAATGAACCATATGATTTGTTGCGAGGTTGCCATATCTTCTCTAATATAAATATTACGCTTCCCTTAACGTAATAGTAAAGTAATACGGTTAATTCTATTTTAAAAATACTTGTTTGAAGCATAAGTACAGTAAAGTTGGGTATGTAGTCTATACGCGGCAATATTAACATACATTTTAACTGCTTAACTGACCTTACTATAAACGATTAAAAATGAATTTCCGCAAGTTAAATACTACCGTAAAGTATTTAGGAAGATATTACGTGATATTACTATGTCCAATGTTAAAAAATTATACATAAATGTGCACACAAGCTTACCTGTTTGTTAAAAAAATAACTATTTAATCAGTAATCCACATTTCACAAGTTAAATGCCATTGTACACTGTTAGAAAGAGACACAAGACACAATTTCCTTAAGCTATTTTATGAATAATAACGAAAAACAATGATTTTCACACATATTAAATTTAACATTTAAACATTTGTGTAACACTGGCAACACTGTGAACTACAAGTTCAATCTGAAGCGCTATGACTCTTAAATGTATGAAAGTCAGCGGTCCTCAATAAGTTTTCTACAGAAAAATTACAAAATTTATTTAAAATTTCACTTTTTTATTTCTGATTTTTTTGTAAAACAACTATTAATTATGTGTTCTACACAGTGAACTATACTGCTGGTTAAAATATTTGTACTTATTTAAGGTTCACCCTGTATTCTTCAAGGTTTTTGAGTATCTCAAATCCGTACTCGATAAAATTAAATCTTCCAAACCTACTACGGAATACTCAATTTGGTGCAGAGAATCGCCGGCAAACCGGTCATCGATATTTGGGTTAGTAAGGTAGTCAGAAAGAAAAGCGTCGGTGGAAGGGAAACTTCTATATATTCTAGTCAAAGTTTCATTCTGTGAGATAACAACCTAAAATTTATTTATTGTAGGACGCTTATTTTTAAAACATCATCAATGAATTGTTCTGTCTCTCACAAGAGTGGTTTCACGTACCTATTCAAGAACTCTGTATATTTTAAATAATGTTACAGAATACATAACAGTATTTTTGTTAAAATATTAAGAATAAAAAAGTCAACATTTTAAAATATGTTCACTTGATGGGAAGCACTTACTTCACTGATAATTTGTCTAGGGCATTTAATTTTCACTAATAAGTTAAGTACTTCATTTCCAACAATTAGGTAATTGTAAATTTCTTTCAGAATAATTTCATAGATTAATTTTCTCAAATAGCAGAATTTTATAACGTTTATTATTAAAAACAATTCAGCCATATAATTTTCATTGAATGTAATGGATTAATTTACAAAAGTAGATAAAGTTCATACAATTCGTGTTCATAATTATCATACTCGACGTAATTATATTTTGTAAATAACAATAAATTTAAAATATGCATTTTTTCTTCAAAGATTGAAGTAGTACCTACCTTGGTGGTTATATGGGATTTCCTGACAATTTTAGTACAATGCACTTAAGATATATTTTAACGGATTATAAAATCTAACGGAATTTTTAAAAGAATGTCTCTAATTACGTGCAGAGGCCTACCGTCAAGAAACTGTAAAAAAAACAGAAAACAACAAAGTAATTGTTTCATGTCGCATGACAAAAATGTGTTTGGTTTAATTAGCTGTTGAAACAAACTAGTGGAAAAATATAGCTGGATGTTAACTTATCCTCATACCTATTCATCGCTCAGTCTATAGCATTTTTTATATGCAAGGTGATTCTAAAAGTAGTACCATAAATATAACTGCGTTTTGTATATCTTAAAATAAGATGAAAAGTCTATATAACAAAAATGAAAACTCAAAGAATTTTTACATAAAAAGTCACTCTTGTTGAAATTCGATTTTAAATAAAAGGAAAGAGAATAAATTTATGAAATATATGGAAATGTCAAAATTGTTTATTTGCTTTCATTTAAAAGCCAACTATGTTTCAAGTTCCATAGATTTTTTTCTCGAAAACTGTTGCCAACATCGAATTTCAGCAAGAGTACCTTTTTATGTATAAATCCTTTCATTTTTGTTATGAAATTACTAAAAAAAAAACACAAAAACAAAAATATACGCATACAATTTTGGTTATTTTCGAACTTTTCACACCCTTATGTCAAAACCAAAGCGTTTCAGGATACATGCTTATTGTATAGTGTGTACGTTTTTTCAAATTAACAACACCTTTGGAAATGTAAGAATGCTGTGGAATTTCGGCAAGTCAATTTTTACAATTAATACCCTGAAGGGAATACTAACTATTTTATTGATGTGACAAAAGCCTGGCCTACTACGATTTTTTAAATGGGTCGTTTTTCCAGAAAGTAATATTAGGCATTTTATATCAAAAAGATCATAATACTGGGCTATTTAGCACTCATCAAAATACCCATATACCAAATTTGATCAAGAAATGTATATTGATTGTTTTTTTATGGAGTTGTTTTGTATTTTGTAAAAATGTGCTAGACTGGAAGGTATGATGGAGAAAACAATTTAGTATTCAAAATTCATTACATTTTGTGAACGTTTATTATTTCTACTGTGGCCGCAATTAAAAGTCTTAAACTAGTGGTGTATGTTTTTCCCGATTGGTAATTTTTTTGACTTTCATGGCAACCTTTGAATTTATTATAATTTTTTGCTGTCTTATTTTTCGAAGTTTTGCACCCCATAAAAAATATATAATAGTTATTTTTCGATTAAGTTTGGTATATGTATATTTTCAGGGGTGCTTAATAGTCTGGTAATATTAACTTTTTGATAAAAAAAAATACCTAATACCACATTCTGGACGACACTTTTAAAAAATTGTAGTGGCCAGGCTTTTGTCACATCAATAAAATCGTTAGTATGCTTTCTAAATAAAAACCTATCTGTAGTGGGAGAATCTCAAATTCCTACTCGATAAAATTAAATCTTCCAAACCCACTATGGAACATTCCAATTAGCGCAAAGAATCGCCGATAAGCCGGCTGTCGATATTGGGTTAGTAGGCAGGAAGAAGAGCATCGGTGGAAGGAAAACTTCAAGTGTAAAACGGAAAGTGGACTTATGAGAAAATCATTGGACGGTGAACGTGTACACTCCCACATGCATTCCAAAGCTATATGCGAGGTTATATCTGTCCTATTTCATTGCATTTCATTTTATGTGGATAATGGAGAGTCTGGCAACTTTAGTTGTATTTTTTTCTCTGTCTGACGGTTTTAACATAATTTCTTTATTTCTTTCTTATTTTAGACTCAAAGAGAATGTACTTTCTGAATCTGCATATAGATTTTAAATGCGACTTTTGGCAAGTTATAAATACAGCCAACCCTTGACAAATATTTAAAAATGCGTCTTATTTAGCTCGCTCCGATAAAATCTATCCTTTAATATTCTGCGCACAAAGAGAAATTGTCTGTTTTTCGTGTCGGTTGGCTGCCATTAAGCAGCTGTGTCCAATGCTTTGATAATTGCGGCATCCAAAACGCGTGCAGCGCTAATGCTGGCAATTTCACAGCACTTTAGAATAACTCTATAAATATCTAATTTATTACTCGTCTAGATTGCACTCTTCTAGACAGAAAATCGGCGAATCCGATAATGATCACGTAGCTTATAATTTTTAATTAAATGCATTTTTTAAGCTTACGTCGTAAGAAAATTGTGTGGAGTAGATCGATCGAGTTAGACAAGCTAATATTAATTTGCACTGTGCATAGCACATTGTTTTCCTATTTCATTATAATTATTCGGTTCAAATAAAATATTTACTCTACTTCGAGAGGGCTCTATTTACCTTAGATATCAATTAACTCCTACATGCCATGCCAAGCTCATATATTTTATTTCAAAACTTGAAAGATAAACCTTAACAATCCACATTTCTACGGATCAGGTGATTTGTTGTTGGATGCACAGCTTTCTTACTAAGATTCTGGTGGGATTATTGCGATCAATGCGATGTTAAAAATGTCTATTTTGACAGTTATATAATTACCTTTCAAGAATCAGTGTCGCCTAGCTTTAGAGAACAATAAATTCGCGCTTGTGCGTTATAATGACTCAATGATGCATAATGTGAGAAATCTATTTTATACATATAAAATGCATATATAATTTTTGACAGCTCTGTAACAACTATTCACCAGTCTCTGACATTCGAAGTGTTAAACAATATTATCAGGTGGTCCTGATGTGGCAACGCTGTTTGCTTCAACGCTCGAATGCTTCGTCATGCGAAAATGCATTGCGTACCAGGATTTTCTGTTTTTGTTTGACTTTCCGAATGCGTGGTTAAAATTAATAACATTATCACTGAATCACCCTGTACATCGAAAAATGAGAGAATTCCCGAAACAACAGTAAAATTTGTGAAACAGTAAATGCAGCTATGTAAAATTTGTTAAAGAGTTTCTTTAACATTTTTCTATCATGTAATCTCATTGCAATGAGACAATCGATTTGCGTAATAATCGCGATATTTACGAAGCAATTGGTAGCCAATACATGTGACTACGTGCAAAACTCACGAAAAACTTTTAAAAATACATATTATGAGGTTGCGAAATAAACTACAAATTGGCCCTATAATTTGTACCACTCACTATTATCCGTTAAACAGCTTTTGACATTTATTGCTCTCTACTAGAAATTAAATATTTCGTGGTTTATTAACGGCTGTAAAAAAATAATAAGAGGTTTAACCAGAAGTAAATGTTCAAGGATAACAATTCTTAAATGAAGCCAGAATTCGTTTTCTCACTTTGATCTCTCCTTGAGGCAATTCTAATAATTTAAAATTAATCGCTTAAAATTTAACTTAAAAAGGTATAAGCAATATCAACCTAAAGAGTCTCAAAAGAAATACCACCTGAAAATTACATTAGATGGACGGATCAAGCAGTCGGTGGGAAATAATTGAATGTTCGTTGTTTAAAGTGCATATATGTCACAAAATACTTGCCATTACTCAATACAAACGTCAAACGTATAACTTACAAAATGTTTTGTGATTCAGAAAAAGTTGATATATTGCTAATTTAAGGTAAATCACTAAAAAAATCAAGAGGAGCTTTAGTTATATCGAGAAAGGTATCCAGAGGACCTGATTCCAAAATATAGAACCTTTACAAGATTGGAGACCACCTTGCGACGAAATGAAGATGCATTTTCTATTCGGAAGAATCAAATAATTGATCGAAGGGTAAGAAACAATGTTAATACAGCTAGACTGTTACAGTATTTCGAACAAAATCCACGAAATTCTATACGGCAGGCTAGCCGGGAATTGAATTTGGATAAATCAACCGTTCAACGAATTTTAAAGACCAATGAGTATCATGACTACAAAATTCACAATTTGGAATAGTTGCTTGAGCGTCACATTGAAGACAGACTTAATTTTATAACTCAAATTGTAGAAACTGTTGATCAGAACCTTTTTCGGCACGTTCTTTGGACGGACGAAAGTCGGTTTGTCAGTAATGGTTTGCCAAACAGGCGCAACGAACACTACTGGTCCATTGAAAATCCCCACATTGTAAATCCAGTCCAAAACCAAGGCCATTTTGGAGTAAATGTATGATGCAGCAGCATCGGTAATCATTTAATTGGACCTTATTTTTATGAACATACATTGAACAGCGTGAGTTACCTAAGTTTCCTACAAGAAGAACTTCCTGTACTTCTGGAGAATGTGTCTTTGCAGTTAAGGAGAAACCTATGGTTTCAGCACGTCGGAGCTCCACCTTATAAGGCCAGGATTGTGTAGTAATATTAAGATAAAGGTCCGTTTATATCTACAGACATCCAGCGTGTTAGACACGTGCGGTGTCAGACAAAATAATATTATTATATACAATGTGACAGACACGGGTCTTGGCCGGCCAGTATTCTCGGAAAGAATATTTTGTCTGCGCGGTTCATGTCTGTACGTGTCTGTGGCTACTTACCGGGCAGTGTAAATAGAGTATCGGGAGCGTGCAGACGTGTTTTGTATTTAGTAACTGCCAGTGAGAGCGGCCGCGTCCGACACCGACAACAGTGTCTGTCGATGTCTGACACGGTACACTTCACGTTAGATGTAAATAAATGGTGTCTGTCGGTGTCTGCCACGGTACTGAAACGCACCGTGTCTGTAGATATAAACGAACCTTAACACTTTCCCAGGAAAATAAATTGGGATTAATGGACCTAGTCAGTGGCTCGGAAAGTCACCATATGTAACACCTCTCGATTTTTTTATAGGAGGTTTTAAAAAATAAGGTTTACAAAACATCTTCGCAAGATATTATTTGAAAGCAAAAATCACAAATGCTTGTAATGAGTTAAACGGCGAAATATTAATAAATGCAGCCCACGAAGAAATTGGACATGTCTCTTGAAATGAGAGGAGGTCATATAGAGAATAGATTGTAATATGTATGTAGTATGGACATTTGTCGCATTTTTTAAGTTTAGTTATTGTTATCATCACCTTTTGTTTTAACTGTATTAAAGAATTATCGAGTTTAATCCTTTTATTTATTCTTAATGACATTTATGCACTTTAAACAACGAACATTCAATTATTTTCCAACGACTACTTGATCCTTCCACTGCTAATGTGATTTTTAGGTGGTATTTCTTTTGAGACTCTTTAGGACGATATTACTTATAACTTTTAAACGGGAAATAATACAGAAAAATTTCTCTAATAAAAGTTTATTAGAAAGATAATTGTGTCGCTTCTGTCATTTAAACCACGTGCCCCAAATTTTATTTAAATTTTTTATATCATCATAGTACGCCAATACTATCGAGTTTGAGACACATATGATTCAGAAAGACAGAGAAATATTTTAAGAACTACGAATTAAAACATTAAAATAAGCTAAAAACATGGATCAAAAAATGTTTCAGTGGTATTCATGGTCCGTCACCGGTGGTCTTCTTCCCGAAATTGTATGAATTTCGTTATAAAATTCACATAATTTCGGATTGACTATACATGCGGTGTACTGTAACAGTGGTATCCTACATCTCTTTCCCGAAATTATGCGAATTTCATAACGAAAATCATATAATTTCGGGAAGGAGACTGCTCTCCGGCGACTGGAGACTATGAATACCACTGTTAGACATTCTAAATACGTCTTTAAAATATTGCTCGTTCTTCCCGACATATTTTCCACTATATATTGTATAATTGCAGAATAATAACAAACAAGAAGCACATTAAATAAGTAAACAAGTTACGAACCAATAAACCATAAAACTGCAACGAAGGGCAATAAAGCAATAATATTTAACTATTTAATAATCACTGACATCATTAACAGTAATTCTAGCAGAGTTAATTTACTACTAATGAATAAATTATTACACTGATTACTTCGTTAGCCTTCATAGAAGGATACAAAAAGTCCACGGTTCACGAGAGATCCACCAACTGTGATGTGTGGTGTGTGGAGAAGCGATATGGAAATACCGCATCAGTGCATTTATGTATTCATTTACAATTCAGTTCAATAGGTATGTTTTCCCAGCTTAACTGTATGGATACTTCTATGCATATTACAGGATGTCCGTTAATTGCAGGCTGATATTTTAAGGTTTTATTTCTTGATTAATTTTCTGAACTCCTCGGAATGTTGTGTTGAAACTTATGAAGTAAGTTTTTTTGTCCGCAATCACCTTATAATCGCACATTTATCCAAACATATTAACCGTCTAAAGTGATGCTTTATCCCCTAGTGGATAAACTTTATTTCACTAGTAGAACAATGAAAAAATTAATACACCTAGGTATAATAAATCAAATTTAATTGATTTACTTATTATCATGTTACCTATCGTTTGTTACAAACGATAAATGTACAATGTTGCGGACGGCTGCTCTTTTAGTCGGGGCACTTTTTTAAAGTCGTGGGTTCTTGACTAGCAAACTGTTTAAAATGATGTTATAATTGGGCGCCACCTACAGAATATTCTGTTCGGTTTGCCTTTTTACCCCTGTAGGAGGATGATAAATTTTGTTGAAGTCAAAAAGTGAAATAAAATACATACATAAAAAATAAACACAGTTTATTAACTTGCCCACCAGTTGATACACAGATGTGGAATTGAGGAAGTTGACATACAGAAGTGGAATTGAAGCAGTTGACAAGTTCATCCGTTGTTAACGTTGGAGATGACTCCGAGATGGGCAGCTTTCCTGTCGTACCTGGACTAGGGCCGCTACAATCTGGATTTTCAAAGCAGTGCTTCGAGAACAGCAGCTTTCCTGTTGTACCTGGATAGTGCCGCTTACAATCTAGATTTCAAAGCTTTAGAATGGCCTTCTTATTTCAATTTTGATTCTTCAATGAAAAACTTTTCAGCAAGGTTAAACAAAATATTCCAACTTGAGAAATAGAAATTCTCAAAATTTTACATCATTCGACGTAACATCAATAAAAATTTATTGATTGATTGATTTAATTTTTGATTATTCAATTATTTAATTAATTTAATTATTCATTTAATTGTTCATTTAAATGTTCATTTAATTGGCCTCTAAAGTTAAGAAAAAATAACAAAAGAAAAGAAAAAATAATTAGCATGTGCTTTAGCAAAGATCAAGATCAGGTTAGGTATTTTTATATATTCTTAGTTTCAAAAAAATAACATACAATATTGTTTAAAATGAAATCTACTATCGATAATAATCTTAATTAGTCAAACATATTACCTCCATCCTTATTGATGACTTCAATAAATTCAGATTTATTTTCAAAATGTGGCTTCGCACTATAATTAAATCTGTAATATGGAAATACTTCAATCGACCAAAATCAGAACGAAAAAGGACTAGAATTTAGGTTCCTGTAGGTTTTATACCCTACGAAGATCTAAAAACTCACTGAAATCTGATTGGTTCGGTTTCTATGAAAGTTCGGTCAAATGCTCGTTCGAGATCTCAGCACATTGTTCCAATAGTTCGAATCGAATTGAATTATTATGACAGTTACCTTAACCTTGCTTTTTGCCAAAACAAAGCTTATTACAATAAGTGATACTAATTAAATAATAAACTGTTAACAAATTTCCAGGGTGTTATACAGAGTAAAAAAAAATTATAACATAACGATATACATCGATGTAACTGGTTCACAGTAATGGTAAGTAAATAACTAATAAAATATTAATTGTACAAGGTGTTTACATTTCAGGCTTATTTGAAGAAATCTAAAGTTACATGGTACACTGGATATGGTTTACACTTACTTAATCTACCAACATTATACAGGATGTGCAAAAATACCTTGTTACTAGACGTTTCATATTGAAATTGTGACATTCTTAATTTTATAATAAAAGGAATGTTAGAATCATTTACATTTTTTGTTTCACATGTAACTTTTTTTTCGTCAATAATAACTCTTATAGCATTGTTGCCATCATTTTCTGAATGCATAACACTATCGAAGTTACGGATGTCTCTTCTTGTAAGGAACATCTATATTTTCCTTGGATTTTCCTTGCAATATCAAGTTTTTTAGACATGGACTCTTCAATCTAACTTTCTGCTGCAGAGAATCTGTTTCATCCACCATGCCGTTTAATGATTGTAAGATCAGCACCTTTATTGACCAATAAATTTGTTGAAGTGCGCTTCATACAATGGCCAGTATATGCTATTGAGGGTACCTTCGCCAATGTGTTGATTCTAACATGCTGAGAAGTACATAGTATATTCTTTGTTGATGCATCTTATAAAAAATCTGTATTGTGTTAAGCGAATTGGCCGTAGAGAAATATAGTTTCTGCATATTTCTTCACGCAAAATTCTTCTTCCATAATAGTACATTTTCTTGAAATGGCCGTCTTGGTGTCAAGTATTGAAACAAGTAGGTAACAGCCAACGTCCTGTTCGTCAGTAACTTTCAAGTTTGTCAATTCACAGCGTAGACAGGCACCAGAAACCCTCATTATTAGTGCAATCTAAAATAATTCAAAGTTCACTATATACCTATCAACATGTAAAAGGTAAGGTAAGGTAAGTAGCCTTCAACATCGAATACTTCGACCACACAGATGAAATTGCATATGTTTTCTTCAATTATAAAAATTACGATAGCATTTCTTCATTTATTGTCATTACTTGTGACTTTAATTTCATTAATAAAATTATAAAATAATGTGTTTTTGTATTAAATTTATTGGTCAATTATTTCATTAATACAGTAAAAGTACCCTTCATTTATTTACACATTGTATATGATTCTTTATATTTGTCTTACAGCTAAATATGTACAAATGTAGAATTTATAGATATTTGTTTTTTTTTCCATTTTTGTGCCTTTTTGCCATTCTGCTTTTAAGTAAATGTGAACAATATCAATATTTTGAGAGAAAGCCAACCATACACATATCATTGTGCTTTAAGAAAATAACGGTAAATTATGGGGACATGCAAAATTTCAAGAAGATAGGCGAGGTTTGATTTTGAAACCATTATTCAACAATGCACAAAGATTTTATCAAAGCAGGCCGGCCGGTCTTTTTGAAATTTTGCACGTCCCCATAACTTACCGTTCTGAACAATTTTTGCAAGTTACATTTTGCTGCATTTTCAGTAGAAAAGGCAGTTTACCTGAAACGATAACAGTTTTCAATCGCTGCACTGAATATTTCAAATACGATTATTTCAAAAATGGTTGGTCCTAACGACTTCAACAAGGTATACCTTTTTCAGATATAACAGGTAGGAGAATCGATTGTTTCAATAGAGAGATGGATACACTAAACAGCAAAAAAGTTCTGCCATTTAAAAGAAACATGCTGTGCCATAAGTGGCGCCCTCTACTAGTGACGTCAAAATTAGTTAAAACATTTTATTTGCCGTGCCAAAAAACATAATTGTGACAATTTGTTTTTAATACTCCGAACTCCGACAGGTTTCAAAGTTATTGAGATATTTCAAAATAAAATTCTAGCATTGAACGCCCTATATTTTTTAAATCAGCAATATTCGGATAAGGCATATTTGGCTCAATCGACTTTTTTTGGTCACCAGTATCTCCAGCTCCGAGATTTCCCAACCTTTCACAGACACCCTGTATACAAAGTGTGGGTAATTTAGAATTTACCTAAAAAAATTCTGAGTGTACAGGGCACTCTTACAAATACAATTTTGTAAAGAAAAAATCAAAAAGGGCAGTTCGAAATTGATTTAATAATACACTTCTGCACGACACTGGATACTGGTCCACTGTCAAATCTGATAAGGGGGTAATCTGCGACCGGACAAAAAATGGAAAGAAATGCTCTAGGAATGAAATAAATAATATTTTATTACCCGATTTTATACAGCAAATTTAACAGCTTTTGCCGCTATTGTTTTTAATAGATCTAATTTGTGGTTTTAATCAATAAAATAGTTTTCACAAACTAATACAATGTTTCTGCGTCTTATCCGTTTTGAATTCATAAGTTGTTGGCAGCAACTACGATATGTTTCCGTAAATCATCAATAGGTCAGGAGATCGGGGCTGCCATGGTACTGATCCTCCTCGTCGAATCCCTTGGTGTTAATGGTTGGACGTGCTGTACAAGGTACGGATATAATTGAGCCTCGTATATGATATGTCACACTGCTGTAATAGGCCGTGGAAGTCCTGGACCTTCATCTTTTCCACGATTCGGTTTAAAATTTCCCTCGCGTTACCTAGACTTGCACACACTGCACACCGTTGTTTTTCCCCGAGTTTTCTTAACCAAAAACCCGGAATTACATATTTTAAAGTTGGCAACTCTACTTCAGAGGCATTCCTCGTCTCTATGAGTATGAGAGTGCAACAGAGACGTGAGTCTAATATAGCGAAATATGCCAACGATATACCTATTAATTAATAAATGAGCAAGGTTTTTGCAACATTGGCAAAAATGGATTTAAAAAGTTGTCGCGAAATTTATTAATTTTTCATAATAAAATTACTCATTGTATTGTTTCACACTGCAAATTAACATTTGTAAATAAAATGTTAAAACGCCATTGGACGATGCGTAAAAATAAAATAGAAATCAATAATTTGAAAGTTCAAGAAAATCGTCAAATAAAAAATCTTGAATTTATTCGGCTAACAAAATATAGCAATTTCAAATAATCCTGTATTGTATTGTATTTTCTGATAAATGATGATTAAGAACAAAGTTTCCAAAAAATGTTAATTCTGTAGTTCGTATTTGGAACCGTCCTAGCCTGCTTGCCTCACTAGTTTAAAAAGACAAAAGCCGCCACTGATGGCAATCTGTTTATAATTTATTTACTCTCGTGCAGTGATCTTGGAAGGAAGTAAAAAGTAACGTTCTGGTTTAAAACTCATTGCACACGTACGGATAGTTCAATCATTGAAAAAGTGAAGGGAGCGATATCGCCTTCAGGTGTGCAATAAATTATTGTTTTTTCACACTAATAACTTTTCGATATTTTCCCACGCATTTTTCTGAATATTTATTGCGGTTATGACGCATTTTTTATGGCACTATTGCATGCGCATACTTCATTATTAATTGACTCCTTTGCTATTAAAATATAATCGAGAAATCAAACAAAGGCTGAAACGATGCATATGCATAACGTGTAGTGAACAACAGTTATTGCAAATTAACCGAATAATGCATTTATTGTGCACTTCTCAAGGGTAAAATATAAGATGCAAATTGGATTCATAAGATCAATCAAAGTTTCAAAGAATAATACTAGAGAGGCAGTAGAAAAGAAACTTCCTTTGGACATTTTTCTATAGTAAATTTTAAAAAATAAATTTATTAACAGAATTTGCCATTACCAACGGCGGAATCCCCATAACTTTCTCTGACAGAACTAAAATGTAATTTTTGAGGTAAAATTATAAGATGCACATACATAAGTCTACTGTTACAAATAAAATAATCAATAAAAAATATATATTACTAGAATGAGTTTCAAATGAATTTCTAAATGAAAAATCAAAATATACTAATGATGTGGGTGCGTTCACAATAAAATTAAGTGGTCATTAAAACGTTTTCTTTGAATCTGCTTTACAATTTTTAATGCAAATGATTTTATATTATTTTTTATATTTTGCAGAATAAGCGACAATTTCTAAAGAATTGTATTGTTAAATAAACATAAAATGCAAGCTTGAAAATATTAATAAAATAGTCAATGATATACTAATAATTTACTTTTTATTATGGTTTAAGTAAATAAACAGTAATTTTTAATTAAATCGACCGTTGGTGTTATTTGTTACCTCGCAGACCGAGAAATTTGTGGATACAACACAAATATGTGTGATATAAGCTTTTTATTTTTAATACCTATTATCTCTTTAAATTTAGAACAAAAAAAAGTTTGAGATATAAGTGGTGTGCTTACTTCCTGCTCGGCCTAAGCGGCTCGATTTACAGGGGAAGCGACCTACATTGCAGCAGGTACTTAACGCAGACCTACAGATTTAGTGGCGACGAGCCACTAAATCTGTAAATGATACTACCTATGGCATGCTGATGAGGACTAACAAGCCCGAAACCGGTTTATGTCTGGTGTATGCAAGGGTTCTTGGCTGTTCACACAGATACTACAGGAAACAACATTGAGGTAATATCCTAGAGAGACGCTATAAGCATTATTTCGCCGTGCAAAAAACGGTAGCACTGGGCGTGGCTAAGTGTAGTAACAATATGGCTGTCTCACCAGGGCCGGACTATTTAGGGTTATAAGTCACAGCTTACAAATTAGGAACTCCGTACCACCAAAATATAATTTTGAAAAATAAAATAAAATTGAAATACTTACATGCTATTATAAAACTCACTGCTTCTACGTAACTGTTATTTATTATATTGTATACTAATTTAATATAAACTAAGTACATTTTGAAAGGAAAATAAACAGAACAAGTGAAAAAAAACATTTATTGTCCCTTAAATAAAACAATTTTATTGTTGTGATGCCTTATGCTCTCAGACCTATTTGTTCTATGTTTACTAAAATAGTACATCCTAACATTCGTGTACCTACTTGCAACAGCTTTTATTAATAAGACTCTATTTGTAAACTGAACCCAAATTTTCCGACGTGCTGGATCCTTAGGAAATCTAAAAGAAAGATACCCTGTAATCTTATTATTTAAGTAAATAATGCTCGACACTTTCGTAAAATAATATATTTTGAATAAAAAATAAATTATAATTTCCCGCATACGGCCCTGCATAATGTTTACTATTTTGTAATACAAACCTATGAAATGTTATTCCGGAAATTTCTTCTTATCAACACCGTCTCTGCTACTACAGCTACGTTTAGCACACGAAACCATTATGTCTTTAGATGTTTTATGTGTATAATGTATATAACATACTTCCGAAACACAAAAACACTAAAAACAACTTGACTTAAGTCGATGACAGCTCTTTGACATAAGTGTCGTATCAATATGGCGGTGCTGAAACCGCTTTTCATGACGTGACAGCGTCTCCCTAGATACTACCTCAATGGAAACAACTACTCCGCAGACTAATGCCCCGACCGGCATTCTCCTGCAGTATCTGTGTGAACAGCCAAGAACCCTTGTCGGCCATACACAAGACATAAACCGGTTTCCGGCTTGTTAGTCCTCATCAGTATGCCATAGGTGAGATGACCGACAATTGAACTGGCTATTCCTTCATATGTATGTTCACATATAAACGGAGTGCAGGTGAGATATAAGTGGTCTGCCTGTAAGTCGAGCCGTTTAGGCCGAGCAGGAAGTAAGCAGACCACTTATATCTCACCTGCACTCAGTTTATGTGTGAACAGGCATATGAAGGAACAGCCAGTTCAATTGTCGGTCATCTCACCTATGGCATACTGAAGAGGACTAACAAGCCCGAAACCGGTCTATGTCTGGTGGTGTGTCCGATAAGGGTTCCTGGCGGTTCACACAGATACTGCAAGAGTAATTCAATGCCGGTCGGGGCATTAGTCCGCGGAGCAGTTGTTTGCTGCAGTATCATTTACAAAAAAAGTTTTTCCGCATCCTTTTCTCCGACGTAGCAAAGGTATTATATTTAATTTGTAACACCCTATATAATAAACAACTTAAGGTTTCCTACTATATAGTACTTATTAATACAGGCTGATTCGGAACTTATCTACTGTAGTCTCTAGAGAGACGATTTCGAATACTGAAATCCGATTAGGTACTGAAATTGTTGTGATGCCAATCTTTACATTAGTTTTTCAAGTGTCAAAAGTGGCTTACGTGTATAGTAGCAACTCGGAGTTGATGGATGTTGTTCTAATTTATGACGATGTGATAATGCTTTAGCAGAACCATTTCCCGGTAAACATGTGCCAAATGCAGCTACTTTTGCCACGGTGTGCAAGGATAGTGCAACGCGAGGGAAATTTTAACCGAATCGTGGAAGAGGTGTAGATCCAGGCCGTCCACGGAGTATTGCAGGGGTGTGGCGTATCATACATGACACACAATTATATCCGTACCATGTACAGTGTGTCCAAGCGTTAATACCAAGGGATTGGGCAAGGAGGACCGGTATCATGGCCGCCACGATCTCCTGACTTTAAATCATATGAACTTCTTTTTGTGAAAGTGGATACCTATTCAGATTTTTTTAGATAGGTTCTGAATCACCCTGTATAGAATAATACTGTCACGGGTTTCCTAACCCGACGTTTTCTTTTACCAGAAAAACAAACAGTTAATTTTTACTGTTATTTATTAATCACTCTATACACTACTGAATACTAATTGCAACTCAACTAAACACTATTTCACTTCGAAACTCCAGGAAATGTCCAACTAAATCCTCCAATTCAAGACTGTAACTCAAGACTGACTAACTCGGCCGTTTATTCTTCTTTTATAGACCAAACGAATATTCCAGGTATTTTCTAGCATCTCTAGATCCATTTCTCGAAAGATTCTCGTCGATTCTCCATATTCCAGTCGCGCCTCGATACACGGCATTAATTTGATTGTTTACCAGAATCGCGTAGAGGCGATCGGGGAACAGTTGTCGAATTGGGTGCGAGCGGGGCAAATTCTGTGACAATACTTTAAGTAACACTTGTATCAAATTTAAATTGATTTTATCGACCCGCTTGGAAGATAAAAAGCAAAACACATTTTTTACGAAAACTTTAATACTCTGTATCTAGGAAATTAAACGTTCCATATGTTCTTATATTTTTCCCAGTTTTGTTTATACCATTTTTTAACACGGTAGGCAACCTTGGATACCATCTGATTATTTTGAGATTTTAGTACATTTCATAAAATATGCAGGTAATTTTAACACTGGAAAAACTTGTTCTTGAAAGAAAACTTGAATACGCTTGATGTTTTACTGAAGACATTCTGATGTAATCGACAATTCACTATATCAATGTAACAACACTAATTCCCCGAATGTTTTGAGAGTTAATTTTCAGAACCCGGTCAGGGTTTTCTCTACTGGCCGATAATGGTATGACCATTATTGTGAAATTACGATTCGACGATCTACATAATTATGCTAATAAACAATGGATAATTAGTCAATTGTACCGCAACATATATTAAGCAAATGAATTTCAATTTCAATCATTCACTCATACATTTCGACGTACAATCGTTTGGAATAATAGTGACACTCTCTTAAAACAGTTTTTGAACTTCTGGAAGATCTGAGTAGAAATTTCATTAAAAGTAAGTGAAACAACTAATAACTAATATTAAAAATGTGAAGTAGATTTCATTACAAATACATCAGAAGTTCTAAAGAAATCGCAAAATTCATTTTAATGAGTGTCATTATTATTGCAAACGATAGTACCTAGTGTCTTGTCTTGTTTCGCTTTTTCAAGACAAGACTTGACAGCTCGAATGGCCAGACAATACAGAATGAAAAAAACTTGCGCGACTACACAAGAAATATTGCTACGGCAAAAATATTAAAATAATTACTTCACGTTAAAGAGAAACAATGATGGTATTGAAAAGTAATAAATAATGTTAGAAAATATGGATCGGTCAGTGGTCGCGCGGTTTAAGACGTTAGTACATGAATCGAGGTGACTGGACGGAGTTGGTTCGAGCCCAGCTGCCGGTAGACCGTATATAAGCTATATTCGTGGAGAGATTGGCACCCTCTCTGCGGGTATGGTAGGGTGGAGTAATGTTAGCTTGGGTCAATGTGAGAGATTGATGCCGGTTGATATTTGTCCGCCCCCCTAATTAATGAGGTTTTCCAGTCATTCCTGCACTGAATAGTGGTTAGGGCCTACCAACGTAAGTCGTTCCTGGGCGCAAATGCGGCCTGCTTAATAATAATATGCCGCCCCCTCTCCCGCACAAGTCTCCGACTTCTGGGCTAATCCCTGAGATTAGAATGAGGGGTAGAGATATTATTATTATTATCTAAAATCAGAGAACTCCTATCATAAGGAGTTCTCTGTCTAAAATCTCTTCTTGCTCCTACACACATTTTCGATATAATCGACATATTTCTATATTTTCACACATCACAGTTACACGATTGAATTACTTATAATTAATAATTCGTAAAACTGAACTTTTAAAATACTACTTATTTATTCAATATAGGTAATTCTTATTTCGGTCAATTTACTTTAGCAGTAAATTTTTAATCACAGATTTGATGTTTTTAATAATAGTCAACATTTCTCATTTTAACCTTCAGTAACTTTTGTCATTTAATTTTTCGCAACTTATAAAAAAACTTTATTAATGAAACCAAAAATAAGTTGACAACAAAACTGTTTATAATATTTTACTTATTAATCCAATCTGAAGCTTGAAAATTATTTTAGAAAAAAATTGTATAATTCTTAAAAATCAGGTAAAGAAAACTGAGGAATATATCAATAACTATACAGAGTGATTATTAACCTATAGGCATAAACTTGCAAAATTATAACTGACGACAAATAATGAATGGTAAGTAGTGAAAAAAAATTAGTTACCTAAATATTCTTAGTTTCTGAAAGTTTACAAAAATTTATCAGGTGAAATTTTTTTGTTTAAAAAAAACTAAGACATTTCCATACATATAAGTATTGATTGATGTCAAAATTGTTGCTTTTCTTTCATGAGTACCTACTTATCTTTGTTATGTATTCCTTAGAGTTTTCATTTTTGCTATGAAATTATCAAAAATATATACACAAAAAAGTTTGGGTATTTTTGAAGCACCATCTCCCTTGCTTTACCCGCCCCTGGACAAACTGTATTTATTCCTTTTTAGATTTTTTGCACATACAAAGTTATAGGATTGTACCAAATTTCATTAATTTATCTCTACACGTTTGGGAAATACTAATTAAAAATCATCATCAAGAACTAACCTTTCACACCCTGAATATAGAAAACGAAACGTTTACGATACATGTTAATATAAACTTTTCGTTTCATTTTGAGGTCTAGAGAATACACTTAAATGTATGCGTATAGGTTAAGAATCACTCTGTATACAGGGTGATTCAGACATACTTGAAAAAAAATAAGTACAGAATCTACGTGAGAAATTATTTGACCAGTTTTTTTTTTTTTTTGTTTTTCCGATTCCTCATTTTTTGTGGACCTTTTTGCAAATATTTTCAAAACCCCTAAGCCGATTTTAACAATATTTGGTATGGGGTTGTAGATGGTTTATCATAACATTATTAATAAAGTAGTTTTTTCAAGTACCACAGAGAGCACTAGTTATGCGTAATGCCACTCATAAGTTATGGTGGATGTGAATTCCATAGCGCTGCAAGTGTTAGGCAAGGCGCGCACTGAAGTAGTGTGGTAGTGGTGAGGTATTGAAATGGTGCGTGGTATGGGGATGGTGAACATTTGGAGTGGCGATGCAATAGCGGCGAAGTGGTATGAAAATGATTTAAAGCGCACTGCACTGGCAAACAACATATGTTGTTACCTATTTGTCAGTTAAAATGTCCTCAGAGGATGAATATGTTCCTTTATTTGTACAACTTGCTAACCTAAATGCTAAAAATCAGAAGAAAAAACACTAGAGAGGTTATCCTCCATAAAAAAGAAATTGGAATTTTTAACGTTTATAAAAAGGATTTGAACTTGGATGATCAAAAATTTTAACTTTTCTATCGAATGAAGAAAGTGACATTTTGCAAGTTACTGACAAAACTACAACCTATTCTTCAAAAAAGGATACAAACTTTAGAAATTTATGTTAAATTCGTGGTCGTCTCGCATATTTTTAGTTTTAAAATTTACAAGAAAAATGCAGTTGCAATGCCACGTCGTCACCGGACGCTTGCCACTCGAAAATTAAACTTGTTCGAGATTAGTGGCACCAGACGGGCATCACACCACCTGCAAAATATCACGCCACCGCTACTCGGTTTTGATACGCGCGTCTTCATATGGTTACATAGGCTTTAATGATTACACCTGCCACTTGGTCACCACGTCACTTGCTGACCACTTCAGTGCACGCCTTGCCTTACACTAATGTCTTCGAATAGGTTCCAACAAAGTTAACTAATTTTTAGACCAAAAAATAATTGAAATATGTTTATTTATGAAAATATTAATGGCCATCTCCTCCCCTTTGCCATTCCTATACCTCACCAATAAATTGAAAATATAAAGCAGATTCTTTACTCACAATCAGTTATCCAGAATTTGGTCATTATCCATTCTTACTCCACTCCAACTGATTTATCACAATATATTATCATTGTCACTATCACTGATGTTCACTACTTAACAAAGATGCTTTTAACATGTCAACCTTTTCACTGTTTGAATAATATTTTATTTAGTCACACTGTATTTCACGAAAAATATTAATACACAAGACGCTTAAGAGAACATTACTCGTGAAAATAAAACGATTTAACGTTTACATGTTACGTTTTACATGTTAGTGCCGCAACTCTTAAAACAGATGCGTCAAACAGTGTATTACTTAAAGAAACCATTACCATTATTACCATTATTATCATTATTATTATTATTATTAGCTTAGTTCGGTTTCAGAAGATGCGCAAGTATCTCATATTAAGTTTCAATGTACGTGTATTGAAATTATCAAATCCCTTTCCACAAATATTACATGTTTTGTTTCCACTTGTAACTTGCCTCAGCTTAGTCCTTTGCGCTGCACAATATTAGTGCACCGGTATCAACATAACCTCTTTGTCGACCTCGACTATCAATCCTAGAGTGGGGCTGGTGCGGGACATTTCACCTACTGCTCGTGACATCTACCTGTTACCTGTGCCTACGACACTATGTTATTTTGCCTTCTCTTGATATTGAACAGCAAGCTAGTTATTTTGTTATTCCATGTTTTGTGTTTATTTTTAAAATCTGTTTCACCCACTACGAAACTATCAAGTACGAAATGGTTAGTACGTTGTTTGAGGTTGGCGAAAATTAACTCTAAGGTATTGTGTGAAAATCAGTTTTTTGTTATTCTTCATAAAACAATTTAAGGATATAATTTGTGATAATCTTTCTAACAGTGTACAATATTAGCTGCTGAAATGTGAATAACTGTTTAAATAGTTGGTTTTTCAGTAAGTAGGTGAGCTTTTATGCAAGTTTATGGATAATTTTTGGACTCAATGAACAAAGTAACTTCCTAAACACTTTAATTGAGTACCTAACTTGCGGAAATTCATATTTTAATCATTTATGGTAATTTTACTGTACTTATTTTTAAATTAGAGACAACTGCAAAAATTGAATTTACGTTAAAAAAAATAATTATCTTACACACGGTATGGCAACCTCGGCTTCAATAAATCATATGGTTTATTTTATTAGGTTACGTCAGTGGTCTATCTGGTTAGCGGTCCTCAAAATGTGGGTATTTTTTTTAATAATATCTCCGTAAATATTGGAAATTTTTAAAAATGACTCACTAGATTTATCTATATGACAAAATACACCTGCAGTTAAAACCTGTTGTACTTATTTAAAGTTCACCCTGTATACCCAATTTTTTCCTAACATTTCGAATCACCCTGTATAAGTACGACTGTAATTAGCTACTAATAACATAATTTTATTTAGGTTTATTTGTACTGTTACCTATCCTATAACTTAATAACCTATTTACGATTATATATTCAATTAATACTGTATTGAGATGCAAATGATACGCTGCACTAATTTTATTAGTTGGTAACTACACAATTTAAAGTTGTTGACATTTAATTCACGTGTCCGACGGCACGTTTTACAACTACAATAAATTATTTATTTGTTATATAGAAGGTATAAAACGGTACTGTCCGTATAAATATTTTTTCACCTTGCCGCACCCAAAATTCGCTCTAAGTAAAATAAATTTGCACTAGAATAGAGAGTCATCGGTCGATAATGGGCATTACAGAAGGCACTGCATCAAATTTACTGTTAAATTATTTTGCGCACGCAACTGCTTTATGAAAATTTAAAATTGGATTAATGTTAAACATGAATTACTTGAACTGTAAGTACTTAATAAAACTAATTTTAATGTTTGCATTTAAAATATTTTTCTTTCTAGTCAAAAAAAGAAACAACTAAGTAAATAAATATCCAATAATGCAACAAACAAACAATCGCAGACAGTGACTAGGTATGTGTATATACAGGGTCATTCAGAGCCTATCAAAAAAAAAATAATTTAAGATACAGGGAACTCTTACAAATACAATTTTGTAAAAAAAATCAAAAAAAAATCGAAAATTATTTAAAAATACACATGCACGGCACTGGAAACTGGTCCATTGTAAAATCTGATTTTGCGTAAGACAAAGTGTAGTAAAAAGAGAACGGACAAATAATTAAAATAATTTCCCAAGAAATAAAATAAATAAAATTTTATAATAATAAAAATCACGAGGATTAGCCCAAAAGTCGAAGACTTGTGCGGGAGAGGGGGCGGCATATTATTATTACACCGCATTTGCGTCCAGAAACGACTTACGTTGGTAGACCCTAACCACCATTCAGTGTAGGAATAAGGGAAATCTGGAAAACCTCATTAATTAGGGGGGTAGTCAAATGTCGACCGGTATCAATCTCTCACATTAACCCAAGCTAACATTCTTCTATCCTACCATACCCGCAGAGAAGGTGCAAATTCTCTCCAAAAATGTAGATGATATACAGTCTACCGGCTGCGGGGCTGGAACCCACACCGGTCTAACGACATCGATTCAAGTACTGACGCCTTAAACCGCGCGACCGCCAACCGACCGATTGTTATTATTAATTAATTTGTGGTATTAATTAAATAATTTGACATACTTACAACTGTTCAAAATTATGTCCATGGACGTGTAAACACATTTAGGCTTGTCTTACCCAGTTTCTACAAACTAACACAAATGTTTCTGGTTCCTGTCCGTTTTCAACTATTTTTTTATGTTGCTGGATCTTGATTTTGGATTTTCAAATTTGATTTGATTGCCATTAACTTATTTGTTGAATTAATAAGGTATATCCGAGGGGTGTTTCACGTATTAAAAATTTGTACACCACTGCCAGTTTTAGGCAGTGATCTTTAAAAATTACCGTTATTACACCGATGCTCTAGGTACTGTCTAAATGCTCGGCGACACTACCTCAATGCCGACAGTGTCGACCATAATTCTGTTAGGTACATTAAATTTTAAAATCTTCAAACATTATTTTCTTGAATTTTTTGTTATGTAACGCCATAATTGTTCATGATGTTTGTATGTAGAATGGCACGCTCTTTCAAATGGCATGGTCAACATTGGGGGTTGCTATTTAAAAAAATTGTCGACGACGTCATATCTCGAACAAAGATGACGTCACAAATATGGGTCGTATGTCAAAAAGTGCCTTTTTAAAAAACAAAATGGACGTTCCAAAGGATTTTTTCGAAAACTTCTCAATTTAAAAAATAATGAATTAATTAGTTTCGAAAGCACTGTATAGAATTTTTAATAAACTTGGCCATCTTCTGACTCGGGTGTTTTACACATTTTTCTACCATTTTAAAAGAAACATGTTGTGCCACAAGTAGCGCCCTCTACTAGTGACGTCAAAATTAGAAACATACATATTTGAATTTTTCGTCCGCAAAAACCCCCGATTTACAAATTTTATGTAAATATTTGGATTTCTTAAGAAGTTATTTACAAATATCGAAAATAAAATTTTAACTTTAACACCCTGTAACTCCGTTAATAATCAGTTTTGAAAAAAATGTTATAGAAAGAGGTATCATTTATTTTCGGTCTAGAATAATTATCCCCTGAATTTTTTTGCTCATCATTTCCGGACACCCTGTATATCACTGCCGTTATTTACTAGTTTAATGCCGCAAAACTGCGATCATTTCCGACAATTACGGTGTCACTGCTGTAACTGCCTAAAGCACTGCCGACAATACCGTCCACTGCCGTTCACTACCTATTGAATGCCTTCATCTACCTAATCAATGCTCACGGCATTGCTTTAACTGCCGTATTCACTGCTGCTATTTTGTACACCACTGCCGATCGCAAAACACCCCTCGGGTATATCGTTAAATTTATGAATATTACATATTGGCAACTTCAAACAGCTAGAACTTGTTTATCTCAAATGGAACACTGTTGGTTTGTTCCAACAACAGCAAGAATCGATTCTGAACTGTCCAGAACTAGTCAGTCAGTTCAGTTGTTAATGTACTATCGGCGATTACGACGTAAAACGGTGTTGGTTAAACATTTCTGACAGTTCTGAACCAGTTCTCAACGGCTGTTGGAACAGACCTTGTATTTTTAACTCTGTCTTGTACATATGTTTTTCAACCCATATAAGCTTTGTTAGGGTTGTGATTATTGCTTTTGGAAATATTTGCAACTATTTTCTACTATTTGGACAGTTTTCATCAAATTTGCCATGAATAGCTATAAACATTACAAAACAGCAAAATGCTTGTCATGTATCAAATATTGTTGTGTTTTGGAAATTTTGGAATTAAGAGATGTGGAACAATAATGATACGATCAGATTTATGACCGCTGCTTTCTCGAAAATACTACTCGAACAAAAAAAATCAAAGGCTATAAGTAGATTCCTAATTTGCTAACTGCATCAAAAAGGTTCCTATATGCAATGAAATTTTGAAATTGCACTCAAAATTTAGAAAATTTGACATACAGGTATCTTAAATAGGTAACTATTCTAAAGCATATTATAAAATAAATGTAATGTCATAAAAACCAATACCAAATATCAATAAATTTGTCCAAGAATTGAACAAATTATTGAGTCAGTAGGCTGAATGAAACCCAATTTCTCTTTTTGATATGCAAAATTTGAAGTTTAGGGGGTCAGCCACTTTTACAATTTACTGTACGCAAATATGTTTTGCAAGAGTGCAAAACATCTATTCGAGTATCTATTATAATATAATAAGTGTGTTAAATTTTAGTCAGTTTTCTACTTCTTTTTTTAAATTTAACTGATTTTCAACAGTCAGTGGTTTACAATTTATTTGAATTGTTCCAAAGAAAAAGTTACATTTCAAGAATCGAGGAGAGAGAGGAGAGACTTTACCAAACAAAATCTCATTTAATTTTAAAATTATTAATTAATTTTAACCATAGAATAGGCCTCTATTTTCTTATTAAGGTAATTATAGCGGGTGTATCAGGTATTACCGGCATTCTTGAAAGGGGTGATTGTACAACAGTCAAAATAAATGAGATTTACCAAAATATACCTACATCTTAAAGTTCCCCGTTTCCTAGATACAGGGTGTCAAAAATTTTGAAATTTTAATTAAGTATATTTTTTATTTACTTACTATCCCAATAGTTCTAGATTGTAATGAGATATATTCAGTCTAATTATTCAGTATATTTAAATATTTCCATTATCACCAGTGGCGTAGAAACCCTGTGGCACTCTTCTTTTAATTAAAGTAAAAATGGTATGCCACTGTGAGGTGGATAGTCATAGATGGCGAAGATAAAAATTTAATTAGTTTTAGATGGGTTGTCAAGGTTTGTTTGGAGGGATTGTCAATTTTGAAAGATTTGTATTTTGAAGCAACATTTTGTAAACTTGGAAATATTAAATAAAGAATTCATAGTGACAACAAGAGTTTACTTCTGAATAAACCCCCCCTAGAGATAGAATAAGAGAGTCCAGTTCAACTGGCTTAATTATAAAAATAACGTAAATTTAAATGTTGATAATTTTGAACAAATAATTAGTATTCTTTAAAAAAAATTTAAAACGCATGGTATTTAGGTCATTGTTCTTTAAAAATGCCGCTGCATTTCGTAGTTTGTGCCTGCTTCAATTATACAGGGTGTCTCGAAATTAATGCACCATAGGTTAAAAGTAGATTCCTGACGACAAAATAATGTGATATTTATTCGCGTCAAGAATTCAGACGTGTTACGTCACGACTGACGTTACTCATTTGTTTTTATTGTCAACGTAATTTTCGATATTTGGTCGCGTTAAAAACAATATTTTTTTGCAATTTAGTTCAATATACAATGCAAACTTTTAGTGCAGTATATAGTTTTATTACTATCAGTTGCAGTTTCTTAAATATTTTGATGAAAATATAATGAATTATTCATTAGTTCGTATGACGTAAGTCGTCTGAATTCTTGTTGCGAGCATAGTTAATCTGACTTTAGTCAAAAATTGATGGTTAAAAAGATACAGGGTGTCAAAGTAAAAACTTTATTTTCGATGTTTGTAAATATTTTTTGAAAAAATCCAAATATGGATGGATACATTTTGAACATCGATGGTTTTTGGGAGCAAGATATTCAAATTTGTTTCTAATTTTGAGAATCGATTCGTCTATCTTCTTTATGTGAAAAAGATATACTTTGTTGAAAACGTTAGGGGTAACCGTTTTCGAATTAATGCTATTTGAAATATTCAATGTACCGAGGAAAAATTGTTTTGGTTTCAGGTAAAGTGCGTTTTCCGCTGAAAATACAGCAAAATATTACTTGAAAAAGTTACTCAAAATGGTAAATTATGGCGATGTGCAAAATTTTGATAGCTTTTGATACAAATATGCACAAACTACGAAATGCAGCGATATTTTAAATTAACAATTACCTGAATACAATGCATTTTAAACAAATGCAAATAATAATTGTTTTTTCAAAATAATCAAAACTTAAAGTATTTGTTCTTTTATAATTAAGACAGTGACGTACTATTTTTATTGTAGTAAATAAAAGACGAGTGTTACAGGATTTCTACGTCACTGGTGATAATGGGAATATTTAAACATACTGATTCGACCTAATCGCATTACAACCTAGAAATATTGTTGTTTTATGACGAAGGGTTTCCAAGTAAATAACAAATATAATAGTAAAAATATCGAAATTTTTGTCTCCCTGTATCTCGAAAACGATAAACTCTTAGATACAGGTATATTTGGGTAAATATCGTTAATTTTAACTGTACAATCACCCCTTCCAAAGATGTCAGTTATACCTGAGACATATGTATATTCAAGTCAAGTAGGTAAGAAGGTAAGTATTACATAAAAAACCAAGAAAAAAATTAATAACATTCAGCAGCCCCTTCTGTCTTATTTAAATTTGTAAGTAATTTTTTTCGTAAATATCGCAAAAACTAGCTTTAAAATCAAGGTGTACACTTGTTTTGCGTACATAGATATAAACAGGCATAAAAATAATAATATGTAACATAAGGACCGGTTTGATAGTTTATTTTTTTTTAATTCTAGACTAGTTTTATAAATGTTTCATAACTGGGTAGGTACCTAGGTAGTTCAACATCGAAGTGGTTAGTCTAGGTGATTATATTTTTAGGTAATTTAGGTAGGTAGGTAACTCAAATTTTCCAATTGTTACTTACGAAAATATAAATTCATAATCTTTATTGATAAACATAAAAAATATGTCCTGCTTGAGTACCTATATAGCTTTCAAATTATAAGCCAGACATACCTACTTTCAATTAAAAATAGGAGGCCATGAAACATTTTGAATGTTTCATATGTTGCTAGAATTTGAAATACAAGAATAAAAAAATAAGTACCTAAGTAGGTAGTGTTATGCCTATACTTAGACATCCAAATAAATGATCATTAATTAATTAATAGATCAAACTAACAGATAAAAAGGTTTATTTTCTATAAAGTCATTCACTTTACGATAAAAAATAAGAACAGTGAAACAAATGGACCATTCCGTCCCGTCTATTAATAAAAAGCTTAAGATAAATAGAACCTTAGACGATCTACTAATCCAGATTTGAACATTGCCACAGCCAATTATATTTATTTAATCGTAACGCAACAATAATAATAATATTGTCTGCCTTCTTAAATAGATAACTATCTAAATCAAAACATTCAAGAAAATCTCAATAACAAAGTAATGCAATGAAAGTAAAAATATGTAGGTACCCATTGCATAAATCTTTATCATCGTAGAAAATTATACAAATAGACAAAATAACTCAGTTGACTTACCTACAAGCCTTTGTTTATAAATCAAATTTTTGGCACTCTTAACCCTACTTTCTAATTCAACCCACGGACGTACACTGCACAAAATCAGTGTCCTATAAATACTTATTTAAATAGGTTGTCCCGTATTTCGTCGCTGTTTTCTGGACTTTTATGAATGAAAGTGTCACTTATTTAAACGTACTAATGAAATAGTCTTTGGCAATTACAGTTCCGTATCGAAATAACGATCGACACACGAAATTTCACCTCGATAACAAAACAACCACAGTCCACAGACACAGGCAAGTGTCACAAACAGACTGAAGAACAAAACACAAACACACTCGATATGAGAACACAGAAATGGTGTAGATAGTGAGCTGTGCACGACCGACCTCTCGAGCACGGCCTACTGGGCAAAGCAGGTGCAAGAGGGGATTCCGACTGCACTCTATGCGCGACTGTTTATATGCGGATAATGCGGTTTTTTTTATTTATGGAACTTGTTATTTTCCTTATATGAAGGGGTGCATAATTAAACAGATAGGAGACATTTAATTTATACCGCACAGGTATAAGGCGCCACCATTAAATGGAATCCCAAAAAATGTGACGGAATACCTAATCAAAATGAGTCACAGTGGCGTCTCGTGAGATTCATAGGGTCAGCGAATCCCCGAATAATGAAAGTTTTTATACAGTGTTAGATGCTTGACTGCCATAAATTTAAAAGGCGAGAGTATACCTACATCAAAATGTGCAAAAAAAAACTTGGGTCCTTAAACCAACCATTTTTGAGAAAAAAACAAATCTCTAATTCGGTCAGTGGTCGTGCGGTTTAAGGCGTTAGTACTTGAATCGAGGTGACTAGACGGAGTTGGTTCGAGCCCAGCTGCCGGTAGACCGTATATAAGCTATATTCGTGGAGAGGATTGGCACCCTCTCTGTGGGTATGGTAGGGTGGAATAATGTTAGCTTGGGTCAATGTGAGAGATTGATGCCGGTTGATATTTGACCACCCCCCTAATTAATGAGGTTTTCCAGGTTTTCCTCATTCCTGCACTGAATAGTGGTTAGGGCCTACCAACGTAAGTCGTTCCTGGGCGCAAATGCGGTCTGCTTAATAATAATATGCCGCCCCCTCTCCCGCACAAGTCTCCGACTTCTGGGCTAATCCCTGTGATTAGAATGAGGGGTAGAGATATTATTATTATTATTATAATTCGGTTAATTAAGGGTTCTCGCCATAATTGTCTGCATTATATGATCATAAAATGGAATGTTTACTCCTTCTTTCAATTGATTTACTTATGTTTAGCTTTAACAATGACAATTTTTTCGTTAATTAATAAAATTCGACAGTCAATATTTCAGAATTTGCCAACAGCGCGATAAGTACAGTGACTACAGACAAGTTGGTATCTGAACTGCAAAGTGTCTATCGCTTATAGCAAATTCTTTTACGTACCACTATTTCCTTAATTTTTTTCTCACGATGTGTTATTATTTTATGGAGAAGGTCGCAGCAGTTTTGCAGTGCCACAATGTATAAGATCATATAGAAAAAACTGAACATGATTTTAAAACCAGAAACAGAGAAATTAAATTTCAATTTCCTCTTTGTTTAAAAACAATTGGTCAGAGAAGTAATAGTACGTACCTTGCACCGAAATTATTTAATTTAATACCCACTGAAATCAAAAATACAACAAATTTTAAATAATAATAATAATAATAATAATAATAATAATAATAATAATAATAATCAAGGGATAGGAGCGTTTGTGTATAAGGCAGCGAGAAGAGCAGCCGATGAACTTGGTCTCGTGTTCGATACTGAGCGGGAAAATCCAGACTCTGTCACCGAGTCGGATCCTGCTCAGTTAAAAGTAATTAAAGCTGCAGAAACGCGTCATCTTCTGCAGCTACATAAGGATAAGCCAATGCATGGTCTCTTCTACCGTCATCTAGAGGGGCTTGGCTTATCTGAAAGGCTGACCTTTGCTTTTTTGAGGTCAGCGGGGCTGAACTCTGAGACCGAGGGATTCATAATGGCTTGCCAAGATGGTGTAATTAACACACTCGTCTATCGTAGTCGTGTCTTGGGTATCGAGGTTCCTGATACCAGCTGCAGGGCCTGCCGCCAAGCGCCGGAGACGCTTATGCATCTCCTGTCTGCCTGTCCGGTATATGCGGACACAGCGTATATCCAAATACACTATTCAGCCTTACGGGTGTTGTATTATCATTTACGACACTCGTATGAGATAGACGAGACGCCAGTGCTGCCTTATGCTCCGGGGGATATAGAATCCGTAGTGGGGAATGAGAAGTGCCGAATTTATTGGAACTATTCGTTCCCCACCCTCAGGCAAATCCAAGCCAATAAGCCTGATGTAGTCCTCCTCGACCACCAGCTTAGGACGATGTTTGTGATTGAGTTCTCGGCTCCCGCAGAGAACAACATCGTCCTAAAAGAGGAGGAAAAACGGAGGAAGTATCGAGATCTTCTCTCCGAGCTCCGCAGGCTGTATCCAGACCACTCTGTTAAGATTGTGGTGCTAATTATAGGCGTCCTGGGTGGAATGAGACATACGTTGCTTTCTGAGTTAAAGATCATACCGGCTTGTCGAAATTCGGCAGAGATCTTAGCCGGCAGAATGCAGAAGGCAATCGTCCTTGGTTCGCTACGTCTGCTCAGAACACACGATTTACGGGCGCAATGATTACTGACTCCACGGAGTCAGAGTGGTCATTGCTTGACTTTCCAGAACATATCCGAGTGTGTCGGAGCCTCGGAAGGTGTTTACTGGAAGAAAAAAATAATAATAATAATAATAATAATAATAATAATAATAATTTATTTATCCAGACAGATCACACACACACGTAACATTGGATAAGTCAACACAATTTCATAGGTATAACATTAACAGTAAAATAAATAACTCAGCAACGAAACAAGATACAGGTCATCTTAAGACTGTATTACAAAATAGGTATATCAACTAATAAAATCTGCTATGGTATAAAAACAATTATGTCTTTTCAATTATACAGGGTGAGTCATGGGAAACGGACGTTTTTAAAACGAATAGAACACAGCTTGTGTTAGGCGTTTGTAAATGGGAGAAATGACAGCCAATACTCCTTGAGTTGCCATTTAGTATCCATCATGCCGTTGTGGTCAAGGGAACAGCACGTGTTTGTTTACGACGAGTTTGTAAAACGTGGAGGTTCAGTGACAATAATGAAACGCCTTTTCAGACGGCGTTTCAACATCAGCGGAATACCATTCTTAGATGGGTTAATTCATTGCGAATGACAGGTTCACTGTTTAAAAGGAAACCATCCGGCCCAGTTTGAACGGCCCGAACAGCTGAAAATGTGGATGAATGTGGCCATTAACCGAAGCCCCATTCGATCTGCTAGATGACACTCTAGGGAACTGCAAATAAGTCAATCCACGATGCAGCGAATTTTACACAAAGACCTTATCCCTATAAAATTATGATGGTTCAGAAGCTAAATGAGAGAGACTATCAGCAACGAATGACTTTTTGTCAAGCAATGCTTCACCTATACGAAGAAAATAAAAAGTTTATTATCATAATGAGCGACAAAGCTCATTTTCACCTGGAAGGGGCGCTTAATAAGCAAAACTGTTGATGTTGGGCTGCAGATAATCCTCGGGGATTACATGGGAGACCGCTATACAGCTCTAAAGTTACAGTTTGGTGTGGTATTGGACGGTGCGGGATTATCGGACCATTTTTTTTTAAAAAAAAGGAAACGAGAGTTAATTCTGATCACTATGTGAACATGTTTGAAATTTTTCAGAGTTTCAGAAAATATTTAAATCCACGAATTTTGAGGATTTTTAGAGAACGGTTCGGTTTTTTTAAACACCCTGTATTTTTTTCGATAATTAGTGCGGTAAGGGACCCCCGACGGAAGTTTCGTAAAAAAAAAATTTCAGTTTCCTTAATTTCGACATTTAACATTTTTCCAACACTTTGTATATAAAACGGTCTTTCGCACGTCAGACAACCCCTCCGAAGCGAAAAAACCGAAAATTTCCTCGAATCTGTAATTTTTATTTTTTTCTTGTCAATTTTGATCGGAACACCCCGTACATCGAGCTTTTTTGAGTCGCCCTATATATACTCTCCGTTTGAAGCTTCGGACGGCCGAGCGCTGCCGAACGTGTAGTTGACACAAATTTTCGCTATTTTCACTATAAAATCGAATTTTAAACCTAGATCTGAGGCACACATTGTAGAAGGTTCAAAGTTTACGTTTCGATAGGGCTTTGTGGAAATGAATGCAGGAAAATACGAAAATATCGAATCCGAAATAGTTTGACGTCTACCTGTATCCGACTGACGTTTCTCGAATTCCCGGCCTACAAGCCCCGCGCGCGCTATCTCTATCTCGTTTCCTCGCGAAATCCTCGCCAAAATCGAAAACTGGCGGCCGCGGACCTCCGGAAAAACGCAAAATTCGCCCCGAAAAGACTAAAAAGAACTCACGAAAATACGCCTAACAGACGACCCAAGGACCGAACTCGACTCCGAGCACCCGGGCTCGCCGCTGCGCGGCTCGCGAAAAAAGCCTTTACACGGACACTGCCACTTTTCGACCCCCAAGGAGGGAACGAGAAAAAAACAACGGATTTTAATATATAAGGAAGATAAACAATCTAAACAGACAATTATTTATTTAGTATAGGTGCATACTTACCTGGTTTGAGTCATTTGATTTGTTAATTGAAAACACGTACAAATGGAACATTTTCACTTCAGTGTAGTTTCTGTCTATTCTTGCATTATGATACTATTTTTTTTTCTGTATGCTATATATGTACAAAATTGTAAAAATAAACAATATTATTATTTATTTCGATTGTTTCTCCCAACGGCGGCTGTCTAATAAGAACATTCGTTGAAATATCTTAACGTCTCCTTGATATTGGGGTAGTGTCCAAGAATTTTATAATTATACAATTCTTAGGTAGTGTCGGTGAACATCTTGAACCTATGGTATGAGTTATGTTAGTTAGGTTTTTCAAAATAGTATTGTATTTTAATTTTTGGTAAGTATTTAATTTTTTAGGTAAATTATTATAATTGTTTCTGCGATGTGAATTTGTTTAAATGTTTTTAATACTTATTTTCCAAATTCATATTTGGTTTAAGTTATGTTATCGTTTTAAATATTTAAAAATTAGCTATACTAAACATTTAATATAAAAAAAATAATTTACCATTCTCTGTTCAAACATAAAATTGTAACAGTTGTCTAAATCTAAATTCATTAATTTTCACAGTAGTTGTTTATCTTTGGAATTTTTGTCATCACTAAAAAACAAGCTTGCACGTGGTAGGCAACCCACAAACCGCTCACTTGGCACAGGTTATGATAAAATTTCGTGTTCATTTATCCATGTTTAATCATTATAATAGGTACTCATACCTATATTCTGCTGTTCACATTTCGACGTTCTAATATTCCTTTAAATAGTTTCTTCGCCACATAACTATTTCGTAGTTTTCTGTCAGCACACTCTTTCAATTTTGTTTAGTAAAACGGAAGTTAATGCCACGTATAATTCCCTAAAGCGCCTAGATATTCGAGGCAAAAATTTTGCCTGTGAGGTAGCCACCCAATGTTTGTATTGTTCAAACCTCATTTTTAAAATGCCATCCATGAATTCTTTAACGAATTGCATATTTTGTGTCGTCATCAACCTCTATCTTCTCCGGGTTTCCACCATTTTTCGTTTCGCGCAGTTGCATGTTTTTCTTTGTCATTATTACACCATATACTTACATTACTCACGGAACTTTATTCACGCATACAGCCATGCTAGCCGTTCAGATAGGATCCGTCATTATAAATAGAAATCGAGCATAACTGGTACGCGCATGCGTATTTGTTGCAGCTAAATCTGCGTAATAGGGTAAGCCCTGAGAGGTATGCGGAAGACATCATTTTATACAAAGAACTACTGCTATCTCTTTGTGTTGACTGCTAGAAATTGTGAACAGGTTTATAAAACGTCTCTCTTTACTATTTTGTAGCCTGACTTGTAGTCAATTAAACACATTAAAAGTTGCACCATTAGTTACTGTTTATAATTAATTTTTCCAAAACTGTCATCAAAAGTCGACATTTTCATTAAATTTTCAGTTGACAAAGAGAGTCTTTTTTGTCATCTAGCTGCGAAATATGTTCCAGAACACCAAAATCTTGTTCGTTGTAATTTTGCACTACTATGAATTGAAGGTGCTGTTATTGCCGTAAGTTAAATTTGTGCCAGGTCTACTGCTGTCAGTTATCGGAGCTTTTAGTTCTGGCTATTCCATGAGGCTGCTGCTGTAATTGTTTAAGGCTCTGCTGAAGATAGTAACAATTTATTTGCAATTGAAATATTATTTTGTATAGAAGCTTCAATATATGTCTCCGCTACTGTACTAGAACGCCACCCCACATGTCGTTTAATGGTGGTAATATCGGCTAACACAGTGGCGGTAGAACCTCTAAATCAGTACCCTGTATAAGTTTTCTGGTTGGGCAAATTGAGATCAGTTGCTATTTTGGTACGTTCCTTATTTTGTTGACGCCAGCCACACATTTTTCCCTCACATACTTCACAAAAAATCTTTGACTTGTAGTAACTGCCGGCAATAAAGCACAGTATTTGCGGTATATCTTCAATTGATCGATTTATATTAATTTGTTTCGTAAGAATTTTGGACTTTTTTGGACGGTATCCAACTGATTTGCTATTCAGATATGGTGCCTTTTACATCTACATTTCCTTTGGCATTCAGTGTACTTTTTAACATGGAATATACTGACTATAGCGTCGAAGGTTTAATTAATTTTATGTTTGAAATATGCCAGTAATACCGCTTCGGACACTATTTGAATTTTCTTCAAACTATACCACCCTTTGAATTTGTTGTAGCAATCTTGTACTGTCTCGACGATTCTTTGGGGATTAATTGTGAAACAACATTTTGTGTTGCTTCCAATACTTCACAGGAAAATGCTCGTCTTCACTTTCCGAGCTCATTTTAAGTTAAACATGGAATATGAATTACAATGCTAATTTTTGACTGTTTATTAAGTTGCCATCGTCACCGCTCCTAAACCGTCTTGATTCAAACACGATTCAAACGATTTCAAATATAATGAAATTGTTGTACATAACACAATTGCCTTATGTCATTGCAGTTGTTGAAAAAATATTGTTTGTACCTCTAACATGAAATGTTTATGCGTTCTTGAATGCAAAAGTACCATTTTGTGTTCTAAATACAAAAACAACTGGGTATTAAAAATATCATACTATCAAATTTAATGTTTGATACAAATACAGAATAAAAATGTTTATTCAGCGACTATAGGTTCGAATACGTCTGTAATAAATCTACACCATGTTTATATTCAAGACACATCGCGATGCTTTTAAGGCGACACTGTTGACCCTGCCGTCCTACCACTGGTTCCCAACACGTTTGTTTGGTATAAAATTAAATGTTTGAGGACACTTTAATTTACCCTTATATTTCATTCCAGTTATGGATGGATGCTATTAATTTCTTGCAAACATTTTTTTTTTTGAAGTGGCGCTAAGAAGGGAAGGGAGAAGGCCTTTTGCTATAGAGGATTCTAATATGACGTAAGTATGCAATTCTTTAAATATATTCCATGATTAATTCCTTCATTTAAGATCCCTCATTTCCTTTCTTTTTCATCTTGATCTTCTAGTTGGTTCCTCAGAGTGCCTTACCATCACTAATCATCTCCATCATCATCCATCATCTAAAAATTATTTAAGTAAAAGTCGTTATAGATTATTTGAATCGTAGATAATAATTTAATTTATTCAAATGAACAATTAAATTCTCTTTAAATTTTTTTTTTGGCGAAAAATTCAGCAACATGAATGTCGTAATTTATGAAAGATGTTATGATTATATAAAATATCAAAAGTTGACGGCGATTTTTGAAATAATGTTTTATACAAGAACAAATGATTATTGACATTTAATAACTGGACTGCATAATACTTCAGAATAACGGAGGTGGTCTAACCAACACCATTTTAGGTACAGAAATCTATGAAAATATATATTTTTTAAATTTAACTGTAGATGTCAATATTCGTTTAACATATACTTATTTACTATACACTGATAACAATTTTTGTAATGCTACACGCTGGATTGTTGATTTTTATTATTGCTTAGGTCAATAGTATCAAATAACACACCAGAATGTAATGTGACAACTCTACTTTTATGCGGTATTTAAAACTGCCGGATTCGTAAAAATTTGCATTTTTCTCAGATATTTATTTTTCTAGGTGCTGATTCCGAATGTCAAGTTTGCTGCCTTGTAGGAAGTCGGCTTCACAACGAATAACGCAAACAAAATTCAAAGCGTTCGTACGTTTTTAAGTTTTTCGCTTATATCAGTAGGGTATTTTCACCGGTTCTGAGTCTCCCCCCACCACTTTCCTCCTTGAAATGACCTTTGCTGTGACCTTTTGGATGACCTTCAATGACATTGAAGGTCACAGGAGTTGATAACTTGTATTTGACCTCTACCGATTGAAGGTCACGTCAGTACCAAATGATGTGACTTTTATTTGACCTCTACCGATTGGAGATCATATCAGTTGGTAACTTTTATTTTGACCCTCTATCGATTGAAGGTCATATCAGTTGGTAAGTTTTATTTGAACTTGAAAAACCTTGGTCGATGTTGTAATACTAGAATCTACAGCGCATGCTCAACTCCTATCTCATTATGAATATAAAGGAATGAGTAGGTAGACAGAAAACTCATTTGTGAATAACGTGTTGACCGAGAGTAACATAAAATAAAAAAAAATGTATTTATGCAGCGTATGTGGTAAAAGTTTTACACGCAGTGATAATTTGCGTCGTCATGAAAGGCAGTCTTGTAAGCCCATAAGTGTAGATGAACCTGAGGCAAAACGGGTTAAATTAGATCATGATGGTCAATCGCCCGAAATTGTAACAGTTAAATGTTGCAATAAGGATATCAAATACATGCACATCGTAGGACATTGGAACATAGAACAATGTCATGTACTCCTAAATCTGATGGTGTACAAATTATTAACACAGCATTTAAGTGTAGAATAATAAGCTACAGAGTGCATAGTGAAGAGAAGCTTACAGACTTTGATGAATTTTTCAATCGAGTGAAAGCTAAAATTATAAGTTTGCTGGAGGATGTCATAAGGGTCCATAAATCCATAAAAGTGAATATGGAAACTTTTGCCAATTATATATTACAAACTCGCGAGACCTCAGATGTGAAAGCATTTAATAGTTGCAATAGAACTCTCGACGAGTCTGTGGACTTGGATGATGTTTACCAGGAATTTGTAGATACGATGAAATCTCAAACATCTGAGTTTGAGGAGAAAGATTCTGGTAAGTAAATCTTATTAGAGGAGATATGAATTACCTTTATTCATATAAAAATATTGTTACAGGTTGGGCCATCGAGGAAATATTGTATGTGGAGGTAAATGTGAATAAAAATAGTCCTCTGTGCGGCTCCTCATATATAAAATTGCCGAAGTTTGTGGAAAATAAGAAAGCAGTAGTAAATATAAAGAATCAGGATGAGTGTTGCTTTGCATGGGCAATAACTGCGGCCTTATATCCACCGAGAGGTCCAGTGCATGAGATATCATCATATCCACATTTTTCCTCTGTTTTAAATTTGGTAGGTATGGAATTTCCAGTTAGATTAAAGGACATTTCAAAATTCGAATCAATGAATGATATATCTGTTAACGTATACGGTTTGGAAAGTACATTTGAAAAGAATAAGTTAAAATACGAAATCGTTGGACCTTTGCGTTATGCATCAAAAAAATTGAGGTATCATGTGAATCTGTTATATATTACTAAGGAGTGTAGTCAAAATCATCATTGTGTTAAGGAATGTGCAATAAGCCATTATTGCTGGATTAAAGATTTGTCGAGGTTGGTTTCTAATCAGATTTCTAATAATGAACATAAAAGTTTTTGTGACGGTTGTATGTCTTACTTTGGTTCTGAAACATTGCTTTTACGACATCAAAAGCGAGACTGCAATCATATTTATACCACTGTACCTAGTTTGGAATTACGCGTCGATAAGTTTGGAAAAAGCGTTCCTGAAAATATATTAAAATTTGAAAATATTGAAAAACAATTGAAGGTGCCATTTGTAGTATATGCCGACTTTGAATCCATATTGAAACCTATGGATACATGTGAACCCAACCCCGAAAAATCTTATACATGTAAGACTTTCAGCCATGAGCCATATTCATTTGCGTATTTGATAAAGTGTTCTTTCGATGACTCTCTCTCAAAATTAGTTTTTATAGGGGGGATAATGTGGCAAAGGAATTTGTACAGCGTTTAGAGGAAGATTTAAGGGAAATATATAATAATTATTTGAAAAACATAGTTCCAATGGCCCCCTTATCTGAGGATGAGGAGCGTGACTTTGAAAATGCTGTTGTTTGCAGTATATGTGAGAAACCGTTTGAAAGGTTTCATGTTAAAGTTAGGGATCACTGTCATCTAACCGGGAAAAAGAGACAAGGAGCCGCTCACATGGGTTGCAATCTAAATTATAAAATATCGAACTTTATTCCAATTATATTACATAACATGTCGGGGTACGATGCTCATTTGTTCGTGCGTGAATTATTCTCCCGCTTACCGCGAATAGCCGTATGAGCGCGAAACAAAGTGGATACCCATGTAAATTGACCCGCGGAGAACGATTTTTTGGGGGTTTCGACGCGATCGGAGCAACGGGGGCGGCGGTCGTCCGGGGGCGGGGAAGAAGGAGACGAGGTAGAAGGTATCCGCTTGGACCATCGGATGCGGTACTCTTGATGGATCATCCTCGAATTTGAACGAACCTCCTAGCCGCCTCCGTTCGGGGGCGGCGGACGATCTCGAGTCGGGGGCGGCGAAAACTGGAAAAGCTGCCATATACCCCCATTTGGGGCTATTTTAAGACGATTTTGCGGACGGGTCTTTTGCGCTACGACCCATGGGGGCGGAGATAGGGGGGGGGCGGCGGAGACGGTTACTCACGGCGCGAACGCCAAATAGCATCGGTTCTCCGCTTCGAGGAGCTCTACACGCTCGATCAAGTCCGGTGACTCTATCTTTCTCCGTTCCTGAGATATAAGGTGACAAAGGAGTTGGGGGGGCCCAGTCGCGAACATGAGATTCGTGCAGCGAAGTAGGGGGGAGGCCATTATGTCGTTTGGAAGGTAGGTCCTGTGGACGTTTATTCATGGTCCGAAAACGGCGTTTCTCCGACTTCAACCGTGGGGTGGGGGCGGCCGCGAATGTGGCGATCTCGGCGGAGACGGCGCACGGGTGGGGGAATCTGTTAAGGGGACCATTAGAAAGCAAAAAGTCTTATGCCGCGAAATTCTCAGGTGAACGGTTCGGCGGATAACGGCTGTTAGGTGGCCGCCTCCGGGGTTTTCGGCACGGACGTACGGTGGTTTGGAGGATGTTAGCATCGATACAGGGACTTTTACAAGATATTTCGCGGCAATGATCTAAAGATGGGATATCGGGGTAGGGGGGTGGGGTTGTGGGGGCGGAATGTTAGATTCGTATTTGGGTCCGGGGCCGGCGCCGAGTTTTTCCAGATACATGACACCGTAATTGATGTAAAACTTGTGAAATATTTCTCAACATTTAATAACTACTGGTATAGATATAAATTTTTTAATTTATATTTAAATATACTATATAATACTATTACATATATACAGATAAATATTTACATAAAAAATTTTAATGCATTTCTTCCTCCATCTCATCATCACTCCGCACTTCTGGATCGTTGCCAATATCCCGCCTCTACATCTCCAAACACCTGAGCTAGATTATTCAACCACTCTCTAAGTGACCTAATACAATAAAAATTATTTTAAGAACTAGGTACATCCAATTGTTGCAACTTTCTTACCATCTAGCAGATCCACACTTAAATTGTCCGGTGTTGAATCTCCGGACGATGTGGTAGAATCCGGCAGCGGGTTCTCCTCCTCATTTTCATCACCATAAATACTAATGGTGCTATCACTCCACGACGGAGAAGATGGTCTGGCGGGTGAGTAAAACGGGAATGTGGTGGAGTCAGCCTCAGCAATTTCTACCTCTGGTGCTGTTCTACTCTCCATGTTTCTTCTTTGTTGTGTTGTGAGATACTGACTTCTATATTTGAGGTTCTTATTTATATGTTCTAGTCAAGTGGAGAGGGTAAATATGTACGTTATATAATGATTATACATACATTTAATTTTGTTTAAGTAGGCTACATTGTATCCAATTATCAAGATCAACGCAGTTTCGCAAACTACACACACATTTATTAATGCAATGATACAGACAATATGGAATAGTTTTATTAAATATTGGAGGTGATTCAACCACTTCGTCGTAATTTAGGTTCTCAACGTTTATTATATCCTGATGAGATACAGATTGTATGTCATTTAATTTCTGTCGGAGAAATGTTTCTTTTGATGTCCTTTTACATATACTATTCTTACGTTACAATCCACTATATGTTTGTGTAATATATCATTCAACATTTCATAATTTACATAACCATCATCATATTTTAACCCATGATGAAACCATTTTAAATATGTGACTTGTCTTTTTAATTTGATATCTAATGAACTGTACGGAACTTGTGGTTTTAACAGATAATGACCAATGCATTTATCACTAATGAATGTAATCTCCTTTGGAGAAAATTCGGGTATATTATAACCTTGTAAGTCAACCACAATAAACTTCATTTCAAATCCTACGACACTGTACTTTCCACTTTGATGGTTTAGATACAATTGAAAGTAACACTTGTGTTTCCTTAAATTTATAAAAATATATTAAGGGACGCTATATATTAAGGGACGCTATATATATTGAAAGAAAAATTATAGTTTCAATTAATCTATTTATTTATTATTTACAATGTTAAACTATATATATTACTATAAGCAAATACTTACACTATCTAAAAAAAGCTACAACTTAAAACTAATCGCTAAAATTATTCAGTTTTTGTCTTTTCACTCTTCACATAATTACAGATGACACAAGTCCTTGTTAACCGCACTTGTTCTAGAGGTAGCCGACATGAGGAACAGTAATGCGAACATTCTTCATATTTTGACGTGGTGTGGCAATCATAATGCCTATGTTTATATTCTTCCACACCCGAAAGCTGCACCAACTCCATATAACACCTGTGACAAAATTTGTAGTCCGTCTCCGGGTCTGTACTAACTAGTACCATACAATACGTATAACAATACTGTTGGTTTTATTTACAACATCGCCGTTGGCAACTTCGTGGGACCTCATCAATAGTTGATCGGGCTCATCGGAGCAATCTTCGACGATGCCCTCGTCCACATATTCAGCTACCTACACAAAAATATTTCTTATATTGTTGTTATATTTAAAAAAAATTACCTCTTCTTCGTCATCTGCACCTTCAACGACCTCTTCATTGCCCGCATCACCCTCATCCACCTGACCTTCATCGTTCTGATCGTGTTCATTTACTTCATCTTCAACCACCTCTTCATTATCCACCTGACCTTCATCGTCCTCCTCGATTTCATCATCATTCACTTGGTCCACATTATCTTCTTCGACAAGTGGTATACCCCAGGCTTGCTGTTTAAAAAAATTAACAAAATTAGTTTATCAATAAAAAGACATTTAATAATATTTACCTCCTGCTCCATATCAGCTAGCTCCTCTAAGAGATCCCAATTTACTAACCCAAAACGAGCCATTATAAGTGAATTTTACAAGTACGCAAGTTTTAGTAAAAGCTGTAGACAACAACTAATCTCTAACCTACCTCCTCTCGGGTTATATAGCGTTTCAAATGTGACGTCACAGATCACATCATGATGTCAAGGTCATCTAGAATATTTCTCAATCGTATGGAATGTTTAGAAGTCACATGAAGGTTATGCATATATAACTATAAGGGTTTGTGTATTTAGGAGGAGTTCATTCATTTTTAGACATCTCGACTAGTGAACAAATATTTAAAAATGCCATTTCCAAAAGAATGGGACTCGAAGGTAAAAGTGCAAGTGATTCCTTTTAAAGTGATGAATTTGTATACTTGCCACAACTGTTCTTGTATGGTACACAAAAACTTATTAATGATTGTACAGGACTTTGTAATGAATGTGCAAAAGAAAATCGAGTAACCGTAAAAACAGTGGAAACAGGTAAATGCGATAAATGTCAGAAATTGAAAGTCACCAATTTTGGAATTGTTAGGAACCGTGAAAGCTGCAGCATTGAAGATCATCCCCTGAAGGAACGGTGTGTATATGTATGGTATATAAAGAAGATTGTTGGAACAGAGTCTGCGCTGCTGACAGAGAGGATACATTTTTATGCGAACAAACAGGACATTTATTCGTTAATAAAAATAAACATTTCAAACGTTGCTTTTGCTTAACAAATCATCAACAAATATTGCGAAATGAATTGTTTGACAGATAAAACACTGTAATTGTATATATCAAAAATAATATTTTGTTTAAACTATTCTCTATACTATTGTCCTCTCAAATTAATTTTACATAAATATAAATGACAATCATTTTGTTTCTTTTATCATTTACTACTATCCTCAAATTCCTATTTTATATAAGTACAAAAAAATAAAACACGTCAAATATACTCATACGTTTATTATTATCATGTGATAAACATTTTATTACAATCATTTTATACAATATACATATATAGTTACATTTTATCAACATTAAATATCTCCATTGCTTTATTGACATGATTAAAACATTGTCCAGTTGTGACTTTAAATGATGTACCATTATTATTCGCTTTTAAACCAAATCTGTTTTATTGATCCACGAATTTTGGGATGCGGGAAGGCCAAGCCACTTACAAAATAACCTGTCACCTTCCTCTTCAAAATTTTCTCCACCAAATATACTTCCGGAAACTTTGTTTTCTGTAATTCCCACTCATAAAAACATCCTTTGATTGGCTGACCATACATATCTTCTATCATGTATGTTGTCGGATTTGTTACGTTTATTTTTACAACTTTAAATAGTTCAGTAGAATAATTAGCTGTATATCCCTTCTCGAACACGTTTTTGTATTTGCTTATACGTACTACATCCCCTATATTGAATTTTTGCTTCATAGCAACTTTTGGATAATTGTAAACGTTTAATACAGTTGTTCGTTTTACATCGATAGGTTTCATTCTTGTAGTACGATGAACTCTGTTGTTATATGAATGTATAATCTTAGGTAATATATCAATCCACTTATAATTACCTCTAGCAGAAAACTCTTTATATATCCAATTTTTCAAAGTTCTAATTACACGTTCTACAATTGCTGCTTTTTTGTGCTAAATGTGGAATAATGATTTATGTTGTACTGATGCATTAGCTTTGAGAACTCTTAATTGTAAAACTCGAGCCCTTGATCGCTCTGTACATTTTTGGGGAATAACCAGCTTCACGAAGAACATTTTTCATTGCAACAGAAACTTCGACAGCAGTTTTTTCTTTAACGGTTTGGCCCAAACATATTTAGAATAACAATCAATTACTATGAGTATATATCGATAACCTTTATTTTTGCATGCAAAATCTTGCATTTCAGCGAAGTCAATTTGCCACAAATCTGCAAAATTTTTATTATGGTTCTTCTCCTTCTAAAATTTTTTCGAACCGGTTTATGTAATTCATTGATAATTTGTCGTTTTGTTTCACTTATGAACATATTGTATTCCACCTTGTATTCAAACCTTGTAATACGATGATACATGCACATGTATGTGTTGCAATAATCTCTTTTACAATGATCGTTCCTGACAAATGGCACCCTCTTATGATTCAACTGGTTTTAACAATATAGATGGAAATACTAATCTACCTGTATCTTTCGGGGGATGATGTTTTGCAATAAGTTGCTCAACTTTTTCTATATCTAGTGCAAAATCTGACAAATCTTGTAGTAATTTATTATGAGATTCCCAGTATTTGTCTTTGTCACTTTTAATTTATCCAAATCAATTTTCATATCACTTATCGTTTCATCCATCTTAATTTTAATATTTTGAAATATTTTTGTTACCTCATCCACGACTTCATTTCTCTCCCTCTTTATGTAAGCTACCAAGTTATCAGTTATGAGATTGGCTGATTGTTGTACAGCGGAAAGGATATCATTTTTAGAGGTATCCATAAGTAAATTCACATAGTTTATTGTTACTCCATCCTTTTCATCTGTTGGATCACCAATATTTTTAATTGTTTGCCTTGAAGATCATAATTTTTGTCATTGGTCAGTTTGAAACCGACACCTTGCGGACCGCGATGACCTACACAACCACTCTTTTTTCGACGTCCAAATTTGTCAATGGAGCCCATTATTCCTTGGTGTTTAAATTACAAATGATAAGAAAGAAACTGGTACCTGCTTTATATATTTATCATTCATGAAATAAATGTAATCAATATTCCTCTAATACACAATACCTTCCTCCCTTAATTCATCTATTATAGACAATATTTCATTTTCGTGACCTGAATGACCAGCCATTTTAGAACTCCATAATAATCTTAAGCGGTCAATTAATTCTTTGGGTTTATTCCAATATATGTAGTCCACCTTTTACCGGTATAGATTTTTCTCGTAGATATTATACCCGAACCTTTCATGGATCGAGTTCTCATTCTGCGATGCAACAGCGGTTTTATGACTTCTATATATTTTTCGTTTTGCTATAGTTATAACCAGATGTTACATCATAATTTTTGTATGCTGCATTAGTTATATTTAATATTTCAGCAAATATATTTTTATTTTCATCGCTAACCCCATTTCCATCACTATTAAGAGCCGGGGGAAGTTTTAAAAATAGCAAATCATATAACTGCGGATTTCCTTTATACGTTCGAAGTAATTTATTATTTCTCGAAAAGGAAATATTTTTCCCATGAAATCGAACTTCGGCATTACCCATGGATAGTTTTCCACTATCGGTATCAACACGCACCCCATACTTGGTATCGTATGCAGGATCGCCGATTCTCACTCCTTCAATATAATTTGATACAATATTTGGCAATTTTTCAACATAACCACTAGACATAGCAGGACTTGAAGCTGTTGTTATTGATGATGGTGGTGTTTCTATATAAGAAGGGTTTTTCGTTATTGTTTGATCTTCCTCAAATTTGGGTGTTTCAACCGTACTAGCACTGCAGGTGGTAACTTTTTAGGGGTGTTGCTAAATACTGCTGTGGGGCATGAAATTTACGATTTGTATCCTGAGTTGCTTCAGAAATAGTTTTTAATGGTTTCGTTAGTGGTTCATATATTTTTCCAATGCAACTTGATTTTCAACATGTCTATTTTTATATAATTGAATTTCTTTCGAACAGAATCAGTTGCTTCTATTAATTTCCTTTTCAAATCTATTTCACTAATATTATTTGCATCCTTGTCAACTTCGATCTTCTTCATTTTTTGATGTGTACCCATCGCCACTTCCTTCACAATTAATGAAAAAAGTTGTATGCATTATGGATATATGTAACTATCTAAACCTTTCCTATATCTACCTTCATGTATTTCACTATCTTTATCAATAACCATAAATCCATATTTATCGAACCAGCATTTTGCACACATATCCAAAAACTGTTTGAAGGTGACATCCGGCGACACATGATCTTGAAATATATGATGTAAATTCATTTCGTCTTGCTTGAACATAACTATAAAATTCGAATTGTCTCTAATTAGTTGTTTTGGCACTCTAGAATATGTTTGAGCCAAATAAAAACTATCTATAGATTTATGTCGACCCATACTAAAATATGATCTAATAATATCTTGTTTCTCACATATAACGTCATCAAATATAAAAACCGAATTCGACTTGGCGTCAGAGGGTTCAACGATTTCAACATTATTGTTAAATGTATAAAATCCTAATCCATCAATGGGGTTTAAAATCTTTCGAAGATATTCATATTTTGGTTGATGCAATGATTTGGAGTATAAATAAATGTTAGCAAATCGTAAACCATGCGGATGTGTAATAAGTGATATCATAACATTGGTTTTCCCACAGTTCGAAGGGCCAATCACCAGACCTCGAATTGTTGAAGGTAGTAGCGGTCCATGGCGTCTGTTGTTAATATTTACACCACTTCCTACACGTTCATCGAAATTATCCACTACAAACGTCGCCTTCTGTTTTACAATCCGCATTGTTTGAGTGTCGGATACTATATAAATAGAAATTAACTGTATACACAATATTTAATTGGCAGTTAGCGTTCTAGGTATTGCGATCCTATAATCTAATAGAATATCAAACAAATATAATTACATTTGTTTATTAACTTTTTGCTCATTTTAATGCCGTTCGTCAGCGAATCTAGACGTAAAGTGTCAAATTCACGAAAAGGAAGGATTTATAAATTCTTTAATAAATAAACTACCGTTTGAATTACATTTGCCTGGAGGATATCAGTACTGTGGTCCTGGCACAAAATATCAAAAAGGATAGCAAGAGGTGATCCGGGTATTAATCCTCTCGACCAGGCTTGTAAAGCACATGACGGTGCTTATGAAGATTATAAAGATTTACGAACACGTCATAAAGCAGACTACGAATTAGAGCAACGCGCCTGGCAAAGAGTTAAATCCAAAGACGCTAATATTAAAGAGAAGGCAGCTGCTTGGTTAGTTACAAACATCATGAAAGCAAAGCGACGTCTAGGTATGGGTTGTAAATCTAAATCCATTCCGAGAAAGAAAATAAACAAAAGAAGAATATTAAGAAAAAGATAGTTAGCTTTGGTGGTGGTATTGTTCATAAAGTACGAGATGAAATACGAAAAGCTGGTGGTAAACGATTTGTTTCTGGTAATGTACGAAAAGCAACCCAATTCGCTTTACAGGCAGCACGAAGATTTGTGAGAACATCAGGGGGTAAAAGAAATATTCGCACTCCCGAATTATACCTATTCCGAAGGTTGGTGGAATATTACCCCTAATTCCTATTTTTGCAGGACTATCGGCATTAGGAAGTTTAGCCGGTGGAGCTGCAGGTCTATATAAGACTATTAGTGATGTGAAAAATGCTAATCAACGATTATCTGAAGAAGTACGTCACAATAAAAAATGGAATCTGTAGCCCTTGGGAAAAAGGTGAGGGTTTGTATTTAAAACCATACCGAACTGGATTAGGACTTTATCTGAAATCAAATAATTCAAAAACTTCTAAAGTCCCTACCTCGAAGACCTCTCAGCGATAATGATATTAGATATTATGCTAGAGTTTTGAAAATCCCATATTTTCGAGGTGTATTTATGCGAGATGAACTTCCTGAAAGTGGCGCCCGACATAATGAATCAGCTATTTTAAACTTAGACAGCTTAAATGGTCCGGGAACCCATTGGGTGGCATACAAGAAAATTGGTAATATTGTTAATTACTACGATAGCTTTGGAGACCTTCCACCACCTAAGGAACTTATAAAATATTTACATATAAAACCAAACCCACTGCTCAAAATTTACTATAATTACGATCGTCAACAGAAGTTCAATACAGTCTGGTGTGGGCATTTGTGTTTATCATTTCTAACTAACAATGGAATTTCCAATGTGTCCCAAAGAAGAACGTGACAAAATTAAAAGGATGGCTAATTCGTTACGAGCTTTCTCCAAATATAGAACGCTTACAAAATTGACAAAGGAACAATTAGCAGATTTTCCTAAAGAGGTAATGATCACCTGTGCTCCACATGAAATCGCATGGGTATGGGATAAATTACCTGAACATCTAAAAGCGACATTGATATATTGAAATATCAATACTGTTTGGAACATTACAGTGACGACAATACATCACAATCTACTGATGTGAATGATGGGCCTGTTCCACGAAAATTTCTATGTTGTTATTGCAATGTACGTGATATTACAGTGGCATCTGAAAATAAACTTAGTGGAAGAGCTAATATAGTACCATCAATTTCAAGGCAGGAGATACGTCTAAATTGCTGTTGTAAACAACAATAAAATATTGTGCTAACAACTTATATACGTCAGTCATGTCTCGTACATTCACATTGTCAGGACAATCTAGCGTACTAAGCAGCGACTATTACCCTCCAATTGATTTAGATACAAATAGTCGATATGGGTTAGGATTACATGGATTCTATTCCTACAATTCCATATTAAATGTTGATGAGAAAAACAATATTATTGGTTTCAAAATTAAGAACAAATCACCTTCAACTTTTATCCAATTACCACCAGGTGCATATGAAGTCGATGAAATCAACAGAACAATTCAAAATATTTTGGAATCTATTATAAAACGTAATAGTAAGGACAATGATTTTGTTGTTGATAAATACTTTACATTAAGAGCTAACAATAACACTCTAAAATGTGAAATTTTATCCAAATATGACATCGACTTTTCTCATCGAGATTCGTTAGCAAACATAGTGGGATTCGAAAAAAATATGTATCCTGCAAATATTTTACACGAATCTACTCTACCAGTGGACATCATGAAAGTTAGAATAATTCGTGTTGATTGCAATATCACTTCCGGAGCCTATGTGAACGGTGAAGAAGCACACACGCTCTATGAATTTGATATAGATGTTGAACCTGGTTTCAAACTTTCCAAGGAACCACAGAATATTATTTATATGCCTGTAACACCGGAAGGGCGTCAGTTTATCCATAACATTACATTGCGAATATTGGATGATAATGGTAGTCTGGTAGATTTTCGAGGTGAAAAATTATTGTGAAACTGGAACTAAAGAAATTATACTAAAATAACAATATATAATGGGTTTCTGTTTTAATCATAGAAAACAATCGTCATCTCTACCATCTACAAAAAGTGATAAAATTTCGGACAAACACCAAAACAAATCTATTCTACGAAAGAACGTTAAACAATCAACATCTAAGCTGTCAGCTAGAGATCGTATTTTCCTTCAGTCAATTGGATTGAAAGTAAAACCTTAATATTTATAATTATGGCATCAACCAGTGCAAAGTTGGATGTGTTCGATGAACCCTTGTTTGATAATTCACTAGTTAGTCTACATGAACACACCTACAAACCATATGGATCACCATACTATAGAAATTCGGATGAAATACGAATTCCTATTCATTTCAAGATCTTATTCTTGATATTGCAGAAAGTTACATATATATAGAAGGTAAATTTACCCCTAGCGATCTCACTAAAGTATGTTACTTATCCAACAATGCATTAGCATTCCTCTTCGATGAGATTCGTTATGAAATGGGTGGAGAACAAGTGACTGTTATTCGAAAACCAGGTATAACTACTACAATGAAAACTATGGTTTCATGGGGTCAAACACAATTAAAACCACTTTTATCTTATGGATGGGGTTTAACAGAAGACAATCAGGATATTTTGGATAACAACAGTCATATATTTAGTGGAAAATTACCTCTAAAATATCTTATGGGCTTTGCTGAAGATTATACCAGGGGTATCCTCAACGCCAAACAAGAACTTATATTGATAATTGCCCGATCTTTTAAGAATTGTTACATTGGAGAAGTTGACGCCGATATTGACATAAATAAAATCGAATGGAAAATAAGACACATCATCCCTGAAGATAGACAGAAACTGAAATTGTTAAACCGCATTAATAAAGGTGGTGCTCATGCTACAGTTAAGATGGCATATCGTATGTGGGATCTATATGAACTCCTACATTACGAAAAACCGCCTCTGATATTTGGGCTATAAAAACAACTAACAGTTTAGAAAGACCTCGATATATCATTATCGGTTTCCAAAGTACTGATAGCTCTGATAACAGAAGCAAAAATGTTACTCGATTCAGTCATGCAGACATAAGTAATATTCGTCTATATTTAAATTCAGAAGTATATCCTTATGAACGTTGGAATTTAGACTTTGGAAAGAAATTAGATTCTGCAGCTTACTATGCGTACGAAAATTTTCAACGCAGTTTCTATGATAAAGATAATCATGAACCGATGATGGATATTGGAGAATTCCGAAAAACCCGCTGTTTGTTATCGACTGTTCACATCAACAAGACGCCATGAAGACATCCACTGTAGATATAAAGCTAGAATTTGAAACCCGAAAGAAAAACTTTCCTGAAAATACACGAGTGTATGCATTGATAGTTCACGATGCTTATATGTCTTACAATGCTTTGGATGGCTCTGTACATACCGGTTTTAAATAATCTAATGAATATCTTAGAAATCCCAATACATTATTTTAGTTTTTGTATTTTTTATTATATATATATATATATATATATATAATTATATGTAATTGTATTTATTATTTTGTATTTATATATAGTATTTTCTTTTTCTGTATTCATATAAGAAATAAGTTTACAATAAAAGTATAAAATCATAATTTTATTTTATTTATATCACAACAACAGAAAGACAAAAATAGTTATTATGATACATTTTATTAATATAATACACTATTTATAAAATAATCATACAGTAATATATAAATTACATACAAATTTAATATTATGTTTGACAATATTCATCGTTATCTTGGTCGTCATCGCCATTTTTTTGAGGTGCTAGTTTGTATTTTACAACAATTGCATATGGCAGAAAATCGAGCAAATTAGAACAAAGAAAACATTTTAATCCTATTTCCACCATTTTCTCACAATATTCGTCCAAATTTAAAGTTCCATTTAAATAATCGTCACAAATTGATGCACCATGACGATACATTTTATAATTTTCTTCCAACATTTTTATCTTTTCAACGGAAAAGCAGTAATCCATATCATAATTACAAGCATTCATACGATCCATTGCTATACAGTCTAACTCGCTGCTCATTCTTTTGACTGCTGACTGGATGTCGACAGCTTCGGTCCAATTTTGGCTAGCATATTGCATCCACATATTTTCTAATACTTTCTATAAAAATAAAAAGAAATTGAGGTTAGAAAGGATATTACACTGGAAAATGTATATATATCATTACCTACTTTACTTATAGGATAAAACGAAGAACAACCTTATATGATAATGACTAAATAGTGTAAATATTTATATAATTATAAAACTAAATTATACTACTCTATACAACATATTTATTACTACTAGATATTTATAAATTAACAAAATTACAAATAAATTTAATTTATAATTCCAAATTTTATCAATGTTTTACATTTAGCATCTTTAAAGGTAGGTTCACTTTGACCTATATAAGTTATCGTATACTTTTCCCAAGAAGAATTCATTTTATCCAAACTGTCTTGTGATATATGTTCTGTAACTCTCTTTGGTAAGAAACACTTGAAATCTGAATTATTCTTTTCATCAAAAGTACAGCTAAAATGCACTTTCCATAACGTGAATTGATGAAAGACAGTTTTTAATCAAATAAGGTGTATTAATATCCAATGAGGCAATTGACCTCCGAACAATATCATTAAAATCGCCATTAATATTGCTATTAATTTTATTTAAATCATCAACTGATAATGCCATTTTTTTTGTTTAAAATTTTTAAAATGTAAATAATATCTAGTTAGCAATAAACACAGTAATTACTGTTCTCACTTTAAAAGATTTTGACACAAAACAACACAAAGATTTACACTACTGTATACACTAACTGTTAGGTTGATACCAAACGAAATATGATTCTCTATTTTGCTCTCTCTCTTATATAGTAAATCCCTTCCATTATACTTCATACGTCACACTGCCATTTGTATACATACTCCACTAACTATAAAAATTATAGAGGTCAATGAATGTGCATATAACATCCAATCAGTAGAGGCCAAATAAAAGTCACATCATTTGGTACTGATGTGACCTTCAATCGGTAGAGGTCAAATAAAAGTTATCAACTCCTGTGACCTTCAATGTAATTGAAGGTCATCCAAAAGGTCACAGTAAAGGTCATTTCAAGGAGGAAAGTGGTGGGGGGAGACTCAGAACCGGTGAAAATACCCTACTTATATCCCGAAAACTATGGGTTTTTCGAAGATGGCTACTCTATACAAAATAAAAGTAGACAAATTTTCCTACAAAATGCGCCATCAACTTTGATCTAACGCGTAATATCGGCGCTAGAGCGCTCTGAAGAACACAGATTTGTTGGCCGTTGGCGAAAACTCTCCCACACCGTACAACTCTAAAAATATACGTGTTATCAAATAAAAATTCTTATGCTACTATTTCCTACAAAAGACATAACATTCAATTTTCTTATAAGAGGGGAGGGAGCAAAGTGAAAATTACGAAAAATGCGCTCTACATCCAAAACGATACCCCCCTCCCCCTGTATACTTCGATGTATTGTTTTGAATGAATTGATGGCAAAGCATGTTTAATGAAAACATTGTACAAAACAAATTTATGTATTTACAACATATTATGTACAATCGTTTTCAATAATAATGACACTATTTAAAATAAATTTTGCTATTTCTTTTGAATTACTGACGTATTTCTAATGAAATCTACTTCCAACTTTTAACATTAGTTCTTAGTTGTTTTACTCACGAATAGAGATTTAATGAAATTTCTGCTCAGAACTTCCAGAATTCAAAAACTGCTTTAAGGCAGTGTCATTATTATTGCAAAAGCATGTAGCATGTCACGAAATGAGTGCAAATCGATCCCAGTATTGGGCCATCACTTCGAGTAGGTTCTCCATCTGGAAAAGAAAGAAGGCATTTAGTGTTAGATCATGGTTACAAAAGACAGATAGTAAAGTATCGATGTATGAACCTGATATCATGTTGGCTCAGCCAATGTTTCTTGGGCACTAGGTCCAGGTGAAGTGTCTTGAGCAACTGAACGTCCATGTAAATGGTCAGGAGTTGTGGAAAGCCCATGTCTAACAGGGAGTTCTTGCTGCTCTTCAACTAAAAAAATTGTAATGATGTAGAATGTAGAATGTAAACTGATCTTATGTAATATATTGCAGCACTATGCATCTTTACTAATTAATTTTTCTTTAGAACAACTTGATTTTTTATTAAATTATTGTATATTTTAAATTTTATGAATTATTCTTCAAATAAAATAAAAACTAGTGTTATACAGGGCGTTAAAAAAAAGTGTAAAATATTTAGCGATGTAATAGTATGAACCAAAATAAGCAGAAAAGTATCAATAAACATGGGTCCCTATTTTCAATTTTTTTACAATATTTTAGCCACGGCAGCAAGTATCTCCAGAAATCTCCAAAAATAAAACACGTACCTAGAATAAAAGTAATATCAAAAATAAAATTCTTGATATTTAGTCTTCTCAAATAACATAATAATTTTTAAAAAGCTTTTGTAAGACATCACACATTATTTTGCTATTCTAACATCACCTTTTAACAATTATTTTCACACACTTATAAACAAAAGCGAACAATCTTATATGCAGAACTATGCAAGTTTCTGCTATTTACATAGGAAGATTTCTGTATCTAAAAAAAATGTTTGTTAGACCGCTTTCTGCTGTTACAATAATTTTAGGAAGTGATAGAATACGTGATTTTGAGTCGATTGAAACAAACATACCTATATGTTATATCAATTGTTACAATATTTGTGACACCTAATTATTCTTTTAATATTTTTTAATTTAACTGGTACTTACAATTATTAAAGTGTAGAAGAAAAACAAACCTTTTTAGAACAAATATTTCTATACTTTCTTTTATTAGTAATGAATGGATTCTTTAAATTATTTAACCAATAAAATTCACCCACCTAGAACTTCCTAAACATGGGTTTTCTACTTTGTAAAAGCAAAGAGTCAAATTATTTAAACGTAGATTTTATTTAAACCTTTGTGTGTAGGTTTATTAAGATATTATTAAAAAGTTACCTAAACAATGCTCTTTCAGTTCTTAGGAAAAGTTTCTTGATAAACGTTCTACAAATTAGGGAAATTAATCTTACCACGTTTAAATATGCAGGGTCTAAGAGTCTAAGAATAGTACACTTTAACTGAGATTCGAATCTATAGTTTGACAGCTATTTAATAGAAGCATTGCTTTTCCTTTTCACGCCGTAACTTTAAATTAGCTTTTAAAATTTATAAAATTGAAATGAATATGTATTTTGATAACTTCAATATTATCTGCGTTCTTGTTACCACATGTCTTCATTTCTTTTACCATTTGTATTACATACTAAACTTTAATAATATCTGAATAAACCTACACACAAAGTTTTAAATAAAATCCACATTTAAATTTGATTCTTCGCTTTTACAAAATAGTAAAGCCATGTTTATGAAGTTCTAGGTAAGTAACAAAACCACTTTGGATTTTATTGGTTAAATAATTTAAATACCTAATGCATTCATTCCTAATAAAAAAAAGAATAGAAATATTTGTTATAAAAAGGTTTGTTTTTCTTCTATACTTCAATAATTGTAGAAAAACACGGTTAAATTAAAAAATTAATTATCACAAATATTGCATCACTTGGTATTATACGTATGTTTGTTTCAACCGACTCAAAATCAAGTATTCTATTACCTTCTAAAATTATTGTAACGATTTGCAAGACACCCTGTATATTAGTTTTACTGGGGTACCTTTGAATTCACAGGGGGCATGAGATAACATTCCAGTTATTTGTTAAGCTCTATGTTATTCAGTTCTTAAATGTCTCAAATTATTTTTATTTGTAGAAAACGCTATTTCAAGAATACGGCTTCCTTAATGGCCATCAAAAGGAGCAACTTCTTAGTTTGGGCAACCCTGTATATTTTACAGTTTTCGAGATGCCAGTAGTGAGCAATTAAAAATGAGCCACCCTGTATACCTAAAGCAAAATAGCGAGATACGATTTTCATTTTTCAGTTTAACCAAGCCATTTTTGCTGAACTGTTTACTAATCTTTGCGGGGTATTCGAGAAATTCCTCGAAAAGTGTCGAATTTAGCCCACCTTGAATAACTTTAGCAGGAAGTGTCGTGTTCCATTTTACATTCACCCCGTTACAGCCAAAGATTGGAAGAAAATGTATTGTTACAAAAGAAGTTTTTGAAGTACAGATACAGCTCATTGCCCTAAGGAGAATATTTTAAGCCGTCTACTCTCATCTGAAAGGGTTCTCACATTCAGCGACACAACAAGGCAGTCTTTGATCTTCGTACGCCAACTTGTGATTATATGTAGGATGTACACGCACATCTGATATTCCTTTTCCTATGTATAAAGTGTTTTTTTCATGGTGATTTATCTTTGAAGTTAAATTAGTTAACTAATAAGCCACCAACTAGTATTTCCTGGTTTGGATGTTTTCCCTCACATGGTAAATCGTAACTGTGTCCAGATGCAAGACACACTTTGCAGACTTTCTTTTAGTTTAGTGATTTTTCGAGAAAAGTTTTTCTTAATACAAAGTTTTGGTTATCTTGAGAGACCTGAAGCAGTAGTCAGATATGTAATCAAACATTCATAAAATTTCAAACTGTTAATTGTCTTTTAAATACAAGAATTTAGTCAAGAAAGAACACAAATCACCTTAAAGCATTAAAGCATTTAAAAAGGCAACAAAGCTATGTTAAATTTACTTCCCAGGTAGCACAAAACAATGGCCCAATATTTACTTTAAAATTGATTGCGTATTGGGTAGCTATGTTGGTGCGATGTAAATGTCATCAATTTACAATATTGGTCCTGGATTCACGTTAGGCGAAGGTTTTCTATTGGAAATATACAGGGTAAGTCAGAAATAATGGGTCAACACTAAGCTGGAGATACTAGACATCAAAATGTTTGTCGCAGGTTTAAGAAATACAAGATGTTCAAGGTTTAAATTTTATTCTGATTTCTCAATAATTGAGAAAGTTTTGATAGCATGAATCTGAAAATTGGTAGTGTTGGGTTTTTTGGTGTGAGAATTACGAATTTGAAGCTTATGCTGCCGTTGTTCTTAGAGGGTGCTAGTTTCACCATATTATTTAAATTTAAAAACAATTTAAATTGAGGTTTAAATTAATATCAATAACTAAATATTGTTAAAATTTATGGTACAATTAGTTAAATTATTAATGGAAATTCCCCCTAGAATATTGGCTCTGCTGTTGAAGATGAGTTCCTGTTTGTTAGCCGTTGATGAAGTACTTGTGGTAGAAACAAAATTTTCAAAAATAAGACAACGTTTTTTGGTACTTGAAGTAGGACTTTCTCCGGTAATTATTTGGGTGGCTACCTGACATTTTTTAGAAGTACTATCATCTAAGTACTCTTCTGTTACTGCGTTTGTTCGCCATCCCCCATGTCTTCTTAGAGTGAGAATATCACTTCCAGCATTGACTAATAACGTACCTGAAGTACGGCGGAAACTGTGTTCAGTATAGCCTTTTGAACCATCCAAATTCAAAAATATTGCTATTCTGTATGGATTTTTGACAATTGTGTTTTTGCCAATTACCTGGTTTGTACATTTCCCTTTAGCATAAGTTACAAAAAAATCTAGAATGACATGTTTTTTTGGGGGACTTACAGTCCATATATTTTCTATACATATCCAAGACAGACACTCCGCTTACAATTTCATTTGTTATTGTAAATGTCCTTTTGATATTAGTTTATGAGTTAGGTATTTGCACCACTAAAATATCGCCCTTATCACTGATATTCTCAAGTACCATATTAACTAATTCAACGCTACGGCATGACCCAGCAATTCCAAATATAAGCGCCACCTGAAAAAGGAAAAATGCACTTATGTCAACAGCCTAAAATGTCACTTAATTGTCATTTTTTATATACTTTCTAATAAAAAATGCTGCGTTACGTTTTTATTCATTATTCAACAATAACGATCAACCTTACCTTCATATGTAAGTAAGTTGAAAAAGTATTGGCTTTCTTGACTTTATATCCAGATTTCCTTTTTAAAAAAGCTACTAATTTAAGAAACTTAGTGTCTATATTGGAGTGTAGATCGCAGCATGCTGTATTTGCTCCATAATGTTGAAGGCTTCAAATGGGCGCATTTTTTGGAAAAGTAAAATAGGACCACTTCACATATTTTTCTTATTTGCCTTGTCTCCATCCAACATTTAAATAGCTGGTACCCTTTTTCATATTTTTCACGAGACTTTAACGGTAATAGATTTAACGAAACCAAGTTTGCTTCTTCCAGAATATCTTGAGGAACTTTATCTTCACATTCAGAATACATCATTATTATACACTTTTGGGAAGTTTGTCTATTTTGTAAACAAGAAGCAACCTTGGCAACGTTCCATGTACTTTGATTTTTAACAATATTTACTTATCTAAATACCTATTATGACATTTTGACATATTTGGTTGTTTGATTGTCATGCATAAGAAAATATAAAATATATGTAAAACCAATGTAAAACACTGTATGGTTGTAGAAAAAAATCATATGCATTACATAGGAGCTAATGCCATTTCCTCCCGCGGATAGTTTAACGCCCAACGCGAAGCAATTACTTACACTTTGCTCTCTTGTTATACAAATAGCTATTTATTTCAAATTCAACACTATGCATTTACTTGCTCTGTCTTGTGCACATTGAAAATGTCTTATAGTTGTATTCTCCTCAGGGATTTTGCCATGTTGCCAAATTTTCAAATATTTCAGATCCAAATAACGATTGAGGGAGTTCCCGGTGGAAGACCCTGTATATGCATGTCTTTAGAAAAGTAAATACATTATACGGTGGTAGGTATAAATATAGGTATACTAATAATTCAATATTAAAACCAGAGTGAAGAGAAGACATACATATATTTTCTATATAATAGTTCATTGACTTTATAAGAGAAACAACAACTTTATCACAAGAAGTTAAATCCCATGTCTAATTTGATTATATCTTTTAAAGAATAAAAAACGACAGTAAGGGATCTGGTTAATATACGCCCATTTCTTGTTTATTTATTCAGGTCGATTTCTATAAGTCACAACTTTTCCTTTTATTGGAATTCCATGTCTTTGTTTACTATCGAGGAATTCAATCTTTTTTTGTGAGATAAATGTTGCTACCTATAATGCTTATTATAATAAATATCTCGGCCAAACATACGTGATATAAAATTGTGTTGGATGACGAAATTTTTCATATTTGTAAATACACAGGGTGAACAACGATTAGTTCCAACAAGTAACATAAATTTGAAAATATACTTAAATAAGTATATAGTGCTTTCGAAAAGTAACGAACAAATTAATTATTTTTGAAATTGAGAAGTTTTCGAAAAAACTCCCTGGCACGTCGATTTTGTTTTTAAAAAAGGCATTTTTTGACATACGACCCATATTTGTGACATCATCGACAATTTTTTTAAATAGCAACCCCCAATTTTGACCATGTCATTTGAAAGAGCGTGTCATTCTACATACGCATCATGAAAAATTATGGTGTTACATAACAAAAATTTCAAGAAAATAATGTTTGAAAATTTTAAAACTTAATTTTTACAATACTGAAAATGATAATGATTATGTAAAAAATCGACTAAATTAAATGTGCAAATTGTGCACCGTTGGCTGCCTGACAGTAGAAGGCGATTAATAAATTCTTTTTGGACATTATCATTATAACTTCAGGAGGTATACGATGTATCTCGTGACGAATTCTTGCTTTTAAATCTTCTAAATTAACCGGTCTAGTAACGTATACTTTGCTTTTTAAGTATCCCCACAAGAAATAATCTAGGGGTGTCAAATCAGGTGATCTGGCTGGCCACTTAATCGGCCCCCTTCTCCCTATCCAACGAGGTGCTCCATCTTGTTGAAAGAAAATGTCATTTCTTGGAAGATCATGTCCCTCTATATCTGGATATAAAGTTATTAGTTCAGAGATGAGGTCGTCTCGAAGAAAATCCAAATATCTTGCACCAGGGTTGACGTCAGAGAAATAGGGACCCAGAATTCTTCCGTTGACTATGCCGCACCACACATTTACTTTCTGAGTGTGATACTCCATCATGCATCGGGGATTCTCGGTAGCCCAATAACGGCAGTTTTGCCTATTGACATTGACAAATTATTATCATTATTGCATAGCTCTTGCATTTGCTCGCAGAATTGATTTCGCCGATCAAAATCGTCTTCAGATAGCTCATGAACAAGACATACCTTATAAGGGTGATACTTTGCTTTTTTCATAATTTTGTGAACTGTGGACGCTGCCATATTGAAATCAGAAGCCAATTGGTTAAGTGTTGAGTGATGATTTTCTTGTATTGCCAAGAAAGCATTAATTAAGCTCAACATCTACTGATTTTGACGGTCGGTCAGATTTAGGAAGATCACGAACATGTCCAAAGTTACGGTATTTAGACTCAGTATTGCTCACCATGCTTTGGCTAATGGGATGTCGGTCAAGAATTTCAATTCGTTCTCGTTCAGTTAATTTAACCATTTTTTTTTATAAAATGGCATAATTACTACTCAATAAACACTTCAAACGCACTGCTTTTGCCAAACAAAAGATAAGAACTAAAGAAATAACAAAAAGCAAAACAAAACTATTTAATAAAGTACGATTTCAAGTTTTTATCTGACAGCAATAAAAAACATTCTCGGTCGCTAAGGCTACTGTCAGGCAACCATGATTTTTGACGATGCGTATGTAGAATGATACGCTCTTTCAAATGGCATGGTCAAAATTGGGGGTTGCTATTTAAAAAAATTGTCGATGACGTCATATCTCGAACAACGATGACGTCACAAATGTGGGTCGTATGTCAAAAAGTGCATTTTTAAAAAACAAAATCGACGTGCCAGGGGATTTTTTCGAAAACTTCTCAATTTCAAAAATATTGAATGTATTCGTTATATTTCTAAAGCACTGTATATAACTACTGAAAGCTTTTTTCAAAATGCAATTACGAAGATAAAATGCGCTTTGTTTGAATAAAATAGTAGATGACTTAAATAGTTAATTTTGTATATGCGTAATGGTACTTTTGCGTTCAAGAATGGAAATTATTTCCATTCGAGAACGCAAAAGCTAGGTACAAACAAAATTTTTTGAACACTACAATAAAATAAGACAGTTGTGTTATGTACAATTCAATTTATATCCTTTAAACACCTGATAATAAATTTCTGCTAGAAAAGGTAATTGAATAATTGCTGTTTGTGGACTCTTGAGAAGAGATGAGCTACTAAAGATAACGATCGATGAGATGAGATAAAAACAAAAATTCAATTATTATAAGAATTCCCGATTCCAAAACTCATACTCCGAGATGTTTTGTGATTTCAAGTCCAGACCAAATGAAGGAATATCGCAAATATACTGTGCTTTACGTCAGGAAAAAATGTGTTAATCAAGTGATTGGCTTCAACAAAATAAGGAATATGCCAAAAGAAATAGCAACTTATCTCAATTTGCTAATTCGGAAACTTATACAGGATACTGCTTTAGACGCTTTTTGTTGACTGAATTTGTGCCAACTTGTTAACTGACGCAAGGGTCAATATTACCACCATTATAAGACATTCTACATATTCTAGTACGGTAGCGGAAACATATAATAGAACATTATACCGCGTATCTCAAGTATTACTGACATCCTTGAAAGGGGTGATTTTACAGTGAAAATAAATGAGGTTTACCCAAATATACTTATATCTAAAAGTTCATCGTTTCAAGATGCAGGATGTCAAAGATTTTGAAATTTTATTATATTAATTACTGAAACCCTTCGTGACAAACAACAATTATTCTAGGTTATAATGGGATACCTTAGATCTAATTATTCAGTTTGTTTAAATATTCCCATTATCACCAGTGACGGAGAAACCCTGTACTACTTTTCTTTTATTTACAATAAAATGGTCGCCACTGTCTTAATTATAAGAAAGCGTAAGATAATTTAAGTTTTGATTATTTTGAAAATAATAATTATTTTTTGCAATTTTCATTAAAATGCATTGTATTTAAGTAATTGTTCATTTAAAATATCTCTCCATTTCGTAGTTTGTAGATATTTGTATCAAAAACTGGAAGAAACTTGAAAATCCACTATTAAAATTTTGCACATCTCCATAATTTACCATTTTGAGTAAAATTTTCAAGTAGCATTTTGCTGTACATTCAGTGGAAAAAGCGCTTTATCTGAAACCAAAACAATTTTTCTCGGAGCAATAGAATTATTTCGAAAACGGTTACTCCTAACGACTTCAACAAGGTACAATCGTTCTGGAAGTTCTGAATAGAAATTTCATTAAATCTCTCTTGGTAAGTGAAACAACTAATAACTAATGTTAAAAATTTAAAGCAGATTTCAATATGAATACGTCACAAGTTCAAAATAAATCGCAAAATTCATTTTAGTGAGTGTCATTAATATTGCAAACGATAGTACCTACCTATACCACAGTCTATTACAGTCCGGCGTCTTCACGTCGGCTCCTTTGATGTCGAGGTCCCAGATTTCGTTTTTTTTGACGACTGCGCATTTAGCTGCGCACATTCGCACGCTCAAGAGACACCGTGATTTGTCAAGAGACAGATTGTCTCCCACTTCATCGTGTACAAATGAATTTTATTGGTGTTCATTGCGCATTTAGCCACAACCTCTGGAACCTTCACTCGCCGAACTGTATAAATAAACTGTGCATATACCTTTTTCACAGAAATAAGGTAGAAGAATCGATTGTTTTAATAGTCAGATGTAAACAGTAAGCCGCGGTTCAAAACGCGTTCAATTAGTCACGGTGGCCTTAGTGATGTCAAACAGCACTCTAATACAAAAGAGCATAGAATACGCGAAAATGTCGAAATCTTCTCAAGTTTTAACAAAATTTTTTGCAAACAGAAAATATTCAAGAAACTATCGATGTTACTGCAGCAGAGCTTGGGCAAATCTGCCACTGCGTTAAGCATAGTCAATCTTACAATTCGTGAGATTGTAGGCTCAAACTTTTACTAAAAATTATAAAAGATTCTGAACTTCTAAAAAAAATATTGTCACAGAATTTGCCCCGCTCGCACCCAATTCGACGACTGCGGTATCGCGAAACGCTAGTTTGCCCCGATCGCCCCTACGCGATTATACTTATTTTAAACAATTTGACCTTGAAAATTTCAAAATTGTCGCCTGCGGCTGTGTCCCGTATCTTAAAATTCAAAATGTGGCAACCCTGCCTGCAACTAGTTCTAATTTTATTTTTGTCATTTTTGTAACAAATATATTTCGTACCTGTTTATTATTTACATGTTTATGATGAGATTTTTTTTAATGACTTTTTAGTGTTTAAAAAAATCTAGTCTGAAATACTTTGTTCACTGAACCCCCCCCCCATGTCAAATTTCTGGCTACGCCACTGGTCACAAGTGGCGTCCTCTACTAGTAGCGTCAAAATTAGAAACGAATTTCTCACCCCTAAAAACCGATTTTCAAAATGTATCCACATATTTGGATTTTTTTTTTTAAATTATATATTTACATATCGAAAATAAAATTTTTATATTGACGTCCTATGTATTTTTAACCATCAACTTTTGACTAAAGTAAGATTAGCTGTATCGCATTATTTTGTCGTCAGGAATCTATTCTTGCTCTATGGTGCATTAATTTCGGGACACCCTATATTACTGAAACATAATATAATAGGTCTCACCACGCGCAAACTACGAAGTGCAGAAATATTTTTAACGATGCATTAGAGAAAATTTTAAAGAATAATTATTTGTTCAAAATAATAACAATTTAGAGAACCTTACGTTTTTTTACAATTAAAACAGTGGCGTACCATTTTTAGTTTAAATAAAAGAAAAGTGCCACAGAGTTTCTACGCCACTTGTGATAATGGAAATATTTAAACATAATGAATAATTAGACTAAATATATCTCATTATAACCTAGAACCATTGCTGTTTTATCACAAAAGGTTTCCAAGTAAATAAAAAATATAATATAATAGCTACTGTTTTCAGTTGTAATGTTATATTACTTAAAATGTATATTGTTTAAATTTTGGATTGCAGCAGTTCGGTTCGAAACTGGTATATGTCTGGTGGGCTGCTAACCAGTGACTTTAGCTGTTTGCTGTAGGTTTTTCAGATGTAATTCAATGCTGGTCGGGCCCTTAGTAGTTGTTTCTTGGAATTCCGTGTTTGCATTCTAGAACTGTTCGCTGTTGGAACTCAAAAAACATTGATTTTATAACTCCATAAATCTAATGGTCGGGACCCGAATATGCCTTCTGTACCACTGTTCCTAATCCTGAGTATCAGGCCTAGTGATGGGCGATCTTCATGTTTTCAAAACATCGATGTTAGAATTCGATGTTCGATATTTTCAGCATCGATGGTGAATATTCTGAACATCGTTGTTAACATCGATAATGAGCAAACATCGACCACATGAGTACAATGGTCGTCAGCTTAAAGTCACCACTTTCATGTTTTGTCCCTTTCTAGCACCGTGTATAATAAATGGCACTAGAAAAGAATGGACCATGGAACTGGTGACTTTAAGCTAACGACCATTGTACCAACCAATGGTGATCGATTTGGTCGATGATCCTGAATGAATATACACTCTCCTGCAACTAGCAAGTACAGGAACCATACAGGCGAATTATATTTTCACTAGTTTTAAATGGCTACCTTGATTTTTTATCGTCTGACATGCAAATTAAAAATAATATTGACGATTTTCCAGTGAATTTGCGGCGACAGTGCAAACACACAGCAGTGCAAAAAATGAAAACCTACTTAAAAATTCCGGTAGTGATTTAAATAATGTTAATATACATTAGAGACATTAGAGTAGTAAGTGGCAAGCTCATGAAATCTGCTGTACGGCAACAATTGCACCAACCGAGAGACTTTTCTCTAAAGCTGAGCAAACTATTACACAAAGCAGAAATATATTTTAGGGGTACCTACCTAGATAATTTCAAACCCTTTATTTTTTCAATCTTTATATCGAATGTATATTTTGGTCTTTTGGTTTTTCTTAATTAATAACATAATGTAATCACATACAGTTGATAACATACAAACTAGTATCACAAAATATATGTCTGTGTATGCCAATATCTTAATTATAATTATTTATTTATTTCTGATGGATTTTATTTTTCAATCATTGATGTTATCAAAACATCGATGTTTCTTGATCGATGTTTTATTAGCATAGATATTGCAGTTCAATGGTAATGTCGATGGTCAACATCGATGTTCTGCAGTGATGTCCCATCACTAAGCAGGCCCCTGGTCACAGCTTAAATCACATTATTCAGGATATGGTTTTATGCCAAACTAATGGCATAAAGTCTTGGAAAATAATCCAGGTATTATATAGAGTACGGCAGAAAGTTGAACACAATGAAAACATTTTTGTTTCAAATTTTAATTTAATAAGTTTCACTTTTGTTTTGTTTTCTTTTTTAGTCATTAGCAACTTAATGTTAATAAATTAACTATACGTAATTTGAAATTTAATTGTACATTTTATGTTAATAATGGATCCACGTAGGTGTGGTATTTATATTAATCAAGCTCCCAAATTTAGGTAACATTATATCTATATTTTAGTAAAACAAAACAAAAATATTTTGAAATTCAAGTAGGTACACAGTGCAGTTAAAACACTTTCTAAATTGGGCAACTATTTTTAATCCGGTCCTGACTTGTATCCCAAGACAGAGAGAGAACAAGCTTCAAGGACAAATTTTCACGTTTTAATACTTCAAAGATGCCGCCGTAGAGTCTGTGAGCTGATTGTTATTTAAGCTGTGCCCTGGTCATATTCAAACTGCTAACGGTTCGCCCCTCCTCACTCAGCTGCTATCATCGTAAAGGCTTATCTACTGAACGCAAACGCATATAAATTGTATGTATCCTATTATAAACAGTTTTACATGTCCTATCTATCCTATTCCTGTAACCTGTAACACTTTAAGATAACTCTACTATTTCAAATTTATCGATGTCACCTCCAAATAAAGGTAATTTCTAACAAACCATATCTAGATTCAATGTTAAGTTGTGGTAAAAAGTTAACGAAGGATTTATTCTTTGAACAAACAGCAGACAAAACAACATTGTGTAAAATATATTTCAGAACTTGGAAGTGCTGAAACTGCTGAAAGTGAAAGTGATAACTTGTAACAAATCGTTGCTATAAGAAGAAGAAGACGTGCAAGAAAATGTCAGTTTTCAATTTTATTCGAAGTGCTGTTTGAGGTTATGTTATTATCATTATTTTTTTTAATAATGTAATTCTTGTTTAAACGGATATTACAACGGCGCTGACATGAATTTAGGACCTACAAATCCATACGGCAATGGATTACTTTACGCAGGCTTTAACCAAGATCAAGGTACTGTTATTAAGAATTTTCATTTTATGAAATCCTCTATAATGTGACCGGTAACGCGAATGGGAAACTGAAAGATATGTTTATAGGATGTTTTGCGTGTGCTACCACCTCTGGCTTCAGAATATATAACTGTGATCCACTAAAAGAGAAGGAAAGACAAGATTTTGATAATGGGGGCCTCAGTTATGTTGAAATGCTTTTTCGCTGTAATTACCTAGCACTGGTAGGTGGTGGATCGAAACCTCTCTATCCAACGAATAAAGTCATGGTGTGGGATGATCTAAAGAAAACTACACCTATTTGTTTAGAGTTTAATGCACCAGTCTTAGCCGTTAAGTTGAGAAGAGACAGAATAGTTGTAGTATTAGGTTCGTAGATAATGGTATTAGTTGTAACTAATAATAAATTCTAAGAGTAATTCAATTTTAGAAGTAGGTTCACATAAACTTCGATTTTGTCTTCCAATTTTTCTAATCAGAATGTATTTTGTAACTTTTAGAAGGGGTTATAAAAGTATACACATTCACTCAAAGTCCACAACAGCTGCATGTATTTGAGACAAATTCAAATCCAAAAGGTCTATGTGTATTGTGCCCAAACAGTAACAATTCAATATTAGCGTTTCCTGGTAGAAAGACTGGCCATGTTCAACTTGTTGATCTTGCAAACACAGAAAAGTCACCGTTAGATATTGTAGCACATGAAGCAAATCTGTGTTGTATTTCGCTAAATTTACAAGGGACGAGACTGGCCACAGCAAGTGAAAAAGGAACACTTATCAGGGTGTTTGACACTACAAGCGGACAAAAGATTGCAGAATTAAGAAGAGGAGCTCATCAGGTATGGTAATAGATAGTTAATTGAAATATCTTTAATTTTACTGAAGCTGCTGAGAAATCGTCCACTAAACATTACTGGTACAATATTGGTCCGCATTACAATACATTATGTAGCATTAAGCTATTAATTAAGTGACAGTAAGTACATGGTATAACAGTTAAAATGCAAATTTTTAAAGGGATAGAATTCAGAAAGTAAACTGCAGGTATACTCAAAATTCCTATGTGAAAGTAAACAGATATGTGTAAGTTACTTTAGTATTATTTCGCTTCAGTAGAAAGTTATTTAAAGTAAATGTTTTTATGTAATTTTAATATTTTAAAAAAATTTGACAAAACCGCATATGAACATATTTGTTATGTGTAACATAGAAGTCACTGATGATATGCCTTACCAGGTTTTACAGTAGTACAGAGTATTTGTAAGAGTTCCTTGTACATTAAAAACATTTGCTGGGATTCTTTGACCTGCCCTTGTTGTTCATGAGCTAGGCTTTGCGGAGGATGACCCGCTATCGGTATCTCTAGGTCCGCCTATTATATTGATTTCAGCTCCGGTTTTGTTTGTAATACAACTGCTATGGTCGGAACCGTTCCTTGAATAATAGAGGTTTTCCGAGTCGTCCGATAGCCGTATTTGTAATTGGTCACATCCCATGTTTCCAATCGTTTCATTACTTTTCACTATCGGCATCTTCAGCGCTGACTCTGAGAAAGCTTGGCCGTGACAGCCATCGCGCCGCAGTTTAGCTTCCTTGACGTTTGACATATTGCTGTCTTCCTAGAAGTTTCATATATCTCTGGAAATGCCAGTTTGGATGTTGTTACCAAAGCTAAAATAAATTAGTTAAATGTCTATATTTTCGCGTTGCGTTTCTGCTTTTACCTTGTATAAACGAAACATAAGTTTAAAATGACCGTCAAAGGAATACTATGACAGCTATCATTCATTTGTTTTCAAAGTACACTTTTCTTACATCGTAAAAAATTCACCAGTATGTCCAAAAAAATTTAACGGCAGTTTCCTCGCAATCCATTGTTTTTTTTTTACTTCAAACATGAGTATCAAATTTTAAAATAAATCGTCAGTCTATAAGGAAAAGCCATCAAAATTTCAGAAAAATTAATGACAAAAAAGTTATGATCATTTCTTCACCTAGCATGTGCCCTTTCTACCTTTTAGGGCGCTGCAATTCTAGAAATATTTTACCTCAAACTGCATCTCTATAAAATTAACAAGCGTGCCAAAATTGAAAAAAATTGTTCTAGTATTAAAAAAGTTAAGTATATTCAAAAACATATTAAAAAAAAAACTTTGAGGTTTTGTAGCTTCATTAATATTGAGGTTCTGTAGCTCCTCTAATATTAAGCCGTGTCCACATTATGCCGAATGGTGTCGATCGACGCGGTCGATCGACAATGACGGTACAGTCTAGACGTGTCGCCCGGCATTGTTGAATCATGTCGGGTCGAGTCGAACGCAACCCGAACCAAGTCGGTACGGATCAAAGAAAGTCTATTCGACATGAATAGTGTAGACGTGTTGAAGCATGTTGTTCAACATTTTAAGTGCCAGCCGATGTAAACACGAACATTTACATATGTACTACGTATCTACAAACGTAGTCATTTTGATTAATTTTGTCTGTTGTGCAGTGTGTTTATTTTTTTCTGATTACCTAGGTATTATTTTTTTATTGTCTCATGATGAATTGGAGTGAAGAGCAAACATTGTCTTTTATTGAAGCCTGCGTCACATCTGTATTCCAGATTTAATTCATCAATCTCATCTAGCCGTAAATCTTGCATACATTCCTGTGTGGGATACTTTTTCCTGCTATTGACCAGGCTGGGCCGTATCCAAAACCTCCGAGGACGCCGCCGACGCTGTTGTTGGTTTCCAACAACTGCAATGATAATTGCAGCAGTGGCCACTGCAATATCTTCTGCATCACTCATTATTTTAATATCTAAATTAAAAAACTATGTCAAAGAGAGTCAACTAGTTTTACTTAAATGGCGCGACGATGTATATCGGTCAACACGTCTACACATACTAAGTACATAAATACAATGTGGACGAGTCGAAACTCTAGGTTTGCCGATCGACCGCGTCGATCGACACCATTCGGCATAATGTGGACACGGCTTTAACTTTTCAAAAAAATGTTTCATGACAAATTATTTTTTTGAGTGGTATCACCACCTAAATTTTCTGCACGGAGTTTCCGGTCACTGTATAATAAATAATATACCTAGTTATGTCACCGAAATATCTTAAATATTTGGTTGGATGAGTTATCATGAGCTGCTCTTTACCAACAGCTTATTTCTCTTCTTTTGTAGGCGACAATTTATTGCATCAATTTTAATCATAACTCAACGTCCCTTTGCGTGGCCTCGGACCATGGTACGGTTCACATTTTTGCACTAGATGATCCTAAGCTAAACAAACAGTCAACGTTGGCCAATGCAACGTTTTTGCCTAAATATTTTTCATCGACATGGTCGTTTTGTAAATGCACTGTTCCTAACGGCCCGCCTTGTATCTGTGCTTTCGGGGCAGATAATAATTCAGTTATTGGTAAGTGAAACGAATGTTTTAAAGTGACTAATAAATTTGTAATATTTTTTTTTTTCAGTCATTTGTGCAGATGGTTGTTACTACAAATTCGTATTTAACATTAAAGGTGAATGTGTGCGAGAACAATGTGCCCAATTTTTAGAAATGACGGATGATAGTTTATAGATCCTTGTTAGAGCAAGGAAGAATAATTGGCACCAACCGCAAATATTTGGTGATTTTTTTTTAAATGCTATTCAATATTTTTCTAAAATGTTAATTTATATTTAAGATGTAATTGCTATGAAATTTTGCCTTTATCATAGTATTACAGTATCGTTTTAACATCAAATCTCTAATCTATTAGTATGTAATATTAATCAATGAGAATTAGATATGTTTTATCTTTAGTAGTCTGATTTAATGTATGTACATAGATTAAGTTAAACGTTTTATCGATAGAAATTTATAAAAAGAAATGACAATTTTTGTATTCTTTATGGTTTATATTAATTTTGCGATTCAAAATTATCCATGTTGCTCGCGTGTTTTGTTATTTAGTAGCTCCATATTTTATTTTTTGACTGATTTATATATTAGAGATGTGGATTTATATTAACATAGAAATATTAAATAATTGATTATCTAGTTTATTGGTTGTTTTTTCTTAACATATGTAGTTGTTGGATTAAGAAAATTCAAGATTATTCTTTAAATTTTGCCATATAAAGAATTTTGGAAAAAGTTATAAGATCTTCAAATATTCTAGAAAATGGCATTTTCTGGAGTATTTAAAAATAACTTAAAAAATTATTTCCAAATATAAAATATGTAGTGGGTAGGTAATTCTTGATTGCATATCTACAGGGTGCTCTGATTTATAAGTACCTAGGGAATTAATACATATAATAAATAAAAAATTCTAGGAAACTGTAATTTCAGAAAAATTGTAAATCTATTACAATTAAAAAAAATACACTATTTTATTCACAATCTAATAACATGATGCACTGTGATACTGTGATTTTTTTTTCTTCAATTAATAAAGATTAATTGTGTAAAAACATAAATTTCTATGCAAACCAAAAATTGAAATAAATGAAAATTTGACTGGAATATTTATAAATCTATATAAAATTTGAGAATAGATAAATGTTTGAAATTGTTGCAGGAGTATCTATAATGATTTTCCAGGTTGTTATGCTATGACCTAGGTAACAGATTGCTGCGAGTAACAGAATTAATGTCCATATCCTTAGCTGGGGTTCTTTGACCTGCTCTGTTGTTCTCGGGCTAGGCTCTGTGGAAGTGGACCCGCTCTCAGTACTTCTGGCCCTGCCCATACATATATGATTTTGATTCCTTGTATTCAAATTACAGTTGTGGTATTACTCCGCATAAGCTTTGCCACTTTCTCAGTTGCTATGAACCTTTCACAGAGTCACCACTGAAGATTCAGACAGTGAAACATTTCAAAATTTGAATGCATGATATCTGACCAGTTACAGAGGCTTCTATGGCAAGTCTCGAAAGACCACTGTAATCAGAGGATCGGTTCTGATCTTAGCAACTATAGTACCAACAACAGGAACTGAAATCAATATATGTGCGTTACCAGGTGTACGAATAGTCGGTCCGCCTCCACAAAGCCTAACCCTAAAACAACAAGGGCAAATAAAATAATCTCAGGTAAGGTTAGGGATATGCACATTAATTCTGTTACTGGCAGTGACTTAGGCCACAGCTTAACCTACCTTAGCCTCAAAACCATCGTGTTTTTAGATTTTGAATTTAAAAAACAATTTCTCAATGGGGTCGTGTTATAGAGAGTTAAAATTTTCTCGGTCAATAGCAAAGTGTTAATAAAATATAGGCTAAAGTTCATAGAAGCAGATGCTCTGAATCCACTGACTGTCGAGATACCAGGATATTAAATTATAGTTTAAAATTAGTTGACATCGAATTTTTTCTTCTTTAGATGTACTTTTTTTAAAAGTACTTAATGGGTGTATATCATTGGTTCATGCACAGAAGTAAAATTTTATGAGATGTTCTAAGTTATAATAAAAGTAAATATACTATCACAGTATTTATTTCCTAGTTCATCTCGTACAGAATATCCACAAACTGGAGACCCTCAGTCTGTGTAAGAGCCACATCCAGTGTCGGTTTAACTCAACTTCAGGCCCTGGATGCAAAAAACGCAAAGGGCCCCTTTGTGGACATTCCTCGACCGTTCATTTACGACTTAAAACAAAAATGCATAAACGAATTTTTTTCTGAAAAAATAAATAAATATATAAAAATTACATAGCATTTTAAAATAAAAATAAAGTAGACAAAAAACCTATAATAGCCTTTTCCTTGATTTATTGGCAAATTTCCATATAATAGTCACAGTTCAGTTGCTCCAGTGTGTCATTTTCAATCAGGGTGTTACAAAGACCTGGGCCACTACTTCAGGGACGTATTCCACACATTAAGATAAAAGCCCAAGTATATTTTTTTCTGAAGATATTGATCAGACAAATGTTGAAGTCATCAGTGGCATGGAATGTGGAGGGATAAACAAATTTTCTACTCCACACTGCTGACGATATTAATGATCGTTACAGACGAATAAAAAATGGGTTTAATCAGATTTGCAATAGACCAGATATTTGGAAAAAAGTAAGATACCTTAGAAGACGTTCAACGAATGAAATGTGACAGGGACCAGCCACTTTGAACATTTACTTTTTTTGTACTGGCCCAGGCCGCTTTTGTTAATGCAATTAATAGTAAATTACTAATTAATAAAAATCAACGTAATTTAACTTAAAAAATTTGAATTTTGTAATGTAACCAAACCACTATTTAAAACGACAAGCTTTTTTAAATGCTTTTTTCTCGAAATTGTTAAATTACCTTTTTCTTGTAAAAAATCTTGCTCCTTACGGATGTGGCCATGCTGAAGTTTTATACTACAAAAACGATGCAGCAAAAAAAGCTTGTGATTCATAGGTTTCCTGGACAACCAAACTAAAATACTTTTTCCGTATTTCAAATATATTAAGGCTATAGGAAGGTTATGGCGATAAGGCGATAATTTCATCAATTTGAGACTTAGGGACTGTTAGAAATGTGGAATGGCAGATTTTTTATAAAAAAAAATACTAACGCAGTTTCTGATATTGAAAAAAATTATAGCAGATTGTGGATCGGAAATTGGTCATTGTAATGCATTCATCAAGTATTAATATCCTGCTTTCAGGCGGGTCAACTATCTATGGCGGATGGTTTGCGAGGAGACTCATGTTGGCTCTCATGAAGTTGTTCAAATGGCTCAGTCGCGCTTGTCCCTATAGCCAACATAAAAATGAGAAAAAAATATATTTAAATTGCACTGCTTAGATAAATCTTACAAGTGTTCCAGGTCAAATTTGAACATACTTTATTTTCAGGTTAAAATGGTTTAGAAACAATAGAAACATATATTCTTTACAGAGCCAGAATGATATGACCGTTAGTCCCTAATAATTTAAATAGGTATGGCTCTTATGTAGAGATTGCCGATCACAACTAGGGAGTGAATTTTTATTCACCCTATATGCACATATTAATTTTGCTAGTAATACATCTCTGTGATTCTCTTCACAAATAATTTTATAAATCCCACTTTCTACTAAAAAAGAAGTGAATAGTCAAATGTAGAAATTACATGAGAAATGTAACTAACTACCTATATAATTAAATTCACAATTGTTTATATAACATTAGATATTTATGTAAAATTTGATCTTCTTTAAATTCTAATTTTCAACCCTAGTGCATCGAAACTAATTCTAATTCCATTATGTCATTTACAAACAATAGTATGATTTAAGTTATTTTGTTGATATGGTTTATTATAGATTAAAATTAAGTAGTCTTTCAAGCCAAATTTGAACGGAGTAAACTAATTAACCTTATCGTTTGCTGTATGTATTAACTTTCAGATTATTAAAATGACTGTATTGCCATACGTCATTTTATATATATTGCAAAATTAATGACTATTTGTAAAAGTAAGATTATTTTGTAAACATTTATGCTCCAATAAAAAGATACCACTTAATTTTTATTATTTACTGTAATACTAATTACACATTCTGAATATTCAAAAATTGTCCATAAAACTAACTAAATAGATAAATTGCTAGTTTTAATGTTTAAAATAAAGTTATATTACAATATCGTCCATAATGAATAAAAAAATATAAAAATTTTGTTGTTTATTCGCCCATTTCCGACTTTGCTATTCGCTCTAAGTCGTCTAAACTTAAACTATCAACTTTTGACTGGAAGTTCCTCATAAATTCGTCCACAATTAGTTTGCACTGATCTTCGGAGTAGTATTTTCGTAAAAACCTACTTAGCACCGTGTTTAAGGATTCTGGTTTTTTAATAGCAACATACAACTTCGTACCATCTTTAATCTTCGGATAATCTTCTACCAATTTGTCATCTTGTAAAGTTTTGCCAAGCAAGACTAAAGTCTGCTGTGGGGCAGGAATATTAATATCCTTTTCTACGAGCTTCTTAATCTCTATAATCGAAGTTTTTTCTGTAATGTCAATTAAACTACTTCCCCCTTTTAAACTTTTCACTGTTATTTTCATTTTGAAAAATTTTAAATTATATTTTTATTGATGATTTATTTACTACTTGACATTTGACAAAATTTGACATTTACATTTCAAAGGAAGGGTAGGGACACAGAACACAGAATAGTAGACACAGATTAAAAAATTTGTGGTAGAGTGATACGAGGCATGAGTCACAGAAGTTATGATTTATAGATGTGATACCATTACTACCATATCACCACGAAATTAGTACAGGTAATACTACAAGATGGCACGGAAATTGGAAAGTAAGCAAATATTAATTTTCATTAACCACTAATAGCATTTTAATATTCCAAGATATCAGGTATATTTATTATTTAATGTCTTAAATTTACTAAAGAAATCTTTTTTAAAGTTTTTGGCGAGACCTCAAGTCAGCAATAAGAGATTTTCTATGGGAGTTATGTGGGTTTTATGAAAATTTAAAATATTTTTTTTTTCTCTAGAACTGCTTGTTAGATTTTGATACCCAAAAAATATGTCATGGAACTTGACGGGGTATACTGTAAAAATAATTGCTGAACTTTTTTTTAAAAAAGAAACTGGTACATTTTCAAAAATTTTCGGACGAGTTACAGGGTTATTGGCTTTTTATTCTCAACTTTGGAAAAAAATGAAACGTACAATATAATAGTTGTCTTTCCTGTAACATTTTTCTCCATAACACTCCATTTTGCTGATACAGGGTTATCAACATATAAAAAAATATTTACTTTTATTTTTTATCTCCTAAACAAATAAATATTTTTTCTTCAAATTTGTTATGAGTAATTATAATAAAACGTAAAAATTTTGAAATAATGTAAATACAACACATCTATTATCTCGCTCTCCAACTGAAATATAGGGTGATTAATTTTCACCCTTAAAAAATCAAATTTACCCGTTACATGAAAATGACGAACTACTTTCCTAAAATTTTTTAGGTACTTATTACTTAAGATGCTTCCGAACATATGGTTAAAATTAATGACATTAATACTGAATCACCCGTATAAATCAACTTCTATGGAATTTTATAGTGACCTCATAGAGACACCCTGTATATCAAACGTGTTCCAAAATTGGAGCACTGAATGAAACAAAATATTTATAAACAGTTATTTATTTTGCAATAAGCTTTAGTTATAAAAAAACATTTATTTTTACAATCTTATAAAGTGGAAATGTGTTACATATAATACTTTGAACAGACTTCAACTCTATTTAAATGCTTGAAATTATATTTCTACTTTTCCCACCACAGCCCTTAATTTTTTATCACACTAAAAATTCAGTGTATATGAAATCACTTTTTTTGTTACTATTATATAGCAAAAATATAATAAAGATAAGATAAACAAAACAGATAAGTGATATCTACATTTCATGTTTAATGTGCCCCAACAATATTTATAAAAATTTTACAAAGACAACAAAAAAATTTGTGCATATCGAAATCATCTACTCCTTATCGACCCGCAAAAGCTTACAATAAACATATAATTTCGAATTATTATAAGTTTTAACCCTTTCGCGACGGGAACTTTTCATTTAAGTCGGCCGCCTGTACGGGTGTCGCCAGTGCTTGCTGATTTATCCGGTTCCCGTATTTAATCGATGATGTATGTACGCTGATCTAACCGCTTCCTGCTCCAAGAGTATTTTCATGTTTTACAAAATATTATGTTTTTATATGTTTCATGCTGAAAAAAATCAGGAAAAAAATCTGGAACCGTATAAAACTTATTACGTGCCATTATAATAAACAATTCAACTCTCAGTACTCACTACCGCACCGTATAACATGCTCAACTATGGCGCCAAAATGTCACACCAATCTCTCTCTCTCTGTCTTTCATGATCTTTATGGCAATAACAAACACCTGCAATTGCTGATCAATACATCACCCGTCTCGGTGGTGCCTCAGTCCCGCGTAAATATCCGCTTTCCGTATGTCGAACACGGCCTTTTTTATGGATATAACAGGTACCCGCCGCGAAAGGGTTAACAATTTTTTATATTATTACATAACAATTATAAGCGTGACATAAAAATTATACATAATAGCGTAATTAATGAAAATTTCTTTTGCACCACTTATTATACAGGGTGAGTCAGAAAGAATGGGTCAACATTAAACTGGAGATACTAGACACCAAAATATTATGTTTCAGCCCATCATGTCTTATACAAATGTCGCTGGTTTAAGATATACAGGGTTTTCAAAGTTTAAATTTTATTTTGAAATTGCTCAATAATTGCACGAATAAAAAATCATCCACAAGCAGAATACATTAATATTTATTGACATGAAAATTTGATACAAGCCTACAAAGAACAAAAGTAATATCAGTGCCTGAAAGAAAATTACCACAAAATACATTGAAACTTTTAAATGCAAATAACTCAGAAACCGATAAATTTAGGCAACCTAAACAAGAGCACAATTTTTATGTAAAATTGAACATTCTTTTAGATTTTTAGTTTTTTTAAGCATAGCGCAACGGATAAAAAAATATATCTTGATTTACCTAAATAATACAATGAAACAAGCGCCCTCTAGGAGCAACATCAAAATAAACTTCAAATTCGTAATTCTCACACCAAAAACCCCAACACTACCAATTTTCAGAATTATGCTATCAATACCGTCTTGATTATTGAGAAATCTCAGAATAAATTTTAAACCTTAAACACCCTGTATTTCTTAAACCAGCGCATAAGGCATATAATAGTTTGCCGTCTAGTATCTCCAGCTTAGTGTTGATCCATTCTTTCTGACACACCCTGTATAAAGATTTATAGCACCATTGCTTGTTATATAAAAGTGTGTATATTTAGTTATTCATTTTTCCATTTAATTTGTAAAAATACTTGAACCCATATACAGCCCCCACCCCTAAAAGAAATGTAGCCAAGTGTGAAATATATTTACAAGAAAAAGCCGACCCTGACGATAACAGAAAATTTAAATAAGACATTTTTCCTGGTGTTAGTGGTGGATACCTAGCGCTTGACAGTGTTTCTCCTAATATACCTAAATTTTTATGCAGTACGCTCTTCCTATGGGTAAAAGTGTCGTAACTGTATTTACCGTGATACGCGCCCATTCCACTACTGCCTACACCCCCAAATGGCAAGGTTGGCACCGCCAAATGCATGACAGTGTCATTGACCGAGACACCTCCTGCCGATGTGTTGTCTAAAATTATTTTGACGGTCTCCTTTTTATTCGAAAAAATGTATAAGGCCAGAGGCTTCTCGTTGCCGCTAATGTAGCTGATAGCTTCATATGCGTTATCCACATTAACTATAGGTAATATGGGCCCAAAAATTTCTTCCTGCATGACGGGATCTTCTGGCTTTACGTTTGTCACTATGGTAGGTGCAATGTACCTCTCTGCTGCATCTGTATCGCCGCCAATTGCAATGTTGCAAGTCTTTAACAAACCGGTCAGCCTTTGAAATTGTCTGTCGTTTATAATTCTGCCAAAATCTGGGGAAATTTTTGGATTGTCCCCATAAAATTCTCGCAAGATAGTCTTGCTGCTGCGTAAGAATTTCTCTTGGACTTCTTTCGAACATAGCAAGTAATCAGGAGCCACGCAGGTTTGACCTGCGTTTATGAATTTTCCCCAAATGATTCTTCTTGCAGCTATATCAATATTAGCGGTGTTGTCCAAATAAACAGGACTTTTACCTGAAATAAACGGATCCAGTTAACTTCTATTATAAATTAATAACTTTGTTTAGATACAGTAGTTAACAAATATGATAATATGACATAATTATCTACTCGGTTACAATTTGTGAATGTACAATTTGTTTACTTTCCCAATCAACCAATGAATGTAAAAAACAAAGCTAAGATCAACTTATTAAAATGAAACACCCTGTATATTTTTACATATGTCAATCTGCAATAATAAAGAACATACGGCTAAACAATGTGTGTCGCGAACAAAATTATTATGTTTGATTGAGAACAAAAGCTATCATTTTGTCCGGTGTATTTTAAATGTCCATAATGGTTTCTATATCTGAAGACTGATTTCCATTTTGGGGTTTTTAGCAGGGTTTTAACATTCATATACATTTGTGGATTTTTTCAATTTAAATTTTATAGATGGGTTACATCTAGTTATTTTTATGCAATAATTCAAAAAGTTTTAATTTTTATTATTTTTGATTTACTTATGAACACAGAACATATTTATGAAAAACAGAATAACATACAAATTATCATAACGTAATGCCAATAAAATTTAAAAAAATCTAGTATGTGTCAAAAGTAATGTAACCAACCCATAAATCTAGTGATTTGATGTTTGATCAACCACTGCAAAAAATAGAACATGCTCTAATTTCAATGGTGAACACCCAGGGTTTTTCATAAGACCCAAAACACACTAGTGTATATTGAAACGTCTTGGGTTTTAATGCAAAGTGAAAATCTGGAGTCAAAACACATACACATAAATAGGAATTGGATAAGAAATTTTTAAAAAATTTAATAATTTCCTGTTTTACACTGATGGAGCAATAAAACAATCTCGTGTGTTTAGCTAAACTATTTTGGCAGAAGTATGTATCTTACGCAAGCATTATTCTAAAGCGATTAGAGTAGTATATTCCGAATTGGTCTTACATACTACAGCATCGTAATATCTTTATACAGAGCCTTGTATGTATGTATGTAATTGTGTGGAGGTGCAGCGAAATTGCTTTCCAGTGCAGCACTTAGGCCCTTGGGCCCTTTGTACATCCTCCAAACTAAGAGAGTTCTTCTTTCAAACCATCCAATTAATATGGATGGCTCGGTGGCAAAGTCTCTTACAGATTATATGTGTGATAGTATGGGTCCGAGTTACAGAGATTTTGTTGCTCTGTCCTCATTTCCATTTATCGGGGTCTTATCCTGCCACACGTGCGCGGCGTGCGGAGCATGTTGGGTGTCCAGGCCCCGGGCGGACTGCCACAGTCTCGGCCCAGGTTTGGTCTTCCCATCCAAACTCAGCCCGCGCCCACGCTTCCTTAACCGAAAGATCGATCTCCCAACCAAGCAACCGCACCGGGCGGAACATGGTGAGAGGCCAGACCCCAGACCTCGGGCGGACTAAAGTCTCAGCCCAAGTTTGGTCACCCATCCAAATTCGGCCCGCGCCTACGTTGCTTAACTTGAAAGATCGACCTCCCAGCCGGTCAACTCGGCCAGGCGACCCGATACAGAGCCTTATTTGCATTTGGAATAAATACTTTGACAGGCTAATATTATTCCAGCATTAAGCTAAGTAGATTTCGTCTTTTGAAGCCGATGCTAATGATCGTAAAAGCAGATCCTGTTCCTCTTTTAAAAATATGTAAATTTATTGTAACTCGGCATATTGTAAAGGTCCACTAAAAAAAAAATATTTGGATTTTTGATTTTTCGACAGTTGAAGTCAAGTTGCAATGTTCATTTGCTGTCATTATCATCAGTCACAATTCAAAGCCTACTTAGGTTAGTGCTAGAATATCAGCACACGCTGGCATTTATTAAGGTAGAAATACTGAGAATATTTTGAAAATAATCTGAAAGATTTACATACTTCTCTTTGTAAAATCAACTCAGCTGGCTTAAAATCTTTAAAATATATTTTTTGTTAATATTCTGGCAATTTGTTCTAAACTAATAGCAATACATATTTCTTCTACTATTTTTATTTTAAATACTTCTATTACAAAAATTAGTTGGAAATCTGAATATCAATCCGTTATTTAATACCAACATGATAATATGTTTTTTCATTAGCACAATCTGAATAAAGTACAGTATATTTTTTACTTTTAGTTAATTTTTTACTTATATAGCTTGTACAAAGCTGCTTATTTAATGTTCCCAAATATTTGGCATCAACTAATATTCATTATTATTTTTAGAATGAATTGAACTTGAAATTTAATAAACATCCTACCTACGTAGGAGTAACATAACATAATTTATGAGCCTCATAACCAAATTAAAATGATGTACATGGCAAAATCCTTGATTTCGCCATTAGATAATATATTAACTTTCTTCTCTTTACTGTCGAGTTACATTGTGTTTGAAGATCAAAACAAACCCTGACCTTTGATATATACAAGGTCATATTATTTAATTCTATAATCAAAACTAGGTAATGATTTGCGTATAGTTCACTTAAAAAAATGAACATTTTAATAGATTTGAAAAAATACGCTGTCTTAGTATATAATATTATGTGTAATATTTAGATAGACACTGGCAAATTTTAACAGTGATGTAACACCTAAACAATCTTGTTTGATGATAACTATATGGTAGTCATTCATATATTATAATAAATTTAAGCCTACCACAATGCAGTTTATCTTTGTATACTGCCATTAGTAATCTAAAAGCATATTAGGAACATAAAAACCATTATAACAATAATACATTTTTTAAGCACCCTACATTTCAACAAAGACTTCAAAACAAATGTTCTGTTTTTGTTGTTACACCAGTTATTGGGCATGCATTTATTTCAGTTTTCTTATCAATACAAAACAAATAAAAATTTAAAGCTAAGGTTATCAGTTATACACTGTATAGGTATATCTCCATTTACAAGGTCGTGACATCGTTAAATTCAACTACTGTAACTTCATTTGTATGAAGGCCTCCGAAAAGTGAAATATTATTTAGACACTAATTTGTCGTCGCCATGCACTTCTCTCGTAAAAAACAATTAAACATCATATATTTCAGAGAAATTATACACTGCTTGTTTTCCCATGACCCTGTATACCTCTGATCTGTAGTCATAATATACAGGATGTTAAGAGGTTTGACCGGCATAATTTTAACAAGTTGTAATATATGTACATCAAAATCAACAAGAACGTTCTATATGTATAACATGGCTCCGTTTTGGAGAAAAAAAAATCCAAATATCAAATGATGTGCAAAAGTTCAGTTAATTTAGGAATCACTCCATAATTTTCTGCATAGAATATCATAAAATGCAATGTATCTCTGTTATTTAATTTTAGTAATAGAATATTTTTGTTCTTATTCAAGTATACAAGTGCCTTTCATTCTCGCTATTGTTATATTGTGCAACATGGTAAACATTGTCTTTTGTTGGTATGGTTTTTTGTATGTTTTGTGTATATAAATATGTAAATAGCATTTGTTGTTTCTAAATAAATAAATATTCTATTCTATTCATAACATCAATTTGTAATCAAATTTTATTGATTAAGAAATAAATTATTTTAACTAAAAGTAAATAACAGAGACAGTAAATATTGTATTTTATAATACTCTATGCAGAAAATTATGGAGATTTCTTTTTTCTCAAACGGTTAGGATTAGGACCCATGTTACGAATATATAGGTACATAGTTATACAGAGTGGTTTGTAAGTAATGGCTCATGGAGACATACTAAATTTTTCACTTCAAAATATTACGATTTAAGCCAACTTGCCTTAAGATAGATACAGGGTGTCTATTTCGTTAAAATATTGTACAAGGGCTATGCAGCTGATTGCTAAAAAGCTATTATCTCGTAAATGGTCAATTTCTAAGACTAATGATAAGTATACCTTTTTTCCACAAAAACAATGTAGCAATGTAACAATATTTAAGATTTTTTAATAAAAAGCGTGATAACGTTAGGTGCAACAAATTACACTCACATATGCGTCACAAATATGGCGGATGTGACACCCTCTAGGAAATACGTCAAAACAGAGAACAGATCATGATTTCTCATATTCAAAAACATCTATTTCCAAATTTTTAAGTTGATACATTCAACGACAATGTAATTATTACAAATCACTTTTTAAATTCGAAATTTGACAACCTGTATCTTTTTTATTATCAACATTTTATTAAGGCAAGTTGGCTGAAATCGTAATATTTTAACGTCAGCCAGTAAGACATCTGAATTCTTGACTAGAGTATAATTTCATTATGTTTTGCATATTATTGCAGTTGTATTTTTATTTTTCAAAATGAATTTGTAGACAAACTATTCGTTTTAGATATTTTTTTCAAGTCTTTTATTGCATTTAGCCCTTAAAATTACGGCACTCATATTCCAGACACCCTGTATACTACGTTAAAATTATGGCAGTCAAATCTCTAACACCCTCAAAGTTTTTATTACTTCTGCTGGTTGATTAGTCCCTAACAATCTGACAATCTCTTATTTTAACATATAATACGTTTGTAGCACAGTTTTATTTTCCCTTAAGTAGTATTAGAATGTTTCATAAAAAAAAAAACAGTTGATATATCTACAATCTGTCAATTGGCCTTCTTTGTTTGACAAAAAAAAAATAACTTCTCTTGGAAAATAAGAGAAAAAAATGTTTAAGACAAAATGTGATACTTTTGTAGCTAATGGTGTAACACACTACGAGTAGGTAGTAGTATTTTAATTTTCTAACAATCTACCTATTCCTAGAGTGAAATAAAAAAATTGAATCATCTTGAATGTATCAAAGGAATAATAATAAATTACCTCCAAGTTCTAATGTTGTGGGAGTAAGATGTTTACTAGCAGCAGCTTGAATAATTTTTCCAACCATTGTAGAGCCAGTATAAAAGATATAATCAAATTTTTGCTTCAGTAATTCTGTAGTCTCGGGTATCCCTCCTAAGTAAACTTGAAATGCATCTTCATCCAAATACTTTGGAATTGTATCAGCAAGGAACTTTGCTGTTGCGGAAGCTACCTCGGATGGTTTTATTACCACACAATTACCTGCTGCTATAGCACCACAAACAGGACCTAATGTTAATTGTACTGGGTAATTCCATGCACCTATTACTAAAGCCACTCCAAAAGGGTCATGTAGAATATACACAGAATCTAACAGATTTGCAAATGATTTAGGTGGCTTTTCGGGTTTCACCCAATCACATAAGTTGTCCAGTATATATTTTATTTCATGTAGAACAAAATTTATTTCAGTTAAAATACTTTCATATTTATTTTTATGTAGGTCTTCCAGCAGAACTTTAATAATTTCCTCCTGATTTTCTTTCACCATTTTTTCTAAGGACTTTAGTTGTTTAATTCTGTACTCTACAGGTTTTGTTTTACCACTTTGAAAAGTATTCCTCAGATGATGAACTATTTCATCGGGGTGTTTTGTTACTGAAGACATTCTGTATTAAACTTTGTCTGCAATATTAAAATGAACACAAAATGTTTACTAAACCGTAAGCAATAAGTATAATATTTAATACCCACTGTACTTAACCAATTTTACAAAAATTAATTACATATATTATAGGCGGCCACCGCGAGAACTGCTACTAACTGCACTTTTTACGTTTTGTATCTGTTTGTATCTGCTTGGATGGAAATAACCACAAAATGGAAATAAACCTTGCCCTTGCTCCACAACACAAATTAAACAAGAACCTTGCCAAAGAGTATATACAATACTCTTTGACCTTGCTCTTTGCACTCTAGTTACATGTTTTGTGCTTTGCACTGCACACAGCGTCACAAATATTTTGTGGCGTCACAGCATCAATTCCTCATCAATTTTTATTTTTAAAAATTTTATTAGCCAGAGCCAGTGTTGCCAGTGGATTATATCAAAAAAGTGAAAAGTCGCTACGTTCACACTGAAATGTACCTACGATATGAAAAGCATGGAAAGCGTTTAGTCCATTGCGCATCCAAATAAAGGTACCAAACCTAGTAGCAGACAAAAGGAGGCATATGAAGATATACTTCATTATATGGGTGCGAGAAAGACAACCATCTGCACGTACGATATAAAATTATCTAGGGATATGAATTGTGTTCTTAATTTAACATTATTTTGTTTGTAAACACATCATTGGCGTACAGTGTGGTTTCTTCTTTTATCTTGTTAGCAGTAGCGTAGCCACGGGGTGGTTTTGGTTGGTTCATATAAGTAATGTCTCATTCACAAACCTAGTGGAAATTAAGAACACAATTCATATCGTACGTGCAGAAGGTTGTCTCTCTCGCACCCACATATACCGGGTGTTCCCTCTAAGACTTTCAGTGCGAATATCTCAGCTACTATTGCAGCTAGTGCGACAAAATTTGGTATACTGGCACTAGATGGCGTGTAGAATTCGACGATGACATTAATTTTTATACAGGGTGTTCAGTTTTGCAGATAATCGATTTAAGTTCGATTTTTTGGTAGTCAACCTCGGTAAAATTTGTATTTTAATTGGAATATTCTTAATTATGAACACATTCTGATAAAAAAAGTCCAGAATTTTTTTTATTTTATCATAAAAAAACGCCTATGAAAAGTACCCAAATTTCATTGTTTTGTCATGCAAAATGTGTATAGCCGTGAGTCCAATTTACACACACGCAACAACCGCATGGATAGACGTCAAAACGTAAAGTGACAGGAACTGTCAAAGCAAGTTTGACTATTTTTGTAGGAATTTTATTATAAATACGTAACACCACGAGGTACTTTGAATCTGCGTACGTATTTGCAATAATGCTAGTTTTGTTAAAAAAATTAAATTTAGAGGTTATTAGCTGTTCGCGTACGCTGAGCTTTATTCGGCATGAATACTCTGAAAATATGTGAAACATGTTTGTTTAATTGTATAATACGACTATTCTGGGAAATGACATATTTCTTTGCTGAGTTTCATGTGCCTCCTTTTGTCTGCTCATAGGTTTGGTACTATTATTTGGATGCGAATTCCATATCGTGGAGAGATCACAGTTGGTACTTGGTATATAGTATAGAGCACAAAACATATAACTAGAGCATCTGCGGCACGTGATCAAAGTAGGCGTGGCTACTGGCTTGGAGGATAAACAAACAGCGATCATAACCTCAAACGTATTTATTACTATTTATTTATTATACGTTTTCACGTTACCTTAAGTGGTTGTGTTCTGGTTATAGTTTATTGTTGTTATTATTTTTCGTTTTTTTTGTGGCTACAATATTCCTTCATTTATATAATCATGTATAGTGATTATTATTATACATTAGACACAGAAAGTCATAGATGCTGAAAGTGCTGATAGATTGTTTTTTAGGTACTGAAATCTCGAAAAATAAAACAAGTAGAGCAAAAGTAATATCAAAAATAAAATTACTGATGTTTTGTTTATCCACTTTTACTGTTTATACTATCCTCAAATAATATAATAACTTTTAAAAAGCATTTGTATGACACACATTATTTCCCTATTTTAACCCCACATTTTAACTATTATTTTCAGATACTTATCAACAAACGTGAACAATCTTATATGCAGAACTATGTAAGTTTATGTTATAACAATACTTACATCTATTTAAAAAAATACGTATTTTTAAAGATTTCAGTAGGTACCTAAAAATTTGCTGGATAGATCGTTTTCTGACGTTATGTATTGATTTTACTTCACATTTAAATATTCGCAGGTGGCATGAGATAACATTCTTGTTATTTGCTAAATTCTATATTATTCAGTTCTTAAATTACTTGTATTTGTACAAAACACTATTTCAAGAATACGGCGCCCTTAAAGCATATTAAAGGCTTAGAAAATAAGTAATTTTTCTCACCGAAAATGTACTCATATTCTGTATATAGCTATGCATATACAACATGCTAAAACAGTTTCATTTCAAATAATCTAAATTACCTACAAAAGAAATATTTATTTATAACTAAAAAATGGTACTCCGATATGGTATTCATTCTACAAGATTTTATATAAAATATTAACTTTTCACAAAAAAAATATTACTGAAAATATTTGAATTCGTAAATAGCAGAAATATGTGCCAGTTTTAAACAAAGTTTTCCAAAAGTAGGTATCCACAGAATAAGAATAAGTAAAAATTTAGTCCTGAAATAGGTTGCCACTAAATACAATCAATACATTGCTGCTATGGCGTTTGCACAGCCACGGAAAATTGATATGATTTATTTTTTCAAACCTCTTTTTCTTCATTTAATATTTTTCGCCTCATATCTATCTTTTCTTGATTCTTTTGATGAAGTACCAGATGTATAACTCATATTTACAGTGGGGATCCAATCCGGATTATTTTGCTTGTGCAAATTTGCAGGTTTCCCTATAGTATAATAAATGTATAATTTTTGCTCTTTTATGTGTTGAACATATTCTTGCAAATCCAATTTTGGACTCTTTTTAAACTATTCATCCAAGCCTTTCGCCTCTCAGATGCTAACTGGTTACATTGTTTGTATGTCGAATTCAGAACGAATTCTGAAGAAAGTAACATTGTCCTTTGCAGAATTACTGCCACAGTTTACTACCATACAATAATTAGGCATTTTATAATACAAATAACACTCAAATATTTAATAATAAATTAGAATAAATATAAGGTTATATTTTTGTTTATCCTCCAAACAACGACCTTGAAAATCGTGACGTCACGTGCAGATGCCCTATACTGTGGGAGAGATCGTTAAAACATCAAATTATCATTTTATCAAATCATGCGATTTACGATTTAGCCGCGGTCAGGTGAGACGACGATGGAATCCTTCAAATTTACTGGCAAAAAAAATTATATTGAAATTTAAAAAACTGTAAATTTGTAACCTTTTAACTCTTTTATTTTAAATATTAAAATTATTTGTTACAGTATTATTTTAACATAGGTCCTAGACAGTAAACCATATAATTAATATACATATATGTACGTACTTATATAAAATATAAATAGATAATAATTTGTATATAAATTACTTAAATAATCACTATTTCTTTCACTACAATTGATTTGTAAAACTATCTAGCTTTTTTTAAACACTATTGTTTAAATTGGGAATTCGATTCAAAAATGATTTGGTAAAATAAAACGTAAAGTAAAATTTGGAGGGAAATTGTGGAAATTCATAAGTTCATAACGGTAATTTTTGGGGTTGTGTTAAGAGCCGCTTTTGTTGTTTCGGTTTGTTTCTTAAATTGTTTTCTTTTTATTGATAAACAATTGGTTAAAATGGTTAAGGAACCGAAACCAAACAGTAAGATGTACGTCATAAAAAGAGGTAAGAAAAAATATTTGATAAGATTCAAAGCAAATTCTTTTAACAATTTTTTTTCTAGACGGGAGAAAAGAAGAAGTTCATGTGGACAAAATCACGTCTCGCATCTCAAAACAATGTTATGGGTTAAACATGGACTACGTAGATCCGGTAAATACATAATATTTTGTTTTTTATCCGCATCCCTATAATTTTCTCACATTATCGTATTTCAGTTCTCCATAACTCTAAAGGTAATCAATGGTCTATATCCTGGAGTTACTACAGTAGAACTGGATACTTTAGCTGCCGAAACAGCTGCTATGAAGACCATTGATCATCCTGATTACGCTACGTTGGCCGCTAGGATAGAACTATCGAATCTCCATAAGGAGACAAGAAAACAATTTAGTGGTATGAAAATATTTTTTTAATTATGATTTTTACTTGAAAGTAACTTCTTTTGTGAAACAAAAATATGTCGTAGTAATTGTAAGAAAATAGTAATAGTGGCTCTTATTTATAATTTCAGAGGTAATAGATGCTCTATACAATATGGTGAATGAGCGCACCAAAAAACCCACCCCAATGATTGCCGAGAACATTCACAGCATCGTCATGAAAAATGCAGACCGTCTTAACTCGTGCATCATTTACGATAGGGATTTCTCATATAATTACTTTGGTTTTAAGACCCTCGAGCGTTCCTACCTACTCAAAATCAATGGGAAAATTGTGGAACGTCCCCAGCACATGTTAATGAGAGTTGCTGTGGGAATTCATGGAGAGGACATAGACGCAGCCATAGAAACTTACAATTTATTATCCGAAAGGTATTTTACCCACGCCAGCCCCACTTTATTCTCCGCAGGCACACCCCGACCTCAGTTGTCTTCATGTTTTCTTCTGACGATGCCTGACGATAGTATCGAAGGCATTTTTGCCTGCCTCTCGCAGTGTGCTTACATTTCCAAGTCTGCTGGTGGGATCGGAGTTAACGTACACAATATCCGTGCTAGGGGAACGCACATCGCAGGCACTAATGGCATATCGGATGGTCTAGTACCTATGCTGAAGGTTTTCAACAGTACAGCGAAATATGTTGACCAAGGAGGCAACAAACGACCGGGAGCTTTCGCGATATACTTAGAACCATGGCACGCGGACATCTTTGAATTTTTGAATTTAAAAAAGAACACTGGGAAGGAAGAATATAGAGCAAGAGATTTGTTTTACGCCCTATGGATCCCAGATTTGTTCATGAAACGAGTTGATTCAAACGGCATTTGGTCTCTAATGTGTCCTCACATATCACCGGGTCTCTCCGATTGTTGGGGTGAGGAATTCGAGAAACTTTATGAGAAATATGAGAACGAAGGCAAATACATTAAACAAGTCCAAGCTAGAGAACTGTGGAAGGCTATCATTGTTTCTCAAGTTGAAACTGGCACCCCCTATATGTTATATAAGGACGCCTGCAATAGGAAAAGCAACCAACAAAATCTCGGCACTATAAAGAGCAGCAATTTGTGCACGGAAATCATCGAGTACACCTCACCGGAAGAAATTGCAGTGTGCAATTTAGCCTCGATAGCTGTGAATATGTTCGTAAAACCCGACAGGAAAACGTATAACTTTGACATGTTAAAAGATATCACAAAGCTAGTAACGAGAAATCTCGATAAGATCATAGACGTCAATTATTATCCCGTCAAAGAAGCTGAGGTGTCAAACAAACGTCATAGACCTATAGGAATAGGAGTACAAGGCTTAGCAGACGCTTTCATACTCCTAAGGATGCCTTTCGATAGCGAAGAAGCCAGCTTACTTAATAAACAGATCTTTGAAACAATTTATTATGCTGCACTTGAAGCAAGTTGTGAGTTAGCGGAACAAAAGGGCACTTATTCATCTTACGAAGGAAGTCCTGTTAGTAAAGGAATATTACAGTACGATATGTGGGATGTTACGCCTACAAATCTTTGGGATTGGGCCGCACTGAAAGCAAAAATAGCTAAACACGGTGTGAGGAATTCCCTACTCTTAGCGCCCATGCCGACTGCCTCCACAGCTCAAATTCTGGGAAATAACGAATCCATCGAACCGTACACCTCAAATATTTACACCCGACGGGTTTTGTCGGGAGAATTCCAAGTAGTCAACCACCACTTACTAAAAGACTTGACAGAGAGAGGCTTGTGGGACGAAACAATGAAGAACCAAATTCTGGCCAACTGTGGTTCTATCCAGAACATCCCCGGCATTCCCGAAGAACTCAAAACTATATACAAGACGGTTTGGGAGATTTCACAGAAAGTAGTTCTCAATATGGCCGCAGATCGCGGAGCCTTCATCGACCAAAGTCAAAGTTTGAACATTCACATCGAAAAACCGAGCTATGGTGTTCTTTCGTCGATGCACTTTTATGGCTGGCGTAAGGGGCTTAAGACAGGCATGTACTATTTGAGAACCAAGCCGGCCGCCAAACCGATTCAATTCACTGTGGACAAGAGCAAGCTGCTTGTCAAAGCTAAAGAGAATGGAACGAATGGTGTACACAACAATGGGGATTCCGACTTTATCAAAGAGAAGAAACAAGAAGAGCTTAAAATAGCCTCGTAGGTCTGTTTGTTGCAGAATCTAAACAATTGCGATATATCAAAGGCGTACTGTACTGATCCAAATACTGTCATTTTAATTAATTAAAAATAGTATTGTTAGGTAAGACATCATTCTCATTTATCTATATCTCATTACTATACTCACATCAAGAATTCAAACGTCTTACGTTACACATTTGTTTTTATTGTCAACGTAATTTTCGATATTTGGTCGCCTTAAAAACAATCATTTTTTGCAATTTAGTGCAATATATAATGCAAACTTTTAGTGTAGTATATAGTTTTATTACTATCAGTTGCAGTTTCTTAAATATTTTGATGAAAATATAATGAATTATTCATTTGTTCATATGACGTAAGTCGTCTGAATTCTTGTCGCGAGTATATATTTACCTTAATTTAAAAATTGTAGAAAATTATTCCTTTCCAAAGAACACTTCATTTACATGTTTTTACAATTAAAAGAAAAATAGATATTATACCAAATATTTAATTTTAGTATATTTACATTTTACAATACTTCCATCACAATTTTTATTATATTAGATATTTACAGTGGTATTTAATTTTCAGTAAATTTCTAATATCATTTTAGCAATATACTATCATAAAATTATAATTAGTAAGCATCTGTAAAGTACCTATATGTAGGTATTTTAATGCTACATTTAAGTTAAGATTATAATTTAATTTATTATGAAAAGAGACTAAATATTACAAAAAATATATATATTTTACTAAACTCTATTTCTTGATTATTTATTCTTTATTCCATTTATATTAATTATATTTTATCGTTAATAGGAATTGTAGGAAAATTGATTTGAATTAATTAGCTTAATGCCTTTACAATAAAGAAAAAACTACTCATAGAAAATAATGCATGGTTATAACTAATGTACATATATGCAATTCAGTATAGTTTTTTTAAACTTTTGTAAAATTTTTAATATAGGTAACACAAAATAAATTAAAAAAATTCTAAATATTAAAAATTTACATTTTATGTAACTCACTACCGCCAGCTAAAAACCAGATATTTAGCAAACATTTTTTCTTTATATAAAAGTGATCCTGCCTTTGAACAATATAGTGTCAGTAGAACATATTATGAAAAAATCTCATCAAATGAACCTTGCCTTTAAAAAACCGAAATTAGACACATGTTCCAAATGTGAAACGTTCGCTATGGGACTTAAAGTGGTGGAAGGGGAAGAAAAGTCAAATATTGAAAAATTACAGAAAGAACACCAAGAAGCAGATTTTGCCTATGATGTTAAAAGAAAAGATGTAGAGCTAGCAAAGAGTTCTGAAAATCATAAAACTCTAATTTTTGATCTACAGCAATGCCTCCCTACGCCAATGTTAACGCCAGATAAATCGTTTTACAAATTAAAACTATGGACATTCAACCTAACAATCCACGATTTTGTAAAAAATCATGGCATTGCTTATTGTTACATGTGGCATGAGGCTATATCAGGTAGAGGAGGTAACCAGATAGCGTCTTGTGTTTATAGGCATTTATTAGAATTACCAGATAATGTAAAATCTGTGTCTCTATTTTCCGATACGTGTGGAGGGCAGAATAAAAATAGCCATTTTGCCACAATGCTCATTCATGCCATTAATGAGAAACCATCATTAGAAAAAATTGATCATAAATTTTTCGTTCCTGGTCACACTCACATGGAGTGTGACCAGGACCATTCAATTATTGAAAGACAGAAAACGAAGACCAACTTTGCAATAAACCATCCTTATGACTGGTATAGACTAGTCAAATCTTATGGAAAAAAAACAAAATTTGTCGTGAAAAAAATGGAACTCCAAAATTTTGTAGACTTTGCTTCACTACTTAAAGGTAATAGTCTAATCATGCAAAAGTCTACTGAAATTAATGAAAAAGTGAACTGGAATATAAAATGGATACGGGTTGTGAAAGATCAAAAAGGAATGCTGTTTTATAAAGAAAGTTTATCGGAAAAGGAAGATTTTAAAGAAATAAATTGCAGAAGAAAGAAGTTACCTTTAATTTTCCTCCTATCAAGGTATGCAGTGAGGGCAATGTTCCAATAAATGCAAAGAAAAAACAAAATTTAATTGAACTTTGTCAACTTAATCTAATTGACAGAACGTTTCATGATTTTTATATGAATTTATTGACAGACAAAAGACCTGCTGTCGATCCCAACTTAGCTGATAATTCGGACGAGAAAGAGGATTAGTACCTATATTATTTCTCATTAGTCAGAATTTGTTTTTTTTTTTTTTAGTAATAACTCTTATTGTTATTATTTAGTACTTTTTTCAATATAGTGAATGTTGGTACCATTCAGACATGTACGTTATTGCAATGAAAATAACCCCATAAGTATTAGTTTTTCTATTTTAATAAAAAAATATTGTATGTACCTGAAGTTGTCATTTATTATCCGACTCCTAAATACGTTTTTTATATTTTTACATTATTGGAAAGACTAATTTACGTTAAGTACCTTCTGAAACAGTTTTTTTTCTGTTTCTGAAAAACTCAATATTTATACTTATCTGGTTTTTAGCTGGCAGTAGTAAACTAATAATTAATAGGTAGATGTTAATTTATTAGGGGTTCAAATTTTCCACCTTTGTGAGCCAAACAATAACCTAATCTATCAAAGAAGTTCCGCCGAACTTCTTGCAGAGTGCAGTTATCTGCGTGGTGGCCTCAACGACTTTCTCTTCCTCTAACGTAGTAGCCCTTTCATGGCTATGTTTGTAAATGGTTTCCTTAAGGAAACCCCAAAGAAGAGAGTCGCAAGGTGCTAAGTCAGGCAATCTTGGTGGCCACAATATTGAACCCCTCCTGCCAATAATACGATTAGGGAATGTAGTCTGAAGATACTCCATTACCCTAACTGCATTACGTGCAGGACAACCATCCTGTTGGAATCAAATTTCCTCGAAATTAACATCAATTTCGCAAACGGCAGGAATATCGAGCGATGGAAGAATTGTGATGTCCATGGAGTAGAAAAGAACTCTCATCAGTAAATAAAATATTCCTGATGAAATGTCATTTTCGTTAGCCTTTTCCATCATAATTTCGCAAAATTCCATTCGCCTGATATTGTCCTCGGGAAATATCTCCTATACTTTTTTTACTGTTTAAGAAAGGTATTTTAAACAGTAAAAAATATTACAAAAGCTAATAATAAGGAATATATGGGTAGATATTGTGGGTGTAATTCAACGCAGGTTGGGGCTTTTGTCCACTGAGTAGTTAGTTTCACACAATATTGTTACTACCTGAAAATATATGGGGAAAAAAAAAATCTATACTGTTTGTAACTTAAAACATTTGTATTTATTACGATGCAAAATATTTCGGACTGTTCGCTGATTAACATTAACTTGTTCAGAAATTTGGCTACTCGAACAAGGTCCATTAATTTCAACAAATGAACAAACATTCACGTCTCTCTCTTCTCTCTCTTGAGACAATTGAGGAAGTCCATGTTTATCATTTGTTTTTTGACATTTCCTGCAAAACCCAACAACACAACCGTATTTTTCAAAAGCCTTTACAATATTATTTATTGTTTGAGTAGAAGGGATTGGCCGATCCTCATATGCCACAATGAATAAATTAACAGTGTCTTGAAGAGAATTTCCAGCAAAACGCCATTTTATTATACAGATCTTTTCTTCGACAATGTAACATAATTTTATGATATTTTCATTGTCCAAATTGGGAACTCCAGTTGCATTCGGTGCCATATCAGATATAACATCTGCTTTTTTACCATTTAAAAATTGAATATGATTCTTTTGAAACTCAGGTGCAGTAAAATCCATATTTCCAAAAATTGTTGCTCCCTAAAATATTACAAAGTGCATCCTGATTAAAAGCAATATATTAATTCAAAATTCAATGTTTGGTCTTCTTTATTGTAAATGATAAGGAAATCAATTCTAATCAAATTTTGGCCACAATTACACTTTTTACTTATGTTACAGCAGCAATAGAAACAAGTATATGTAATAATTTTTCAAAAACAAATTTCTCTCTTGTATTAAAATAACGATCTATACGATAACATTTAAATTTGAATTACCCTATGCTAAGAATTTACTTCATATCAAACCTTGATAGGATAAATTTGTTGACGATCTACAGCCAAAACCGTTCCTTTGCATACATCCATCTTCATTTCATAGGAATTAATTAACTCATTTTACGGCTACTTGTGTCCATGATCCTGGTGAAGCACCACAGTCTATAACTGTATATCCTGGATGGAAAGTCTTAAATCTATCATCAATTTCTATTAACTTAAAAGCACTCTGGCATCTATAGTTCATACGTTTTGCCTTTTCTACGTAAGGATCAGATAACTGTTTCGAAAGCCAATGCTGGGAAGTGGGAACTCGTGTTTTTGGTTTTCGTTTTCGACTTTAGATCAGGAGCTATCTTTCGCATTAAGTACTTGTAAAAATAATGACAATTGCCTAATTTGCGGTTTTGTTAACATTTTTTAAAATAATCTAATAAATATTTATTTTTTTACATCTCAATTACAAATTACTAAAGGTGTAATCTTAATGATTTTAAAAGTGTATAAATATAAAATAAAAATATTTGAGGTTAGCAGATTGAAATTAATATCTTCTTCTTCTTTCGGCTATGGCATTACCACAGCTACACTTGCGCTACTTACTGTGTATTTAACCAGGAAATATATATTTTTCCATAAGCACTAAATTTTGAATGGAAATAAGCTCCACCAAAGCGATTGACTATTGAGGATAGCTTAGCTGATGTGATGTAATCAATAGACTGGCTATACAATAGTGTACGATTTAACCAAAGAATATTGACGTATGTATATATTTTATACATACGTTAATATTCTTCGATTTAGCTATATATATAGTCATTGATCTATTGATTATTGATTACATCAGCTAAGCTATCCTCAATGGCCAATCGCTTTGGTGGAGCTTATTTCCATTCAAAACTTTGTGCTTATGGAAAAATAAATATATTTCCTGGTTAAATACACAGTACTCTGTAGTCAGTAGTGCAAGTGTAGCTGTGGTAATGCCATAGCCGAAAGAAGAAGAAGATATTAATTTCAATCTACTAACCTCAAATATTTTTATTTTATACACATTTAAAATCATTAAGATTAAACCTTTAGTAATTTGTAATTGAGATGTAAAACGAAATTATTACAACCACGTAATTAATTCATATCCAAGTGAAATAAATATTTATTAGATTATTTTAAAAAATGTTAACAAAACCGCAAATTAGGCAATTGTCATTATTTTTACAAGTAATGCGAAAGATAGCTCCTGATGATCTAAAGTCGAAAACCAAAAACACGAGTTCCCAGCACTGGCTTTCGAGACAATTATCTGATCCTTACGTAGAAAAGGCAAAACGTATGAACTATAGATGCCGGAGTGCTTTTAAGTTAATAGAAATTGATGATAGATTTAAAATTTTACATCCAGGATATACAGTTATAGACTGTGGTGCTTCACCAGGATCATGGACACAAGTAGTCGTAAAACGAGTTAATTCCGATGGAATGAAGATGGATGTATGCAAAGGAACGGTTTTGGCTGTAGATCGTCAACAAATTTATCCTATCGAGGTTTGATATGAAGTAAATTCTTAGCATAGGGTAATTCAAATTTAAATGTTATGGATCGCTATTTTAATACAAGAGAGAAATTTGTTTTTGAAAAATTACTACATATACTTGTTTGTATTGCTGCTGTAACATAAGTAAAAAGTGTAATTGTGGCCAAAATTTGATTAGAATTTATTTCCTTATTATTACAATAAAGAAGACCAAACATTGAAATTTGAATTAATATATTGCTTTTAATCAGGATGCACTTTGTAATATTTTAGGGAGCAACAATTTTTGGAAATATGGATTTTACCGCACCTGAATCTCAAAAGAATATTATTGAATTTTTAAATGGTAAAAAAGCAGATGTTGTTATATCTGATATGGCACCGAATGCAACTGGAATTCGCAATTTGGACAATGAAAATATCATAAAATTATGTTACATTGTTCTGAGATTTGCTGTCCAGATATCAAAAAAAGATTCTTCCCTGTTAGTGAAGCTGTGGCAATGTGGGGAGACAAAACAATTAGAAAATGATATAGCTAGATTTTATAATAATGTTAAAATAGTTAAACCAAACTCTAGTAGATCAGATTCAACAGAAATTTTTTTATTAGGGAGAAATTTCAAAGGTTTAAAGAATACTTAGCTAATTAATAAGAAGACATTATTTTTAAAATTGTCATGCCATAAATCCCTCTATCAATTAATATATATTTCTACAAGAATGTTTATGTTATATTTGAAAAATTGGTTCTACTGACAAAATTTTACATTTATTTTATTGTACATAAACAATAAATGTGTTATGCTTTAATAAATTATTGCATTCTGTAAAATAGTGATCATGTTCATTTAAAAGTAAATAAACATTTCAATATTTTAATTCTCCTATTTTAATTTTCATTTTATGTATACGGAAAATTGGATTTGATATACAGTGTGTTCAAATTTTCAATGGAAATGTGTTTTCATTAGGTTTTCTATGACTTTTTTGAAGTGATATTTCCAGAAATCATTAAATTTTTTTATTGAAATCGGAAAACGATTAAGCAATGTTCAACTTATAAGACTCCTTAAGTCCATAAAATTATCCATAACCATGCCAAAGAAGCTTTAAAAAATATTGAAAAATATTTTTTAATTTTGTTATCAAGGTGTACTAATGTGCTCAGATTTTTGATAAAACAATCAGCGGATCCACGTCACAAGTACATCTAAATATATAGATGCTGTGAAATTGGAACACTCTACAAGTATAACATTCGTACATCTATTTACCAGTATATTTGCTTTTTCATGTTTGTAGTATTTGTGTAAAATCTCAATTATAAATTAATAGTAGAACTATTGTCTAAATATATGGATGAAGATTTGCTTGATACTGATGAGTTATACAGGGTGTTTCTAAAATATGTTGCATATACATATTATACCTAGTTTAGTAGTAAGCAAGGATATTTCTATTATTGCATTTTCTAGTCCAACTTGAAACCTTTCATATGCTTTTCAAACTCTGCTTATAATAAATCCTCACAAGACAAGTATTGAGTTTAGATTTTGAAGTAATAAAACTGCAATAATATTTCATTATACATATATCATAAAATAGGAAAATTATCGCTGTACTCATTATTTTTTTTTAATTTATTGCATTCTATTTTTAAATATGTAATCAATTTCATTGTATATTTGAAAAGATTTAACTCTAACGGTTAAATTATCATTTACCTATATTCCTAGATAAATGAAGGAGGAATCTATTTACAGATGTAAATATTCCAACAATTTACAAACAGCGCGCGCAAATGTTGGTGTTTGAATTATTAAAAGCAAATCAATAAGCTACCTTCAGAGAACAATGATTGTGATTGGGCGTATTCAGACGAGGTCAGCCGCTAACTAAAAGCTGCTAGAATGCTAACAGGGCTGTTACTCAGCGGCTTAAACAACACCGAATAGTGCGCTGATTGTTCTCCGCGGAGCAGCGAAAAAAATATATAACATAACCTTACATTGTCATACTAAAAAGTCATATCGATTATACAGAATAATAAATTTGTTAAGTACCTATTCATCAAATATTTCATAGAATAAAACGCCGAAATAAGTAAAAATAACTATTTTTTATTGATAACAACATTCAGCCAAATAATTGAAATTGGACCATTGGGGGTGGCTCGGTTTCAAGTAGGGCACACTTTATGTATAGATGTTCTGGTATACACATGTAACGATCACATATATTCTTGTTTTTTTTTTTTTAATAATAAAATACATGAGAAAATATTATTAACTTTATGTATGGTACAACAAAAATTAAAATTTTCTATCTACGTTATAGTAATTATCTTAACATTTTTATTTTGATCCCAAGGATCTATAATAGCTCAATGTCAGTGGGGAATTATGACTTTTAGGGCCTGATTCAGAAGCCCCTTGGTAGCATATTTATTGTCGGTTGTCTAGGGATGAGGGCGAATTATAAAAAAATATATGTAATAGGTAATAAACAAATTAATCGCTCAATTCTGTGCAACCTGTAACAACTGTAACTTTATTGTGGCTCATACAAAACTTCTAGCCCTGTGTTTCAAAATTTCTAGAGTTCTTATGAATTATTCATATTCATATGCCTAAAAATATAGTTCAAAAGTAACAGAAAATTAACTGCGAGCTTATAGAAATTTACAGGTTTTCTTACAGATTGCGCAGAATTAGTCCATTATTTATATTCTATAAAAGGCAAACCCAGAGCAAAACATTCATTAAAATTTCAAAGCATAACCCTTGGAAAATTGTAAATAAATAACAAAATAACATAACCTCAGAAATGCGTCAGCGCTTCGCTAACGAAGTAAGCGCAAATTTTCTTGGCTTACAAAAATACTCAGCGGCTAACAGTTAGCATTTAGTCAGCGTTTTATTCAGTCTGAATTTCTTACTTAGCGGCTCAGCGGCTGACCTCGTCTGAATACGCCCATTGTATATACCACAAACACAAAACATATCTACCTACAAGTAGTAGTGTTACCCATATACCATGTACTTGAGACACAGCTTAAATAACAATCAGCTCACAGACTCCTATGACCGGGAACGTCTCGCGCAGATCTTCGCGCATGCCGCCATATTGGGATACAACCTTTCAAATAGGACCAGGGCCGTCTTGTGTTCTATTTGTGTTACTTTGTGTTTATTGTTATTTATCATGATGAGTGAAAGAAGGGGAGGACATGTTTGTGCCGTGTGTGGATAACAGTAGTCGGGTGTGTGAGGATCATTTTGAACCCAGTATGTTTACGAATCATTTTCCCAATCGGTTGAATAAAAATGCAGTTCCTACATTATTTCCTTCACTTGAGGAAGTTCTAAATATTTTTCAGATCATACCTATTCCCTGCCCATGCTAGTCACCCTTAACATAAACATTCTTCAGGATATGGTTTTATGCCAAACTAATGTCTTGGAAAATAATCCAGGTATTATATAGAGTACGGCAGAAAGTTGAACACAATGAAAACATTTTTGTTTCAAATTTTAATTTAATAAGTTTCACTTTTGTTTTGTTTTCTTTTTTAGTCATTAGCAACGTAATATTAATAAATTACCTATACGTACTTTGAAAAGTAATTGTACATTTTATGTTAATAATGGATCCACGTAGGTGTGGTATTTATATTAATCAAGCTCCCAAATTTAGGTAACATTTCCTATATCTATATTTTAGTAAAACAAAAACATATTAATAACATATTTTGAAATTCAAGTAGGTACACAGTGCAGTTATAACACTTTCTAAATTGGGCAACTATTTTTAATCCGGTCCTGACTTGTATCCCAAAAGACAGAGAGAGAACAAGCTTCAAGGACAAATTTTCACGTTTTAATACTTCAAAGGTGCCGCCGTAGAGTCTGTGAGCTGATTGTTATTTAAGCTGTGCTTGAGAACTCTATTTCACAACTCTGGCAAATCATTTTATTGTCTCTATTAAATATGAATAATACTAAATAGTATATAACGATTTGAAAATTAAATATTAACCTAAAAAAAATAAAAATTGGCTTGCATTTTGCATTTCGCCTTGCATATTATCCCAGTCAAGCTCCAACGAAATTATTAACAATATAGCAATAATACCTGATATTTACAATTGCTATAATTTTAATATAACAATAATTAAATGCAAACGAAGAATGAAGTATTCGAATTTAAATTTAGGAATGTTAACGATTCTTTCTGAAATACCTAACATTCCAGAATAGCAAAATGTCAACATCTATTGGTTTCTGTGCTATTGTTCCCCATTCCCATGTTCAATTCAATTTCCCCCGGGCACCGAGTCACATCCTTGTATTATATATATATTCTGTGGTAACCCTAGTATTTCAGTTTTGTGTATTTCAGTATAAGTTCCAATTTTTTCTTTAAAGAATAATTTTTATGATTACAAAAAGTACAATTATGAAGAATACTGATGCTATTATTCTATTATTATTATTACAAATGTTAAATAACTCTATGGTTAGTGCTTTTCTGAAAATATGGCGAATTTGTGAATATCTATAAATATAACAGATGTATTTAAGGAAGTGCATATAGGTACGTAATTAAATGTATTGCTTTTTAAGATAATAAACAATATACATATATACGCCACGAGATAAATGCATACCTATATTACTCGCAAGTAAAAATATTTTTTAAAATACTTTGAGATCAATATAAATGTATATTATACACATAATAATTATATGCACTTATGGATACTGATTTAATGAATTGAATTATCAAATAATTATAACAACTTTTATAAAATATACTTCTATATAAGTAAATTTATATGTTGCGTTAACAATTTCAGGAATTCAAAATGAATGTCCCATTAAGCAGAGGGTGCTCTTATAGTCCCACTGAATCTTTTGAGTATACTGCTCTACAGTTTGCCGTAACAAGGGGATCTATAGAACAGGTTAAGTAAGTATAACAGATATATTTTATGATATTGTTATTCCAGAATAATTTAAATAAATATTAAATATCTTCTGATTATGGCAATTTGAAAATTGTAGATATTTAATAGAAAGCGGAACAGATCTGGATGTGGGCCCAGATCCCGCTTTGCATCTAGCACTGCGGAAGCGACAAACTGCTATAGCACAATTACTAATACAAGCTGGATCTGACTTTGAAGTAAAGGATTCGGTAAGTTTGACATAATATATTCTTTTATATATAAATCTATAACTGTTCTATTTTTACAGCATGGGGATTATCCAATTCATATTGCTTGTGCATTAGGCCTTTTTGAAATTGTGCGCACATTATGCTCTCTAGGGTGCAGTGTGGAAGTGGCTACGGCTAAAGGGCTATCCCCCTTGCATTTGGCAGCAAAAAATGGCCACATTGCTGTTGTTAGGTAAGTCGCTTGATCATTTTTTTTTTTTTCAATTTCTGTACCACCAAACTATTTATTGGCCGTTTTATTTATAATCTGATTTGTACTTTGAGTATATAAATTTTAACAAATAAATTGAAAGGTTTTATTTTTTATCTGTGGCTTTATACAGGGTGTCTCAGGTATTACTGGCATTCTTAGAAGGGGTAATTGTACAGTCAAAATTAATGAGATTAAGGCAAATAGACCTATATTTAAAATTTCACTGTTTCTGAGATACCGAGGACTATGGACCGAGAAAAAATTGTTTTGGTTTCAGGAAAAGCACGTTTTCTGCTGAAAATACAGCAAAACGTTACTTGAAAAAGTTACTCAAAATGGTTAATTATGGCAATGTGCAAAATTTTTAATAGCGAATTTTCAAGATTCTTTCAGTTTTTGATACTATGTACAAACTACAAAATGCAGCGATATTTTAAATTAAACGATTAAGTACTTGAATACAATGTATTTTAAAGAAAATTACAAAGAATAACAATTTGTTCAAAATAATCAAAACTTAAAGTATCTTAAGTTTTTTTTATAAGTAAGACAGTGGTATTAATATATTTATTGTAAATAAAAGAGGAGTGCACAGGGTTTCTACATTACTGGTAATAATGGGAATGTTTAAACATACTATGAGTAATTAGACCTAAGGTATCCCATTATAACCTATAATTATTGATATTTTATCATGAAGGGTTCCCAAGTAAATAAAAAATATAATAAATATTTGACACCCTGTATCTCGGAAACGATGAACTTGCATGCTTTGTCGCCTTATCAGTTTTTACAGTTGACCAGTTTCAAGTGCCATGCAGAAGTGAATTTTTAAATAATTTTGGAACTGCCCTTTTTGATTATTTTTTTTACAAAATCGTATTTGTAAGAGTCCCATGAACACTCAAAAAAATTTTTTTTAGATAAGTTCTGAATCACCCTGTATTTTTAGATAAATCTCATTTGTTTCCATTATACAATCACCTCTTCCAAAGAGGCCAGTAATACCTGAGACACCTTGTATAATATAGTGAAAATCATACATATGAAATTTTCAAGATATATTACACAAAAGTAAAATATTACCTGAAGTTAATATAATGATACATCGATTGATTTGTTTACATAATATTCATTATTTATAAGCAATTACACATAATGTTGCAACAATTTTATAATTTTTGCGTCGATAAACATGTTACAGGTGTCTGTGTGCGGCAGGTTGCAATATTGATGTGCGTAACTATGACAATATTAGAGCAGATATAACTGCACTGAAATATGGTCACAATGATATAGCAGAGCTTTTGGATCGGCTACGTGCTGCTGGTCAGAGGGACGTGTTTGCTAGACAATTAGTCCCTACATCTAGGCCAGCTTTAAGAATATCACTTCGACTTTTAGGTCACTGCGGAGTTGGTAAGACGGCTCTTATTAAATCTCTAGGAGCTGGATTATTTAGCTCGCTCTTTAGGAGATCCAGTTCACTGCAGAGTAACAAATGTAAGTAATACAATATGCAAGATGTTTTTTTTAGTAACACATGTAAATTGTTTGATTGATCAGGTTTGAGACTCGCAGGTACATACATTGAAGGAAATATATCCGTAACAAATAGAATAAGCTTGAGATAAGAAATGTTGTCATTACAAAAACAAATTTGCCGAAGGTATTAGTGATATATTTTTTTGATTTTTTGTAGCAATTCCATCTATTGTATTGAAGCAGATGTTCATCTTTTGGAATGACAAATTTTATAGCAGTACCAGCAAATATGTTTTTTACTTCAAATAAGTGCCTTTTTAGACACTACTAAATTATTTTGTTGTCATTATTACTATGTGCAGCTTGGTTTAATTACCAATTTTGTCATTAAGTTTCCATTTTATACTTAAAAACTTACAAAAAAGATTCAGAACTTATCTAAAAGAATTTGGGAATAGATGCTTCATGAAAATGAAAATATCGTAAAAAAATTTTTTGTACAATCCTTATAGTTTTCGAGTAAAACATTATTGAAGTTGTAGTATTTTCAACCTTTACATCGCTGGGCTACCGTAATCTCTAGACAGGCGATTCTGAATATTGAGATCCGATTATTTTTTGTAGGCACTAAAGTTTTTGTTATGCCAGTCTTTGCATTAGTTTTTCGAGTGTCAAAAATGGCATACGTGTATAGTAGCAACCAGGAGCTGATGGATATCGTTTTAATTTATAACGCTGTGAAAATGCTTTAGGGGAACAATTTCCCAGTAAACATGTGCCAAATGCAGCTACCTTTACCGCGGTGTGCAGTGAGTGCAAGTATAGTGCAACGCGAGGGAAATTTGAAACCGAATCGTGGAAGAGATTGAGGTCCACGACTTCCACGACGTATTGCAGCAGTATATCCGTATAATGTACAGTCTGTCCAAGCATTAATACCGAGGAATTGGACGAGGAGGACCGGTACCTTGGCCTTGATCTCCTGAATATAAATCATTTGGACTTCTTTTTGTGAAGATATTTAAAAATTGAAGTGTATTGCACCGAAGTGGATACATACTATTGAGGATTTACGGAAACGTATTGTCACGGAATTTGCCCCACTCACTCCCAAACCGACGACTGTGGCACCGCGAATTGTCTAAGATTGCCCCGATCGCCTACGCCATTCTGGTAAACAAAGAACATGCCGTGATCGAGATCAGCCTAGAAAAATCGGGAATCGACGAGAAGCGTTCCAGTCGCATGCGAGAAAAGGGATCTAGAGATACTGGAATATACCTGGAATATTCGTTGGGTCTATAAAAGAAGAATAAACGGCCGAGTTAGTTAGTCTTGTATAAGTCTTGTATTACAGTCTGAATTAAAGTGTTTAGTTGGAGATATCAAAGTGATTTAGATAGCGATTAATTAAATAAGTGTTTAGTTGACCTGTAATTAGTAGTGTTCAGTAGTTAATAAAGAAGTGACTAATTAACGGATTGTTTTTCTGGAAGTGAAAGAAAAGACGGATTGGGAAATCCGTGACAATTTGGTGTCGGAAGTGGATTTAACTGGAAGTTTCAAGAGCTTTCTGGAACCCTGTCCACAAAGTGGGATTTAACTGGAAGTTTGAGGAGCTTTCTGGAACCCTGTGCGTGAGTGGGTTTAAGTGAAAGTTGGAAGAACTTTCTGGAACCCTGTGCGTGGGTGGAATAAAGACCGAAGTGTGATATATCACCGCACTCGTCTTGTCGAAGGAAGTGAACGGTGGTATTTGCGAAGGACAATCTCGAACATTCTAGAACTTTGTATGGGAGTGAGACAAAGACCCAAGTGTGACATATCACCGCACTCGTCGTGACTCAAGGAAGTGAACGGTGTTATTCGCGAAGGACAATCTGGAACATTCTAGAACTTTATACGGAGTTAAACAAAGACATAAGTGTGACACATCACCGCACTCGTCACTTAAGGAAGTGAACGGTGGTATTCGCGAAGGACAATCTCGAACATTCTAGAACTTTATCCGGCAGTGAGACAAAGACCCAAGTGTGGCATATCACCGCACTCGTCGTGACTTAAGGAAGTGAACGGTGGTATTTGCGAAGGACAATCTCGAACATTCTAGAACTTTGTACGGGAGTGCGACAAAGACCCAAGTGTGGCATATCACCGCACTCGTCGTGACTTAAGGAAGTGAACGGTGGTATTTGGCGACAATCTCGAACATTCTAGAACTTTCTACCGAAGTGAGACAAAGACCCAAGTGTGACATATCACCGCACTCGTCGTGACTTAAGGAAGTGAACGGTGTTATTCGCGAAGGACATTCTCGAACATTCTAGAACTTTCTACCGAAGTGAGACAAAGACCCAAGTGTGATATATCACCGCACTCGTCGTGACTTAAGGAAGTGAACGGTGTTATTCGCGAAGGACATTCTCGAACATTCTAGAACTTTCTACCGAAGTGAGACAAAGACCCAAGTGTGGCATATCAGTGCACTCGTATCATTGTAAGGAAGTCAACGGTGACATTTACAAACACATTCCTGGACATTCTAGAACTTTCCAAATAGAGTGAATGCCTGTAACTAGAAGTCAAGTCAATATGGATGCACAACTGGCAAAACTATTAGAAATGATGCAGACAATGCAAAATAAATTAGAAGAGCAGGGACATAAAATGGAAGACCAGGCGAAGACGATGCAAGAACAGGGACGGACGATGCAAGAGAAATTAGAGGAACAGGGGCATAAAATGGAAGACCAGACAAAGAAAATGCAAGAAAATTTGAAGAACAAGGGCATAAAATCGAAGATCAGTCCCAAACGATGCAAGAGAACTTGGAAAAGAAATTAGAAGAACAGGGACGGACAATGCAAGAGAAATTCGAAGAACAAGGGCGTAAAATGGAAAATCAGACGAAAGAAATGCAGATAAAGTTAGAAAGATTGAGAATACACTAGAAGAAAAACTAGAGGAGCAGTCACATAAAGTGACACAAGTAGAAGAAAACTAGAGGAGCAGTTACATAAAGTGACACAAGTAGAAGAGAAGCTGTTAGCACAAAAATGGAAATGGATAAAGAAATAAATCAGGTTAGAGAAGAGCACATAAATTAGACAAGATAGCAGAGGCGTAATCAAATCAGAAGGACCTGTTATCCGAACTCAGAAGACGAGACCCCTGAATTCGACGGCAAGGTTTCCTGGAATGTATATCTGCGTCAGTTTGAAGCAGCAGCTGCAGCAAACGAATGGTCTGACTATGAAAAGGCTACAGCTCTAATAGTTGCTCTACGAGGGGAAGCTCTTGACGTCTTACAAGGAGTTCCTGCTGGGCAACAGAATAGCTACGATATTCTAAAACAGCATATGGAAATGAGATATGGGGATAAGCACCTGCAGCAAGTGTACCAGGCACAATTGAAAAATCGTCACCAGCAGAGTGGAGAGAATTTACAACATTTTGAGACAGACGTTGCTCGACTGGTTCGATTGGCATATCCAACAGCCCCGTCCGAATTTGTAGACCAGCTCTCCATCCAAGTGTTTATCGACGGCCTAAGAGATTGCGAAACACAGCAGGCACTACGGCTCGCTAGACCTAAAACGTTGAATGACGCTCTTTCGCATGCATTGGAATTTGAGGCAGCAAAGATGGCATCCGGTAGACATGTTAAAGTTCGGGCCATCAGTGATAACAGCGATAGTATGGCAAATGGAGACCTAATAAAGACGCTAAAGGAGATTATCGATAAATTCAGCCCATCTACTGGGCCAAAGAAAGAACAATTTGATAGTCGAAGGGGTCGCCTTCTTAAATGCTGGAACTGTGGACAGACAGGACATCTAAAAAGACAGTGTAGGGCCCCGGTCACGGATCAGCAAAAGCGCGACTCCCAGGCGGCAGCTACACAGGAAAACTAGGGTCAGCCGGCTTGACGGGGCAAAAGCCGGCTGCGTCCTCCTACCATGCCCCACGAGAAGAAATTACGTTGTCACGTCTCCAGGACTCTGACTCCTTGCTAATAGAAGGCATTATTTTTGGTCGTATGTTCCCTATGGTAATCGACACTGGAGCGGCAAGAACTATTGTACGACCGGATATTATTGGTGACTGGCGTATGCCCTGCCAAGCGTTATGTCCTTACAACAGCCAATGGACAACAACTGCAAGTCAAGGGGGAATGCGAGCTTGACATAGAATTAGGAGACGTCAAATTCAAACACAGAGCCCTCGTAGCAGATATATCGGACAATGTCATACTCGGACTGGACTTACTACGAGCAAAGGGGTGAACTTAGATTTGAATGCTGGTACGCTACGAATAATGGGTGAGGAAGTAGTGCTAACGACCACCACTGAGAATAACGCTGTACGGAGACTCGTTGTTAAAGAAGATGTGGTACTACCTGGTCAGACCGAAACATTGGTTGCCACTGTAATGGATGGGCAAATGTCTTGCAGTGTTGGAGTGGTGGAACCCAGTAATCCGGATCTGTTCAATAAATCTATAGTCACCGGCCGCACCCTGATTAAACCAGAGAAAACGACAATAGTACGGGTAGTTAACCTGAAGACCTTTCCACAGAAAATTACAAAGGGAACTGAAGTAGGAGTCTGTGAACCTGTTATCATGGTCAGAACACTCAAAGAAGACAACGAAATGGAGAAGAAACCAAACAAGACCAGTCTACCGGAATGTCTAAGGGACATCGTGGATAGGGCCAAGGAAAGGTTAACAGAGATGGAGGTGGAACAACTGGAAGAGCTGCTAAGTGAAAATGAAGATGTGTTTGCACTTAAACCGGGCGACTTTGGGAGAACAAATGTAGTGAAGCATCGAATCGATACTGGTTCATCATCTCCTATAAAGCAGCCACCACGAGGACTTCCACTAGCCAAGCGAGAAGAAGTTAACAAGATGTTAATCGAGATGCAAAATCAAGGCACCATAGAGCCATCTCAGAGTCCTTGGGCTTCTCCTGTAGTTCTGGTCAAGAAGAAAGACCACTCCACCCGATTTTGTGTGGACTATAGATATAGGACAGTTACCCATTACTGAGGATTGACGATACTCTGGACACCTTGGCTGGTGCGCAATGGTTTTCCACTTTGGATTTAAAGAGTGGATATTGGCAAGTCGAGGTCAGCCCAGAAGACAAGGAAAAGACAGCATTCACTACCGGAAATGGATTGTGGCAGTTCAATGTAATGCCATTTGGTCTATGTAATGCTCCTGCCACTTTTGAACGACTGATGGAAACTGTACTTCATGGCCTGCATTGGGAGACCTGCTTGATTTACTTGGACGACGTGGTGGTGCTGGGACGCTCTTTCCAGGAGCACCTGAAGAACGTGTCCGAAGTGTTCAAGAAGTTAACAGCAGCGAACCTGAAGTTGAACCCGAAGAAGTGCAGTCTGTTCCAAAAGGAGGTTAGATACCTAGGCCACATTATTACTCCAAACGGTGTGAAAACAGACCCGGAGAAGACAGAGTGCATAAAGAACTGGCCGGTTCCTAAAGACAAACATCAAGTTCGAAGCTTCGGCCTATGCACATACTACAGACGATTCGTCCAAGGATTCTCGGACATTGCCAAGCCTCTCCATAAACTGACAGAAGACAACATCCCGTTCGAATGGACTGAGATGCCAGCAAGCCTTTGATACGCTGAAAGAGGCTCTCTGCACTACCCCGATTTTGACATACCCAATACCTGGACAACCATTTATAGTGGACACGGACGCAAGCAACATTGGAGTTGGCGGAGTTCTTTCCCAAGTACAAGATGGCCAAGAGCGAGTAGTGGGCTACTTCAGCAAAGTCCTGTCAAAAGCCGAAAAGAACTATTGTGTGACTCGGAAAGAATTACTTGCCATCGTCAAGAGCCTAGAACACTTTCATAAATACCTGTATGGCCAAGAATTCCTTCTAAGAACGGATCACGCTTCCCTAAATGGCTGTTGCAGTTTAAGAACCCTGAAGGACAGATGGCCAGGTGGCTGGAACGGCTGCAAGAATATCACTTTGTTGTTGAACATCGAGCCGGCAGGAAACATGGAAATGCAGATGCCCTTTCTAGGAGACCCTGTCCTGTCAACTGCAAGCACTGTAGTAGTCTTGAAAGGAAGGAGGATATCTCATCAGTTCCTTGCAAGGTGGTAGCAGCCCAACCTGAAGACAGATGGAGTTCAGCGGCGATTCGGGAAGACCAGCAAGCTGACTGTGACATCAAGCCCTTACTAGACTGGAAAGAAGCCAACAACCGACCCTCTTGGGCTGAAGTCAGTAAAAGCCCAGCATTAAAAAGCTATTGGGCTCAATGGAATTCCTTGGTGTTGGAAGACGGTGTTCTAAAAAGAGCATGGGAGAACAATGACGGAACGGAGGTGAAGAAGCAAGTACTACTCCCGAGGTCCCGGGTCAAGGAAGTGCTGCAGGAAGTACATGGAGGTACTGGTGGTGGACATTTCGGTATCAATAGGACTCTACAGAAGATTAGGAGCGTTTCTACTGGTTGAGCTGTAAGACGGATGTAGAAGATTGGTGCCGAAAATGTGACATATGTGCAGCCAGCAAGGGACCGAAGACCCGTTCCAGAGGCAAAATGCGCCAGTACATCGTAGGTGCACCGTTCGAGAATTGCCATTGATATCGCTGGCCCATTTCCGAAAACTCAAAATGGAAACCGATATCTGTTAGTCGCCATGGACTACTTTAGTAAATGGCCGGAAGTATACCCTCTTCCCAATCAAGAGACCACGACCGTAGCAGAAGCCCTAGTCAACAACCTGTTCTGCAGATTTGGTGTGCCCATGGAACTGCATTCAGATCAGGGCAGAAATTTCGAATCAGGTGTGTTCGGAAAGGGCTGCGAGCTTATGGGAATCCTGAAAACCAGGACCACCCCACTGCATCCCCAGTCAGATGGTATGGTGGAACGCTTCAACTCCACACTAGAAACCAATCTGAGGATGTTTGTGAACGAGAACCAGACAGACTGGGACAAGCTCATTCCACTCTTCCTGTTAGCTTACCGCTCAGCTGTCCATGAAACTACTGGGAAGACTCCGCAAGGATCATCTTTGGAAGAGAGCTTCGCCTTCCAGCAGATTTGGTATTTGGTCGTCCCATGGAACAGCCCACAGAGCCAGACACTTACACCCATGAGCTAGAACGAAGACTAGCAGCCGTACACGATCAAGTCAGATCTCGAATGCGACTAGAGAGCGATCGCATGAAGACTCGATACGACGTCCGGGCCAATACAGTCGGATTCCAACAAGGTGACCTGGTGTGGCTGTACAACCCCACGCGGAAGAAAGGAAAATCGCCTAAACTACAGAATCGTTGGAAGGACCCATACACCATCTTTAAAAAAATCAATGACGTCGTCTACCGGATACAGAGGAGTCCCAGGAGCAAGATAGAGATCGTCCATCTAGAGCGTCTGTCCCGTATAGAGGTGTATCCGATCGGGACGATCGGTCCTAAGGAGGGGGCAGTGTCACGGAATTTGCCCCACTCACTCCCAAACCGACGACTGTGGCACCGCGAATTGTCTAAGATTGCCCCGATCGCCCCTACGCCATTCTGGTAAACAAAGAACATGCCGTGATCGAGATCGGCCTAGAAAAATCGGGAATCGACGAGAAGCGTTCCAGTCGTACGAGAAAAGGGATCTAGAGATACTGGAATATACCTGGAATATTCGTTGGGTCTATAAAAGAAGAATAAACGACCGAGTTAGTTAGTCTTGTATAAGTCTTGTATTACAGTCTGAATTAAAGTGTTTAGTTGGAGATATCAAAGTGATTTAGATAGCGATTAATTAAATAAGTGTTTAGTTGACCTGCAATTAGTAGTGTTCAGTAGTTAATAAAGAAGTAATTAATTAACGGATTGTTTTTCTGGAAGTGAAAGAAAAGACGGATTGGGAAAGCCGTGACAGTATGATAGTTGCTGCCAATAACTTACAAGTTCAAAATGGACAAGAAGCAGAAATATTTGTTTTAGTTTATAGAAACTGGGTGAGACGGGCCCAAAATGTTGTAACATCAAGTATGTCAAATTATTTTATTAATTGAAACCACAAATTAAATCTATTAATAATTAAAAACAATAGCGTCAAAAACAGTTAAATCTGCTGTATAAAATTGGTATTAGAAAATGTTATTTATCTACTCCTATTAATTTATATATTAATTATTCAACTGCTTTTGAGCAATTAATAGTATCAATAAACAAATAGCGTGAGTTTTTATAGTCAGTTATTATAACTCACGCTGGGCTTCTACAAAGATAATTCGGTATGTAAATAGTGTACGCAGTAAATTCTTGGTGTAAAATGGAAAGAATTTTTAACAAGTGGAAAGGAATGAATAATTTAAAAATTTTAAAATTATTAAATAGCCAACGCCTGTCAGTAAGCGGAACTGTCAATTATTATCATTGAGGGGACTAATGTCATTTGATATTTTAACAAAATAATTTTGACGTTTTCATATTAATTTCTAATAATAGTCCTAAAAAAGATGTTGTAGTCATAGATAAAGTATAGTATTCAACTTGCGGTAATGATCATAACTCACTTGATGAATTACATGCAAACTTCGTCTGCGTGAGTTATGACCTGCATTACCGCTCGTTAAATAATATACTATTATTTCTTTCCATATTTTGTCCGGTCGCAGATTGCCGCCTTAGGTTTTACAATTTCCAGTGCCATGAAGAAGTGTATTTTTAAGTTCAAACTGCCCTTTTTGATTTTTTTTTACACAATTGTATTTAGTAGCGGTGTAGAACTAACTACATCTATCGGCCATTCGCTACTCCATGCCGGACTGAAAATGTCACAGACACGAAGCGTTCTACATGCAGTAGACACCATTGAAAGCTGTCGACCTTTATCGTGTTCGGCGAGAAACGATATTTTGCAAACACGGAATTCCAGGAAACAACTACTCTGCTAGGACTGCTAATAAACAGCTAGGATTATTCGTCGGATACCTTACCTATGGCATACTGATGAGAGCTAATAAGCTCGAAACCGGTATATGTCTGGTGGGCTTCTAGCTGTTGCTATAGGTTTTCCAGGTGTAATTCAATGCTGGTCGGGGTATTAGCCCGCAGAGTAGTTGTTTCCTGGAATTCCGTGTTTACAATTGTATTTGTAAGAGCCCTGAACACTCAAAATTTTTTTTTTAGATAAGTTCTTAATCACTCTGTATGAAGAATATAAGAACGTGATCTATCATTTTAGCAAAATTCCGACTTATGCTAGTAAAATTGTGTTAATAAAATTATTATATTGTAACACAAATAAGAAAACTTCAATCAAAATATTTTATTAGTTTATTAAGAAAATGTTCATGATTTTCTATAGCTATTACAGCTTTGCGACATATAATTGCGAGCCACCCTGTATAAATAAGCTTCAATATGGAAATTATTTTCAAAACTATATATGTTATTTGTTAAGGGCCGGGATGGTTAAAGAAAAGCAATATTGGTTTGCCATATAAAAAGCAGTGTTAGTTAGACATTAAAAAGTGTTAGCGGGTAGAAGTATTGTAAAGTTACAACAATCTTTATGTTTTCACCCACTGTTAGCGTTGCTAAATAAACAATAAATAAATTAGTGGGGTAAATAATACTGAGTTCATACAAAATTTCAGTCAAATTATTATCCACACTATTTCATTTTATTGCAGTACCTGAAACTGTGGCAAATGCCTCATTGTCGTTCTACAATTTAGTTTTTTTTTATATGTATTTTATTTATAGTTGTTTATGTTTTGACTGATATATTTCAGCGAGGCCTTCTTCTCCCATAAATACACAAATCGAAATGGATGTTACTTCTAGACAAAATTCATTAAGTTTTGAATCTACCGGAAATTATCAGTCAACCAATGGAATTCATGTACAAAATGTAAGTAATATTTAACACAATTCAAAATTATGTATTATGTACTATTTTTTCCAGTGCAATACAAATGACTGTCTTATGAACAGTTTAAATTTTTGATTTTTTTTAATAAGAATTTATTCTAATTAGTGTAATTTGCTGATATTTCTTATGTTACATTGTCCGTACTACCGTGTCTGTCTTAGATGGACATATCAAATGTTGGTGATGTTACCATATGGGAATTCTCAGGACAGGAAAGTTACTTTCCAGTATATCATCATTTTTTGTGGCCATCACCGTACACTATGACTGCTATATTGTTTAGTTTAGACGATTCTCCTTCTACTCAGGTACAACAAGTTTGTTATTGGTTAAATTTTCTACTTGCAAGACAATCTTCCGACCTACCATCAAGTAAGTAGTTCAAATATTTAAAAATATATACAGTATGGTTATGCATTACTGCCCAGGTTAGAAAAACCTTTTAATTTTCTTTTTTTTTAAGAATTTGTAAAAATAATTGCATTATCGTCACCAAACGGCATACTTCTGATCTATAGATAACACTGCTACTGATATTTTGATAATTTTATTTGTAAACTATCCATTAGCATAAGATACAGGCTTGATTTTTTATAAAAGTTCCTGATATTTTTAAAATTATCGGAACTTCCATTACATAAAAAAAATTGCGAACTTTGTTCAGGTTGTTGGTGTTTGTACAGGTTTTTACTTTGGTTTTTAATTTCTATTACTTAAAAATAAAATTACTAATACAAAAGTCGAACTTAAAATTCCTTTCTACTATTTAATTTCAAACATATTTTTGTAAGATTACATGTGACAATCATTAATAAATTTTTAATTGAAATTCACATTATATATATTTTATTTCTAGGTAAATTGCTTATTTGTAAAAATTGATCAGAACTGAAATTTATGTCCACATACCAAATTCAGAAGCCAGACTTCCTTAAATTTTCCTATTTTGACATGTGGTAGGTAAAGTGTTTTTGTTTAAGATAAAAAAGAGTAAAATACTTATATGCAGCTATTTAAAATTAAAAGTAAAGTTCTGAATCTGTTTTTAACGCGACCAAATATCAAAAATTATGTTGACAATAAAAACAATTGCTTAACGTCAGCCATGATGTAAGTCGTCTGAATTCTTGCCGTGACTATATATGAAAATAATAATGGTTTTTTCATAAAATGAAGTGTTCTCAATGTTCAAGTATATTTGTGGACACCCTGTATATTTTAACACTGACAATGTGCTTATGTTTAGTGGAATATGGTCAAATTTTATTGATAGCAACGCATGTGGACCTAACAAGAGCCGTTAAAACGCAACAGGGTGAATGGATATGTCCAGATGCTCAAAAGACATTAGAAACTGTTAAGAAATTACTACCACATGTACCTAATTTGATGTCTAATGTTATCATTATGGACTCAAATGTCCCTGCGTCATTCGCATTTAAACAGTTAAAAACGTTATTATCTGGTTTAAAACAAGACTGTATCCAGGTAAGCTCACCATTAGAAGTATTCGTTTTTTTTTTGTAGTTTGCAGATAAATTTAAATTAATTAAAAGTGATATTAACAAATAGAACTATTAAAGTAATTGCAAACATTTATTTACTGTACTAGTTCTTTGTGACAATTAATTTATTAACTTAAATATAAAATGGGCACATTATTTTGTTATTTTGTTTAATTTTTGTGTATCTGATTTAGTTCATTTTTACAGGAAAAAGTTTATGTTCAATCAATTTTTCTTAAAAGGGGGACATATGACTTAATTGCATCACAAAATTCAAAGGTATTTTGTGTGGCGTCCCAGTTCTTTGTGATTTTTATACAATGCAATACTTTAGAATTTTTTTAGCTTAGCATTTTTTATGGATAATTACACAAAGTCTTGTAAGTTCTCAAAAGCAAATATGAAAACATTTCTTTTTATGACTTCTATAAGTAGTAACAAACTTTAGTTTTTAAAAATATATTTATAGTAGTTCAAATGACTTTTTGTAAATGTCTAATATCTTTTTTTGACGCCACGATTTTGTCATGTTTTCATAATAAAATTTGATTCACAGATTTAAGCATTTTTTTTAATATGAAAATACACATTTCTGCCTGGCTTATGTACTGAAATAATAACAATGTAAAAACTACCATTAATGTAAAAAATATTATAAGTATGTATTTTACAAAATTTACTGCAATTACATTCTACCACAATTCTATTTTTAGCTCTTAGTTTTCGAAGAATACAAAAAGTCTTTTTAATAAAATGTGAATTAAATTTTATTAAACTGTATTTTTTTTATGAACATAGAAGCTATGAACAAATAACACTGAAATTAGAAGTATTTTCAATTAATATTTCATTTTGTACTTCATTGTAAATTATTTTTTTATTATTTCTAATCTCAAGTGTATATTTTATAATTTTTAAAAGAAAATGTGAAAAGCATTATTTTGTACAGTTTCTTCACCCTGTAAATAAAATCCTTGCTTATATTGTACATATTTTACAATTCACTACAGTTCCTACTAATTTGAATCTTTTTCCTTCAACTAATATTAATTATTTCAGCAAACTATAGGTACATGGACAGGCTTATTAGAAAATTCTCTAACATGGTTAATTACCTTACAAAAAGATTTTGAACAATTTCCCGTTTTGACCCGGCCCGTTTTTGCAGAATTGTTGAGGAATCAAGTTAATCTTTTAGCTTCTGATGATCACATTCACGAGTTGCTTCAGCAACTTCATTCTATGAGTGAAGTATGTTTAATTTTTTTTTAATACGCAATAGTGTACCTTGTGCGTCACTACAATTTGTGGTTAGAGGTATTTGAGGTGGGAATCAAAATTCAATCTGAATATGCATGTGGAGGTTTCTTAATGTGTTTTCTTCAATGAAAATGTTAATAATTCCAGATGTCATAGTTAAAAAAAGGTACAAATCTAGTAGTAAAATGGAACGCCTTGTATATATTTTTACAGATTTGGAACAAACGTCATCAGATTTACACTTCGTCGACTAAATCGTAGCAGCTGTGCTTTTTCTAGTCTGTTCCATAGCCCGTTTGCAGTGACTCACTGTGCGCGGCAGCACACTACAGCACCACAAATTAAGTCATCGGACATAGTAGTCGTCAATTGTTCTCATAGAAATTATGACAAATGTCAAATATCTGTTAAGGTGTACGTTTTTTTTATGTATCATTTTTAAATTTATAAATTGATACAACCTAAAATAATAAGTATTGTGTTTATATGGTGAAAGTGTAGGAGTAGCAGTCCATTATTAATGTGTAAAAATTTAAAATATTTAGACATAAAAGCTTTGTATGAAGTATTGGATTGGTATCAGTGCCGCATATTTTAATGTTTCAGAATAGTAGATAAAAAATACGTATATTCTTGCATAAACGAAAATTGGGAACACCCTGTATATTTGTTAAATACATTAAGTTAAATCATTCTTGTGATATTAGTTTTCTGTTGTTGCATTTGTTCTTTTTCATTTGTATTTATTTATTTAGTCTTACTCTACAAGCTGTTAGTTGTCATTTTGTATATTTTATTGGACTAATAGACTTTGCCTCTGTCCTTGCTATTATGTAATAATAATAATTCAGTATTGTTACAGAAGCTCACCTACCTATTTAGTTTGTTAATTATGTTCTTGTTTGCTTTCAGATTTATAATTTTTGGATTACCTTTATTTCGACGTTTTCTAGAACATTCCAGTTTATATTCAGTTTAGTTCTAGATGCGTTTTCGAGGACCTAGGACACTTTGAGAACTGTAAAACCAAATGTAAGCGGATCAGTTTCGCCTCAGTTCAGTTTATGTGAGAAGCCAAACACGAAATCAGAAACATCAAAGTAAAGTTTTGATAGTTGAGAATTATTTGAATTATATTTGTTGTGTAATCAAGTATAGTGACAATAAAATTTGTTTTTCTACGTGACTATTTCAAGGCTGTCTAAATAGAGGTTACAATATTATTTCTTGGTTGTTCCGAATCAGCAAAAATGTGTAGGGTATTTCATTTCAAACAATATATACAAATTTTCAGTTAACAATTTGAGTTCCTTACACACAAATCTCTAACCGCAAGCCATAAAATGATATATTGTGTGTGCTATATTGTTGACTGTAGCACGGCTGGAAGATACTTCAAACTGTGAAATCATTTGCTGAACAAGAAACTTATTATTTTTGCAAACAAACTATTTATTATTTTTAGGTATTTTGTATACAAGATTTAGTTGTTATATCAGTACCGTGGTTGGGAAATCAACTGATAGGAGAACTGCTATCTACCCAATTTTTGTTACATGCTAGGGTGACCGGAGTCTATACAATAGAAGATTTCCAGGCTAGTTTTAATCAATGTGACGCTTTAGGTGTTTTAGATTTATTAGAAGCCTTAGATCTATGTGTGCAGGTATAAAGTAAGCGGTTAAGTTAATATTATAGTAAATGGATCCATTATTCGCTTTCAGTGTGATCTAGAGGGCGAAGTTGAATATGAATTTCCTATATACAATCACACGGAAACCTTGGATGGTTTGTGGGATGCAGGTGATCCTAGATATTCTGAAAATACAGCATGTTATGGTGGAATTCGATTGCACACATCACCAGGAACTTATCATCTGCTGAAATCAATTTTCCCGCACATTCAGGTAGGACAAATGTTCTATATTATTGAAATAATAAATATAAATTAGATTATTGTATACAGGGTCATCATTAGAGCCTGAACAAAAGTGTGCTACTATACAATGCATTTCTGGGTAGTGGACATATTTAAGTTATGAACTCAGTGTACTTTTAATTGCATGAAAACTTTTTAAATGTATACGTTTTAAATATACAGGGTGTTTCTTAAGGCAAAAATCCAGGCATGTATTCTGTAGCCAAAAATGAGTTTTTAATTTTGAATTTCTAAACTGCTTGAGATAATTTAACCAATTTTGATGTGCATATGACGGTAGGTATGAAACAAAAAATTACCAGCTTTAGAAACTTTCCAGTGGTGGTGTGGGTATCATTGATTATTTGCCAAAAAAATACATATCGCCCTGTATAATATTACAAACAAGCTTTTAATTGTTAGGAAGGTTGTGTTTTATGGTGTAATTTTTTGTATTTTTTATGTGAAAGAGTATTTAAAGAGTTATCAAACTTTAATGTAAAATAAATGCTTGGGGGTGCATATATATCGTGAATTCCTTGCATGTTTGTAATCTCAACGTTTTAGATTCAGATATAATGGTTCGGTTCAACAGATATCTTGGACTACTTAGGAAATCGTGTGTGATCTTTAAAAGATAGTGGCACACAGTATTGTCTGGGGTAGAACGTGAGAAGCCCCAATTTGTCACAAACCCCGTGAAATATCTATTTTATTAAATGGAGATAATTGGTGTAATTTGTCAATATCCTTAATTAATTCACAACAAAACCTTGTTATAACTACCTGGCATAAAGTCCTTAGGAAAATGTGTGCTACATACTTCCATGTTTTGTTATCGGTTTTCCGATTCTCAATTTAGAGTTTTGCGTCTATGGGAAATTTATGCAGGGAAATATCAGTAGTAGATTTTAAGCAACTATTCTTGCGTACGTTTTACATTTTTGTATACAGTATAAATATCGATTATAATGACATTGGATATTACGTCATATCGGCTTTAACGACCAAATCTCAAAGTCCCGTCTGATTTCCTTGTAAACCTTAACTAAAATATATCGGTTAATGCGACATTGTTTAAAGCGATGTATTGCTTATAACGACGATTTTATGTCGTTTGTAATTGGTTATAACGACCTACTCATGCACAGTATTGTAGTTGTTTCTTATTTAGTATCATGCAGATGCTGAGCATTTAAGTTCGATAGGCTTTGTTGCGAGATACATATAAGAAAAGTATGGCTGATCAACTAAAAAAAAATAAACGTAAGACTTTTACAGTTGCTGAAAAAATTTAAATAATAGAGCGTTTATCAAGTGGAGCAAAGAATTCCATGCTTGCAGAAGAATTTAGCGTACGTATAAACAGCCAGTTTGAAAGACTATACATACATATGATTATTTTTATTATATAATAAATGGTACCAATCTTCTATAGCAACGATTGGATATAACGACGCCCTTTACATGGTCCAAGAGCCGGCGTTATAACCGATATATACTGTCTTTTTATAACTAATGATTATACAATCTTAATAAAATTTGCAAAATTACTAAAAAATAGAGAACATTTCCACTACACCTACACGTACAATACCAATATCTTGGATTGTTGTTCACCCCCACACCCGATTTATTATAAATTATGCAGATGGTGCTCTGGTCTTCATTCAAGATAAAATTATACTTTTTTCAAACTGTTCTGGTACTATTTATACAGAAAAAATTATAAAAAAAATATTAAAAAACTTCATACATCTATTATGCAAGTAATATGTTGTTCACCTCTACAGCAGTTCCGAAATCTATCAACAGATGTAAGCCACAATTTATGAGATCACTGTAATGAAGTATTTTTATGTAGGTTGAACTGAGAAGAGCAACACTCTCTAGCTACAGTAACAATGACGGCGACTCAGACTTATACCAGTGGTATTTAGGTTCAAAATTGTGTAACTTAGATCTAGAAAGCCTGATTACGCTGGATGAAGATGAACTTAGCGCGCAATTTATAGAAGTTAAAATAAGGGGACCAACTGAAACTGAAAAGTCCTGTTTTTATTTTCTGGAACAAATTATGCTTACCGTAACACAGGTAACTTTCTTAATCTACTGATTGTTCAAATAATTCTATTTGTAGATTGGTTACGGTTTTCACTCATTGGGTGCATTGCATTTATAATGCTCACATAACATTGAAAGTTTGTTTTTATAAATGCAACGTGCACGTGTCTGACAGTTCAAAATTATTTCTTATGTTTACGAGCAGAGCTAATGTAATCGTTCATGATTTTCAGTCAATTTATCATGTCTGTCCAGGACTGCTAATAGAAAAACATATTTTAAGTCCTTACGAGTTAAGAGTCCACGCTTTGAATCCTTTTTGTTATGAACCACAGTGCATAACTTCGGCTATGTTGGAAGCTGAATCAACATTAGATCTTACACTCTTAAATCAAAATGTGAATGTTCTCGAGACCATAGTACAACTTATCCTGTTTGGTAAGTAACATTATTCTAGAGCATAACTTTTAATAAAAATGTTGGACATATGAATTTGGATGGTATAACGTCACACACCTCTTCTATAGCCTGGTCCTAGCTCGTATTGTGGTGAATTTCAGGCTTTCATGGCCGGTGCTGCTATTTGATATGAAGTGATTTTCCGGGTTGTTATGCCGTGACCTCAGTAATGTTCGCTGCCAGTAACAGAATTAAAGTGCACATTCCTAACCGTAACTGGGATTCTTTGACCTGCCCTTGTTGTTCTCGGGCTAGACTCTGTTGGGGGGGGGGGCTATATATTGATTTTAGGTCCTATTGTTGGTATTATGGCGCCCACGGTCGCAGCTATTCCTTGGATAACGGTGGTCTTCCGAGACATGTCGTAGCCACCTCTGTAATTGTTTAATCTGCAGGCACTGCTACTGGCAGCGACCAGTTACCAAAGTCACAGCATAACAACCCGGAAAATCACTATAAATTAAATATTTCTATCATGTTTCTTCTGGTAGGTTTATTGTATATTATTTCATATCATTTTCAGATGATGTCGAACTCGCAAATAATATTCAATGGGGCTGTGCTTTGAAAGTACAAGACCTTCCGGCGCCCGTAAAATTAAAACTTTGTGGTTTATTGGATCCGCCAGAACCTCATGGAAGGGACTGGTGTTTACTTGCTCTTCGATTAGGGCTGTGCCAAGAAAAGATAGCTGCGCTTGACTCTCAACATTCCAGTCATACTATGAGACTGTTAACTACAGCAGACTGTTCAATAGGTAAAATACATAATTTAAATAACCATGTATATCAAGAGAGTGAAAATACAACTTCCACAGTTATAAATAGTGTTTGACATTTGTGTGCGAAATTGATAGTGTTAACAACATAGTTGTTTAAAAATAATTGTGGGAGCAAATTTCTTCAAATAATAAACAAATATAAAAAATTACAAGTTTTGTTGTACCTACAGGGCCTTCTGCCTTATTAATACACTACAAATATCAAACTCTAGTAATAAAATTTCACTCGATATTTTGCTTAACAGCATTAGAAAATATTAAAATAAATTTATGCATTTGGAAGTGTGTTGCCAGATTGTTTCTTTGGTGAAAAAATGTCCTAAGATAAAAATACAGAACATATTTAACCCGTACCGCACTTGGAGATCAAAATATTATACAGTGATACTTATCTAAAAAATTGGTGAATAGAAGTGTCATGAAAAGTGGAGTCAATATCGTACAAAAAAAATTGTGGAAAATCCTTATAGTTTCCGAGAAAAAAAATATTGATGTTCTAGTAGTTTCAACTTTCATATCGCTGGGCTACTGTAGTCTCTAGCCAGGCGATTTCAAATTTCCAATTTATTGGCATTCTGATGATTCTAATCCAAATAAGCATCAGCATCATGACTGGCTCAAATTCTTCAGAAATTACGTGTGAAGTGAACTGAGTAGGATTGTGTCAAGAGCTGCCTCTCTATTAACTATGTACCATATTATATTATTGTTGTGACTATTTAGTTTATTATGAAATAATCCATTAGTGAATAAAAACATTTAATTCGGTCTTTGTTAACTTTTATAATTTTTAAAATGGTATTGACAATAGTTCAAATGTATCTGAAATATAGTTAAACCCACACAAGTAACACAACATGGCTGAATTTAAAAAATTAAATTACTGCTTAATATCGACACTTTTCCGAGTAGTTGTTACAAAGAAGTTAAAAGTATCTCAAAAACTGAAAATGATATAATATATTTCAATGGTCACCTAATGATGTAACTTTTTTCTAATACACCCACCATTTTCAGTGTCCATTTTAATCTTGGACTATTGACTAGTTTTTCCGCATTTTATATCCAAAAACTGAATGAAATTCCTTGCTTTTTAGTATCTCTTAAATATAGGTTTGAATTAGTTAAGGATTATTTTTAATAATTTTAGCATTAGTAATTATTTGTTTAGTGATGTATACATATTTGTTTGTATTGTTCTACAGGTGCTCTCATTTCCAGTTTGCATGAATTAGACCGACTAGATGTTGCAGAAGTGGTGCTGCGTTCTGCTCCAATTTTTAAAGTTTTAGAGCATGTCAGTGTCTAGATTTAGCCATATGTAACAAAAAACGTAGGTGGACAAAGAACTCTAAAAATGTGTAAATATAATATTGATACAAGTTAAATTTCTAAAGTGCATATTTTTGGTTTTTAAAAAAAATGTCTGTTTTTTTTTCATCTCAAAAGTTATAAGAGACCCAGATAAAAAATGAGAATGATGACGATTTTCAATTTCGTATAGTACACCTCTCAAAATTTGTTTAATTTTATTTGCACATTGTAGAGTTCCGAAAAACACACAAGCCACTTTAACAGTTTAAAGGGAACAATTTTTAATTGAAAGAAATAGTTAGGAATTAGTTTTTCTAGAATTTTGATCTCCTGTCCATTTTATTCTATAGAATATTTTTAATAGTTCTTAACACAAACTTCAAACAAAAATCAAACGTCGAGACAAACTTATATGTAAGTATAAGAAATAGATGATAGTTATTTAAAACTGCTTTGCACCCGTCCTTATTGCTGTTATATGTACTAGATAGAATTTATACAAGAACACATTACAAAAATTATACGATTATCTATTGTTATTTATCAACATTATCTGGTACCTCTACGTTTTACAGGGTTATTTTCATCAGTATTAAAAAATTTATTGTGATATTACATTGTACTCAGCATTTAAATTTATATTTAGAGTATACATTGCAAGACTTGTAAAAAATATATTTTAGTTAATGTTATATGATATTTTATTCTGCCTCATTTCCTAGTCCTACACGTTTTCCTGTCATATACAGCTTGACCCTGCATCTTCCCACTTATTCAACTGTTTGCAATGCACTAATAAGTGTAAATTTTAATATTAGCTGAAAGAGGTAAGCTTATGGGTGCTATAAAACACATGTAAAGTTAAAAACTGTATAGCACTTCTCTTAGTTATTTGTAGTAGAAATACCCTTAAAAGAGCAAGGCTAGAAAACGTTTTGTAGTGTAGTTTTTTTCTGTTTGCTCATTTTACTATTTAATAATTGCATTTCTTATTCATTGGATAAATTAAAAGTAAAATAACTTTGTTTTTTGCTATATAAAACTCTGTGTGATATCTTCAGCTAGTTATAACAATAATTTAGCGTTTACAACACATCTAGCTATTAATTTAAAGGCACATTTACTAAACAGTTAGTGGTATTCATAGTCTGTCTCTAGTCGCCGGAGAGCGGTCTCCGTCCCAAAATTATGCGAATTTCATAATGAAATTCAAATAATTTTGGACCGACAATGAATACAATGGCCTGTAACAATGGTATCTTATATCTCCTCGAAATTATATGAATTTCACATAATTTCGGAATGGAGACCGCTCTGGTGACCGGAGATGGACTATGAATACCACTGTTAGTTTGTCTATGTCTCGGTTAACATTTTGAAAGAGCCATATTTTATCTATATTTAATGTTCGAATTGTCTTTTTTACATTATTATTTCTTGGAAAATAATGGAAAAGGGGCAAGGAGCAATTTTTGTGACTATTTCTTCCTTTTAACTCACATATATTAACAAAACGTATAGACAAATGTGTAACTATTAACACGAAAAACTTTATTACACCTACAAACTAAGTATGTACAAATCACATAATCACATCAAGTATTTGTAATTTTCATATTTGACTGCATTTTAGTTTAATATATTGGTTTTGTATTTTTCTCCTTTAGTACTTACATATTTTTGCAGATATTCACAAGTCACTTTGATTTTTTTGTTGTTCTGTATTAAATGATCAAAAATTCTCTGTAAAAAATACAGGCATATGCAGTAACATTAGAAGCAATTTTGTACTTATAATATAAAAAAATTATATTTAAAATTTGCTGAATATTTATTAATTGATTAAATTGATATACCTCAGCAAGAATAGATCCCAAACCTTGTCCCTGGTATATTTCAGGAATAGAAGTATGCACTAATTCGTAGGTATTATTATCAATTTTCTTGTAGGTTACAGAAGCAAAGGTATCGTTCATTCTTATTTTCAGTTCTTCTGTCTCGAAGTTGTTTTCAATAGGGTTTGTTTTCAGCTTAGATTGTACAGAAAACAATCTTGTAATATTCCTCATCGCCATATGTCCTTTGCTTATGGAAACTTTTAAAAAATTTAACCGATCAAAAAATAATTCCTTAGGTGCTTATTAGAAACCAAAATAATTTGTTTACAAGTAAAGCCTATACAATTCATAAATTCACAGGTTAAAAAACAAATAAATCTATAAATAAAATTATAATTAAAAAAATGACAGCTGACAGAAAAAAAACTAAGCTCTATGAAAATCATGAAAATTATGAAAATCATAGACATAAAAGCAAGAGATATTTTGTTGGCACGTTGTAGGTATGTTGGCAATTCTTTTATATGTTTTGTGTTGGCAATAGTCATTATCCAATATCTAATCTAATTTGGCAGCATTGCTATTTTTGATTTAAATGTGACGTTTGTCATATTTTGCTATCAATTTTTGTATAACTTTTTTGTCAGTAGTAGTCGAAAAACGATATGGAAAATCCTACACTGAAAAATATAACGGATCCTAATTTTGGAAAACCACCAGAAAATCAGAGTGAAGTAAGTCTTACTCAAATTTTATAAAAAATTATTAGCACGTGTCGTTTTGAGGTTACAGTAAAAGAACTTCATTATATTTTATTTTAGATTTTAAAAAATTTAGGAGAACCTCACATAACAAGTTTTAACTACATTATAGAAAAAGGATTAGATCAAGCAATAGATAATCTCACTCCTGTTCAATTCACATTGAACGAACAAAGAATAAAATTAGTTATAACTAGTTATACATTCCACAGCCCCGAGGTTCCTTTTGGTACTATTGCTGTGGCACAAAATACAATTTTTCCCACAGAATGTAGACAACGAGCTGCTTCTTATAAAGGAAAATTTTTCATTCAAGTTGATTGGTTTATTGATGGTCGGCAACAACAGTCCTTTCAGAAAGACTTAGGAGATATACCAGTAATGATCAAGGTAAGGCTAATTTATAATTACGGTCTGATGGTCTGTAGCAAGTTCAGAAAATTTGTTTTTTCATATGTAAATTCAAATTTGAAGTTCTGTTTTGAAAAAAAAAAATAAATAAAGAATATCTGGTTTTCTTTCTTGTGACTGATTTGTAATTTGAAGCTACAAGGTATGCAATATAATGAAAAGTATATGTGACATAAATAAAATTCGGGGAAATTTTAAAATTTCTTTAAAAAACTTATGATACTGAAATTTGTTAAGATAGGGATAGGCTACTAAAATGATGAGCGCACTAAAACTAAGTTTGGTTAACGGAAAACCTAACGTAAATTGTTAATTAATTTTGTCCTAAAAAACTATGCCACAACTAGCACTTTCAACTAGGTATGTGCACTTCTACATTCATAGTTATTTAGAATTAATTTAGACAAATGAACTGTTCATTGATTTTTCTCATAAATAATTTGTAGTACACAAACACGTTTCCAGAAAACAAATACTCTGCAGGCTAATGTTCCCACCAGCATTGAATTATACCTGAAACAGCTGTAGTCACTTGTCAGCAACCCACCTGACATATACTGGTTTTGAGCTTAGACAGCTACTGTTATTTATCAAATATCTTATATATGGCATAGTGATGAGAGCTAACAAGCTCGAAAGCAATAGGTATATGCCTGGTGGGCTGCTGACGAGTGACTTTAAAAGAGGCAAGAAATATTATTCTTGCCTAACGCGATAGAGGTTGATAGCTTTGAATAGTTTCTACTTTGATGTAGAATGTGGCATGGAGTAGCAAATGTCTGCTAGATGTAGCTCATCTATACCGCGTTGATCCCTTCTGTGGGGTAAAACAGACATAAAACAGCTAGAGTTATTTATCAGATACGTCACCTGTGGCATACTGATAAGAGCTAATAACCTTATAACTGGTGTATGTCTAATAGACTGTTGACAAGTGACTTTAGCTGTTTGCTATAGGTTTTTCAGGTGTAAATCAATGCTGGTCGGGCAATTAGCCCGCAGAGTAGTTGTTTCCTGGAATTCCGTGTTTGTAAAATATTGTTCTCACCGAACGTGATAGAGGTCGATAGCTCTCAATGGTTTCTACTATAATGTAGAAAGTCTTGTGTCAGTGGCAATCATTATAATAGAAGTCAGATCAACAAATTAAAAAATAGTTGATTTTGTAACTTCCATATTTTGTTGTAGGTTACAATTTTAGTCTTATAATTTTAGCGTCATATAATAATTGTTATCATTGTTATTGTTTAAGTTTCTGTTAGATAAAAATGGAAGCAAACAATTTTTTATAATGGTATTTGTCTGCTATTCAGCAGTCTGTCTGAAACAAACAAATATTTAAGTACTTGTTGAGCATTGGTTAGAACTTCATGGGTTTAGGGCCAGTAATAACACTCTTTAGATTAACTACAATGAGTTTCATTACTAATAATTATTAGTTCCTTTGTACCATGATTGTATTAAATTTAAACTTTTGGTGATCATGGACTCATGGAATATGAGGTAACTACATTCCTTAAATTAGTTTAAAAAATAACTACTGTACTCGGTAGTTGTTCTCCTTGTATCATTATGATAACACACATCAATTCTTACTTTGTTTCATGCAACATAATCAAGTTTATGAATTATTAAATATACCATTCTACTTATAGATTCATATATATATTTTTTATTTAAAATAAACTTCCTAATAGTATACATTTGAATAATTGAAAAGTGGGTAGTAAATACTTTGCAAATATCTCTTTTATTTGCATATTTTTTTCTGGCCTAAGTTTGATGTGATGACAACATATTCCATTAAAATAAAATATTATTATAGTTAATTAGTATGCCAAAACTTGTGATTTTGATTTTTCTTCTTTAACAAGCTGTTATTTTGTTTTAAATAGAAATTATTAATCTTTGTTTCAGTCTAACCGTTGCCACTTGGCCAAGATGAAACCAAAAGATCTTGTCGAGCACGGAGAGCATGAACAGGAATGGGGAGGCTATTTTGTAATAAAGGGTCACGAAAAATTGGTGCGTATGCTCCTAATGACAAGAAGGAACTATCCGATAGCCATAAAGAGGTCAGGATGGAAGCAGAGGGGCTCTCTTTTTTCTGACTGTGGTGTTTCCATTAGATGTGTTAAAAATGATCAGACTGCTACAGTAAGTAATTTTATCAATCAAGACATATGGGGTTTACGGAATAGAAAATGGGCGTACAGGAATATTGTACAGTAAAGCTCGGTTATAACGAACCGGCGGGGACTAAAAAAATCGGTACGTTATATCAGAAGTACGTTTTAAAAAAATATAAATTTTTGTACCATCATTGTACAATCTGGAGCAAGTTTATAAAACAGACCAAGTTCATCAGCATTCACTATTACCGTAGTTCATAAATTGTGGAACTAATGTTGATTTAACTCAATCCAACGCATTTTCCATGTTCACAGTCGCGGCTTCGCCATGGATTTTACTGGAACATATATTGTGCCGCTTTTTGAACCTATGTAATTAACCCAAATCACAAGAAAATCCATCAACATTAAGTAATTTTGCAAATTCTTGGGCCTTTGCCTGAAGAATAGCCTCACTTATGTAGTATTCAAGCTTCTTTGATAGATAAACCACTGAAGTAATGCCTCATCGATGTTTTTTGGACAGGTTTCCGAATTCTTTTGCTTTGTTTAGAAATCCCGCGAGAATCCAATATTTCAGACATCTAGATTTGCAGATGTCAACTTGTTTAACACCTCTTTCTATTTCCTGAATTATAGAAATGGTTTCATCTGTTGTTAAAGCCTTCGAGCCATTTTAGTAAGACCAGCTTGGGTTGAATCATCCTTACTTAACAAAATTCAAAAATTAAGCAGGCTTAAATATGTATGTACACCACTTCACGATGTCAACAAGGAAACTGAATAAAGAATAATGGAGAATGGTTAAAATAACTTTAGACAACTGCATTGTATCAACATGTGTTGAGAGAAAAAATCTTAGGTACGTAAACAATACCGGGCAGTTAGTCGACGTTAACTTATGTATCGGCCTGGTCAAAGCGGCTGCCTTTGATTTAGATATCGCCTGCGTGCTACATGTGCCCTGAGCTTTTACCGTACTTGCTGAAATAAGTTTGTGTAAAAAGTACGTTATAATTTGAAATTTTTGGACGCTGGGACCAGGTATTTTGGTACTTTATATCAGAAGTACGTAATAACGGAGTACGTTATAACAAAATAATTAACCATTGAAGGCCATATAATAATGTCGGGACTTGTTAACTCAGTACGTTATAACCATAAGTACGTAATAAGCATGTACGTTGTAACCGAGCTTTACTGTATTTATAATTTTTATGTACAGCCTGATTTTTTATTATGCGAAATGTGAACGGCTGAAGCAAAGTGAGCCTTGCCAATTAGTTTGTTTTGGCTGACTTAGACTCGAAATTAAGGTAGATAACAAAACCATAAACAAACAATGCTAGAGGTATTTTTTTTTTTAGAAGCATATCACTTTTTTCACGGATATTAAAAGAACTTTTCATTTAGAGTTTTTCTCCAAATAACTTTTTCTTGTGTTTAAACAGTTCAAAAAATACAGATCATTTATTGTGTAACTGGAATATTTCATTTACCACATCAATCGTCAAATTTTGATCAGATGGGCTTTGCCAAGGGAGTAACCACTCATGGAAATCTTGTCACAAATCTTGTGAAATCCTTACAAAATCTCGAAAAATCAAACAAAATCCTGTGAAATCACACAAAATCACAAGAAATCGTGTGAAATCATGAGAAATCGCGTGAAATCACACAAAATTCCGTGTTATCTGTGAAAGTGAGCCTTGCCAATTAGTTTGTTTTGGCTGACTTAGACTTGAAATTAAGGTAGATATCAAAACCATAAACAAACGGATATTAAAAGAACTTTTCATTTAGAGTTTTTCTCCAAAAAACTTTTTCTTGTGTTTAAACAGTTCAAAAAATACAGATCATTTATTGTGTAACTGGAATATTTCATTTACCACATCAATCGTCAAATTTTGATCAGATGGGCTTTGCCAAGGGAGTAACCACTTATGGAAATCTTGTCACAAATCTTGTGAAATCCTTACAAAATCTCGAAAAATCAAACAAAATCCTGTGAAATCACAAGAAATCGTGTGAAATCATGAGAAATCGCGTGAAATCACACAAAATTCCGTGTTATCTGTAGGCAAATTTACCCGTAAAGATTAATAATACTGTCACCTTGTGTCATTATAGACATTATTATACTTATTCCGGTGTCCATTTTGCGAATAAGTTTGCATTATTATGCCATGGTATATGATTGATGAGTGGAAAGCATGCGGTGCGCGACACGTATCACAGTTTGTAACTGGAAGGCTGATTGTCTTTAAAATTTAATGTTTTTTGTTTCATTTTATTGACTTTGCACTTTTTTAAATTTTGAATTACTCCCTCCATCCACTAGTTTATATAAAAGTTTATAAACATTAAAACCGCACACCCTGTGGCTAGAGGACGGGGGAAGTCAAGGGTTAACTCAAGAGTTAACCTCGACACTTCGCTCCTTGTGAAACAATTTTAGTTATTGTGCAAAACCCAGAATAAAAAAATCGCTATTTCTAAGATGTAAACTTCACATTTTTTTGTCAATCTGAGAGTTTCAGCCAATGTCGTAAAGCGCCATCTTTTGCGTTTTTGCCACGGGCAAGTGAATAATATTTTTACGGTTTTTTTCTTGTACACAGTGTGACTAGGATCCTAAAAAAAAAATCAATTTCTTAACCAAGAATGTCACAATTCTGAGCAATTTAAGTAATATTCATTTTTGTTGAGTTAATAAATGCATCTGGATGTTTTTGAAATTTTTTCAATATATTGCGTAAACAGGGTGTCTGTAAAAGTTTGAGAAAATATAGTCTCACATAGTTTGGCCAAAATATGATGATCTATTATTAAATTAAGTTACTTTAGTCAAAATTGTATAGTTTCCGAAATACAGGGTGGAAATTACAATTTTATTTTAGTTTTAAATAAATAAATAAATAAATAAATGATTTATTGTCTAAACCACGGGAATGAAACTTTGGCGGGCAATTTGGAAACACTTGCCACTCATAATGGCTGTCTATATCTGAAATGCGCTTGCGCGGTTTTGTGTCAAATGTCAAAAATTTTGTTGCTTAAAGATAATTATAACCTATAACCCTCAATATTCTCAACAATAGTCCTAGGCCCCCATTTAGGTCCGGAATCTCCTCATCCTGTCCCGACATCTTCTCTAGTTATGATAATTAAGTGCCTTATTTTTCTTTTGGAAATGATAACATTTGGTAAGACACTGAAGTTATGTTATGTGATAATATAAAAAGTGTTTTTAGCTGAATTATTCAGAGATCTCTTTTCCAAAATTCAAGCTTGTCCAGACTAGTAAGCCACACCATGCATAACGTAAGTAAATAAAGTAAATATTTATGTATATCTAACTTAAAAGTTTTTAATATAAAATGACCTCAAGATTACGTTGAAAAATATTGTTATCTACTTCATCAATCATCACTATAATTTACACAAAAACAATATTTTTGTTACAGAAGTATTCTCTTCATGGATATTGAAGGTGACAAATTATTAGGATCTAATTACGTGAGTATCTATTAATAGAATGTAAATCTTATATATATAAAGACAAAGTAAATACCTAGACATAAAAAAGGTGAGTGAACTGTGATATTAAACTTGACTGTGATTTTTATAAATTATACATTTAAATATTCATAACTTTAAATTAGTAAGTCCAGCATCTGCGTATGCAGCAGGCTACATATTGCAACAAATTGAGTTAACGATTGTGTAGAATGTCAGGAAAATTTATTTTCACAGAACATCACTGAAAACATTTTTGTTACATTTAAAGAATTTGATAGTGAAAGTCGTTTAAAGTATGCTAGTGACAAATTAATTCAGTTTGTTGAAAATATTCATGTCTCTTTATACAATTTCTTGAATGAACATGGCTATAAAAATGATATTGAAAATTCTTTTAAAAATGTATATAAAGACCATTTGGAAGTGATTATAAATTTTGTTCTCAGCATGATTGCTTTAGTTTAATTTTAGATAAATGTGTTAGGATCACAATTTACAAATATATTAGGGAATTGAAAACAACAAATACATATAGCGATGGTCATTCAAGAAAAATGAAAAAATTTAAGTCTAAATAAGATTTTTTTTGTTTGTTTCATGAACACCCTATGAATAACTTGGCCTGTGATGAATCACCTACAACGAGGATATCAAGACTGATGTACCCTGACTGATTATTACCCGATTGTGATATTTATCGACTGTGACTGTTTATAAAGACTATTAATTTATTATACAAGATTATGAAGACTGCACCCTAACTGTGGTTTTTTGTATACAGAATTACATTTATTTATATATATATCTAGATATTTGTTACTTTTGACTGGAATATTTTATTTTGTTATTGTTATAAACATTTAATTTTATTATATATCTAGATAATGTTACTGATTTTTGCAAATTTTATATTGTTTATACTGTTGGAATTATTGTTAAGTTATTATTTTGTTGTTTATATATTAACAAAATTATATTTTTATTTTAGAACAAAGTATTTCCCTAATATTTCTCCCTGGTATTTTATTGAAATAAATTTGCAATATTTAGGACAAATAAGTTTTAAATTATTGTAAATTTATTTTTGTTGAACAAAATATTTAATATGAATTAAAATTACAGTGTATATATTTTTAATTTTCGCGCGAAATGTGATTCTTTGCCACACACCCAGTTGCGCCACCATCGCTCTGTTTCCTTGGTTTTGAATGAAGTTTGCACTTCTTATACTAGGTGTTCTGTGGTGTAAACAGGAATAATTTCCCAATTACATAGACAATCCATAAAACATAAACAGTGCTTTGTTACTTAATCTTAAACTTAATATCTATTTTGATTGAATCAGTGCTCCATTAGCCCAATAATCATTGATTTGATTCAATTGGAATGACAATTAAACCTCTATTCTCTATCCAACCAATGAACAAAATATTAAAATAATAGCTTCAATAACTTCATATAAATTATAGTATGTAAATCTCCAACCTGATACAGAGGAATTTTCTGGCACGACAGAAATTTAAATATGCCTGCGGATTTGCTGTTTGTAGAGAGTGTCACATACAGTATTTCACATGGATTTAAATTGTCACAACTTTTTTGTGCCTGTACATCCAGTACAGTGTCTCTAAAAGACCTGGACAAATTGCTACCACATGTTTCTAGAGCCAAGATATGACGATCTAATCTAATTTATCTTATTCCAAAATTTGGTAGTATGTACTTAATTCAATAAGGTATGAAAGAAGACGATGAGTTTTTGTTTATGAAATAAAACCTTAAAATCCTATACAAAAAATGATTAAGAAGAAAAAGGTCAAAGGGTAAGAATTCTTGATTAAAAAGTCAATACACCAGTGCATAAAAGATTTATGACGATTTAAATGCATGTGCCCTGAATACATCCATATTTTGTATGTCTGTATCTAAGGAATATTTTAAATCAATATACATTTTTATTAATAAACTTGTAATAATAATAATTTAAGCCAATATCATTTAAATTTACTTGAATGCTTTCATTTATTCTTAGTCTAGTTAGCACTGATCACACTTTTGTTTTAGAACAATGTTCTTCATTTTGTAACAGATGGCTCTGCCAAACTCATGTTCAGTTATCAAAGGGTGTTGTATTATGCTCCATTGTGTTTAATATTGAAATGTCTGTGCGATTACAGCGACCAATACATTTACCAAAAATTAATCCAGGGATTCGAGAGTGATTTATATTACTTAGAGTAAGTTGACATTTTTATAAATTTATTCATGTTAAGCGAATTTAATTTTGTAGCTGTGTTCAGAATATGTTGAGAGCTGTACATCTGGAAAATTTACACACCAATGCAGAATGTAAGGCATATTTAGGGAAAATGTTCAGAGTCAAATTTTACGAATGCCCTGAATGGTATACCGATGTGGAAATTGCAGATTTCATCATAGATAAATGCATTCTTATACATTTGGATAAAAATGAGGAAAAATTTGATATGTTGGTATTCATGACACAAAAATTGTTTGCTTTCGCTCAGGACAAGTGTAAAGTGGAAGGTGCTGATGCAGTTATGATGCAGGAATTACTGTTAGGTGAGAAAATTAAATCAGATTTTAGCCTTAATTATAACATTTTATTATCTATTCACTACTTACTGCAAATAGTGATGATTACTGGCGGTGCTCCAATGGTATATGCAGTATGAACTGTTATGAGTAAAATTTCAAAGTAGCTGCATTCAAAATATAATAGAAAATTAATTTTTCCTCTTTTGCAAAGGTTTGCGACTTGTATGGTTAAGGATATCGTGCGAGGAATTTTTACTAAATAATTTCTACTATTATATTAAAATATTAGCATTTTTCTGACATTTAACAGGCATCTATCTATACCTTTTTTGCACAATTTAAATTTATGCATTTGTTGTAATAAAATTGTAAAATTATGACACATTAAAAAATAAGATGCTGCAGGTTAAAATGGCTCCCTCTATATTATAAAACAGAATTGGCTGGATTAATTTATTGTATATGAGTAATAACTCAACTACATCAAATTTTGTTACAACGGTCAAATAATAAGTTATTTAACAAATTAATTATCAATTTTGAGCGTCAAAACTTTTTTCTGGTAACTATTTTTATTTGAACAAAATAAGTAAAATATTTCTGTTTGTTTGCCACTGAAGACAGTAATATTCTTTTGCGGACACCCTATATATGTTGATAACTCATTTTCTTGTAATTCTTAGAACTTAATTATCTTTCAGTTTTGTATCCCTACAAAGCAGGAAGGTGTCATATAGTTGTGCCAAAAAAAACTAAGGTACTTCTTAGTCGTTTAAAATATTGGTATAGTTATATTTATGTTTGCACAGATTATCCCACCGGTAGAACAAATAGAGCAACTTAGACATACAGAGTGAACCAGTTTTGACACTCTTAGAGCGTTTTGCATATTTTGATATCAAAAACAGTCAAGAAAAATTAAATCGAGAAAATACACTCGCCATCACTATAAACCAAAAATAAAAATTGTGTTATATTTCTTAAATAAATTAAAATATGGGGATGCTATTTCAACTGATTTTTTTTTTAATTTTATACAGGGTGTATCTGTAGTAGTACTTTTAAAAATAAATAGGTGTTTTCATATAAATATTTTCCAAAACTGTTGCGAAATATAAAGTTACCAAGTTTTAACAATGACATGTTTTATAATTGTATGAAGTCATTAACTCACAATTATTGGAAAAATGTATAAAAGTTAAATAGATTTGGAAGACAGTTATACCATATTAGAATATGCAGGGTGAAAAAAAATTGAAGGGGTGATTTCCTGTGGAAAAATAAGGTCTTTCATATAAAAAAATCTCAGTTCAATATTTCCTGTGAAGATACAATCCCTTAAACGGTGCCAAAAGAGGTAGTATTGTAATTTTTTTCTGTTATTGAGATGGCACTCTGTAAACAATTTATTGATTTTCCCTACGGTTGTAAGGGATAGAAAAGCTATCCCTAAGACTTTTTTCATAAGTAATTTTTTTTTATTGCTACTTTACTATTTAAAAATTAACTTCAGATAGCCTGATTCATTCTAAACAAAAAAGGTCTCTTGGAAATTTTTCGTAAAGTGAAGGATTTTTGAGCAAAACGTTAATTTATAATTTTAATTATTAAAATAATTTGGCATATGAGATGTTACAACAACTCTTCAAAAATTTGTCCATCGACGTGTAAATATATTTTGGCTCGTCTTACCTAGTTTCTACAAACTAACACAAATGTTTCTGGTTCTTGTCCGTTTTGAAGTTGTAAGTTGTTGTCGTTGCACTACTTCACTGTAAGTTAAAACGATATTAATCAGCTTCGAGTTGCTATGCATATAAGCCATTTTTAACACTTGAGTAATTAATGTAAACACTATCGTAAAACCGTTAATACTAAACTAGAATTTCAGTATTCAAAATTGTCTGGGCCGAAAATACTACAGCAGTAATTTGTTTTTCGAAAACTATAGGAATTTTACAAAAACAAATACAAAATTGACTTCATTTTTCATGACGCATCTATTTTTAAATTTATTTGGACAAGCTATGAATCACCCTGTATAAATTATTAATATTATGATTTTTATTTGTGGGCAGTATTATTGGTATTAAATTTTAGATCAAGCTGAAACTAATTAAAATCGAGGAGTAAAAAATTATATTTGAATTTACCTCCATCTGTAAATATTTTGTCATCCAACCTACCTAATGTTGTCAAAGCTGCTTGGAATTAGGGATTTTGTACATATTTTGTACCTCTTTGAATACTATAAAATATTTTAAAATGAAAATGTTGGTAATTTCGATGTTTTTTTACTTAAAATATACCTAAAACTACTTACAGCAAAAATCCACAAATTAGTAATGCCATGTGGGTTTGGGAGGGGGTATATATAGAGGATAGATTTCCGGACTTTTGCAAATTCTATGGCAATCGGAGTAAAATACATCACTGAAAAGGCACATTTATAGCGTTTTGTTTTATCATATTTTTATTTTTAGGAGGGCATTTATATCTACAAGTAATAAAGGAAAAACTGCAGATGTGGCTGAACTACTTAAAAATTAGCATTGTAAAACTTTCAAAAGTTTCGAATTTTACGCTCACCCAAAGTGGAATCATGAAAGCTGCGAAATATACTGGAGGTATAGAACATGCTTTAGAATTGTTTCTGGCGACTGGCAACATACATAGTATCTCGGGGTTAGGCCTTATGCAGGACAAAGGTCTAACCATCGTGGCGGAAAACATTAATCGTATGCGCTACATGTCGCATTTCAGAGCTGTCCACAGAGGGTCTTTCTTCCAAGAAATGCGAACAACTGAGGCAAGACAGCTTCTGCCGGATGCCTGGGGCTTTATTTGTCCAGTTCATACGCCTGACGGATCTCCTTGTGGATTATTGAACCATCTTGCTATGAATTGTAAGGTTACCGATATACCCGATGAGGAAAAAGTTAAGAACGTACCTACAGTACTAACAGAACTCGGGATGGTTCCTTTAAAATATGCCGGAATGTTAGTTTTAAAAAATAGTTACGTTGTGCAGTTAGATGGGAGAATTATAGGTTATGTTCCAAGTGATATTATTGCGAGACTAGTTGATAAATTGCGCTTATTTAAAATTAAAGGAAAGAAAGTGCCAAATACGTTGGAAATAGTGTTGGTGCCTTCCAAGAAAACTGTGTCTCAGTACCCCGGTTTGTTTTTATTTACCGGTCCAGCGAGAATGATGCGACCCGTCTGGAATTTGGTTACAAATAAAATTGAGTTAATTGGTACTTTTGAACAAGTTTACTTGAATATATGTGTGACACCCGAGGAAGCATACAAAGGTAACTATATTCTATAATAGTTGATGTATAGTAATTTAAGAACAATATTGAAGACATGATGAGTTTTCCCACAATCACTTTTTTTAAACTGATACATTCTTGTGACGAACTCTGATGTCACATTGAAATTGTTTCAACACAGAATCCCATCATATTTTCAAAATTGACTCATGTGTTCTTTTTCGGATCTATAGTTTATAATTTTTAAGAATTTTAGGTTCTTATATAATTTTTTTCAAATCATTGATAGTTTAATAATATAATAATATCCATTGTGCAATTCATTTATCAAATTCAAAATTAATTAATTAAGAAACAAAACACTGACATTTAAATAAAAATAAGGTTACGATTGACTGTTTCTTGTTGACTGTTCCAAGTGGTTTTTGTGCTAAAAAGTTATGTCGTCACTTTGAAACTATTTTTCTTAAAACGTTGATTGCCATTTCAGTCCATATGACTCAACTTATCTCTCATTTATAAACATATATCAACAAGCTGGTGGGAGCTAAGAGTTGCAACAGCACATTTTTTGGTAATTTTCACCATGTGACCGCATTGGTTCAGTGCAATTTATGTGACCGAGATGTAATTTCAATAATTTTTGCGTAAATAAATTTTTTCCCAAAATTTCTCGAATAAGGCTTTTCTATATGTAAAAAGCTATGTTTGCGCACCGTGGTCTGAAATACATTCTTTTTAAATTATATTAAAAATTAGTTTGGCACCCGTGTAAGGAATTAGTATGAACTCTATGGTAGTTAAAGGGTTAGCCAGTTTAGAATGTTTTCAAACATTCTAATTAACAAAATAACAGAAGTAATGTACCTGTGCGAGATATGTGGTGTAAAAACTGATCTTAATCATTAAATATGTAAATTTTATGTACAATTAAATAGCCAAAATTTTAATTTGGGTGGTCAAAAATAAGAAAAAAATAGCCATATGAAGTTTAAATTTGTTTCTAATTTTAGTATTATATGTCGTGTTTACATAGTGTTTTTATATTTTAACTTGAAAATAGTTACAATTTGTTTAATATAGAGACTAATAGAATTAAATGGCCCAAAGCGTGGCAACATTATAGAAAATTTAAAATGATTAACTAACAATTCACAACGCAACGAATTAATTTAAAATGTCATCAATTTATCATTCAGTTTAATTACTTAGAGTGTGAGTACCAGTATTGTGATAGTAGTGATTGCAGTTATAAGACAACAAATTTTGCAAAATGATTCAAAATATTTTTGTTTTAGTAATACAGAAAGTATTTTAAATATATTTCTTTTAATTTTCTTTCATTTTCATTGGATCTAGATTGAATTTTGAAATAGAAGAAATTACTTAATTCATTTAATTTTTTTTTATTTTAAAGTCTTCCAATCAAAAAATTTTTTTAAGAAATTGTGTCCCTACAAAAATTTTGTTGTACATTACTTAATTAGAATAATTTTTTTGTAAAGCATTCCCACATTATACCATTGATCAACGTGTTGGTGTTGATATTCAACCGTGGAATGTATTTCCTTCCAATTATTTATTTTATTATTTTGTTAGATTTTTGATTATATATAATCTAATTTGCCCAGTTTTACTCAAATGTACTTATAAAAATACTTTCATATAATTTTTTGAGTAATATCGTTGAGTGAGAAATTAGAAAGAGGTGCAACCTTAATGGCGAAATGCGTATTCGAGCTACAAGTTTAACACCCTGTATCTTGAAAACAAAGGCCCTAATAGAAAATATCTATAGGGCAAAATGTTTTTAAAGTCGGATAAGAAATAAAGGCCTTCATGTTTGACGTTCCGTTATGTTACACCGTGTTTTACAGTAGTGGTTTTTTGGGCCCGAGATTTGTCCGTCTGTCGAGAACTGTTGTTAACGACAGTCAATTTTGAGTGTTCTGTGTGATTCAATGGTTTAACAAGTAAAGAAAACTTCCGTGAACAATAAGTTGTCGATAAATTGACGAATCTTAGAACCAAAGAGCTGCTATTACCTAATACTATCTCGGGCCCAAAAGTGGATACGCATTTTGCCATAAGGTTGCGCCTCTATCTATAATTTCTCACTTAACGGTAATATCAAATCTCATACAAATTAGAGAAAATAATTGGCTACATATTGGCTGAAAACAGGTAGGTCCAATCCTGTAAAAAATTCAAATGGTTTAAAGTGGGCGTGGCATACTTATGTTGCGGATGATATTGAATTCAATGATGTGAATTCAATGCACAAGATAAGGAACGAGGAAAGTGTGCTTATAAGTAACATTAAAGCTGCTACAACCAAGTGATTTTTTTGATTTGTATATATTCTGTCATTGTTAAGAATTCCAGAGTTTCACACCTCTGAGCATTTTGGAAATTCGATCACTTGTAACTTTTTTTTGTTCTTGCAAGAAAAAAAAATAAATCTGTGTATTTTGAAAAATGGGTTCTTTTTAGTTTATTGCTTCAGTTTACATTAACATTACTAATACACTAGTTTTACTAAAATATATATTTTTTTTTTTTTTTCATAAAAATTACATTGAAATACAAGGTAATCGTGAAAATTATTTAATATGTGATTTTAGTAAAGCACTTGATAATTGTCAATCATCAATGAATAATATCAAAACTAATGCCTTATGGTATAAGGCTACAATCTGTTATTGAACATACTCGATATGTTTTATATAAAAAGTAGCTATTGGGTGGTACAAAGCACTCGTTCAATTAACGAGAATAAATAAATACGATCTATGAAAAAAAGTAAAATCAAATGTTTTTAGTTTTTGAGTTATGGGCCTTCAGTTGTGAAAAATAAAATTAATACTAATAATAAGTAATACAGAAATTAATTAAAAAAAAAATACTTTCTGTATTACTAACAGCTACAAACACAACAATATTTTAATCCTGTATAGATAAAAAATTTCATAATTTTAGTCCTAATACTTTAGACTTTAAAATGTACAATATGAACTGAAATGAATTATAAGTGAATATTATATACATATATAATTTCTCTAAGGAAAATAAATTATTAATATTAATAACATGCCATAGTCTATTACATTGTAAATGTGATACAAGTGGCATACTAATTAAATGAAAAATCTTTAAAATTATATACAAGTTTATTTGAGAATTAACAAAACTGCTTATATATTTGTTAATTTTCATTGTAGGAATAAATCGATATACGTATATTTATGTAAACACCCCAATTTAAAGCTAGATTGATTGAAATTATTGGTAATGTAAGTTATAAGAGTCATAACTCGAAACTATGTTTTTGGACAGTGACAATGAATCCCTGGAGTCATTAGCATTGTCTGCTAAATTGCGTCGTCTGTGTAATACTTGTCTGCCATGTAGTATTTGCATCCATACATACACGTACTTATTATTTGTTGTATCAATTTATACATCTAAAAATGATATGTAAACAGTAACGTACACCTCTGATATTTGAGATTTATTACAATTTTTAAGAAACGTCAAATTACTGATACAAACATTTGACAACTATGTCACAAGTCCTATAGTATGCTGCCACACACAGAGTAAATGCAACAGGGCAATGGAACAGACTAGATAAAGCACTGATGCTGCAGTTTAGCAGACGATGGTAATAGTGAAGGCTTGGTATTTCTAGCATTGATTAATGTATTTATATTCAAATCAATATACAGTATGCACCAAAAGTATGGAATAAATTCCATCCACCAACTTCTTGACAATGCGCAAGTCTGTGAAGAAATTCTTCTTGCACATTATGAATGATTTCTGGGGTAACTCTGCGTATTTCGTCCCGAATGCGATTTTGAAGTTCTTCTAAATTACGTGGTTTATTAATGTACACTTTTAACAATTCGAACATTTAATTTAAGTATAAAATTTAATCAATTGTATTTTATTTTACATACCTCAGAATTGTTACTTTTTTATGGATAAAATTTACGTTTTCTAACATTCAATTGTCATTTACTCGAAAACTTTCCTATGTAAGAGGGCAAAATTTTAGTACTGTCTGATAGAGAATTAAACGATCTTTCAGAATCAAGGAAAAATATTTGGTGTTGCCATTTAAAAAAAAATCGATGACGTCATTACTCGAAAACAAGTGACATTTGAAAATCGCATTTTACGCTAAAATATGTATTTTTTAAATTAAAAATCGACCGGTTCGAAGATTTTTCCCAAAATTGTTTCGTTTTTATTGAATTTATTCCATACTTTTGGCGCATACTGTATGTATGTAATAGTGATCTTAAGTTTCACTACTCCAAGTCAAACTTCTTTAGAAATACTTTGAGAAAAGATATTTTTCCAACATATTTTTGAGCCGTAGGACATTTTTTTCTTATTTTGGTTGACCAAATTTAAATTTAAATTTGGTTAATTAATCATGTATATGTATCTATTTTAAAACAACTATTTAACAACAAATTTACTGGTATTTTATTTTTCTTATTGATTATTGTCTCACGGGAACATTTTATATCATGACTAACTTTTATTCTGTCAATTATTAGAAACATTGAACAACATAACATCTGATAAAGTATAGAAATAGTGAAGTAAAAGCTTTTATTAAATGGTTTTTTAGTATCTGAAAGCTAGTTTGGGTTAGCAATGTGGTTAGTAGACATAATGTGACGGATCTTTCAAATTAACATCTCGATCTAATATAGTAAACAACGATAACTTTACTTACTAGTTTCTGAAGATACTGTTGTTACTTATGTAATTAAATGAATTGGTGGACTGAACTTTTGTTGCAATTTATAAATTTATCGATAAATTTAATACATTTTTTTTATTAATGTATGTAGCATAGCGTCAGCTGGTAAGATTTCAGGTATGCCATATCTCAATAACTAGACATGGGACCCAAGTCAAACTTTAGGATATATGTACTGTGGCTATATAGACAACTTTTGTAGGAGAACCTTTTTGCAGTTTGTAAAAAAAGTTGAAGCTTCAACTAGGAATATTCAAATTGGCTTCTTTAATTCTAGTGAAATATTTTTTTCCATACATTGCATGTAATTTTCTCGAGGTGTTTCAAATTTTATTAAAAAGTAATGCTATTTGTAGAATTTATAGCATTTTGAAATTTTTATAACCTATTATCTATACAAATATAAAATACAAATTCAAACTGCTGTAACTTTAACAAATATTATAATCTTTTTTATATGATGTGATATTTCTCGATAAAATTACATCTAATTTATAGAAAAAAATGTTTCACTAGAATTAAAGAAGCTAGTTATTAAACTAGAATTAAGCCAGTTTGAAAATTCCTAGTTGAAGCTTCAACTTGCTTTCACAAACTGTAAAAAGGTTTTCCTACAAAAGTTGTCTATATGACCTAAAGTTTGGTATACCTGAAATCTCACCAGCTGCCGCTGATGTAACATAATTTTGATTAAATACTTCATTTGTAATTTTATAATCCATCACAAAATGTATGTATGATATTAAACAGTATCGTACAAATTGTGAAATGCAGATTAGATTTTGTAGATTGATGTCATTTAATAAAGCTTTAAAATGTAAATTTTTAAATAGATAGTAAGTACGTATTGTTATCTTATGATTAGGTATTAAAATTACTTTTAAAATACGAAAAAATCACTGATAAAGTTTCTAGGTATTTCTGTTATATTTTAGAGGTTTATGTAATCTAATCTACTGCATATTGAGAATATCCAAAAATATAGTTTGATTTTGAGTATCTTCAATTTTTTAGAAAAATGTATTGAAGTTAACTCAAGAATTAACCATTACAAATATGCATACCTCAGTCGGTAAATACCAGTTTTAATTTAATCATATAAAATTCTTTAGGTGATGCTTGGAAAAAATGGTGGGGTGATGCAAATAAATTTTTTTGAGTATTATTTTCCTTATGGACATCTATTTTTAAAACTTACAATATGTAGATAATCAATGCAAAATATTGAAAATGAATGAATGCTTCAAAAACTAGACATTTGATAAATTTAAATACCTACCTAATATGTCAAATATAAAATTGTAATGCAGTTTAATCTGCATAATTATCTGAGTCATTATAATAACTTTTATGGGTAATCAAAATTATTATTATACTTTCAAAATGAATCAAAGTAAGGTGCCTATATGGTATTAATAAACTGCAGCTTGTGAAAGTAAAATTTTAATGTAAAATATATGTTTCAAGGTTCTTATTAAAACTATAATGTATAATTCTTTTGATGTCTATTAGCAGGAACGTTGTACACAATTACATTTACAAACCCATATTTTTTACTTACATAAAAATATAAACATGTTCTAGGTAAATAATTTCCTACAAATTTTTAAGTAGAGGCAAGAAAAAATGTTTATTCCAAATAATTATGCTAATTATAATAACAGAACACATTTTCCACTGGTTGGTGGTTTTTTTTTGCCTTTTGTCCAGGTGTGCAGCAGAACTAGCTAATTAAAGTACATTTGGAATGTGTTCACCTATTTGCCATCCTAATCCATATTTGCATTTGAAGTTCTTTGTTTATTTGTCTCCTCCTGCCACATCGTCTCGAAAAATCTTTTTAACGTCATCGTAAACTTCATCTACTGTCCTCGTGGCATCTATTTTGTGGACTAGATTTAAGTTTTGATAGTATTGAATGATTGGTTGAGTTTCATTTAAATATGTATTAAATCTTTTCTTTAAACTTTCAATATTGTCATCTGATCGACCACTTCCTTGTGCCCCTCGGCTGAGGCAGCGGTCTACACATATTTCCAGAGGGCAATCAAAGAATAAAACGAATTGCAGTAGTACTTTTTCCGCCATTGCTTTATTCCATCCATCCAAGTTATTTTGGTTTCTTGGAAAGCCATCAATTAAGAACTTATCTTTCCCAGAACTATTAATTGCATTTTCTAAAAGACTGCAAGTTATTTCTACAGGAACGATTTTACCTTCCCGGATGTAATTTTCTATCAACTCTCCGTATTCTGATCCGGGCTTTTTTCGCTCTTCTCTCAATAAGTCTCCCGCCGATAAGTGAACATAACCGAAATTGTCCACGATTTTTTGACATTGGGTGCCTTTTCCAGCACCTGGACTACCCAGAACGAACACAACGTTTGGCCGCATTTGTGTGACTTTGCTAAAATTTCTAAGTACACTACTTGCCAATCTCGATAATCTTGCCATGAAACATAAAACACGTCCTTTGAGTTCGCGCACACATAACCTCGAAATAATCGCAAAAACAGAACGTAACGATGATTTGGCTGTTACGTAATGCTTTATCACATTTATCTAACATTAATTTGAATTTTTAGCCTTGCGTTATTTATCGAGAACTTCGTAATTTATTGTAGTTTTAAAATAAATCCTTTTAAAGCGAAAGGGATTTGGTTATGGTTAAGTTGGCAGCACTTATTCCGGTATTTTGTTCAATTTTAAAATCGTTTGTAGACAGGGACGGACTTAATTCTATTCTGTTTAATAGTTTTTTTTTTAATGTAGGATTTAAAAATATATTTAGTTTTACCAATTTATATATGAAAAAAACTAGCAGATAATTATTGATTAAGAATATTTTGCTCTGGAAAGATAAAATAAATAAAACCTATAAGTATATCTACCTACATAGTTCAGAAATGTCGAGTAAGTATATTGCACGGATTTGATTAAAAAATTATTTCAGTAAAGCAAGGAAATATTTAGGAAGTGATAACAGTATGTAATAAATGATAAATATAGTTAGACGCAATGATAACTTAATATGTGTAGTACACTACATTATGAATAATCATGATGATATTCGTAATTAAAGATTACTATCATTATTAAGCAGAAATAATTTCAGATAACATTTTATCAAAAGTATTATTTGTTTAATTAATTTTTATAATTAGTAATAAAATAATTTCATAAATTGCATTTATTAATAACAAAAGTTTAAAATCATTTATGAAATGAATAAGTAATTTTTTCAATATAAAGGTTATATCGTTTCAGTAATGCTTTATATCACCTCTTATATTCTTTAAAATGAAAAATGATAGCTTTATTTTGAGAACGCCATTAATTAAATTTTATTGTTTTCACAAATTTGAATGCCTATGTCATATGGTATGAATATAATTTGAATGTATAAATATAATATTTTTTTAGATAGTAATAGGTCAGAAATAAATTTTTTTTGCAGTTCTACTAAATTTTGAGTTCAAACTCGAAATTTTATGGTTGAATATAATATGTCAACTCAAAATTTTGAATCGGATTTCTAAATTACGAATTGAATTTTGGAATGTCAGAATCAAACTCGCAAATTTTCTTTCGTAATAAGGAAAAAATATACAAACAGAAATATACAGGGTGTTTCTTAATTGCTCCTAGAAAATCCAGGGACATACATATTCTATGGTTAAAATTAAAGTCGTCGTTTCCGAGATTCAAAGCTGATAAAAAAAATCTGTGTTAAATTCATAACTTGTAAACCACCTGACAAATTTTGCATCTTTATTGTTACGAACTGTCAGTGAAATTTGCTGACTTGGAATTTGCTCTTTCATTTCACTTTTTATCACTGATTTGGTAGATGTCAGTATTGTTCCATAATAAAGGGTATTCAAATAATACATAATAATAAATGTAAAAAATTGTTGTTCATTATTGTGACCTGTCGATGAAATCTGGTTGTAGTTATTGAGTTACAGTTGAACCGTAATAATGGATGCAGAAAATAAAAAAAAAAAACAAAAACTAAAATAACAACAAAAGCTGTACCTACATCCTTAGAAAATAACTGGTGCCAATTATAAAATTCCTTTATTCGCAAAATATAACTAACACAGTTATTCCTAATTTCGTATAGAAAATTATTAACAGAGATATGCAGAATAATCCATTTAAAAAACTTATTTTTGAAAATGGGCCATAATTTGAAAGTGGTTAAATAGATATGATTCAAATACAGTGAAATTATTTTTTTAAGAGTTAGAAATATGATTTGTTGTTAGTTCTAATATGTCTCACAATTGTTATACGATATAAATTAGCTAAATTCCCGCAGATTTTTTATCTGAACATGGAATTTTCCAATTCTAAATTTTAATTTTGAGTTTTAACTCGGCACTTTGGGTTTGAACACAAAATTTCGAGTTGAAACACGAAATGAATTGTAACATGAAAGTTCGAGTTTAAACTCCAATTTTGGCGCAGAAAATTAGTAAATGAGATTTACCTTTATATACCTATATCTAAAAGTTCACCGTTTCCGAGATACAGGGTGTCAAAAATTTTCGAAATTTTTATTATATTTTTTATTTACGACACTTTAAATTTTGCTTATTTTGAACAAATAATTATTCTGTAAAATGCATTGTAATTGTTCTTGAAAAATATCTCTGCATTTTGTAACTTGTGCGCAGTGTAGCCTAGTATGCTCAGTAATATTTTCTGACTGATGACATAAAGAATTATTATACTTTTGAAAAATTACTCTAGGACTGGCGTGTCATTGTTAGAGTGGATTTTCAAGTTTACTTCAGCTTTTGATATAAATATGCCTGAATATGTACCAACTACGAAATAAATATTAAAAAAAAAGAAACAAAATATTTTAAACAACAACTACTTAAATATGATGCATTTAAAAGAAAATGTTAAATAATTATTTTTTCAAAATAATCAAAAGAGAGTATTTTACATTTTTTTATGATATTAGACAATAATATACTATTTTTATTGTAAATAAAAGAAGACTGGGTTTTCACGTCGCTGTTGATAATGGGAATATTTAAACATACTGAATAATTACAAAGATATTCCATTACAACCTAGAATTATTGTTGTTCTATCACGAAGGGTTTGCAAGTAAATAAAAATATACCTACTACAAATTTCGAAATTTTTGACACCCTGTATCTTGGAAACGATGAACTTTTAGGTAGCCATATTTAGGTAAATTTAATTTATTTTGACTGTACAATCATCCCTTCTTTTTTTACAGATTTGCACTTTTACATATTGTATAAATATTGTATAAATGTAAACAAACACTTTGTTTTGATATTTATACCTAGGTATAGTCAATATAAGAGGTTTTGTATTAGGAAATAGTATATAAACTTATATACAAAGTACCAAGTTTTTTTTTCTCTTTGTAGGACTAACAACTCATATGGAATTGTCAAAAACAGCTTTCCTCTCAAATTTAGCTCAACTTATCCCAATGCCAGACTGTAATCAGTCACCACGAAATATGTACCAGTGTCAGATGGGTAAACAAACAATGGGTACGCCTTGTCATAACTGGGATTTGCAGTCGGAAACAAAATTGTACAGATTGCAAACACCAAGTACACCGCTTTTCAGACCTGTCCATCACGATAACATTTTGTTGGACGATTTTGCAATGGGAACTAACGCCATTGTTGCCGTTATTAGTTACACTGTAAGTATTACCAATTTCTATACATGCTCTTACATTTGTTTTATATCTACATATTTGAACGAACATTTTGTAGGGTTACGATATGGAGGATGCTATGATCATTAATAAAGCATCCGAGGAACGTGGTTTAGCACACGGCTCAATATACAAATCAGAATTTGTTGAATTAGACCAACCTGGCTCTTATTTTGCTAGAGATCCGGATGCCAAAAATTTGTCCGAATATATGGATTCCGATGGCTTGCCATATGTAGGAAGAAAGATATCTAATGGCGAACCTTTGTACTGCTTTTATGATTCCGACAAGTCCACGTATGTAGTCAAGATGACTAAAGGCAAGGAAGACTGTTATTTGCACAGTGTGAAACTTTGTGGAAAGTTAGGAGTTAGGGATCCCTGTAAAATAGCTTGTTTGACGTATAGAGTTCCAGTATGTATAGTTTGAGATATTTGATATGTTTAATACGGTTTTACATTTTTAGCGTAATCCTAGTGTGGGTGACAAGTTTGCTAGCAGAGCTGGTCAGAAAGGTATTTGTTCTCAGAAGTGGCCTGCGGAGGATTTGCCGTTTACGGAGACCGGTGAGTTTTTTTGTTGGTCAAATTTCTTACGGATAAAGATTGTGTAAATTTGTACGAACTGTATACAGGATGATTCAGAATCTATCTAAAAAAAAAGAAATTCAATGTAGAGGGACTCAAACTCTTTACAAATACAATTTAGTAAAAGTAAAATCTAAACAAGCAGCTCAAAAATGATTTAAAAGTACACTTCTGCATGGCACTGGAAACTTGTCCACTGTAAAACCTGATAAGGCGTATAATCGGTGACAGGATAAACTATTGAAAGAAATTACCAAGGAAAGAAATGAATTACATTTTATAACACCTATTTTTATACAGCAAATTCAACTGCTTTTGCCGCTATTGTTATTAATATAATTAATTTGTGGTTTTAATTATAACTATAAAGATTTTACAAAAATTTGTTTTTTTATTCCATTTTTCATGACGCATCTATTCCCAAATTTTTTTACATAAGGTCTGAATCACTCTGCATAGGTAAAATATTTTTTATATTTATTTATTTATTATGGGCAAGCCCAATTCAGTGAAAATAACAAATAATAGTCAATATAGTGGTAATAAGAAGACAGAAAAAAAAATGAGTAATTTGCTATATTATTTTAGCCGTGAGAGCAATTATGACAATGACTGAGTTAAGCTGTTGCAACTTTATTAAAATTTAAACAAATTTTTATCTATAATATCACGAGATTTTCCTACTGCTGTCTCTTCTCGATTTGAGAGAGTCTTAATTTGTATAATAAATAAATTGTCATGTAATGTTTTTTTCTCATAATCTACAATCAGAAAAATTCATAACTGTACTTACTGAAAATTTAACAAAAATGAGGAAATATTTTTTTTTCCAATATGACCTCGAAATTTTGATTTTGAGGGTATATGAAGACTGAATTAAAAAATAATACTCGGATTAGGATATATAATTATCGCAAAGTAGCAAAGCTACATTTAGTGGTCATTCACTACTATGATATAGAACGGTTCTTTGTGTCTGTGGTTGGTCAGTTCGGCATGGAGTATTTGCAATACTCATGGTCCCTTCTGTCTGTTTAGATACACTTAAAACAGCTAAGGTTATTCGTCAGTTACCTCACCTATGGCATTCTCATGAGAGCTAATTAGCTTGAAACCAGTATATGTCTGGTTGACTGCTGATGAGTAACGTTAGCTGTTTACTATAGATTTTCCAGGTGTAATTCAATGCTGGTCGGGGCATTAGTTGCTGTTTTCTGGAATTCCATGATTATTAGATATGTTATTGAGGATGTGTTAAAGCCAACTCCGGTTATGTCGAGTCTGGTAATGTCATAAATACTTATCAAACCTTTCTTTAGTATTTTTTAAATTAAGGTTGTCGTTTAAAGTAGAGCTGGGCACTTTTTTTTCAAGGAACCGGCTTACTGGCTTTCAGTCAGTAAAAAGATCCGGGTCACTGAACCGGCTCAATTGAGCTGATTTGTGTTCTGGTTCACAAACGAAATGAATTTTATCAAAAACATTTTCATTTTAGTTTAGTCTTAAAATGGATACCATTTTAGAATTTTGCTTATAACATTAATTTTTTTAATTTGTGTATCAGCAAGGAATTCTTTAATAATATTACTAAGCGATTCAACTAAATCGATTCAAGAAGCAAGTGTCCATAACTACCGTGGATTGTAGTTGAACCGGGACTGCCGGGAGCCGGAAACCGATTCATTTGTACTCCGCGAGCTGGTTCATTTCATTCCCGCCTGGAAGCCGGTTCATTCAAACAGATCAGTCACGAACAACACCTTTAATTTAAACAAATCAATTATAGTAATAGTAATAGTAATTTATTATTCCAACAGGAAATATCCCAATTACAGGAATAAACTGATACAAAATTATAAATAATACATCGAGTAAGTAAGAACATTATACATAATACAATAACAAAAGCAAAATATATTCTAGAACAAATAGAACATTTTAAACTAGTTGCGAGGCACATGGCTACAAATTGTACTTATATTTTCATTAAAGATATCACAATCCGATGCGAGTCTGTTATAAATACTACACATTAGAAATAACGGAGATTTGGACGTTGGTTCGAGGTACACTGCAATAAAACAGTGCCTGATGTCTCAAGTTTGCAGGTGATACCCGAAAGCATATTTTACTTAAAATATCCAAACAGTCAATCCTATGATTCAGGATTTTAAAAAGATATCGAATCAAGGCAATATTAAGGTCGTACTTCAAGAGTTTGGAATCCAAAGCGATTTAAGAGATCAGCATGATTAAAACCTATTGGCGGATAAACACCATCTTTCAAAAATGCCAAAAATTTTAGAAACTGTCTCTGAACCGATTCTAGTCTTCTATTGTGTACATTGTAAATTGGATTCCATATTATGGAACCATACTCCAACCTAGAGCGAACAAGGGAACAAAATAAAATCTTTAAAGTTTGTACATCCTTAAAGTCCCTACAATTACGATAAATAAAACCATACGACTGGACAGCACTCGATATTACATTATTGATATGCGGAACAAAAGTGAGTTTCTTGTCAAAGATAATTCCTAAATCTTTCAGTGATTCAACACGGCTAATGACGTAGTCATTAATAGTATAATCATAAGTTACAAAATTGGTCTTACGGGAGAAAGACATAGATTTGCATTTAGATGAGTTGAGGGATAGCTGATTGCGTTTACACCATAGGGACACCTGATCAATATAAGTTGAAGCAAGTAACAATCTGACAAAGAATTAATTACTGTATACAGCTTAAAGTCATCAGCAAATACCAATTTTTCACAAGATACCATATCAGGAAGATCGTTAATAAAGAAAAGAAACAGCAGGGGTCCCAAATTCGAACCTTGGGGTACCCCTGACGAGGGATAAAATGAACAAGATGTAAAGTTTGAGTATCTGACTTGAAACTGTCATTATGTCATAATATGTCCTAGATTATATACCTTGTATACATACATTTTGCTTTAAAAAGGTGGCAACTTATAATACTAATCCACTTCTCCGAGTATTTTTTTCTTAATTTTGTTTAATATACCAAACTGAATTTATTTGTTATTCATACTGTAATTATCCAAATTGAGTTTTTTTTTTGTGATCATTCTTTATTAGCCTCGATTCCCTATCCACTACAGTATGAAAAATGTATAAGGAAAACATTTATTTTTAGGTTTGGTTCCTGACATTGTTTTCAATCCCCACGGTTTCCCGTCTCGTATGACAATTGCCATGATGATCGAAATAATGGCAGGGAAGTCAGCTGCCTTGCACGGTCTCGTGCATGATGCTACGCCATTTAGATTTACTGAAGAAGACACAGCTATAGACTATTTCGGTAGGCTTTTAGAGCAGGGAGGTTATAATTACTATGGGACCGAAACTATGTATTCGGGGATCGACGGTCGAGAAATGACCGCACAGATCTTCTTTGGCATTGTACATTACCAAAGATTAAGGCATATGGTCTCGGACAAGTGGCAGGTTAGTATTGTGTTACCTGATTAATCATGTAAACATTGCATTTTAAATCGATGTTTTATCGAATTTTTTTTATAACTTTTTAGGTAAGATCTACTGGTCCAACAGATATTTTAACTAGGCAACCCTTGAAAGGAAGAAAGAGGGGAGGTGGTGTTCGTTTTGGAGAAATGGAACGCGATTCATTAATAAGTCATGGAGCATCATTTTTAATGCAAGATAGATTACTGCATTGCTCGGATGAAACAACGGTTTGTAATTTTCTTTTTAACTTTACACGATAAATTTATATGTTGCATGTATAACAATTATTTCTGAAATAAGTGCATTCCTGTGGTCTAAAACAGAAAATTTTAAAACCGGCCCTGTTGTATAGTGTACGTAGCAATTTTAAGGGTCTCTTCACAATGGCCATTCTAAATGTTTATTTTTAAGAACTTCATTCACTTGGATAGAAAGTGTTGCTGGGACTAAAATTAATTTAAAAAATAATAGAAATAATATTGCTCAAAATTAGTTTCTTTAGCCCAAGTATTTTATTTCATCAACTGCAGCAAAAGTATGCTTTTAAATATCGGCAGTGTTATAATGGGCATTTGAAACATGCTGTGTGCATGTTTCATACCATAATAGCTAATTCTTGATTTTAATAAGGCATGTTTTAAATAAAACAAATTTTAATTTAACAATGAAATTCTTGTAATATATATTTTAAAGTAACTTTGCAATTTTATTTTAGAAATGAGAGCAGTTAGAGCTATTTTTAAATAAATCACTGTTAAACTAAAGTAATGGACTTCACTTGGTGCATTGTAAACATTTGAATAAGTGGACGACGCAGGGTTGGCCTAAGAAAATCTTGATTAATTTTCTGACACATGACACTTTAGACCACAGTTGGTTTCCTTGTTGAAATTTGAGGAAAGTCTTTCATGTAAAAAAATCTTTGTACCTCCTTCTCGAGAATTTAATGTATACCAATGCTGGTATTTTTTGAAGATTGCTTATGAAATATATTTTCTGTTTATAGTCATTTAAAAATCAATTTTTGATAACTTATTTGAAATGAATTTGATCTTTTCTGTATTTTTTGTAAATGTAATAGTTTTAAGCAGAAAAATGATCTTTAACATTATTGTTGTTACTTTCAGTACTTTCTCATCCAAATTTGATTCATTTACTCAGTATTTTTCTTTTCTTATTTGAAGGGCCGTAAACTCTCAGATTCCTCTTAATTTTCTACATGAATGATTCTTTTAACAAGGAATCACCTGCATAATTTTCTTCTCATATATTTATTCACACCCCGTATAGTAGTTAATAATATACTCGCGTCTAGAATTCAGACGACTTACATCATACGAACAAATGAATAATTCATTATATTTTTATCAAAATATTTAAGAAACTGCAACTGATAGTAATAAAACTATATACTACACTAAAAGTTTGCTTTGTATATATTGCACTAAATTGCAAAAAATTATTGTTTTTCACGCGACCAAATTTCGAAAATTACGTTGACAATAAAAACATGTATAACGTCAGCCGTAAGACGTCTGAATTCTTGACGCGAGTATATCACCAAATGCATGTCTTTACCTTCGCTAAGGTTTCATCAGTAATAATACTGGGTTATTGGTTGTAAATACAGTTTGTAATGTGGGTGTTAAGCAGAGAAAACATTTCCAAAGTTGTCAGGCTGTGGATATGTCTGTTTGCTTGATTTTATGTAGTTAACTCCATTTCCATAATTCACATAAATATAAATCAGAGAAAATAGGACAGATATAATGTCAAGATTTGGACATGGAAAATCTCTCTCTCTCTCTCTCTCGACTCACTACCACTGCCTAATGATATTCTAATGAACCGCCTCAGTCTCCATTTTGCGGCTAAAGTTTTCCTCCAATTGACACATTTTCTTGTGCCTACCAACCCAATATTGATTCATGATTTGTCAGTTTGATATTGTAGGAGTGGATGATTTGATTTTATCGAACAGGGATGTGAGATACTTCCACTACAAATGAGGAGTACTATAAATCGTTCAATGTTGGAAATATAACCATCTAATGTATATATATATCTATTGACTTACTTTGTTCCTCTTACGCAAAAGCAATGGGAAGACATGGAATTTCCGATGCTGTACATTAAATTACACTTGCCATCATCTTATTTTGTTGCAAGTGAATAGCTCAGTGGGCAATAAATTATTACATTTATAGTCCAAGGCCCGATCACGTGATTACTACCTCCATCTGATTTTTAATTAAAATGTAATTTTAATAGAGGAATATGTTTCTACCGGGTTGCCTGTCAAAATATTAGTTAACGGAATCCGACAAACGTTATTCAAATCGTAAAAATTAATGAAAAAGAACTTTGTATTCGGGGACATTTTTCAGGTCGTTCTCATGACGAGGGGTTGTTATTTTTTCATATATTTTCAGGTATTAACAATATTGTGTGAAACTAACTACTCAGTGGACAAAAGCCCCAACCTGCGTTGAATTACACCCACAATATCTACCCATATATTCCTTATTATTAGCTTTTGTAACATTTTATTACTGTTTAAGAAAGGTATTTTAAGCTAATATGTATCAAATCTCCTACAATTCCTATCAATGAAGTCATATGTATGTTCTCTGATACCAAACATCTAGGTATGCTAATGAACATCCACAGACAAAACTCTATACAATAATTATCTAAAAAATTTAATATATTTACTAACCTCTGGAGTGGGAACTCGAAATTCAACCACAATAATTGAGATCTCACTTATTTCTGCGTTTTATAAAGGATCGCTTCATCAGGTGGCCTCCTTTAGTCAAATATCTAACTATAAAAATGATTATATCAATAAATTAAAATTATTTGAAATTGAATGTCAAAATGAAATATCGACAACGTCAAACTGATTAACTGTCAATGAATATCATAACAACCTACTAAAATAAATAAAAATTAATAAAAATTTTACCTTTTATGTATAGTTTTTCATATATTTTCAGGTATTAACAATATTGTGTGAAACTAACTACTCAGTGGACAAAAGCCCCAACCTGCGTTGAATTACACCCACAATATCTACCCATATATTCCTTATTATTATCTTTTGTAACATTTTTACTGTTTAAGAAAGGTATTTTAAGCTAATATGTATCAAATCTCCTACAATTCCTATCAATGAAGTCATATGTATGTTCTCTGATACCAAACATCTAGGTATGCTAATGAACATCCACAGACAAAACTCTATACAATAATTATCTAAAAAATTTAATATATTTACTAACCTCTGGAGTGGGAACTCGAAATTCAACCACAATAATTGAGATCAGGCCACCTGATGAAGCGATCCTTTATAAAACGCAGAAATAAGTGAGATCTCAATTATTGTGGTTGAATTTCGAGTTCCCACTCAGAAAGGTTAGTAAATATATTACATTTTTTAGATAATTATTGTATAGAGTTTTGTCTGTGGATGTTCATTAGCATACCTAGATGTTTGGTATCAGAGAACATACATATGACTTCATTGATAGGAATTGTAGGAGATTTGATACATATTAGCTTAAAATACCTTTCTTAAACATTAAAAAGGGTTGTTATTTTGCCATCCGAGACCTATATGGATTCTTTTGGGACTATGTTATAGTTTTAAATTAATCGGTTGCTGTGCCATATGTTACTATTTTCATAAATGACAAACTCATCAAACCTTATGTTATTACTGTCCATCCCAGTTCTGTTTCAAATATGATGAAATTAGTTTTTTCTAAACTTACAAATGCATATGTTGAAGTAGGTGTAAAATTTACAATCGGATAGTTTGATTGAAAATTGGCAATCATGTGCTATTTCGCAATTCTTCAATTGGACCGATTTCTATATATAATCAATAACCTAGTACCTACATTAAATAATATTGCAAAAAATTAAACTGCAAAAGTCAGCAGCATTTGTTCATTGCTTTTTATTAAAGACGCACTCCATACTTTTTTTAATGTTGAACGAAAGAGTTAATTTGTTATTTTTTGTTCAATATACTTTCAGATTTTTTTTTACAAAAAAAATAATCCATCAATACTTAAATTAGTTTTCATTTTTACAACATTTAATTGTTTTCATGCATGGCCCACATAGAAAAATTAGTTGTTTAATATTCTGCATATCACTATAATGCTTCTCACTTTTAACCAACGCTTATTGGTATAAGGGATATATTTTTTATTATAAGAATTGAATGAATTCATTTATTACTCATTGCTCAATGTATTTTTATATTCAATTTCTTTTGCAAACAATAATAATCCGTCAATACTTTAATTAGTTTACAATCTTACACAACATGCTATCGCTTTCATCCCTCATCCACATAGAAAAATTAGTTGTAGAATTTTAAATTATTTCCCTGAGGAAGAAATACATTTTTTCTCATATCAATTTTGCATCTATGTACAACTCCTAATTTTCCGCTTATATCTTTAGTAGATATATCCTGTGTATCGCTATAACGCTCCTAGCTCTTAAACAACACTTATTAGCATATGGAATATATTTTTGACTTTAGATTGTGAATGAATTAATTCTTTACTCTTAGTTCAATGTAGTTTTACTAGATTTTTTTATAAAGAAAATTAATCCGTAGATACTTATTTAATTAGTTTCTATTCTTATACATGTTATCATTTTCATCCCTCATCCACATAGAAAAATTAGTTGTAAAATTCTGGATTATTTTTGTGAGGAGGAAACAAACATTTTTCTCACTATCACCTTTGCATCTCTGCATATCGCTATAGCATTTCTCGCTTCCATACAACACTTATTGGTATATGAGGTATATTTTTGATTTAAGGCTTTAAATTAATTAATTTGTTACTTTTTGTTCAATGTACCTACTTTTACATTTAGATTTATTACAAAGAAAAATTATGTGTTAAAATTTAAATTAGTTTCCATTTTTATTCAACATGCTATTGCTTTGATCCCTCATCCATATAGAACAAGTTATTTTCGTAAGGAGGAAACCAAAATTTTTCTCACTCATGTTTCCATCTGTGTTCCATTTTTGCAATTTTCTGCTTCTTCTTTCAGTAGATACCCTGCATATCGCTGTAATGCTTCCCGCTTTCAAATAACACTTATTGGTATATGGTATATTGGTATGTTTTGATTTTAGGCATTGATTAATTCATTTATTTTTTGTTCAATGTACTTTTATATTCATATTTTTTTACAAGGAAAAATCATCTGTCAATACTTTAATTAGTTTCCATTCTTAAACCATATGTTATCGCTTTCATCCCTCATTCACATAGAAAATTAGTTGTAGAATTATTCATTATTTTTGTTACAACAAAACAGAATTTCTTCTCACCATCTTCCATCTTTGTATCATTGTTCCCAGTTTTCTGCTTAGATCTTCAGTAGATATCCTGCATATCGCTATAACACTTCTCGCTTTTGAACAACACTTATTGTTACATGGAATGTATTTTTGATTTTAGGCTTTCATCTGTACATCTTGTGGGACACTTTTAGGGCCTGTGACGGAAGTCGTAAAGATGGCAGATAAACCGCATCATTGCGAAACAAAGGAAACTTGTAGGTTGTGTGGGCATGGGAAATATATTTCGGAAATAAAAATACCGTATATTTTTAAGTTTTTTGTTACACAGTTAGCGTCCTGTAATATAAACGTCAAACTGAAATGTCAAGAAATATAAGTTTATTAATTTTTCACTTTTGTAGTAAATCAAGGAAATATATATTTTTTTTGTATAAGAGAAAGAGGATGATTTAAAAATATTTCTCCATAACCTACCCAGTTGTCATGAGCATGTGTAAAATCACATTGATCCATTTTAATAGATATACAGGGTGTCCCATATAAGAACCTAAAATTATACCAAACATTTCTCCATTGACCGAATTTAAAAATATTGATATTATGTCCTCCAAAATATATATTTTTTGCTTTTACTAAATTAAAAAAAAAACTGAAAATCTTTTTTAAAATTTAACAAGAGTAAAGCAGGCATTACACTAACAATTTATTGACTAATTGAATAATCAAGGTCGCACATTGGATTTACATGTATTCAGGGCTTTGTCAAGTTTCTTAACAATTTTACTGTCAGATGTCACTCGTAGTAATTTTAATTTTTGATTTTTTGTTATATCATTTCGATTTGTTTACAAAACAAAAACTGAAAAGTAACTTTAATAATTATATTTTACAGCAAAAAAAAAGGGAGAAATAGTTAAAAAAAACTTCCATTGCGTCTATTATCGCTGCTGCTCGGTTACTGGTTAAATCATCATGTCACTCTTAGTAATTTTAATTTTTGATTTTTTGTTATATCATTTCGATTTGTTTACAAAACAAAAACTGAAAAGTAACTTTAATAATTATATTTTACAGCAAAAAAAAAGGGAGAAATAGTTAAAAAAAACTTCCATTGCGTCTATTATCGCTGCTGCTCAGTTACTGGTTAAATCATCATATCCTCTAACCTTACTTTATTTATTTTTGTATTTATTTTAGGTTGGTATTGGATTGAGATAAAAATTGACGAAAAAATGGAACAAATTTTAACTCATCAATAACTTGAGAAATTTGTCATCAATTTATTTGACATCCAAGTTTTAGTATTAATAATAATAATAATATTTCTACCCCTCATTCTAATCACGAGGATTAGCCCAGAAGTCAAAGACTTGTGCGGGAGACGACATATTATTATTAAGCAGACTGCATTTGCGCCCAGGAACGACTTACTTTGGTAGGCCCTAACTACCATTCAGTGCAGGAATGAGGGAAACTTGGAAAACCTCATTAATTAGGGGGGTAGTCAAATGTCAACCGGTATCAATCTCTCACATTGACCCAAGCCAACATTCTTCCACCCTACCATACCCGCAGGGAGGGTGCCAATCTCTCCACGAATATAGCTTATATACGGTCTACTGGCTGCGGGGGTCAAACCCACAGCGGTCCAAACACCTCGATTCAAGTACTGACGCCTTAAACTGCGCGACCACTGACCGATCCAATTACTTAATATTACTTTTGTCAATTAACTTGAGGAAGCCACTTGATCAATTAATTGACAAAGAGATATTGTTAATGTAAAGCGGGCTTAAAAAAATTTAAAATTAAATTCTGTGAGGAATTATTTTTTGAAATTCGGTCAATGAGAAGAAAGTTTTGTACAATTTTAGTGGTGTGAGATACCCCCAATGAAAAAGCGTTCTGGAATTAACTACAACCCATTAAGGCAACTGTAATGTCACGGAAACTGGACACTCAATCATGATTTCCTTGTCGACAATGTGTCAAAATAAATTACCTTTATTATTAGAACATTTTTTAAATTAGTAAATGTGTGAGGCGCAGATAGTCCAGTCATTTTAGGCATTTTAAACCTCAATTTGCGGAAAAACTCCTAGTGAGCTGAATTTCTGTATACACCTTTATTACGGCGTTGTAATGAAAATGTGAAAAATCGACATTGATATATCGTACGGCTGAAAAAGTTATAAAGGTCAAAAGGTCACGAAAATCATTTTTCAAATATCTCGCCATCTACTTATATTATAGAGGTTTGGGAACTTTGTAAAATCTACTAAATATTATACAAATGACCTCCACTGGCAGATGTTCCGTATTTTATTGTTCCGAGACCCGTTCCTTTATACCTGCTACTGCCTGTCGGACTGTGTTTAGTTCAGTTGAAAATTATTTCTTGAGTGTTAAAGACGTTATTTTAGTAGTTTCATGCTCTTGAACAGTTTTCATAATGAGTGATACATGTTTTATATGCAATGAATTGTTATCGGATGGTGATGTAGTAGAAGTTAGGCATGGTGTACAAACATTAAAAATGCTAGTATCGCTAGAGGTCATGGTAATATTGAATATTTAAGTACTGTGACTTTTGTAAATGTTCATAGTAATTGTCGTAAAAATTATACAAACAATTTGAGTATTATGGCTTTTAAACGACGCCAAGAAGAACCGAGTACATCAACATCTCTGACACAAAATACAATCGACTGATAGCCTCAACAAGTATCCACATTGCAAGAAAAATATTCTGTTTCTACATGCCATGACCGGATGTGATACAACTTCAGCACTTTTTGGGAAAGGAAAAATAAACGTCATGAAGATGTTTCAAAAAAGACCCGATTTAAACAAATCTGCAACAAGAAAATAGCTCTCGAGATGTCATTGTCAATGCTGGAACACATTTTCTACTAGGAATGTACGGTGCTCCAAAATCAGAACATTAGATAGATAACTACAGATACTGTAGCTTTGCTAAACTAACAAGACAAAGCATAGCTGTGAAATTTCCATTATTACCACCTACTTTTCAGCAGCTCAACAGCATATTTATCGAGTGTATTATCAATACAAACCTGGCTAGGAAGAGAAATTGATGCAGAAGGGAGTTAAAAAATAATATACTACAGCCAATAACAAGTTTATTACCACCAGCACCCGATGATCTACTGAACACAATCTTTTGTAATTGTACAAAAGGTTGTGGCGGCAAATGTGGATGCAAAGAATTAGATTAAGATGTTCAAAAGTTTGTGGACATTGCCGTGGCCAGTCATGCTTAAACGCAGATTAAACCAATGATGAAAATGATGAAGATGTCGATTTAAATATAGGAATAAGTCCACTCGACGTTTTGTCAGCAATTGTTAATGATATAGAAACTGAAGATATCGACAATGAATGACAAAAAAAATATATACTAAAGTTTGTTTCTTCTGTATTTTTCAGTATTCAAATAAAAAATTATCCACTCTTCAATAAAAAAACACCTCTTATTACATATCATGGATTATGCCTACGGGTGAAACCATGTAAAAAAACGCGGCTTGCATTCTACCTCGAAGGTGGTGAGGAAACGAGTGCATTGTCATAATATTGTCGCTTTCTCAGCGCTCTACTCCGGAAACGGTTAATTTTACGGAAAAATGCAAGAGGAATTTTTTGTAGATAATTTTACGACAAACAATTTTTATAATGATCTCTATTGACCTCCGAGTAATAGGTGGCAAGATATTTGCGAAAAACTGATTCTCGTGACGTTTTGACCTTTATAACTTTTTTAGCCGGCACGATATCAATGTCGATTTTTCACATATTCATTACAACGCCGTAATAAAGGTGTATACAGGAATTCAGCTCACTAGGAATTTTTCCGCAGATAAAACCTTAAATGACTGGACTAAGATATGTAACTGTCTATGTATATACAGTATATATTTGTTTAATGATCTGTTGTACATTTTATGTATTACGCATTATGCGTTACTACGAGGTCTGTCAAATGTCAGGCTTTTAACAATTTAACTTATTTTGCTGTGATCATAAGACGCAGATTCACTCACTCTAACGCTGATTTATGTATGTATGTATGTAACCGCTATGTTAAATATGTTTATAAAACTTAAATAAAAATATTAATTTTTGTTAATCACTGATGTGCAGTATTCTGAATAATTATATGAAGAACGTTGGATTCTTAATTTGAATATTTCGCTTAGCATTCATTAAAATCCAAGAAACTAAAATCAAATGACAAGTTAAAAGCAGTAAAATGATTCAAATGTTTACTCTTAAAGCAAAATATTTTTTGGAATTTTAGTGTGCTGTGATTTGCTGTAGATTTGTTTCAACAGGAATTTTAACTTTTTAGGTTGGCAGTTTTTATATTTTTGATTCCTCTTAACAGTCTCATCAATGAATTTAATCACACTTACCTAAATAATAAATAAACTATAGTGAATAACAAATATTGATGATGAACAAGCTGAGAAAGTAGTAGAATATAAATGAATAGTAAAGATAACTGTGGTTAACTAACAGTCTCCAAACTTAGAAACACAGGTAACATAAAACTATTCCACATCCTAAATCTAATAACAATATTTCAATTTTTCTGAATATAGAAGCTGGGCAGTTAAACAATTGCTGAGTTGCCAGTGTACAAACAAGATCTCATTTTGTTTCATATTTTATCTGGAGTTTTTCAATATACAAATTATTTTTGTTAAAACTGATATCAAGTTATTAAAACTGGCAAATATGAGAATATATGAGAATAATTGAAGTTGCCACTCCCTCAGATTTAGAAATGAAAGATACAACATACCCCAGTAATCCTCTGTTCTTTCAGAAAGGTAAGTCCTTCTTAATCTTGAAATGTTAACCCAAATAATTCCCTGATATTTTCATGGGTTCTTATACAGGGTGTTTCATTGGGAAATGTCATATGTAACAGTGAATACAGGATATCTAGGCAGTGTTATTAATTGGCGGATAAAAGTCGATTTTTGGACTTTTTTTTATACTTTGGACCTTTTTCGTATCCTAACATATTTAGAATATTTTGGAAACTACATGGCATGGAAGAAAAAGATAGCTATAGGCGAGTTTTGGCGTGTGTGAATATTGTCGTGGCTGCACTGGTTTACTGTTAGCCTCTAACCACGGGTCTAACATATAACCTATGTATTTAAAAAATGTAATGCTAAATGCATTTCCACTTGATTTCATTGAGCGGATACTATTGGGTAAAAACGGATCTTTTCCAAAACGTATGCGGATATTTATAATTGACTCATCCAACAACGCTGTATCTAGGAGGCCTCAAAAAACTTGTTGTTGACGGGCCTAATCATCCTCACTACCGACATACAGGATGTTTTAGCGATTTTGACTATTTAACATGCCATAAAATGTATGTAGGATTTTCAAAAAATCTGTTCAAGCATTTGAGTAGAACAGAACTAGTAGAGTTTATTATGAATATATTGTAGTTGCAAATGTAAGTCTTCTTGTTTGATCAAATATCTGTATGTGTCAAATTCACAATTAATTCTTATATAAAACAAATATTTTATGAACCGGAATAGCATACCGGTAATTTTTCACAAGCCGGAATAAATAAAGTAAATCTTTTACGAACCGGAACAGTGTTCTGGTCCATTCCGAGCCCTGAATATACTTATATTTCATATCGAAATGAGTATATAGTAACTCAGAGTGCAATTGGTATTCTTCTTAGTTAATTTAAGCAAAAAGTTAACAATTCTCTTAGATTACCGTTCTTACTCAATATTTGCAATATGCAATTTAGGATTGTGGTTTTAACCTATTATGTGGTAGCTGTAAACCAATAAGAACTGGATAAGAGAGAATAGATTTCTTAAAAATTACCTTGATGTGAAGTGTAGGTACAATCATATTCAATATTAATCACACTTTAAAACAAATTTGGCTATTTATTTCGAACTGGTGACATAATGATAATGTAATCTACCTTCAACATTAGTACTTAGTTGTTCTTTTTATCAATAGAGATCGAATGAAATTTCTACTCAGAACTTCCAGTTGTTTAAAAACTGATTAAGGTAGTGTCATTATTATTGCAAACGATAGTACACTAACCTCATTTATAATGCAGAGCTCAATAGGCATGCGCACTAAAAAGCAGCGTATTGCAAAAGCAGGCATATCTCAAAGACTTGCACTTTCAAAATATAGGTTTTGCTCGATTTTTATTACAGCTTTTCCGCAATTCTGGGAATAATTTTGTGATTTTGTATGATTACCACCATACTCAAATATTCTTAAGATGAACTGTTAAAATCAAAGTGCCTTCTTTTGCTTCTAAGTTATTATTTTCTGATTGTTGAGCTTGCAAAATATATTAAGTAAATCTTTTATTTTATATGTTATGCTGTTTATTATCAATTGTCAAATTTAGATAAACAGTTTAGTTTTTAGTGTGCATTTGAGTTGAAGTGTTGATATCACCTACTGCAATTGTGAATGGACGACTGTAAAACAAATTGGACTTCTAGATAAACTATTGCAGGTGCAAGGGCTTGCTGCAATCCACTGCAAAAAGAATTGCGGACTGTAAAGCGGCTTTTAGAAACAATACATAACTTAAAAATGTTTTAAATTTTTTTATACATTAAAATTTATTCGTGAAGAGTTTCTCAATAATTGCAAAAATCTCAAAAAATAATAAATTTAACTCAACAAAATCTATATTGGGGAAAAGAATTTAATTTTTCACAACCAGAAGCAAAAAAAATACAAGGGGTTATATTTAAAATGACGAAAGTTGACAAATATTGAAATTAGTAAAATGTAAAAAAATGGAACACTTGATGTAGTATTTTCGAACTGCCTATTTGTACAAACGGTACAACACCTTAAGATTTCACGGTATAGCAAAAATTAAATGTTTAAATATAACACGAAAAAAGTTACGAGATTCTCACAAACCTCATCATTATTTCATATTGAATCTGACGATATCACGATTAATGTGTTCAATATCGAGTTGACAAGTTACTTGACCATTCAAAATATTATAAAGTACACCATTTAATGTAAAACCATCGTCTGCTAAGTCATGTCATCTTTATAATAGTTGTATGTCAAATCAGCTGAATTTCAATATAGAATTCTGTAATGTACTGTACTGTGGCGACTCCAATGTTAGTTTTTGGAAACATACATATCAGTCCCTAAATGTCAGAATTTGACATTTGATATTGACACTGTAATTTAAATTTAAAGTGTATGCATTTTATATGTACCATTTTAAAACTTATGCGAAATTAATATCATCTCTGTATTCCACACGTGCTTCTGTCCAATATTTTTAATAAAATGCATACACAAAAATGGACTGTTATTTCACTTTCACTGAAAATTACAATACTTTATAATTTTAAGTGGTATCAATTTATAAATAATGTGCTAACAGAAACGTACACTCAACAAATAGTTGAAATTTATCATAACTTTTAAAAAACATCAAATTACTGATACAAACAATTGACAACTAACCATATGGACTGTAGAGTGCTGTCATGCATAGCGAGTCACTGCAAACGGGCAATAAAACAGACTACATAAAGCACGGCTGCAATTTAGTGGACGATGGTAAAACTGACAGTACCAATTTACAGTATAATCTTGATACAACTTTTGAAGATGTGCTGTGGGGAAAGTTCATGTATATTGGAATAAACTGGGAGTCAAATTATCAAACAATTTTCATTACAAGAGGGATGGATGTATTTAAAAGAAAATAATATTTTCATAAATAATTTATTATGGTATATGATCCGGCAACGCGACACAAACATATAGATAAATAACATTGTCTAAGGTCATATTGTACAGTGTGACGAGGTGATACATTTGATAAACAAAATAATTTAAGTTTAAAAATTGGCTAGTTTGTACATGTATTCCACCAGCTTGACAAGTGATAACAACTTCAACACTAGATGAAAATACTACGAAAACCGTTGTTTTTGGCTAAATTAAAATTACGATATATAATAACATTTGTCGCTCTTATATTAAGCTATATCGAGAACGCTGTATAAAACTAATAAATAACTAATATACCGTACGTTTAATTTACACAAAGACAAGTATATTGCTTCGTCGTTTACTTTGTTGACGCTTTCAAGTAGGCGATAAGGTCTGCCCTTTCTTGAGGTTTTTTCAAGCCCGCGAAGACCATCTTTGTTCCTGGGATGTATTTTTTGGGGTTTTCTAAGTATTCGAATAAGGTATCTTCACTCCACGTAATACCTGAAACAAAAAAATATCACACCATTTTTTTTTTAAATAAATGTTCCCGCCACAATACTGATAATATAAAATAAATACTATGTGAATATGCACACACTACATCTGAATTAACTCCTAAAATAAAAGTACTTGTCTTTAAAATAAAGGGCTATCGTGGAGAATTTTAAGTTTGCATATTCAGGATTGAATTATTTTGTAATACAATTTTTCGTATCAATGAAAACAAGAGCAGTTCACGCAAATATTTTTGTTTCCTGAATACCCTGCGTGTGCGTGTAAACTTAAATTATTTCACTATGGTAACAAACAGAAGCAATATTTTCCATTAAAGCTCATTTACCACAAAATTAAAAATTTGAAATCTTAACTCCAACTGTGGACACATTTTTTAATTATCCTCAATTAAATAAATCATATCTTTGTGGTTGGAAAGTCAGTCTAATCACTTCAGAGAAATAATATGCATATTTTTTCTGTTGAAAACTGAAATTTTCCATTTACTATAGAATTTATCCGAATAATTTGGTACAAGTAATGTTGGACATTCCAACACTATAATTTGATTGTTTGCCAAAGTGTGTATATTTTCATTCTTATACATTTTACTTATATATAAATACGTATTTATCAAATTTTATTTCTTGAAGTGACAATAGTTTCTATTAGGTACTTAGTCGCAGCAGGAATTCAGACATCTACGCAATTGTTTTTATTGACAATGTAATTTTCGATATTCGTGTTAAAAACAATATTTACTTGCAATTCAATGCAAACTTTTAGTGTATATGTATATTTTAGTGTATATTTGCAAAATGCTTATATTTTTTTGCTAGTCAACATACGAACGGGTACTTTTTTATTTTTCACAAAATTTTAATTTTTCTTAAAGTTAATAACAATATCAAGTTTGTTAAATGAAATAGAGTCCAATTAAAATTTCTGTAGGTATAACTACAAAGAAAATTTTATTTTGAGAAAAATCAAAAAAGATCTGTTTGTATCTATAAAGATACATCTATCTATACATCTATCCCTTTTTGAGATCTGAGGGTATTTTGAAAAAAATAAAAAATAATTGAGCAAAATGAAAATAAATAGTTAATTCTTTAGCAAGTTTTATGTTAGAAATAATAATTTTAGCATCACCTAAGAAGTTACAACCCTTTAAAAGTGTTGAAATAATATTTCCATGGCTTTTTTTATAACAGTATCAAAACACTAGCTGAACTTGTTATAAGAATGATAAAAAAAATAAACTAGTACTAACAGTTAACAACTAAAATGACAGGAACTTACTACAAAAAGTATTTTTCAAATAAATCATACGGTTGAGATACTAGTTTTATTTTTATTTTATTTTTTGTCGTACGAAAACCAGAAGATATTTCAAAATTTAATGTAGACTAAGAAGTGTTGTTTTGAACAGAGCTATCCAAAATTTTTTTCTTCAAAATTTTTAAATACGTAAAAATTCTGACAAACATACAAGGGATGTATTATTTCATCACCTTCCTGTGAGGTGACGAGTGGTATAGACCAGGAAAGTAACATTTTAACACAAATGCATCCATGCAAAATTCGGAGTGTTTAATTTGAGTCGATTTTGAAATAGCGATGGTATAGGTTCGTGTTTCATTATAAAAATATAAAATGAAATAGGATTTATTTTATTTTTTTTAACACAAAAAAGCTATGCGCATATATCGCTTCGTTTCAAGATTAATATTTGCAAGGCTAAAATTTGGATAAGTTTACAGATCGATTAAGTAAGATTCAAGAGGATGTACAAATATGTATTTAGATAAAGCGAGCGATAATTTATGCGAGATAAAACAAGATGAAAATTTTTGATAACAGAGAAACAAAATTTCAGCATAAAAAAAAATAGATTTTATAAAATTTCTTCCAATAAACTCGAAAGAAACAAATTTTAAGTTGTCTCAAATTGATTTCAAATTTCACATAATATATTTCATAAGTAGTTAACTTAAAAATAAGAAAAGTATAGGTTTATTGTAGTTTTTATAATCAAATTTTCTGATAAAACCAAGGACAAACCAATAAGGATATGAGTCAGAAGTTCAGAAAAAATAGATAAAATAATATATCAATCAATTAAGTACCTAGTTGTAGAACAGTTTTAGATGATTTAAAAATATTTCATTTAACCTTCCTTCGAGCCTTACTTATACCTATCTCTTTCTGTTTTTGCAATATTTGCCATTAGATTAGCTCTTCATAAGCGACAATAATATAGGCATCTGTTAATGGTCATATTCGTAATATTCAATTAAACTATCAGACATATTGAAACTGAAATTGAAAATCATAATAATATGCCATTTTCTACTAATATAACTATCTAATGGCAAATATTGCAAAAACTGTAAGATATAGGTATACGGAAGGTTATATGAAATATGTTCAAAATTACACGAGAAATCCAAAAATTTAAAAATATACAGGGTATCCATTTGAAATATGAAAGTTTCTAAAATGTTTATTAAATGGTGCATATGCTAATAAAAGTAATGTCACAGTTGGAATTAAATAGTTTTAGAAATACATGTATATGGCGTGCTCAATAAAAGCTCAACAAATCGAATTTGGTTCCTAAAGTATGATATCTTGCAAACAAATGCCAAAATTATATAAGAAAAGTTAATAAAAATCGCAGCAGCCTTGAAATTACATAACGGCAGGTGATTAAAGTCATTTTAATCTCTTTTAATAAATGTATTTAAATACCTTTGGCTTTGTTGGCGTCAGTGTAAGCGAATCCAGCAGCTTGACCAGTTTTCCTTCCGAATAATCCATTCAGATTAGGTCCTGTTTTATGTTTTCCACCGGCTTCCACTGTATGACATTGTGCACATCGTTGGATGAATACTTTCTTTCCCTTTTCAACATCACCAGCTGGTACACCCATGATGATTTTTTTTATATAACTATTTCACTACAAATAAAATACATATCTTATTCTATAGGCAATACAATGAATTAGGTATTGTTCATTGATGCAATAATGTGCAATAAATAGGTTAACTTTTACCGATTATCATCTACAATAAATATTTTTTTGGCATTATCAAAATCTACCTTAAGATCAAGATAACCTAAAACAACTGACAATAACCTTTAAATCACTATCAATGGGTTCACTCAATTTTTTTATCTAATTTCTGATAAAAGCCTACACGTGGTCGTCGCAGACGTAGACACAACCTCGAGGCCAATCCAAAATCCAACCTTTGATATCATTACTTGGTGGTGACGCAATTTGCAACTTGCATACACGTGATTCATTTAAAATCAATTCATTAAAATTTTTACAAATTTTGCCTCACATGCTTCCTCGTACATTTGTAGGAAGTCGTTTTCTATACTGGAATAAAAAATGTATACCCCTTCCATGCCATTTTTATATATAAAAAAACGCCCCTAGGCCTAAAGTTATATAGTAAAAGGTCCCTTTATAAAAAACTCAAAAATAAAAATGGTAGGTACATTTTAATTAGGTGTATAAAACCGTTAAAATAAAATGTATTTGAGGATCCAAGGGATTAATACCTATATTTTTGTTAAATTATGGTCCATTTCCATTATGTAACTCTATTAAAATTAAACAATTTTGATAAGTACTTGAGAATATTCCATGTATTTATCGAATTTTACGCACAGTATTACTCATTTAAATGTATTTTTCATTAATAATGTACCATTTTAAAAAATTTTAAAGGTTTACCTTATTATGTATCACAGAACACTATTGCAACTTCACTTGCACTGAAGTGGAAGTTTTGCAAAACTGGAACTGGGCACGGCACGGGCACGGGAATCCGCATCGATTGCCAGCACAGTCCCGCGCAAGGTGACCATCAGTTTACGTGATGCATTCTTAGATGGCACCATACAACATATTTTTAAAATTTCAGTTAATTATTGGAAAAAATCAGTACTTAATGAAAATATTTGTAATATTTTATCATAACTAAATGACAATTTTAAAAAATATAAATAATTTATTAATTAATAAAAAATAGTGTAGTTGTATCTCACCGACGGTGATTCAGTACGCTTAAGTAGATATACAATGTTAATAAATGATTTAGTGTACTCGCTTCGGCGGTACATATACTAAAATTGGAACGATACAGAGAAGATTAGCATGGCCCCTGCGCAAGGATGACACGCAAAATCGTGAAGCGTTCCACATTTTTTGAAAAAATTGATTCTCGAAGATTTTGAAACTTAATTTTTTACCAATAGCCTAAGATTAAATTAGTGAAATTGTTTGTGGATAATATCATCCACAGCAAAACAATGGTAGGGTGGGTTATAAAATATACACTCAGGTGCAAAAAAAACGCAACAGTGAAATTTTTGGTAAAGTTTGAAGAGTAACAACTTTTTTGTTTTTAGGCTGATTTTCATAATTTTTTAATAAAACTTTAGATAAAATGATCAACTTTAATCCACGTATTTAGTCGTTTGATAAATGTTGGCCTTTAAGTCATTATACAGGGTTAATTGAAAGGTTGCTTCATGACCTTAATTTTAAAACGCCCTGTGGAATAATTTCGTTACCAAATTTCTTTGATAGGTCAATATTCATTAAGAACCATTCATTTCCTACAATTTGTTTTTTGGTTCATGTCTTTATGTGCATTGGTTCATTTTTAAGAGCAAAATAAACTATTGTCACTACTTTAAAAGAAATTTGTTTATTTTTTAACAAACCAATTCAACTTCAACTAAAGTAACCCAAAGAAACATTTTTTTAAACTTAACCTAATATTTTGTATTGCCACCTCTGGCTCTAATAACTGAGCGTCTTGAGGAATATTTTGCCATTCCTCCTGAAGGGCTAAACGGAGCTCATTTACCGCAGCGGGAGGTACTTCACGATCTCTGACTCGATACCTAGCATATCCCACACTGCTCTATGGGCTTCAAATCAGGCGAACATGCTGGCCAGTTCATTTTGTTGATTTCAACTTCCGCCAGGTATTGTGTGACACATCTTGCTGTATGGGGCCGCGCATTATCTTGCATGAGGATAAAGTCATTACCGACAATTACACCGAAAGGTATAACGTGATTGGCTAATATCTCCTTTATTATATTGGCGAGCAGTCAACGATGCAGCAACGACAACCAAGTCAGTGCGCAAGGTTAGTTAAGTTAACTTAACTAACCTTGGTCAGTGCGGGCCTCTCGAGTTATTCCTCTCCACACCATTACTGACCCTCCTCCATGACTCAGACAGGGACTAAACGTGCACGTGCAAATCTTTCTCCGGCTCTTCTCCATACCCTTTTCCGTCCATCTGGAGAATGTAAGCAGAATCTGGGTTCGTCAGTAAAAAGAACATTCTGCCATTGCTCTAAGTTCCAATTCAAATGTTCAGTGGCAAACAGCAGCCTAGCTACTTGGTGACGCCGATGCAGTTTTGGTCCAGTTGCTGGTCTGTAAGCTAAACTCCTAAACTGACATTTAGGGTAACAATAAGCAAGGCCCTCTCGTCAAAAAATAAACAAATTTCTTTTAAAGTAGTGACATGTTTATTTTGCTCTTAAAAATGAACCAATGCACATAAAGACATGAACCAAAAAACAAATTGTAGGAAATGAATGGTTCTTAATGAATATTGACCTTTTAAAGAAATTTGGTAACAAAATTATTCCACAGGGCGTTTTAAAATTAAGGTCATGAAGCAACCTTTCAATTAACCCTGTATAATGACTAAAAGGCCAACATTTATCAAACGACTAAATACGTGGATTAAAGTTGATCATTTTATCTAAAGTTTTATAAAAAAATTACGAAAATCAGCCTAAAAACAAAAAAGTTGTGACTCTTCAAACTTTACCAAAAAATTCACTGTTGCGTTTTTTTTGCACCTGAGTGTAATTTGAAAGAATCAGTAAAATATTTTTTGTTAGCTCTCAATTATTTCTTATGCGTTCCATTCAAGCGGGGTAAAGTGGCGTTCGGGGTTGTGCTCGGCCGTCTATTGCGCCGTGACCAGTGTCGGCCACTTTATTAGTTCAGCTTTGATAAGATGTTAGAAAATATTTACTTATTTCATACATATTTATATATAAAATATAAATTGTTATTGTTATTTTTCAGTGGTCTCTGCAAGAACAATAATATTTTTCTGTGTGGTTAAAAATGGTAGATTAGTAAAAAAATTCTGAAAAAATTCTTTGTTGTGGCTATTTGTTATTTTTCGCTAACTATAAAAGGTAGTACTTTTGATTAAATCATGCAGTTCTTCAGTAAGTGTTTACCGAAAAGAACAGTAATGTCGCAACCTATGTCAGCGGATTTTAAAGCAATTGTTCTAAATATAAAAGATTACTTTGAAACTGAACGAAATAATGGTTTATGTCAAATTAAATCAAGTAGTAAAACGTACTGCAGACGCATTAAAAATCAGTGAAAGTAGTGTTAGAGAGTGTCCAGTGTAAAGAAAAAAACTGGTACTGTTTCCGAACCAAAATTTAGAAGCGGACGGCCTAAAATCGAAATTAATAATTTCATGAAGAGTCATTCGACGACAAATTTTGCTCTTTTACATGGAAAAAATATTTCCAACTGTAGCACAACTCCATCAAAGCTTAAAGGATAACCTTCCGGACTTTCCTGAGGTCATTGGGAAACATTGAAATCATTCTAAAAAAATTGGTTGGGTAGAAATGATCACACCTGAAAATCGGGATGGCTTTGATCAGTACAAGGGAACTATTCAAACCGTTAATGGCCTTCGTGGAGGGATAAAACGACCTTTTGGTGCGGGACAGCGAGTGATCATTTTACATATTGGCAATGAGGATGGATTCTTAAATGGGTGGTTCTTGCACTATCTAATTCCTGATAAATCAGTGATTGTCCTTGATCAAGCTCCTTGTTGGATCCAGAATTTCGCAATCTAACCACTTCATGGAGGAAAACTGAAATTGTAGAGTGGCTGAAAAATAGAAAGGTACCACTACTAGAGGAAATTTGCGATTTTAACACATTAACTCGACCTGTTCTTTTATCAGCAGCTCAGCAATATCGTTTCGAGAAGAAGTATTTACTTGAGAAAATTACAAAGGATTTGCGACAAGACATGGTGAAAATCTTATGGCTTCCCGTGGCTCATTGTGAATTCAACCCTATTGAACTAATATGGGCTTATGTTAAAAATGACGTTGCTAAACGAAATTCTACATTTAAAATAAAAGATGTTGTGAACCTTTGCCAGTCGGCCATAGAAAATATACCAAATTCTGTTTGACCTAACTGTGTTGAACATGCCAAAAAAGTGGAACAGAAATACAGGGAAAATGAACATTTAGTGGATATTGCTGTAGTGTAGAGCCATTAGTGATAAATTTGAACGACGAAGACGACGATAGCACTAATGATGGTGGTGAGAAAATACCTGATGATGATGACGACGACTTAGACATATTCAAGCTAATGCCAAAGAATCTTATATTATGATCAACTTTGACAATGTATATGAGATATAAATAATAAATAATAAAATGAAACTTTATATGTTATAGTTAATAATTAATAAAATCACAAATAGGCAGATGAGTTCCACAATAATAATATTATTATTGTCAAGAAAGCTAAGAAAATAACAATGACAATATTTATGCTATACAGAAGTATGTATCAAATAAATGTTTTCTAAGATCTTAACAAAGCTGAAATAAAAAAGCACCCGACACTGGTCACAGCGCGAACCGCGCTACGCCGGACTTTACCCCGCTTGAACGGAACGCGTATAAAATAATTGAGAAAACTATATTTACCCATACACTGTTTACTGGTGCATTAATTCACAAAACTGTTACATTTCTTTGTTAAGTATAAAACCTATTTGTATAAAATAATTTGTATAATATAATATATTTTCAAAGTTTTTCCAGAAATTTATCTGAGGTAATTACTATATATATATTTTATAATACCTACTAATTTTTGATGTTAATGAAGCTCATACATAGAAAATGTTTTGTATTGGTAACGAACTTGACCTGTTTTTAAAATATATAAACGATTTTTGTCATTACTTTCCCATTACCATTTTCATTACCACCAAATTACTTATCACCTTTTGTACTAAATATGTCTTGGCTAATATTTATTATCTAATGACGTTTGACGATCAGTTAACGTAATAGTTTAAATTGATAAAGAAAATGTTATTGTTTGATTTTCTTATAAATGGGACTGGATAATATGAAATAAATATATTTAGTACCTAATCAATTTTAAAATTTATACAGCGTGTTTAGGTAAGAATATCCCATAACGATTGTACACCCATCCCAGCAAGATTGCCTATACACATTATTGCATATTAGTTGTGACGTTTGTGTGTTTACACAAACAAAAATTATAGATATATTTGTATTAAAGTTTACAGAATAAATATATAAGTTGTATCACTCTTCAACACGCCCCGCCTTACCAATTCCGCTCTCTTCACCCGTCTCGAGAAGTACCCAGGCACCTACACGGTGGCCGACGCTAGAACTGTAACGTGTTGTATGCGATCGATATAGTGTGAGATAAAAAACTGAATATCTATTAGTGTTTATTTTATTTTTCTTCTAAAAATGTCTGTGATATATTGTACTGTGAATAATTGTCCCTCAAGATGTTATTTTTCCTTTTTCCATTGTCCAAAGGATAAAGTAAGGTATGTATTTTATATTTCATCTATTAATAAAAAGAAATAGGTATTTTACGCGGTACGCCGATAGAAATTAGAATCTTCATTTCAAAGATTATATTTGGTCGATATTTTAAAGTATAAACAACTTGTTTATATCAAAGTTTACCGAATTAAAGATTTACTCTCGGTATACACTTCGATTTTATGAACATTAAGTTTAAAATAACAGATAATTGTATTTTTTCTTCTTGAAGCATATTTACGTGTTCCTCAATTTTTTACGGGAAATTTGACATGCCCGGTTTAGTACACATATTAAGTAAACATCGTCTTTTTGCAGATACCAGATTTGGAAGAGTCACTTAGGATTTACCGGAAGTCACAGATAAGCAAATATTACTCCTGATCAATGCTATGAAAAAGTTATATGTATTAATATCTGCTTCAGTCATGACTGTACGTTCTTTCCTCAGTTCTGTGATTAGACATTATATGTTTTATTGGACGGGTGAAAACCGTCATTGTGTTAGAGAATCTCACTCAGTATCCAGAAAAGCTGATCGTCTGGGCAGGAATATTAGGTCTTCACATAGTTGATCCATTTTTCTAGATGGCGCTTTGACTGGGGCCAGCTATTTACGTTTGCTGGAAGATCATATTGATCCCATGATCACAGAAATTCTGGGGAATGATGATCAGTTGGATGAAAATCTTGACGTTCCAAGACAAAGGCCCACCCCATTTTGAGCGACATGGAGAGGTAGGCGTGGGGCTATAGAATGACCAGCTCGATTTCCAGATTTAAATCCAAACGATTTTTTTTCTAGAGACATCTTAAATCAGTGGTTTTTGCCAGTCAACCCGAAAATCTTGAAGCTTTGAGACAACGTATTGTAAACGAATTTAACTCCAGAGGTTTTTAAAAATGTAAGATGTATCGTAGACAGGCTCCATATTTGCCAAGAACAACTGGGTACACAATTTGAGCATCTATTATAAATAATTTTAAATGTAAAAATACAAAATTCCAAATATTTATATGTCAATGGTTTCTTCTTGAAACGAATAATTATTTTTTTTATTTCTTTTACGGATTCAGTCAGTATCAAAAGAGCTTTCAAACGATCTATCACACGCCTTATATTGCCATTTGAAATTTCAAAGTTGATACCTCGATCTACGAAAATAAGTAATGATGTAAGTAGATGTCCCCCTCAAATTAAAAATCGACGTGTTTTTGAATTTTTTCAAATCTTCACGGGCGTAGCAAAATAAGCAAAATATTACCTAATATTATAGCTAAAAATACGAGAAGTGAAAGAGAGTGTAATTATTACATTTAAATATATATATAGTAGCGCCTAGCGCCATTTTTTGACGAGAGGCAGACGTAGTTGCAGCCGAACTATAACCGGACTACAAACATAACTGCATTCAACTTGAAGTATGGAAAACAGTGATGACAAGTATCTCGCCTACCCCAAAATCTAGTTTGGAATGCCTAGATATGTGCGATAAAAACCTTTATCCTAATATTTACACATTACTACAAATCTTGGCTACCATTCCTGTATCCACTGCTACCACAGAAAGGTCTTTCTCCAGCCTAAGGAGACTGAAAAACTATCTACGAAACACTACAAGTGAAAACAGATTTAATGGTTTGGCTCTCATGAACATTCACTATGGAACAGAAATTCATGCAGATGAAGTAGTGGATATATTTAAAAGAAAAAGCCGAAGATTTCTTCTTTAATGGTTTTAGATTTAGCGCAGAGGAACGAAATTAATTTAACCATTTCATTTAAAGTTAAGAACTTTCTTTATAAATACCTTTGTCGTAATTTTTCCGATGAATATATAGATATTAAATTTCATGTAAGTATATTTTTGTTGTCTTATTTACTTCAAACTAACCTCCCCCCCCCTAAAACTAAATCCTGGCTACGCCCGTGCAAATTTTCATATTATACGAAATATTCAGGTGGAAAGTCTTATATGGGATACCCTGTATATTTAAATGTTTACTGAGGCGCTGCCTTACCTGCTTCGTCGTGCTGGCCGCCACTGCATATTATATCTATTGATAAAAGCGAATTCAGTCCCGGAAGACTCCGCCCTTATCTATTTCATGTCTCTTCTATTAGCCGGCGATTAGTCACATAATAACCAAACAACATTTTTAATTAAAATCGATTATAATTGGCGACAATTAATCCGTTGCCATAAGCTGGCTTGCGATGATCCGACAACAAAAAATATATCGTCGTCGAATATCCACCTATATTAGGCTGGATGAAATGTTAAAAAACGCGGACGTGGTACACCACCACCGGATGTTCAACTAAGCCATATCACAAGTTAAAATATCCGTTTTCTGTCCGTATATTTAATAGATATAATTCCGTGAAATACGTCGCAAAATTGTGTGTGTGTTTTGCTGGTGTTCAGTTAAGTTCGCTAATTTTCATAATTGTCACTTAGTCGCCTCTGAAAACAAGTGCAACCGGCGAACCTTCATCGATAGTTGTTCGCTTTGTTGACGACGGACGCCGCGTTACCAAACACAGGTAATAATTCGCGTTTTTTAGATCAGTTTTTAATTGTCGGGAAGTGTTTCGGTTGTCGCAGACGATTACCTGCTTGTATTAGATCGTCGTGTTGTGCGAGATGGATCAGGGAAGTCCGAAAAGTCCTAAAAGCCCGACGGGTTATGAAAAGTTGACGGAGGAAAAACCTCCCAAGTCGCCCAGCAGGCCCTTCAGGTTGAAGTTTCATCGTATGTTAAGCACTGGGAGCTTGAAATTGGGTTCCAGCGGCTCGACTCCTTCTAGCCCGTGCTCAGAAGGAAGCCGTTACAGTTTTGATTCTGATCATATTGAACATTTGAAGACGTCAGGGTGAGTTAACCTTAAAAAATTTGTATCGCCATTTAATTAATTTAAATACTCAAATGTCCATGTTGCAATATGTTTTCTTACGTTGGTCTAAGCTACTCGTATGTCGTTGCTGAATGATTTAAAAAACTATTTATATATATATTTTTAAATCTTGGATTAGACCTATATAGGTACAATGGTCGTCAGCTTAAAGTCACCAGTTCCATGGTCCATTCTTTTCTAGTGCCATTTATTATACACGGTGCTAGAAAGGGACAAAACATGGAAGTGGTGACTTTAAGCTGACGACCATTGTACCTACTACTTGAATATTTTCTTTATATTTATTGCTGAATTCATGTTTAGAATAAAGTGGGATAACCTGTAAAAGTGTAGAAAGGCCAAGTTTTTTAATTTTCTTTTTGTTACTTAATTTCGAGCACAAACACGAAAGTTCGAGTTCGAGTTTAAACATGAAATTCGAGTTTGAAAACGAAATTTCGAGTTTAAACATGAAATTTCGAGCTTAAATACGAATTTTCGAGTTTAAGAATAAGTATACAACGTGTTCCTCATAAGAAACGACACAGAACAAGTGCATGCAGGATGTAGGGATTCCCAAAATATTGCAATTTACCTAAACATACCTTATATACAAAGTTGCACACAGGCGGAGTTATAGGCGTTCACAGTGAAGTCAGATATTTCGCAAAAAATTTATATCTCTGAATGACTTTAACTTGGAATAACCAGATTTGGTACATTATTTAGGTTTATTATTGGTCTTCTTTTAATATGAGTTCAAGTAAATTGAAACACTATAAGGTGTTCATTGAAGGTGAGTCACCCCTAAAATTATAACAAACTTTTTTTCGTTAATCGAACTTAAAATAATGATTCCGCGCAGAATTTAATTTTAAACACTTTTTTAGTCTTGTAAGGTTTTCAAGAAAAAATGCAGGAACTAAAACAAGATTTTAATAGTGTTTATTACAAGAAAAGTCAGTCAGCCAGAGCGTGTGTTTATTCTTATTTTTTCATTCTTATAAAATTTTGACTTGAGACTCGGTTTACGGATATTGCAAATTTTTTGGATGTGATTTGGATCATTTCTTATCTGGTTAGCTTGATTCTGCATTCTTTCAAGTAACTGATGACGGGTAGTGATTTCAACATGATAGACAATTTACTTCGTATGTCCCCATAAATAAAAGTCCAAAGGATTTAGATCTGAGAAATGCGCTAGCCATGTTATTGGACCTTGTTAACTTATATCACATATTTTGAACAATATCCAATAGCCTTATGTCATCAATGAAATTAAAAATGTTATTTTACAAGAAAGTTCTATACAGATCTGCATTTAAACGATAGTCTAAAACATGTACATACAACATACAACAATATTGTTGAAAATGCTACCCCAAACGTTGCTGAAATTGTCTTGATCTTATTGCATGTCGTCTCTAGTAAAACACGCTCCATCAGACCACAAGGCAAGTGAAATGAATCATTTTATCATCTTCATTTTGTATATTCACTTCAGTAGGACGAATGATCTTTTTGATGCGGGGTTACCATCTTCTCGAAGTCTACGAATTGATGCACTAAAGACTATGTGGGCAGGTTAATGTCAATTTTATATCTTGGAATACCCATATAAAAAAACAATATCAATTGTAAATAAACGTATTTTTTATTTAGCAGTTTAACGCTAAGTGTCAAATGAATAAACAAACAATAATAATTGTTGTTATAGCAACCATCATTTTTATTTGTCACGCTATTTTGATTAAAATATGAAATTATATTTTTTAAATTGCTTGTAACTTCTAAACAAAAATCGATCACCTATATTGATATTAGAAAACATGTCTGAAATTAACCCAGCTACCATCTTCCAAAGTTTGTCACATAGATTGGTAGAATAGCCTGTATATCTAAAGACTTGTTTTGGTTCTGCATTTGAATGGTTCTAGAACGGTTCCAAATCGTCACCGAGATCATTTCTCAACTTATCGTGTCTTGGTGATTCTTATTAATAAAATGATTTTGAATAGCTCTAGAACCGTTTGCTATCATCGGAACCAAAACAAGCATAATAAGTAGTTTATTTAGTAAAATGAAATATCTTTACTGTATAAGTATTCTTGTAACATACTTTCTTGTAGTAAACTTAAACACGGGGTGCCAAAGAGAAAGAATACTATTAAGAGAAAATTTACAATGTCACTGGGACGAAAAAAATGCCGCAAAACTCAATACGTTCCATTCACGACTCCATCAATACTCATCACTTTAATTTCCGAAGAGGAGGGGTATGATGTCGTCCTTCCATTTAATGCGAAGCTTTCGATGCTTTACAATTTACGATTTTTGCCATTGCCATGCTTAACAAGAAATAATGTATCGATATGTTAAACAGGGTGCCTTGAAATTGGGGGGAAATATTTCTCCAGGGTGTTTTATTTATCGGAAAAGATTACTTTCTTTTCATAGTGTGATCCGTAGAGGCCCATAGAGGCATAACAAAATTTTTAGTTCAAACTATTACGATTTAAGCCAACTTATGGAATAAAATGATGATAATTAAAGAGTCAAAGTTGGAATTTAAAAAGTGATTTTTTGAATGTATTAACTTTTTTGGTAATAGATGTTTTTGGATATGAGAAGTCATAACTTGTTTTCCATTTCGACGTATTTAGGTGAAATAAACGAACTGAAACGTATTATTTATTCGTCTGTTGATCAGAAGAAATGCAGCGCGGATCTTTAAGGTCCTATGCAGAAGTGGCTAATGAAGAGGTAGTCATTATTAAACCAAAAAGTAATCAGGAAAGCAAGAAAACTAAGGAAGTTATTCAAAAAAATTTAAAACCTGCCAGTCTTGAAGTTGGTATAACAGAAATGAAAAACATTAAAGAAGGGGGTGTGTTGATAGCAAGAGTAAACAAGAACAGGAAGTAATTAAATAGGCTGCCGAAAAAAAACTAAACAAGAATTATGAAATTAAAGCACCAGTTTTAAGAAATCCATGTATTAAAATTGTTGACATAGAAGATCAGTTGAATAGTGTTGATTTGCTGAATTTAGTAAGAAAGCTAAATTCGGGTATGCTGCACGATAATACCGAGTTGTGTGTAAAAGCTATAAAAAAAATGAAAACTAAATTTATGGCTATTGTCGAATGCGATCCTGTGACATTTAAGAAGATAATGGAACAAAACGCTATTTTCATCGATTGGGCTAAATGTAGAATGTTTGAATACGTCAACATAACTAGATGTTTCAAATGCGGTGTGTTTGATCATCATGCAGTTAACTGAAAGTTCGAGAATAAATGTTCGAAATGTGCTGATTCTGATCATGTTGCTGAAAATTGTCCAAGTATAAATATTAGATGCTTAAACTGTGTTGAAGCAAAACAAAAATTAAAATTAGATATTGATGTCAATCATTCTATTTATGATTTGAACTGTCCTGTCTATTTAAAGAAAGTAGAAAACCAGAAAAAAAAAGATTAAGTATCTTGATACTGATCAGAGTACTTTTTTATGCCAGGAAAACTAAGTTTTTCTAATGAGCAAATTAAAATCGTTTCCATCCAAAGATAAAGTATTTATTTTACATAAAATTCTAGAGAAATATTGTCCCTTAATTTTAGGACACCCTGTACACATGAAAAAACGCGTGAGTTTAGACGGGTAATAGAGAACATGAAAACATATAATTTTCAATTAACAGTTTATGGTCTAAAATGCCATATGTTCAAGATAAGGTAATTGTTATATCAAACAAATTTTTGAAACCGGATCTGATGTGTAAAGTGCATGTGGCAATTTTAAAAACGTCGACTTTTTTCCAAAGTCAAAATATTTACGCTTTTTAAGCGTTGAAGGACCTCTGAGAGTGAAATTAATTTTATAATAGAAACAAACATAAATCGATATTAGGTAATTCTAAAAAAATGCTCGCTAATAAATATAAACATAAATCTAAGCAGGTGAAAATTATTTCAGGTATTTAATTCCATCACGCAGCAAAAATTAGCTGTGGCGCCGACAATAGATGTTTGGTACATGTACACACACATAATATCTGCTAATTCTTGATTTGAATAAAAAAACCTAAAACAATTTATATTTTTTGAGATACGTCTGGGTATGCGTCGTTAATCACACTAAACTGGATAACTTGACCCAGTTAGTACATTGTAAACAGTTGAATAAGTGGGGCAATGCAATTTTTTTTTTCATATTCTCTATTACCCCTGTCAATTAATGTACTTATTTCATAAACATCCTGTAAATTTAATAATTGTGATATAAATAAATATATCATATACATATATTTAGATCACTTGCGATATGGAGCGATTATCAGTGCTGTGTCAATACTTTTCATGGTATATAATACATGATTTTAGGAGTTTTGCGGTAAATTCAAAATCCGAAATATAGGATAATCCAGATAAAAAAATCGATAACACTATAGTCGTAACAAAACATTGTAACCTATTGCAAAATAAAATGTATAACATTTAGTTAATATTAAGAAATTGTCATCATGGAGAAAAAACCGTTATTATATTATCAAAACATAAATTATTACTATATTATACAGGGTGTAACAAAAACGCAGGTCATCCCATTGAGTGCGTATTTTTGGCGGCAAAATACGACGACTTAACCCTACTTACCTATATTCAAAAATGCCTCCTTTAAAAGATACAGGGTGTTAAGGTTGAACTTTTAAAATTGTTTATTCGCTATAAATTCTTCAGATTTTCACGTATCACTTTGAAATTTTATAGATATTTCTTGTTATTAACTAAACTCAAGGACGCCCAAAAACAAACGTAGAAACTGGGAGGGGAGTGGTTATTTTATCCGCCCATTTTTGTCTGACGTACTCCTATGGTCAATTTTTTACAATATTATAATGTAACTTTGAGGATTTGGTTAATAACAAGAAGTATCTCTACACCTGTAACCTGTAAGAAGGTCATGAAGTATTTAATAAGTTATCGTATGGACGTTTAAGGTACTTTATACAGGATCTTTTTGAAATTAATGCAATCCTTCAATCATAGAACGTGAACTGTACAATGTCGATTAAGTAACTTATGGTCTAAAGTGTCACGTGGATCCTGCATGGTCTCGCTTATTCGACTGTTTACAATGCAATAATCATGTCAAGTTCAGTATGTGTTACGGTGCGGGCACTCACATGTCTTGCGCTATATTATTTTAAAATGCCTTATTCAAATCTAGAATTAGCTGATATGTTTATGTAAGACATCATTCCCCTCAAAAACAACAACTGAATCCCAGAATAATGTAAAACGCTGTTTAAAAACTATGAGGCACTGGTAAAGTGAAAGCTCTGGAAAAGAAAGACCGCAACGTGGCTTACATAGGGAAGAAGAGATTTTACTCTTTGGCGAGGAAATTCCAAGTTGCAGTACCCGCAATATTGCACGTGTTTAACGGAGATTTTCTAAAACAATGTTTAAAAGTAAGAATTTTGACTAAACGCTTTGTAAAACGCGTTGTGATGCGACGTACTTGAAATTGCTACGTACATTCTATACAGCGAGCTGGTTTTAAAATGTTCTGGTCGTTGATTTGACAATTTTTTGATCTTGTGAACTTGAATGAATATTGATTACACGTCTTCTACTACCACTTTGAAGGAACGCACTTATTTCAGAAACAACCTGTATATGAGAAAAGCTAAACGCAACTAAAAGCTTTCATCGAAATGTATCCAATTTAGTGACATTTCATGTAGGTACTTGAGTGGTGCATAATATACAGAGAATTCAGAGGTAGTTTTCTTGGCAAATTTTAGAGGGGTCTTTCATATAAAATCTTTTAATTGGACATTTCTAAAATGTTATAGCCCCTTAAAGCAGGGAGATAAAATCTTATTTTTTTTTTTTAATTTTTCTCAAAAACAATTGAATATTAATAAACGAATTTTTGCAGGAACGTAATACTTATAAAATAACATTTTATGACATTTTTCAGAAGGGAGTGAAATAAATCACTCCTTCACCCTCTTATAGTAAACGAGTAAAACGGGAAGTATGCCTTTAAACTATCATTTTATAAGTATATATTTGTGTGTATGTATATATTCAACTGTTTTTAGTGGAGGCTCCAGTTTAAAAATTTTATATGAATCACACAAAATTTGTCAAGTAATACACCATTATTCTTTCAGCTAATGTTCACTTAACCATTACCCCTCCTTATATTTGCAAGACTTCTTGCCGAAACAATATTTCTTGGAATTCGTATGTTTTCAAGGTTGGTGTGAATTGAATGATATACACTTTCTGCGCTGTTTTGCCGTTGTCGATGATTAACTCCAGACGTTTTGTCATACTTAACATATGAGATCTTCAGTACTTCTCGTGCCATCGTTGTCATCTATAAAGTATTGTCAAACGTCTGCAATTAAGCACTGTTCACGGCAAAACGGCCCAGAAAGTGTATATCATTCAAGCAATATTTCTTGTCTTGTCTCAGATGACTTTTTTAAATACTGTCTTATCTGGCAATTCGAGCTGTCAAGTCTCAAGACAAGATGCCAACACTTAAACTTAAATTTTCGTTAATTATCGTCAAATTCGGTAACAGCTTTGCGCTTAGCTTATTAATAATTACTAATAACTTCAAAAACTTTATATTCTCTTGTTCCTAATATAATTTTTTTCTTTCTAGATGTAGTTCAGCGGAAAATTCGCGACCAAATTCGTTCACAGCTGCCGACAAGAAGCTTCTGCAAAAGGAACAGGAGAAGTTGGAGAAACAATTAAGGTAAGCTATTATTTCCTTATTAGACAATCTGTCTATCTCTTCGAATATTTTCTTATTTGGTTTATGGATAAGTGAACCATAGGGAATTCATAGAATATCTAGGGGTGCTTTTGCGAATTATGCGTGACGTGAACTTTCGTTTCATAAAACAAAATTGAAGTTTGCAGATAGAAAATATCGAAATAGTGATATAACAAAGAAATTATTTAAGACAAATATTAGATGATCGAAATCTGAATCGAAGAATATATTACACTGTAAAAACATCGTTTTTTATGAAGGCCATACGATGACAAAAGTATGGCAATGTTTTCCGTGCGCCCAGTGTGGACCCAACTAATAAAACGCGACAAAAACACGAATACGATACAACGTTTTATCCACAATCACACACTCAAATTCGTGATTAAAATAAGTTAAATTAATAGTAAGCGACATTTCTAAACGTAAACAAGAATATTTCTAGAAATTGTCGGTGTGAATCGAAGTGCATGACGAGACGTGCTTGGTGCTATGGTTCGACTATGGTCTATGGTAAGACCTCTTTATTTCAAAACCAATTTAATTTCTCTAGTGAAGAAATTACAAATATTGACGGTTCAAAAAAGTGAAAAAACCGTTAATTTTAGGGTAACTGGATAAATTGATAGCAGTACATATATGAATTTGCAAAAACGTTTAGTATAGTCTGGAAATGAAAGAGAGTAATAAAACCCCGAGATAAGAATCGGCCTTGGGCGTAGTAATATTTCGTTTCAGGTAATTATCGGGTAACACTAATACTAACAGGTAATGGGTGTACATTAGTATATTTTACTGGATACATCATAGGGCAGGAGCCAATGCATTGTGACAGATCAATCCAGTCTTAGAGCTGAATATACGAAGACGTGCTAGTGCAGTAGAGTAAAATTCGACTTGTGTTTAGTGACTATTCTGCAAGTGTATATAATATTGTTTGGGTAAAATGTCGAGCTTATCACACCTTACGTACCTGCTAAACGCGTGAAAAGATGTGCGCTGTCTCAGAATGAGAAGATTATTATATTAAATGTATTTAATGCATTGAAACACCAAAATCCTACTAACAGTGCTGACGACATCGTGGAAAAGTGTTCCAAAATGACAGGGATTGGAAAATCGATTATCTACAGACTTTTAAAGGATACAAAAATGAATAAGATACTGTAAATCCCCCAAAATCACCTACAGGGAGGTCAAAAGTCGTTATAGATGATTTCGTCAAGTGAACTTTCAGAGGACAACGATTTGCCAAAAATCAGTAGAAGCAAATTATGGGCCTTCTTACGAGAATTGAATTTTTGCTGGGATAAGCAGAACAGGAAGTCAGTTCTTATCGATAAAGATGAAATTATTTGTTGGCGAAGATCCTACTTAAGATCAATTAGAAAAAGGAATATTTATTATCTAGACGAAACTTGGGTCAACTGTAACAAAAGTATGGTAGATAAAAATGTAATAAGTTTTCGACAAGCATTTCTTTATGGACTTTCAACAGGGTGTAAGACACCTTCAGGTAAAGGGCGAAGATTAATAGTGTCACATATAGGTAGTGCCAGTGGTTTTGTAGATGGCGGTTTACTTTTATTTGAATCTAAATATACAGATGACTATCACGAAGACATGAACGCAGATGTTTTCGAAGATTATTTTACACAGATGTTGGATCTTATTCCTCCGGGGTCTGTAATTGTCATGGATAATGCCAGTTACCATTCACGGCAGACCGAGCGGATGCCTACGACTGCTTGGAGGAAAGCCGATATAATTCAATGGTTATCCGGAAAAAAAATTTCTTTTGAAACAAATATGGTGAAAAAGGAACTTTTGACACTTGTCAATCTTAATAAAGATCAGAAAAAATATGTTTTTGATGAAATGGCAACAAATCGCCAAATAACGGTACTACGGTTACCATCTTATCACTGTGAACTTGACTCAATCGAATTAGTCTGTGCGCAGGTAAAAGGAGAGTAGCGCGAAATAATACGACGTTTAAATTAAGTGACGTGAAAATTTTGTTACAAAATTCCTTGGAACGAGTAACTGCAGATAACTGGCAAAGATGTATACATCATGTACAAAACGAAGAGGAGAAAATGTGGGAACTCGATAATTTAATTGACGTTACTGTAGAACCTATCGTTATCAATCTAGGAGACGAAGATAATTCATCAGAATATTCAGAGGATGAATTTTAATATACATACTTTTTTATTTTCTTTATTGTATATTTATACAACACTACATTTACTCACCATAATTTGAATTTTCAAAATACATATACTTTTGTGTGGAATAAAAGTTTATTCATTTTTAAATAAATATTTTGATAATAATATTGAATAATTTTATTTGAATTACTAAAAACCCTTTTAACCCGGTTATGATGCTAAAGTTGCCTCATGTTTTGAAATGCTGTTTTTATATTGTTTACTTATAAGAGAAATGGACCAAGAAATTGAAGCGGCATAGACAAAGACGGATTGTCGAGGATTAAATTTTAGCTACCTGCTACAATTTAGTCCGGTCCGATCACACAAAGTTTTTTTAAAAGTACACCTCATCTATACCGATAATACATAATATAATGAATATTGAATATAATCACCAGCACTACATTTATTTACGATTTGCATACATAATAAGCTTTTATTACTCTCTTTCATTTCTAAACAGACTATAGATGATGTAATGAATTCCGTGAGGATACACTTTTAAACGACAATCTCCATTTTCAGTGATAGGTCTGTTCCATAACCGCAATTCAATTTTTCTGTGCCTTATCATCACGTTTCCTTTGCAGCATAAGATTTGATATCTAAATTTAACTTAGGAAGTTTTAACGTAGTATTAATTTTTAATTTAATGCATTATCTCTGAATTACTCCAAGCAAAATATAAAAGCAAAACTTTAGGAAATGAAACGTGTCATGGTGTTGTTTATACTTTCGTGGCCGGTGCTATCAAACCCATAGCAGGTTTGATCCCACAGAGCTTAGCCCGAGAACAATCAGGGCAGGTAAAAAAACTCTAGCTAATGCTAGGAATGTGCACTTTAATTATGTTTCTGGCAGCGACCAGTTACCGAGGTCACGGCATAGCAACTCGGAAAATCACTATATATGAATTAAACCTGTCGTTTAAATAAACAAAAAAGTATGTTTTTTTTCTGAAGAGATCTGAGATTTTTTTCAAAATTAAAGAGTTTTTAATAGTCCAACCACAGCAGGTCCAACTACTACCCTATCCATGTATGTAAAAAAGATTAATTATATTAATTTCATGATTTCCATTGTCTCAATGCGTCTAGAAGAATTATTGCCACATAAGGTTGTTGCAATACCATTATCGTAAGCGTTAGACAATAAAAGGTTTCCATCATAAACTGGTTACGGTCCTTTATAAACAGGGTGTTATTAGTTTAGTTCTTTGAACACCTAGAGTTTATAGCGATTTTTTTTTACCTATAGCTATACCTATAAATAATCTGCGTTATCGTATTTAATAAAATTATGTAGATTTGTTTTGAGAATAAATATTAATCAATTATTTTCACATTTAAATATAAAATATCCGTTTTAGCTGAAATCACAGGAATTGGTAACAGGAGGAAGAACGATTGACATTCTGATTCCTTCTGTATGTTAAAATTTTGGATTACTTTTTTTTATTAAGTTCTTAATATCTATTTTTAATAAAATTTAAATTAATTTATAATACAACTATTGAAATCTAGAAAGGTCAGTTAAATATTCAGGGTGTTCCAGTAAGATACCAACCACTTTAAACGGAAACCATATTAATTTCTTAACAAGTTACTAAAATTTTGGAAGAGACAGAAGTACTAGCTTTTATCAGAAAAAAAAATTGCGACAATGAGATAACGCACAAAAAAAGTGAATATTTTTTAACTGAGGAATTCAATTTAAGAGTGTGCAAGTCGGTAATTGAGATAAACTGCATCAAGAATAGTCTATCAATATATTTTCGTATACGAAATATATCTAGAGTACTCACTAAAAAAAAAAATAAATTTAAAATATTTATTGTTGTCTGGTAATATTTGAAAGTAACATTATTTGATTTTAGTGTAAGAAGATATTGTAATGTTCTTTCCCAGAGTTGATATTTATATGAATTATGTTTAATATGTTTTACTACACGCAACGTGAAAAGTCTTGGACTCTCTCTCATTCTTGTTAAAGAAATCTTTTTTGTGAAAAGAATATGTTCGATAAACTGAGTACCTAGAAAATTAAAAACCAGCAAATGTGTGACATTTTTGACAAAATTTATTAAATCAAACCTCCACCACATTCCAGTAGCATATTAACACGTCTATGCATTGAGATAATCAAACGGTTAACGATCTCTTGCTGAATATTGTTCCATTCCTCTTCTGCCACCACGACTAACTCATCTACAGTCTGAGGTGGATGAATAAGATTAGAATGCTATAACTTGACATTGGATTGAATGTTCTTGATGATTTTTGCAGATTTGGAATCCTTATTTCACGTAGATTTTCTATGGTCTAAGCATTTTGCTTGAGGGTTAAAGTTTACACATTATACCGGGTCGATAATAAACAAAAACGTATTGTACGACGCGTTCTAAGATTTGGCATTATTTTTTATTAAGATTTTGTAAAAATAAATTCGCACCTCAAGTTGTTTTTATTTAATGTTCTTCTCACTGTTCTGTCCGAAACTCACACCCTAGTTTCTTGTCTCAAAGAATCATTCAGTTTTACAGAGTTCTTTGTTCACCCCCATGCCTATAATTATGATCGGGTGTAATTTCTACGTGACGCGTCCATTTCAAAGTAGTTAATATTATTTTAGAAATAAGTGAAAAGAACATTAAATAAAAACAACTTGGGGTAAGAATTTGTTTTTACAAAAACTTAAATAAAGCCAAACCTTAGAGCATGTCGTACAATACGTTTTTGTTTATTATCGATCCGGTATAATGTGTAAATTTCAATCCTCAAATAAAATGCTTAAACCATAGAAAATTCACGTGAAATAAGGATACCAAATCTGCAAAAATCATCAAGAACCGTCAATCCAATGTCAAGTTATAGCATTTTAAAAATTTTGCAGCCCAAATTTTATGTTGAGTAGTGTGTACAAGGCCTAAGGGCCTTAATCCAAAAACTGACAAAAACGTCTAGAGATATTGATGTTACCTTAGTAACGAACCATATTGCAACGACCAAAAAAAATTTTTTGCGGAAATTTCACTCATACAAACTTTTTGATTTTTTGCGTGACTTCATTGATCACCCCGTATATAATAAACCTATGGTCCTGCGATAAATATACGTACTACAGCTTAATCCGAAAAAAACTAACTCTTAAAATTTGCAAGCCTGGTTAAAAAATTTGCATTCCTGTTGAAAATATTGAACTTTAAGTTTTGCCTAAAAATCTCTATGTGTAAGTTCAAGGGGCCAACAGTTTATTTTGTGTATATGTATATTATATAAAGAAAGAAAGTTGATTAACAGGGGTATAATCATTTATTAACAATAAATTAACCATATAATACCAAAAATACATTATAAGTTGATAATAGTTATATCACAAATGTTATGAAAGGCTAAAACTATGGCTAATTAACAGTTAAGAAGAAAAAAATAAAAAATACATATTTTTCCAAAAATTTAAAGAACAAATTAGAGAAGTTTGTTAATATTGGGCATATTGGAGTTTTTGTATTGAAATGCTGGATAACAATGTCAGATATTATAACATTCTTCCTGTACTATTCTTATATATAACTAAATTATGTACTGCAGTTTAAAAAATATATGTTACGTCCATTCACAGCATCAAACGTACATAACCTTTTTATACGTACGAGTATTTCTATTCCAAAAAATTATAAATTTTATTGTACGTCATTCTATATCATACCGAAGTATGTATAGATATAATCTTAAATATATTCAATATATTATGTAACAGGTAGGATGGACGATACTGGTTGATATTTTGTATGTATATATATATATAACATAATCGAAGTCATAGAACACATCATACTTGGAACCTATAAAAATATAAACAAAATCAAAGTATATTACGGACTAGTATTATTTTAATTAACATTTAAAATTATTCTAAATATTGCATATTCATCTAAATATCCTACTATGTAACATTTCTCTAACGTAAATTTGTATACCGTTTGTGCAAAAATAAATGTTTGCAGTACCAAAACCATATCCGCCAATCGTTCGGCGAGTCAAAGGAAGAGCCGTTGGGTTAAATTCAACTTCTACTAAGCAAAAGGGGCTTTCGTTTCTTGCAAAAACGGTATGTTTATTGATATTTAAATTTCTATAGATTAAATCCTGAGGAGGATCCAATTGCCTAACATTTTTGTTGCATCAGCAAGTTCACTAGTTTGAATACTCTCCACCATGCGGTTAGGGGCGAGGAAGACGTGATTTCTGGTTCGGTCCTGGAAGTGGATTGGGCCAGAGTGACGTTGGAATCGGTCTTGGAGGTTTCCTTCTGGCCGTTGTTGCCGTTGTTGATCGCTGGAGAAGTCATCTTGGTGCCCTGGAAAATTCGAAAGATTATTAAATGATTCGAAAGCGTTGGAATTGGTGTTTACGACGCGACCCAACCAAACCCAACGGTTTCCAAGTTTGCGAGAAGCACTGAAGACGCCATCTGTATGGTGAAACGTCTGCAGTTGAGCATCGATCACGGCAAAACAGCTCGGAAAGTGTACAACATTCAAGTGACACCGGCCTTGAAAACCTACTATTTTTAACTATGTTTAATAATTAATTTATTCTGTATTTTCAGATACAGATATCTGCTACTACAAAAACTACGATTACTAATGCAATTTTCTAAGACTATTGCAGAAAATTGCGATTCGATTAAATATAGTTTTATTCAGGTATTCTATATTGAAGTATGACGCGTGATAAAATAAGTGTGACCTAATCAACCTCACAACCTACATAAAAATCTTACGTAAGTAAGGTATAAATAAAATTGCAATTAATAGCGAGTTACTGCTACAACCAACTTTATTATATACGCTTTATTTCTGTCCCATTCCGTCATGTTGTGGAACGGTCTTTTATATAGGGTGTTTCATAATATATGCGCAGGACTTCAGGATGTGATAGCTTATTTAATCGTTAGAACAAGTAACAAACCCAAACGTTAACTTCATAGTTGCAAAATTAAAAAAAAATCGTACACAGTTAAATTAATACTACTTGATAAAAAAAATTATAATACATTTAGTAAAATACAAATTTTATTTCAAAAAATTTACCATGTTTTTCAACATAAAAGTAGATTTTTCTCGAAAACGGTCAACTTTAGAGCTTATGACCAAGAGTACATTTTTTGTGTAGAAAACATTGGCGGTTCAAATGGGCTCAAAATTGTACTTTTTCCAGTGGCGTAGAAGTTGGGGAGAAAAACACCCACTTTCCCTTCAATATCATCATCAATTATGACTTTGAAAAAAATTTTCTCGCACAGAACATAGCTTATTATGAGCTTATTATAAATGCTTACAAAAGCTGTTTTCTGAACGATAAACAGTTCCGGAGATATTCGCAAAAACAACAATTTCAAAACCCTGTATCTCGAAAATTGTGCATTTTAGATGGTAAGTTAATACAACCTTTTTCAAATTTTTGGACGAGCTATGTCATCATTAAGTCCTGCGCATATATTATGAAACACCCTGTATATGCTTTATCGCTAATATACCACATTTTATACGCTTATAGTTCTTTCATGATTGTAGACAATATTTTTGCATTGCTAATATCTAAGTAGATGAGCTAATCACTGGTGAAGATTTATTTGATAGATACACATTCTACAATATTCCTACGTCTTTAGGCAGGTTTCCACTTTTATCTGAGTCATTAAATGTTAAAAAAACGTTTCGATTTGACCAAATCTATTCCAAATTGTCTAAATTACCTATATCTTTAATTTATTTCAATGCATATACAATAGTGTATCCATCTTATAAACTTCCACCTCTTTATTTTTTTTCATATGGCATCATCATTGTTCGTAATTGATTTACGAACATTTTACAGTAAACATTAAACAATAGTTTATTGTAGAACCCTTTATAATGGCGTAAATAATGATGTAAGGCTAAACTTATATAAGGATCTAACAACGATTTAGTTTAAATATTTGTGTATGTGGTTAAATTTTGTTTACACAAAAATAAACCATGTAGTTTAAGCAGTAGTGTGTTTGTTACAAACACTACTACTGTACTGTACTGCTTACACGTCTAGATTGTCATGAACATCAGGAAGTAATTCGCTACTTGAATTTATAATATTTCATGACTTTATGTGAATAATACAAATACATTTGTCTTATCATTTTTATAAAAAAAAAACGGTGTATTAATATGAACTACGGTTCATTCATCATTCATTTGGCCCCTTTCTCCTTTCCATACAAATTTGGAAAGTGAGGATCTTGATGGTGAATTGTGTTTTGCCGCTTGCGTGTATTTGTGTCATGTTATACGCATACTTCGACCACAGCGTTTTCGCATCAGGCAGTGTTGCCAGGTGGAAAAAATTCAGTGCATGAGAATAATTTCAAAGAAGCATGAGGTTTGGAGAAAAAAGCATAAAATGGCTTAATTTATCAAAAAACACCTCTTGACACAGCTTAATTTTTAATTACTTTTGTAATGCCATTTTTATTGCATTCATAATATTACATTGTAGGTAGGTACTTATAGGTACTTACTTAAAAATTATTAACCACATAACCTTTCTAATTTATTTTATTGTTATGCCGGGCGAACGTTGAGGCGCAGTTGACGTGACGCAGGGTGACTCACAGGTCGTAAAATCTGTTGTTTCCAGAAAATGTAGGTACCCTTACGGAATAGAGTTAAGAATCACTGCAATACAGCGTGAATACAGCACACACACCGCATATCCGTAGACTGTCATATCCGTGTATGTATTAATTGCTAATTATTAAGAGAGCAGTTTACAATAAAGGACATTTCAAGTACCCAAATATTGTAGATACCTACCTCTATCTATTCAATTTTCCCTCGATTTTGCGTTTATTTCTTGTTAGGTCTTTTTTTGGTAGATTTCAAAGAGTAATTTTAATAATTTTATTATTTCTTTTTGTGTCTATTAAAAAGCATGAGATTTTGTAATCAAAATATGAGAGCATTTCCTCGGAATGCATGAGATCTCATGCAAAAGCATGAGACCTGGCAACACTGGCATCAGTTGACCGGACAGTTAGATTTGCAATGGCGAATTGGCGTTGGCGATACGGAACCGATTATCGTAGTAGTGGGGAATGCTAGATCAATGCACGTCGCCGCGCCTCTTATACTTCGTACCTTCCCTGGGATGAAGCGGCAATTTCTACTTTCTCTGTATAGATCCGCAATTTCCGAATCTGTATATTTATCAGCGTACGCCTGTAGTCTTGAAACATTTATTCGATAGCAAATTTGATTTGAAAACCTGTATCCCAACTAGCACAATTAGTCGTTGGAACGTTGTTACGTCTATTGTAGGTACTTTAAAGTATTTGCCACTAATCATGAGTACGTAATATAAACGTTGCTAAAACTGAAATGGAGAATAAGTTTTTGGTGCCCGGCTACGTTCCGGTGACGTTTCCGGAACCTGCAGGGTCACGTTCCAGCGACGTTGTGGTTCCATGGTGGGGACTTTGCGGCATGGAAACCACAACTTTTAAGGAACTTCAACAATTTCTCACCACCCTTTCATATTAGTATGTTGCTCTCTTTATCTAGCAGTATTATTATATTGTATTTCTTTCTACATATTCCATCTCAATTTTCTTAACTCTAAATCAAGTACGTATTAAGCAGATATTTAAAATGCAGTACGTATTACTTACGCAAGTGAAACATGTAGGTGCTTGACATAAATTTTTATACATAAATGTATTCAATTTCATGCAAAAATAACGACAAATGCTTTATTTGTGAAGTTGTGTGTCTTGTCTATCAAAATGACACATTTCGCAAATCTTACTTCGTAAGTCGTTTGCTCTAAGAAACGCAACTTGAAAGTAACATGTCATATAGAAACTGGCAATACGTAACTTCCAAGTAATATTTACTACAAAGTATCGAGCGAGGCTGTAGCGTTACTTTGAAGTAGCAGTAAAGTTGTGACTACCACACTATATCTGTACAAAGTTCCCACTACTACTTCTTAGCAACATTTTTCCTGCTGTTCATTCTGATCGCGGTACGATCGAAGTTTACTCCTTAAATTTTATCTTCTGGTAGTAGTTGAGAATACTTAGTTAATAGTTATAAAAAATGTGGTATATTTTCAAAAAGACAAAAATTACACTCCACACGTGACATGATCAAATAGACTAGATTAAACAAACAACATAAAGGCTACCAACTTTGGGAAACTAAATGGTAAAATTCACATCATGGTATGATGTGTGACAGGATGATATGCACTTTGTAGTTGCTGTGTTTGATGGTTTTTAATACTTCTACAAGTAGTGATAACGCTGTTTAGACTAATAAATATCACTTACAAGTTCCACGACTTTAAACAAATAATTAACATTCCCTGAACGTAGCGACAACTGTCATAACTACTTGAAGGTGATTGTAACTTTGAAGTAATATTTTAGTAACATGATAGTCGCTGCTACGATTATTTGCCAGTTTCAAGTCATGTAAACTTAAAGGTCGTTGTATTGGTAACTAAGACATCTCCGAAATCAGGGGAGCTACTTAGAAGTCATATAACTGTAAAACAGCCAGGAGTAGTCGAAGATCCGTAGCAGTGACTGTGACTTTGTTGCATAAAATTATTTATACCACAAAGTAGCAAATTAGTGTCGGTTACGTAATAGTTACTCTTTGAAAATTCCAGTCTAGTTAGCGTTAGTTTGGTGCTATGAATGTAGGTGACTTATAAATAAAATTAATTTTAGGTATTATTTTAATAAAGTAGTCGAAGAGAACCTGTAATAATATCGACAATGATTTTTCGTGCTTTAATATCTTCAATTGAGTTATTTGTTAGAGTGATTTTTGTCCGTTCAATGCTCCCCTGTCATTGATCTTCGAAATGATGAGTTGTTGATTTTTTAACTAGGATAGTTTCCATAAGTGAATTTCTATAAAATGTTAACTGATCATTAAATATTTTTAACATATTTGCAGCGCTGGACTTCACGGACTTTTTTAAATAAGATTGTAGTTCAAAGCAAAGTTTTAGATTTCAAACACGGTGCATTTTTTAGCGGGCACCAAGCGTGCGTTTTGGTTTTATGTTGCTTTTTATCGCAGTGAAGTGGTAATATAACACGTAGGTATTGAAATATGACTCGATAAAAAGTAAACTGCTGGTGGGCGGATATTGAATTATGTTCTGTGTGCTTTGGAGAACATAATTGTTTATTACAACAGTCAACACAATCCATTACAGTCGAAACTATTAGTAACTAGATTATCCAAAAATTTAGATAACTTATCTAATGATAATACTTAACACAATTTTGCAATTCAAACCAGTACACTATTAGCAGTAGGTACTTATTACTGTTTTAATTAATGTTACTACATACTAAGATATTAATCTAATTCAGATTAAATTTTTTCAAAATCTTATCACATGAAATAGTGATATCGAATATCTAGGTATACTAAGAAAATATAGAAGACGATATACGACTTTATGCGGTAAGAACTGTATTGAAATTAAATTATGGAATTAGTTTAATACTAAGAAAGCTAAACATAAAATATATGGGGGTGAAATATTGTAGGTGTTATTAAATTCTTGTCAGGGCCAGTAGTATCTACCTACTAAATGTAGAATTTCTTTAAAAAATAGGTACTTAATTAGGATTAGGGCCCAATGTATCACTTAAGTCAGTCAAAAGTAATTTTTTGATAAGTATCTTTACTTTAAAATAAGAGAATAAACGCGCTGAAAAATGTATTTAAGATAGAAGTGGATATTTTGAGCGATTTTTTTCAAAAATGCTTATTTTTTACTATTGTTTACTATGGTACTATCCATTACAACTTTTAATTCTAAATAAATCCTTGTTTTTGACATTTCTAAATTATTTTAATTATTTCAACTATTAGCATTGGAAGTTTATTTTATTCTTATGTGAAGGACCTATAGGGTTGAACCAAATTTTGTAATCATGTCTTACACATAATCTCCTACTAGAGAATTTGTTTACTGTTTAAGAAATGTATTTTAAGCTATTATGTATCAAATCCCCTACAATTCCTATCAATGATACATATTAGTAAAATACCTTCCTTAAACAGTAACAAAATGTTACAAAAGCTAATAATAAGGAATATATGGGTAGATATTGTGGGTGTAATTCAACGCAGGTTGGGGCTTTTGTCCACTGAGTAGTTAGTTTCACACAATATTGTTAATACCTGAAAATATATGAAAAAACTAGAGAATTTGTGTCTAATGTGTTGGATATAAAAAAACTAATATTAGAAATACTAAGAAAAACCTTCTCTTTATAATAACTAAGTAATCGAATTCAATGTATTGTTAAATCCTCGAACAGGTCGATTTTTAATTTAAAAAATACATATTTTAGCGTAAAATGCGATTTTCAAATGTCATTTGTTTTCGAGTAATGACGTCATCGATTTTTTTAAATGGCAACACCATATTTTTCCTTGATTCTGAAAGATCTTTTAATTCTCTATCAGACAGTACTAAAATTTTGCCCTCTTACATAGGAAAGTTTTCGAGTATATGACGATTTAATGATAGAAAACGTAAATTTTATCCATAAAAAAGTAACAATTCTGAGGTATGTAAAATAAAATACAATTGATTAAATTTTATACTTAAATTAAATGTTCGAATTGCCATCCACCAACATTAATAAACCACGTAATTTAGAAGAACTTCAAAATCGCATTCGGGACGAAATACGCAGAGTTACCCCAGAAATCATTCATAATGTGCAAGAAGAATTTCTTCACAGACTTGCGCATTGTCAAGAAGTTGGTGGATGGCAATTGTTACTTTTTTATGGATAAAATTTACGTTTTCTAACATTCAATCGTCATTTACTCGAAAACTTTCCTATGTAAGAGGGCAAAATTTTAGTACTGTCTGATAGAGAATTAAACGATCTTTCAGAATCAAGGAAAAAATATGGTGTTGCCATTTAAAAAAAAATCGATGACGTCATTACTCGAAAACAAATGACATTTGAAAATCGCATTTACGCTAAAATATGTATTTTTTAAATTAAAAATCGACCTGTTCGAGGATTTTTCCCAAAAAATAATTGTTTCGTTTTTATTGAATTTATTCCATACTTTTGGCGCATACTGTATAATATTATTTTGAATTCTATTATTTTCAATAATTCATCAAAGCTGTTTACGATCATCCTATAATATTGTTACGGAAGCTCATCTACCTGTTTAGTTTGATTCTAGACGCGTTTTCGAGACCCCGGAAACTTCGAGAATCCTAAATAAATATATACAGGCTGTCTCACATAAGAGGGCCACTCCCATGTATCTCGCTTAATATACGAGACACGTCAAAAATCGTTAAATGTTTTTTGTTGCATTTTTTGGAGGCCTTTATGCTCGTAAAAACAAATTTGACATCCATGGCCAACTTTATGACAAATAACCAAAAAACCTGTAAAGTACCCAAACTTTAAGGCTGTCTAACTTTTTTATTTTATGAGATAGAGAAAATTTATGGGTAATAAATTTGGATTGCAAAATTAATACCTTTCACTTGATAGCAAGATTCAAAACCAAATATCTGGAAAACCGTGCCAGACAGCTACTTCCATAAAGTATACCTTTTTTGTGTAAAAAAATTGGAAAATAAGAATTTGACACCAAAGATGAGATACCTTGAAGTATAAAAAGGTCATGTCGTTTTTAACACAATCAATATACTGTAACTAGCGCCTTTTTAAATTATAACCAAAATGTGAATATATTTCAAATCCTCGTCCCAAAGAACCCCAAGCCTCAAAATTTTGTGTACATATTAAGAAATATATGAAAAAAAACCTAAAATATTTTACATTTAACACCTTTTATCTCTTTAACTGCCTACATATTAACTTTAGCAATCGACAAAATCGCAATATATTTGCTTCGGGAATCTATCCTTAGATTTTGGCCCATTACTTCGGCACCACTCTGTATAGTCGACAAATAGGCCTTTTTAAATCGTTATTAAAGTTTATCAGTTGTCACCCATAAATATTTAAAAGTAATTGAGCTACGTCCTGTATATTTTGACTGCTAAATTTCTGATTCAACGATACGCAATTCACTTGTAAGAATGAATGGTTGGTGAAATATTAGCATAACAAGGAATGATCAGAGAAGTATATAGTTCCTGAAAAAGATGGAACAGATATTTTACTAACCCAAATAGTCCATAATTTCAAAAATGGTTGTTTACTGTGTCTGTCAAATAAAATCTAATTACACAATCAACGCCTGAATACATATTTATCCTTAATCTTTTTATACTAAGTGACAAATTAAAGCATTTGTTCTAGTAATTCTATAAGAATGTCAGTGACCAAAGCCTACTCGATCTCGATAGTAAATTACCTACATGCCTATATACGTCACTTTTAATGATCTATTCTTGTTGGAGTGATATTACGAAACCGAATTTGAATGGTGGGTGTCCAATTAAGTTTTTATTGATTAAAGAGACGCACCCTTTTAAGTTGTGGAAAATTTAAGAATGAAAATGAAGTAAGAACCAAAAATCGACTTAACAGTGCAGCACTCAACCGTATTTTACTTTTCAAATACTAAATATGATTTTAAATATTACAGATGCCTACATAATTAGGGCGAAAACGAATTAAAAATTGTTAAAAATTATTTTATCTAGTAGCAGAGGGACCTAATTAAAACATTAATATAAAGTGTATGAAAAATTTTATGGTTTTCTGCAAAACTGTGGTGTCATTTCAACACTTAGATGATAGATGAATAAATAAACTAATAAACTCAGTAATTGATGAAATCACTGACTCTGACTACAACACTACGACTGCTATTATTAGTATTAACAGAATTGAATTTCCCAACAACACAAGAAGTTTAAATATTTATCGGCGTGAAGTACACCTTGCACTAATGGCCTACAGATGGCGACTGCAACAGATTCTGTCAAAAATGTTTCAGTACTTCGCAAATTTCATTTTTCGCGTATTATTTGTGTATTTAAATGCCGAGATGACATATACGGTGCTAATTCAACAATATCAAGACTTTTTCCTAGTAGATAAAATATTATACCGAATTCTCTTTGAACCATATTGAACAACTGCTGCAATGCTTGGCGATTAACGTGTGGCGATGTTTTTATGTATTTGTGCATAGTTGCGTGTAGGGAATCCACCTGGTCGTGGTCGATGCGCCGAGTATCTCGCTTTAAATGATGATAATAGTCGAGGGAAGGAAAAGTCCCGAACAAGCACTGAGCAAGTACAAAAATCTTTGCAATAACAAGTTTTAATGTAAAAAAGTAAGAAAACACAAAATAATTCAACATTCTTGAAACCTCTCCAAATATCAATTCTGGAAATAAATATTATTAAGGTAGGTGGTACCTCTCTGTGTTACCTGTGTTAAATAATCTTCAGTTTTTTACTTAAGTAACTACAAACTTTTATTTTATTTTATTTTATTGCCTCCAATAGAAAAACAAGAAATAAATCTAAACAGTGCAATTTATCGACATAATACAAATATACCTTATTTGTGAAAAATAGATAGAAGAACATTATTTTTTATTAAAACTTTCGTACGCACACTGATAAAAAGAAGTTATAACCAGTTTTTATCAACCAAGAGTACCTACATATCGTAGCGCCCTCTAGCGTCTATAGCAAAATTAAGTACGGATTCGTTTTTCTCGTCCCAGAAAACCCTCTAATCCAAATTTTCAAAAGAATCCTATGAAACATTTCTAAGAAATTTTAAGAATTTCGAATTCAAAATTTGAACTTTTTGATGTAAGAATCTACTCTTGCTCTGCCTCCCATTAATTTCGAGACACCCTTTATATACTCATATTTGTAGCGATAACACAAATATACAGGGTGCCGAAAATTAGTATCAATCCGTTAACCATAGATAGCTGATATGAAAATAATGGGACTTTCATTAAGCCACTTTTCATTTAGGAGCCCCATTTTTGAAATACAGGGTGTCAAAATGTAAATGTCAAAAGGAAATTTGTCGATAACTCCGGTAGAATTAGAGATATTTGTTTGAAATTTCGCTAATATTTTTCTTATACAGACACACTTTCAGTATACTTTTGGTAAAAAAATCAAAGCACGAGCGGAGGTGAGGGGTTAAAGTGCATTATGACCCCTCAACTTTTCATACGCGCGCCTATGGTAAAAAAATATATTTTCTTAGATAAAGCGGCTTTTATTTTAACTTTTCTTATTCTTGCAAGATTTTGATTTGGAGCCTGGGTTACCAGATATTGTAACTTATTTTAATAAAGTTTACAATCCGTTTTGTACTATAAATTTTATTTAACATTTAACAACATGAAACAAACTGCATATATTTCATATTACAAACAGAAATTAAATTCAAAAAATTATATTAAATGTTCAACATGAGTACCACCTTCGGACGCACATCCTGCATCTCTTTATAAACGAGAAACGAATATTTTGAAAAATATGTGGTTTCTACCTAAATTGCTCGGCTCCTTCTAGAATTCTTAATCTTAAATGTTGTTCATCCACAATTGGAACCATGTAAACAAAATCTTTCATAAACCCCCAGAAACAGAAGTCTAAGGGCAAATCATCAAGTAAGTCAGCAAAGAGGTTTGCAGAAAATACAAAAATTCGACAACATTCAAACGGGGGTAAAAAAAACGGGTCTCAAAGAAAAATATCAATTATTCCTGCCCATACGTTTACTTTAAAACTTACTTGATGATGTGCCTCTACAATGAATTTCGGATTTTCAGCAGCCCATGTATGAGTATTATGAATATTCGTTACTCTGTTACGAGTAAACGTGGCCTTATCGGAAAATAAAATAAATTTACTAAAATTAATATTATCATTATTTTCTTGGCATATCCAATTACAGAAAGTGACTCCTGCTTCTGAATCTAAAGGTAGAAGTGCCTGCACTTTTGTACATGATATGGGTACAGTAATTGCTGTTTGAAGACACGTCGCACATCATCTGACTTAATATTATTGTTGCCACCATTATTAATTTGATTAGCTAGTATCCTCGTACTTATACTCGGAGTTTCTTCGACAATTTGAAAGATTTGCTCCTCTTCGTCAGGACGTAATTTGAGTTGCCGTCCACATTGGCCCACCCTCCTATGTTTAAAGTTGCCAGATTCTCTCAGACGGTTGACTAAACTTAAGAAAAATCTCCTTTTGGATGGTGCCTGGTTGGAAATTTGTCCGCATAACGCCTAGCATTAGAGTTACATTTTCCTAAAAGCAAGAGAAATTAAATTGTTTAGGGTCGAGATTATAATTAACACTTATTAAGAAAAAATCATATTACTTTTAATAAGTACTAACTTACCCGTTATTAAAATCATATCGGTTATTTCAGAAAATGATAGCAAACCTTCTCTGTTCGCCATTTCTTATTGAACACTTCTATTTTTTTTTCTATTTAACTTATAAATTATTTTGACAACCAAATGTACCTACCTATCTGACTTTGTTTTCAAAGCCTACAGAGAACTTATTACTTGAAACACTTTTACCAAATCCATACTATCCGTCCAAATACGTTACAATATCTGGTAACCCAGGCTCCAAATCAAAATCTTGCAAGAATAAGAAAAGTTAGAATAAAAGCCGCTTTATCTAAGAAAATATATTGTTTTACCATAGGCGTGCGTATGAAAAAGTTGAGGTCATAATGCACTTTAACCCCTCACCTCCACTCGTGCTTTGATTTTTTTTACCAAAAGTATACTGAAAGTGTGTCTCTACAAGAAAAAAATATTAGCGAAATTTCAAACAAATATCTCTAATTCTACCGGAGTTATTGACAAATTTCCTTTTTGACATTTACATTTTGACACCCTGTATTTCAAAAATGGGGCTCCTAAATGAAAAGTGGCATAATGAAAGTCCCATTATTTTCATATCAGCTATCTATGGTTAACGGATTGACCTACTAATTTTCGGCACCCTGTATATGTAAGACAAATGTTTTATTAAATACATTACACTAAATCCAACTATTAAAAAATGTTCCATCCATCTTAATTCGTCAAGATCACTGTTTGGAAATTGTCAAAAAGAATTGGTTTATGCCCTTCAACGTACCAGTATGTAATTATTTTTAATGACGCATCTTGTTTTTTGATCAATGGCATTGGATCTAAGCCAACTGATCAAGTCTTAGGTAATCATTTAAAACCATTAATATGTATAAACATTTAAAGAATAGTTATGCAACGTACGATTGTAAAATTCAGTCACATGTCCAGTTCTTCAAATTTCACGGAAACTTTCATAATTCTCGAGTGTAACATAATCCAAAAGCACAATTAATGAGGTAAAATACACGAATGTCCCAATGAAGTGGCCTCAGAAGAGTCTTAGCATAAAATAGAATGGATAAATATTACTAATAGCTCTCGTGAGGCAGACATCCAAACGAATTTCCCACTAACACATACACTTAAGGATTTTTAAGAGCGCGGACAACTTTCCCTTTATGGATTCGATGACATAACAATTTGACAAGTTGAATTATGCAACGAAAAAAAATACTGACCCAGTTTCCTTATTTATACAATTAAAGATAACCGTTCCTCGTTTCGTATGCTATTTACATTTCATTTGAATTATTCGTGTAGTAAATTCCGAACGATGTGAACCACCTTTGTTTAAATAAACACCATAGATAATCGTGTTTGGCTGTAGCATCGTGAAACATGAAAACAGAAAATATTTTTTAACTAGATTCGACCGAAACTGGGTTAAGGCTGGGTTAGAAATGTGGTTATTTGCATAAAATGAAGGTTGTCCTTCCTAGCATAGAGCAGTTTGTAATAAATAAGTTCGAGTTCTAAGATTGATTTATCTTAGCGGAAATACCTTTAATATAAAATAAAATTTTAACTTGACACCCTGTATCATTTTTATTATGTTACTTGGGATTTATGTATGTTAAATCGATTTATTTTCACCTAAGGAATCTGTCGTCTCATTTTTGCTACTTCATTTAAAACACCCTGTATATCGGAAATATAGTTCCGCACAAATAGATATCTAGTAATAATTTTTTTTTAAATTCAAATGGTGAAACATATGACCAATTAATAGGAATTCATGCATTAGGGAAAATGCCAAAACAAGTTGCTGTGTTTCTCAAATTGAATAATGCTCACCAGACATTGTTCCCGTAGAAGTGCAGCTACTCTATTAATAAATTCAGGAGCTGATTTCACAGCTTTAATAATGCGTGGTGCATGGCAATCTTTAATGGTAGTTGAAGCCTACATTGAGAAGTCCATAACTCGTAAATCAGTTGTTAGCAAAAACATTTTCTGCAGTGCGATTTTTTAAATAATTCAACCACTTTGTAGGATTAAATATTTCATAAACCATCTACTAGTGAAAATTTTCAAAACAAACAGGACAAGGGATACAGGGATTACAATAAATAAACATTCTTTTGTTAAAGAAGAAATTTTAATTTAGCTGCAGTAATAATTATACCTAGGCAATAAATGTGACACTTTAGTGCCTGACAGCTGTCACTAAAACTACGTCTTTAATGTCGGTTGGTGAAAAACTATTTTTTCAAGGTCAGGTTGTAGAAGAATACTTTAAAGTAACAAATCGCTTTAAAACATCTGCATATATAACAAATATTTGCACGAGAGTTCTATGTTATGTCGTTTATAAAAATGTTAAATGGGAAAGGATCTAGTTCAGAGCCCTGTGGCACTGCTATAATATTACGATCTCGACAAAGCTAAAGCCAGATGCCGGATAAACTAGCTGTGCTACTGTTGTACAACGAGCTACTGTTTGTTTGTTTTGGTTTCACAAACAAGCATTTTTCACATCAATAATTTTCGTTTTTGCCAAGGGTTGGTTTACAATTTTCTTTGTCATACTTTATTAATTATTAGATGATGTCATTTTTTAAATTAAAAAATCTCTGTCAGGAATTTTACTGCAATTATGGATTACACAATTGAGTATGTATGTTTACATCAATGAACTTTGTAACTAACGTCATAAATTAATAAATCACTATTGAAATGATTATTATATAATGTTACGTACATATATCGACATATTTTCACACTTGTGCCAGTTTTATAGCAGATAACTATTTTTTTAGATACAGATATACATTTTTATGCTGTAATTCGATTTGACGGCAGTAGTTTATATCTAAGGATTCAAGTTAACAAACATATAGTCCATATACAGTGTGACCTACCACGAACTGTCGCGATCCGATATATGAAAAAGTTAGTACAGAATGATTCTGAAGATTTAGTTACTTATCAACATCAGTAGGATATAGACGTTTTTACTATTTCCTGGTAAATACTAGTCAATACCATCTTGCTTATTTCAAATGGTATATTATTGCATTTTTCAAAAATTGGGAGCCAGTTTGTCAATTTAATAAGTCACTAAACTCGATTTTTTCAAATAGAACACTCGGTATATTATTCTACAGTTGAAAAAAGAATGATTTTGGGCGATATACAAAAATGGACTAAATTGTTTTATTATTTCACAGGGTACTTAGTAATATGCAGTTGTTGAAGGTTTGAACATTTTTAGGTATAATAAAATTCGTTAAGAGCGGCAATTTTTTGAAATAGTGTTTTCCACAAATACAAATAATTTTAGACATTTAAGAAAAGAATAATATAGGGCATACCAAATAACAGGAATGTTATCTCATACCACCATACCAGAATATTCAAAGGTACCGAAGTAAAACGAATGTATATCGAAAGAACGCGGTCTAACCAACAAATTTTTAGGTACGGAAATCTTTTAAAATACTTATTTTTGTACATTTAGCTGAAGATATAAATATTCTTATAACATAAACTTGCATAGTTTTGCATATAAGATTTTTCACTTTTGTTTCTAAAATATTATATGATAAAATTGCTAAAATGTGGGATTAGATATTTGAGGAGAATTTAAACAGTATATAAAAGTACAAAACATCAACAATTTTATTGTTGATATTACTTTTGTTCTACGCGTTTGATTTTTAAGATTTCTATACCTAAAAACACCACAAATTTGATCATTTTACGGCAAGAAATATGACGATCTTAAATAAACAGTTGAAAAGAAATGAAATTTTGGGCCGAGTGATACAACATTTGTAAATAATTTTAAGATTTCCGAGATACGTAATATAACGAATTTTCCTACCTAAATTATGTAATTATTAATTACCTACCTAAAAATGTTCAAAGGCTCATATTACCAAGTAGCCTATGAAATAATAAAACAGTTTAACCTATTTTTGTATACCGTTTTACAGCTCACAACTATCTATAACTTGTCATTCTAGTTTTAACGTTGACAATATTTTTTACTTGATACAATAACTCAGCTTCCGCATTCAAAGTAAAATTGATGACAAAGTATTGTATTCAACGACTAAAGATTTTCCGGGTTGGTAGCCAAGTCGTCGGTTAAAATGAAACTTTAATGCTGAGTTTTACATATTCTTTTGAAGAATAGAACGACGGAAACGTGCCTTAAAATATCAAGCCATTGACAGCGACATGAAAAGTCTGTAATACAAACTGTATTCATTTTATTGTCAGATACCCTTAGTAACTGTTAATGTACTTAAAACAATGACAAATTTAAAAACTTATAAAGAATACTGTAAGTTTTTGGAATAAACATAAGCAAGACAAATGTATATAAACTGAAGCAAGGAAAAACCTTCAAATTAAGAACAGAAATACGAAATTTTTATATTTACTAATAGTTATCATCAAAATGCCATCAATTTTTCATAAGAACGCTATACTTTTCCTTATTTGAATATTATTAGCATTATTTCTTAACTGGATACTTCATTACTTATTGTTCATTCCTTAATCAAACCTAACCTTTAAAATTCACTGGTAATTCTGTCCTTTCTTATTTTGCTGTTGGCATGTTTCACTCTGTTGACAAATTGTAAACTAGAATTCCTTCTAGGTATGTCGGAATGAGTAAAATTATGTTTTATGTTCGATTTTAAGACTTTCAGAACCCCCCCCCCCATGGGTTGGGTTGGTTGGGTCATATAGGTAATGTCTCACTACAAACCTGCAATCACTCTATTCGCCAAGATTTAGCAACGCGGTCAGTGAACTAGATCTCCTACGGCAACCTTACATTAAGGTTCATCTGCATTAAATCATTTAAAAATTAAAGGATATGGATAAATATTTAAACGCGACAAAAATATGGACAATGGAGACCTCGGAAAAGGACCATCTCGCCACCAAAAAAAGCAAAGCGCCTTTGCAGCTATCGACCAACGTGGCAGACTGAGTATATTTGGCTAATAAAGGGTTCAAACTATTTTTCTGCAAGATGTCTAGTATGCAAAAAGGATTTTTCAATTAGTCACGGTGTCCTTAGTGATGTCAAACAGCACTCTAATACAAAAGAGCATAGAAGACGCGAAAATGTCGAAATCTTCTCAAGTTTTAATAAAATATTTTGCAAACGGAGAAAATATTCAAGAAACTGTCGATGTTACTGCAGCAGAGCTTGGGCGGATCTTCCACTGCGTTAAGCATAGTCAACCTTACAATTCGTTAGATTGTATGGGCTCAAACTTTTACCAAAAATTATAAAAGATTCTGAATTACTAAAAAAATATTGTCACAGAATTTGCCCCACTCTCACCCAATTCGACAACTGTGGTATCGCGAAACGCTAGATTGCCCCGATCGCCCCTACGCGATTAGACTTATTTTAAGCAATTTGACCTTGAAAATTTCAAAATTTTTGCTTGCGGCGCTAACCTCCCTCCCCTCTTCAATTGATATAATAAAAAAATAATGTGTCCCGTATCATAAAATTCAAAAGATGGCAACCCTGCCTGCAACTAAGTTCTAATTTTATTTTTGTCATTTTTGTAACAAATATTGTTCGTACCTGTTTATAATGAGATTTTTTTGATTTACTTTTTATTGTTTCAATTTATTAAAAGTTATTTATTTTTTTCATTAAAAAAATCTAGTCTGAAATACTTTTTTCACTGAACCCCCCCCATGTCCAATTTCTGGCTACGCCACTGGCCATGGCTAAGGATTTACGTCCAAAACAAACTTAAAATTGTCAAAAGATGCAAATAAGTTTTGTCTGAACTATTTTTTTTAAAGAAGATGTTTTAAAAAGTTATAAACATTATTCTACACATAATGGGCATCCTATTGCATATGGAAGTACTCGTACACTAAAGTTATTTAAAATAACAATTTTTTGTCAACTTTCCAGTATCCTTTGGTGGCTTAACAAACCAATTTAGAATACAAAACTCTCTTCCATGTACACGAAATATTGGGACACCCAGTATAAATTTTGAATCGAACTATTTTTGTTTGTTCCAAAAATACCATGGAATTTGGAAATTATTGAAACTGTTATGAGGAAACATCCCGATTCTTAATACCGCAAAATACTATAATACTTAATTGAACAATTTAATTATGTCACTTAGGAAGAATTATCATTAATTATTCATATTTATTAAATATTACAGTTGGTGTAATTACCATGTTAGTATAACTATTTTTTTGAGGCAATCTGTTAATATTGCCTTGAAACTCATCATAATAGCCTATTTACGAGCAGTAGTACTATTTGAAAACAAACTGTGTGTGTACCACCTCACTACTAAAAATAAACACGCAAGGTTCACTATTCACAAATTACCAACGCCAACTGCCTACTATCTTCCTGCTTTCCGTCTCGGCGAGCTTTCCGCAATTTAAAGCTTCTCCGTCCCCAATTAAACCCAGTTAAAGTGTTATTCCTGACTGCTCCCCGACGTAATCAGAAAACGGATCTTGGCAGAGCTTTTCTCGGCGTGGACCTTGACCTTTTGACCCGATGGAATCCAACCAACGCGAAGGATTTGCTCTTATTCGACTTGGTGGCCTAGTTTCCATAGTTGGCACATTTCGGATACATGCTTTTGTGTAAAATAATGGAAAATATAATCTACACACCGCTCCCTGACATTGTATTTGTTTATTTATATGATAATACGTCGCGTCAGTGTAAAATAAAATGATCAATATAACAGCATAGCTAATACCTGATCGACCATATTTCTATTTTAGAAGAATCATTATTAACAGTCAAATTTTAATTTAGATAAATATATATTTAGTACTGATTTTATTAAATTCAGTACAAAATGAACCAAATGTGAGATGTAATGTGTCACGGAATGATCAAATTTCTGTCATTAGGTACTAAAATCTGAAAAAATAAAACATGCAAAACAAATGTAAGCACTAAAATAAAATACTATATTTAGTGGAAAAAGTGGTTCTTTATTGTACTAGTGTACTAGTGCAATAAAATGTTTATTGCATTCATCTGTCACTCTACAATAGCGTTTTGTCATCATGACAAACATAAACGTTCAAATCGATGTCACATTTTCCTAGACTTAGTGTCATCTAAAAAACATTTTTTGGTTTTTGCATGAACGTTGAAAAAATATTGTATGCAACTCGTACAAAAAGTGCTTATTGCACTCGACGTGTTGTCCTACTCGGTCTGACGGCCTCGTTGAACAATTTCACGTCATGTGCAATAAACACTTACTTTTTGTACTTGTTGCATAAATAACTATTAAAGTGCCAATAGGAGAGGCAAAAGCCGCTCAATATAACATAATTTCAGTGTTGATTTTATGGGGAAAATCTCACTTTTCAATTTAGATTTAAAAGGTCGTCATCTAGTAGCAAAATTTGCAAGTGGAAAATAAGTTTAATGAACCTCGGGGTCACTTTTATTATTATTTTATTATTCATATTTTTTTCCGGGAGCTGTAGAGTAAGTAATTTTCGAGATACTGGTGCTACCCGACTTTAATGGGACACCCGGTACATGTGTTCGTTAGTAAGGTAAATACTATTTAAAAACTAACAGCAACTTTGGCCACGAAGTGAATTCAAATAAGCATTCCCATGCAACTGGGTATGTATTTTTAAATTCACGTGGGTACGTGAAATGACACCTATCGAAAGGAAACATGGGTTGCCTCTAAAATTACATCTACCAAAACTGATACAAGTCTATAAATAATTTATTCAATTTCATTTAACTATGTTTTGTCTTCCACTCACTTCAGTTAAAATGACAAAGTATTTCTCATTTAAATTTCTCACATTTCTGGTATTTTAAAATTATGGAATTCCAGACTTAGATATCATACAAAGCAGAACTTAGTCCAGTGACACCTGTGATTCCATTTATCTTGGCAAGTGTTACGATTGACACAATGACAAATTTTTCGTGTTGTGGCAAATTTTGTAGTTGGCACTAGAATAATAGGTATTTATCTATGAAGGCCAAACGATGGCCTTTGTGATGACAATAATTTATTGTTTTATATATACCCATAACGAACAGATAGAATGTTACGGAGAGGTAATTTAAAATTTCAAAGGATTATTTGTTGATAGCGTAATCATTTTTTCATTGGATATATTCAGAAGTCATTAAATTAAGCATTTTTTAAACACAGTGCATGTCATATTTAGACAAAATTGAATAACTAAATTGATTTGAACGATTTTAAATTTTCAGCTTTATGAAACTATAACATACTATGGATTTTTAAAGAAATTAGATATACATGTACCCATTTTGATCATTCGTTATACAGTGTGTTCAAGTTTAACCTAGTTTTTTTTACGTATAAGAAACAGTGGACAATATTCTTCTGTATTTTAAAAGTCCGAAATCCAAAATTCATGACTTTGTGCGAACCTTGACATTATTAAAATGTGACAAATATTTTACTAGGAAATAGCAGTTATTTTATAAATATAAAATGCGAAAATGTAGGTAACACGTAATAGTATATAACTGTACCATAAAAACAATAATAATTATGAATAAAAAAACAATAATTTAAAAAAATCTACATTAGCCGTTTATCCACTAACTCCCTTTTTGGTTCTATACATTTTTCTATATTTTTTAACCAATAAAATCCGAAGTGACTTCGTTACTTCATAAATATGGTTTTTCTACTTTGTAAAAGCGAATAGTCAAATTTAAACGCGAATTTTATTTAAACTTTTGTGTGTAGGTTTATTCAGATATTATTAAAAACGTATCTAAGCAATGCTCTTTCAGTTATTCGAAAAAGTTTCTTGATAAACATTCTAAAAATTAGGGAAATTAGTCTTAATACGTTTAAATATAAATATTTGTTATAAAAAGGTTTGTTATTCTTCTACACCACAATAATTATAGAAAAACACATTTAAATTCAAAAATTAATTGTCAAATATATTTTAACACTTGCTATATGGATATATTTCGACTCAAAATCAAGTATTCTATCACCTCCTAAATTATTATTGTAACGACTTGCAAGTATATTTATAATTCAACGGTGCTTACTTTCATTGAGCTAAAATTGTATCAAGGATTAAATAATATTGTTAATTACGTGTTTAATTGGAATCTTCAGGGTGTAATTTTAAAATGAAATGATTTTTTCTATTTTCAGAAAGTTGCATTAAATATCTTTTCAACGAACAACGTTAAAAAAATAGGTAAATAAAATTAAAAAAAAAAACAAGTTAAATGGCTAATCTGTCTATTATTATTTATTTTCAGAAATTACAATGCTTCTCTTCTAGTACAAGTTAAATAATCAACGCAACTTTTTAATTTTTTGTATGATATTTGGAACCTACATAATATCTCAAATATTAAAATGATTAAAGTTTTATTGTGAAATTTGTATATTAACTCAAACACTGCGGCATTATTTAGATTTACAATTTTATATCGTTTCGTTTCAGTTTGATCCTACTTTTCGTCAGTATAGTAAGATATTCAGCGAAATAAAAGCCATAAAATTTATAGCCCATATGCCTGGATAAAATACGAGTACTACTGTTTGCTAAATTGCAACATTTTATTTAACTGAATTTTTCAGAAAGGTGTAATATATGTATATGTTTATTATTGATTAATCATTGTTATACTGGGTGTTTCTTCGGTAATCTAAATTATTTAAAGAGGTGGTCTTTTTAGAAACATACTTATTTTATTACTATACATATGACTTATGGTTGTTCAATTCACTTCTTTTTTCAAATTTCCAGTCTACATTAGGTATATAAAATACATATATGTTTTTAAATTTTGTATACAGGGTGTTTCAAAAGGTTTGCGTTATCGCTCGTAGGGAAATTCTTCATAAAATAATACAGAAAAACAGTTCTTGTTAGTATAAATATATTTTAATTTCTTGTCGTGTTTCCTTTGTGAACAGAATTTTTTTATATTAATTTTTTTCAGAACACCTTTAATAACTTGAATGATATTTAGGTGACGGTGACTTTCTTAAAGACGCCATATTCTTGAAATAGTGTTTTCTTTGCCATTTGAGAACTGAGTAATATAGAGCTTAGGAAATAAAAGGAATGTTATCTCATGCCACCTGCGAATATTCAAAGGTACCGAGGTAAAACGAATAGAACGACAGAAAGCGGTATAACCAACAAATTTTAGATACAGAAATTGTTCAACGTTTTTAAATTTAACTGTAGTGTAAGTATTGCTGTAACATAAACTTACACATTTCTGCATATAAGATTGTTCACTTTTGTTTATAAGTATGTGAAAATAATTTTTAAAATGTGGTGTTTGAATAGCAAAATAATGTGTGTTTCACAATTATTTTATTTGAGGAGGATTTGAATAGTAAATGTGGATAAGCGAAACATCAATAATTTTATTTTTAATATTACTTTCGTTCTACGTCTTTTATTTTTCGAAATTTCTGTCCCTAAAAACACCAACAAATTGATTAATTTACATGGAGAAATCCGGCGATCTTAACGTTTTCGGTGCCTGCAGTCAAGTAAACTTAAACCAGTAAATAATTTTGAACTTAAGTCACCAAACTGTTAACAAAAATAATATTAGATTAAACTCGTAACGTAATAATATCATATATTTAACCTTGTACATAAAAACAAAAGAAAAAAGATGTACATATTTATTTTACAAAATTGCTCTAGTGTCAGCGTAGTTAAAATATACAGGGTGTTCCAGAAAAATGGTCAAATATTTTACCAGTGTGTTCCACAAGCCATTTCAGAGTGGGATCTTCACATAAAATTTTTCAATTTGGGTCCTCCCTCTTGCGATAATCGAGTCTCAAAATGGCGGAAAAATAGTTTTTTTATTTTTCTTTAAAAACGGTTGCACTTAGAAATTTCAATTTTGGTACACATTATCAGTTAGTCAAAAGCTATTTCGTGGTGGTGTCTATTCCTTAGCTTATGTTTTTGGAGGGCGGGAATAAGCAACCCCTAGATTTATTTCTTTCAGAACTTTTTCCTGCAATGGCCGGTTTTAACAAAAGTTTTTTTTTAAATACTTCACCTAATTTTACTACTTTTTTCCCTCTTGTAATTTTGTCATACAACAAACAGTTTGCGCGGAAAAAAATAAAAATAATGTTTCTTACTCTAAACATCGTTTCGTCACCGGTTACTGATAACCGCAGTAGGCGGTTGCTATGATGATGTTTCTCTGTTGTCTTATAAAACAAATCAGTCTTGACAGTTTTTGCAAATATTTGAAAACAACTGACGCTTCCGTACAAATATTAGCGAAGAAGTTGATGGAATATGCATACCGCAGGATTGGCAACAGTTATAGGAATACCTTTGTTTACAAATATTTGCAAAAACTGTCAATTATAGATCTAATAGCCATTTGTTTGACAAGACAACAGAGAAACATCATCATAGCAACCGCCTACTGCGGTTATCAGTAACCGGTGACGACACGATGTTAAGAGTAAGAAAAATTATTTTTATTTTTTTCCGCGCAAACTGTTCGTTGTATGAAAAAACTACAAGAGGGAAAAAAGTAGTAAAATTAGATGAAGTATTTAAAATAAAACTTTTGATGAAATCAGCCATTGCAGGAAAAAGTTCTGAAAGAAATAAATCTAGGGGAAACATAAGCTAAGGAATAGACACCATCACAAAATAGCCTTTGACTATCTGTTAATGTGTACCAAAATTGAAATTTTTAAGTGCAACCGTTTTTAAGTAAAAATAAAAAAACTATTTTTTTACGCCATTTTGAGACTCGAATATCTCAACAGGGAGGAGCCAAATTGAAAAGTTTTATATGAAGATCTCCCCCTGAAATGGCTTGTGGAGCACACTGGAAAAATATTTGACCATCATTCTGGAACACCCTGTATATGTTTAAATGTTTTTTCAATTTCAAATTTCATCCAAATTGCTTTTGAAAAACCAAAGGGATAAAAAATCCTCAACATTCTGAATTTTAGATATAAAGCAGAAACTTGTGTGTCTTAATTTGTAAATATTTGTATAAACACCATGAATTCGTGCAAAATGAATATTGAAAAATTTAAAATTTTCAAAATTCAAAATAACACACATGTAAATTAAACATTTTTGTCTTCAAATAATTTATCGACATTTAAATGTTTACCAGAAGAACATATTTTAGATCATGTATTGTATAAGTATTAAACGTTTTCTCACGTACAGGGCGTTTTATATATAAAAAAATATATATAATATATTCCCATGAAAAAGGTTTTTAACTGTAAAAGCCTTGTGATTATTTAATTTTTGTTGGTAACATTGCATTAGTGGAAATTGTATGTAGGCGAATTTTAATACTATATTAGTAAATAAATTGTATTTGTGAAATTTTTAGTTTAATAATAATTGGGGCATCACCTATGGCTCAAACATTAGACGTTTTTGGGTAAATTCAGGTAAAATCATTTTAAAATTATTCTGAAGAATGATGTCTTACAATATTTTAGACTACTACTACTTTAGAAACATGTATATCATGTTTTTATTTAGTATTCTGGTGTAAAGCCCTTCATGGTTAATTTCAGAAGGCAAAACACTTCTAATTTTTGTACTTACTGTTCGATATCCTCTTTCTGTGTCTCTATCAGGGCACTAATTGCTGTCTTCAGGAGGTGTTGGTAACGGCGCGATCGGTGCTGCTGTGCGACGAGAGCTCTCCGGTTCACTGCTGTTCGCGTTAGAACTGAGAATTGCAGCTATTCGGAACCGACGTGCTGGTGTCCGTAGAGCTGAATTCGCTCGATATCTCCGCCACCGCGGAAATCGTACGGCGCGCCGTCGAAAAGCGGATAGAACTGGAGGAGAGGCGAGAGGCAGGACCGCACCCAGGCGGGTCGGATGGGCTGGAAGTGTAAATTTTTTGATTTTGGTTCAGTCACACTTTCTCTGTTTATACAGGATGTCTCGATAGTATGGGTGTACTGTGAGGACACATAAATGGAATGAGGTATATTCTATATCATCGATATAAGGGAATAAAAAAACGGCATAAGAAACTGCCATAAAAAACATCAAAGGGTTCCGCGTCCAGCTGGTCAGAAGTAGACAGGACCATATTTACTTTAGATACCAGTATTCACTCAATCTCGCCAATAATAATTTAAATTAATATATGTACTTACAAAGTATACAGGGTGTTAAAAAAAGAGTGTAAAATATTTAAGGAGGTAATAGTATGAACCAAAATAAGCAGAAAAGTCTCAATAAACATGTCCGCAAAGTAACGGTTGCGGACATATGGAATGTTTTATGTTTTTTAGCCCCTTGTTTATTTTGCAAAAACGTTGTGTATTTTCTTATAATAGTTGGTTGATGTTTAGTGAAATAAACAGTGCGTATTTGACAGTTGTTCTCAGTGCACAAGTTTTCTTTCGCTATGGCTGGTTACGTGCTAATTCGAACGCCACCGAAGCGCGGCGTCTTTATGTTGGCGCTTATACAAATCGCCAGATTCCTTCACAACACATGTTTGGTAGAATTCACCAAAGATTGCGTGATACCGGTTCCTTGAGCAAACAGTGCTACGGAGAATATCAGCCGAGGTAGGAATTAGTGGTCCTCTTGTTTGGAGAATCCTTCACGAGCAACTGCTTTATCCATACCATGTGCAACGTGTACAGGTCTTAAATCCAATAAATGGTCAATTTGGGTCGACAAAAATCCTCATGTTCTAAGAGAATTTGGACATCAGGCACGTTTTTCATTAAATATTTGGATGGGTATTGTAGGTGACTAGGTCCTGTTGTTTTACCACACCGATTAACAGGCGCTGCTTACCTCAACTTTCTGCAGAACACACTGTATGAGTTTTTGGAAGACATTCTTGATCCAGAGGCAACAAATGTGATTCCAGCATGATGGTGCTCCAGCTCATTTTTCCATGGCCGTTAGAGAGCATTTACACCAAACTTTTCCACATAGATGGGTAGGAAGGGCCGGACCTGTTTTATGGCCTCCAAGGTCGCCTGATCTGAACCCTCTAGATTTCTTTGTTTGGGGATATTTGAAGACATTAGTGTATGGTACTCCTGTAAATAGCCTGGAAGAGCTGCTGCTACGGATTAACCAAAAGTGTCAAGAAATCCAAACCAATGAGGGTGTTTTCGAAAGAGTTCGAATATCGTTGAAACGAAGATGTCGTGCCTGCTTGGAAATGGACGGAGTGCACTTTGAACCTTTTCTGCAACTTTGTTTTTTATTTGTTAAAAACTTCCTTTGTCGGTTTATTCCTAATAAAATAAAATGTTTGAAAAACGAATAGTGGTCCATATCTCAGCAACCGTTACTTTGCGGACCCATGTTTATTAAGACTTTTCTGCTTATTTTGGTTCATACTATTACCTCCTGAAATATTTTACACTCTTTTTTTAACACCCTGTATAACAATGAATGTAAATGTGACGATTTGGGAAAAAAACAATTCATATGTACATATTTTGATAGGACAGTTTATTCTTTTCTCATCCTATACCAAGCTATTTAATAGAAATATTGCTTTTCCTTGTTACGCCGTAACTTTAAATTAGCTTTTAAGATTTGTGCGTTTTCTAAAGGTTGCGTTCTTGTTAGCAAATGTCTTCATTTCTTATAATTTTATATATATTCTTATCATATTACCATTGTTATCCCTTATCCCTAATTTTTAGAATGTTTATCAAGAAACTTTTCCCAACAACTGAAAGAGCATTACTTAGATACATTTTTAATAATATCTGAATACACCTACACACAAAGGTTTAAATAAAATCCACGTTTAAATTTGACTATTCGCTTTTACAAAGTAGAAAAAACATGTTTATGAGGTTCTAGGTAAGTAACGAAGCCACTTTGGATTTTATTGGTTAAATCATTTAAATAATCCATTCATTCCTAATAAAAAAGTATAGAAATATTTGTTACCTATAAAAAGGTTTGTTTTTCTTCTACACTTCAATAATTGTAGAAAAACACTGTTAAATTAAAAAATATTAAAAAAATAATTATCACAAATATTGTAACACTTGGTATACAGTTATGTGTGTTTTAATCGATTCAAAATCAAATATTGTATCACCTCCTAAAATTATTGTAACGACTTGCAAGACACCCTGTATAATAAATATATGAGTATATGAAATATATTCTTCGACCTAATATTTTTCTTAAATTACCATATCACTATTTTGACATTTTCTGTAGTATTTCGTTTTATAAAACGAAAATTAATGTCAAGCATAATTCTCAAAAGCATCATTCTAGATATTCCAGGAAAAGTTTCATTCATTTCAATAATATAATTTGTCGTCAAAACTAAATCTAAAACTATCCCAGAACGCCGAGAATGACTATATTCAGTGGTTAATAATCCAAACTTTTCATACGAATGATAATGTGCAGCAACTGAAAATAAATGTAACAAATAATTTGGTAAACTAATATAGTTTTTATTTATATAAATTTTTAAAAATATTCCATTTTACTCGTATATCATTGTGTATATTCACGGCGCCTTCGCCATTTTATGTAAAAACCGTCATATTGTCAAATGATATTAGGAAAACGTTGAGATTCTTCTTCTAATTTCGGAATTTTCATGTTTTCATGTCAATCCAGCGATACACACTGTATACAGGATGAGTCAAATTTAAATAGTCTAACTTTAGAAATAGATTCCTTACAAAATTTTAAGAAAAAAAATGTAAATATATATATTTTATCTCGCTCTCCAACAGAGATACAGGGTCATCAAGTTCAGGAAAAAAAATGTATCCAGTTATTGGAAAATGAATGGCAAAAGCCACTTTCCTAAAATTTCGAAGGTACTTATTAGTTAGGGTGGATTATTTCATGAACTAAAAACCGGAATCAAATTGGAATCAGTGGTGTAGATATGAGGGATCTACAACACCCTTTGAGAAAAATATTTGGGACTTCACTGAACTTGGTTAAAAATCATGCTGTTTTTGGAATCTCAACTTATTTTCTACATAAAAGGACTCTGGTAAAAATACTGCAGACACCGTTTTCCCATAAAAATACAACATTAAAAGTAAAATTTAAACTGCTGCCTAATGTCAAAGTAGAATCAATGCTAAATGTCACAAATACTGTTTGAGGTAGCTGATGGTTGTAATTTTTTACTTGAACTTGATCACGCTGTATATCTCTATTGAAGAGCGAGATGAAAGGTATGTTGTGTTTACAGTTTTTACTTGAAATTTCGTAAGGAATCTATTCTTGAAATTTGACTATTGAAACTCGATTTACCCCGTATAAAAACATTTTGATTTTAACTGCTCACTCTTATTTAAAACATCCTTTACATACATATATGATATTTAAAAACTTTGTCATATTTTAAAGGTAACTTCCGATAAAATTAAACTGATGTTATAATATTTTTGTCTAAGCAAAGCAGTAATGCAAAATAAAAGTTTTATGGTTAGTTTGTTTTTTTTTCCATTGAGAGTTGCTGTTTTATTAAGTAGTGTACAATAAAATACTGAACACTTTTTCCATCGAAAGAAAAATGGCAACCGCTGTAGGAGAACTTCAAAGATAAGATAGAGTAAAGATACTGTAGAAACAAGTGTTTATAGAAAACAAACTCACACCAATAGATATTTAAATTTTAGATCTAACCATCACATTAATATTAAGAAAGGTGTTAAATGTTTATATGATAGATCAAAATTAATTTCAACATACAATGATATTTTTAATAACGAACTAAATTTTATTAAAAATTGTTTAATAATTAATGAATACCCTCCAAATTTTGTTGATAGAACATTAAAAAATATTAGAGATAAAACAAACACTTTAGGACAAATAAAAGAAGAAGAATCGGTAATAAATTTGATATTAGAACAGTTTTTCAGGCAACCAATACTTTACGAATAATTTTTGTCTAACGCGTTCAAAAAATGATATACAAACTTCAAAAAATTGCATGTACAGTATACCTTGTGAATGCAATACATATTATGTTGGAGAAACATCTTGGCCCATGGATGTTAGAGTTGAGGAACATAAAAATTATATAAAAAGACGGGAATTTGAAAAATCAAAAATTTGCGAGCACGCTTTGGAAAACGGTCATTTGATTCAATGGAGTTCGGCAAAAATTTTAGAAAAGGAAGATAATGCAACAAAAAGAAAATTAAAATATACCGCGATTATTTTGTTGAACGGAGATAAGTGTGTGTCAAACTGTTCAGTAAACATTCATCATTGTTGGCTACAGTTGTATCAAGAAGAAGTAAGTAACAATAAAATAAAAATCTAACATCTCTGTGGAAGCAGATAAACACATTTTAATCTGTCCAACTTGACATACTTTAAATACATTTACTATTTTGGCAAACCATTTGGCGCAAAGCCTTATTTAATTAATCTTTATTTTTTCAGAAGTGTGGCAAAAACCCAATCAAACTATAGAAAAACTAAAATTATGTCACAATTAAATAGCTTCAGACAATATTTTAAAACTTGTCTCATTTACATATAGGATGTATTTGTGTTGCAGTGCAAATTATTTCTCTTGAATGTTACAAAATGTCCTGATACCTAAAATATGATACGAGTACGTTTAAAATGTTCCATTTAAAGCAAAAGCCATTACAATTATATTGATGAGAGAACTCAATTACCTGATGATGTAGATAAGACTGGATAGAAGAGGAAATCGAGACCACTTGTAGCTAGTTTTGGTGGGCAAAAATTATATTACATATGATTAACGGTAAAATCAAGTTCTTTAGCTTCAAATTTAATTATATCTCGAAGTAAATTTAAAATCATATTATAGACAAGCGGTTCAGAAGCGAAGTTAAAGTATTTAAGAAAATTGTCAATGTACAGTCGGTTGCAATAATAATGGTCTTTAAAATGAATCTTGCGATTTCTTTTGAATTGCTGACGTATTTGTAATGAAATCTACTTTCAGCTTTTAACATGTTCTTATAGTTGTTTCACTCGAGAACAGAAATTTAATGAAATTTCTACTTAAAACTTCAAAAACTGTTTTGAGGGAGTGTCATTATTATTGCAAAAGCATGTACGTACCTATATACAAATGCAGTAACATTACATTTTTGATTTTAAAGAGAACGTATTTGAATTTAGTTGATTTCTGCAAAAATATATTCATGGCCCAGTACACAGCTTATTTTTTATGAGCCAAATTTAAATCGGGTTAGAAAAATAAATATGTAGATCTGTTTGTTAAATATTTATTTGAAGTAACATATCTCAATACCTGTACAGGATGTAAATAAATAAGTGCGAAAAAATCAGGAGATTATTCCTTGTGGAAAAATTAGGCGGGTTTTTCATATAAGAAAAATCTCGTTTGAACATCTTCTGTGAAGATACAACTCCTTAGAGAGGGCTAATATGTAATTTTTATTTTCTCTGAAATTACAAAAAATGTACAAGAATGAATTTGGTACATAGCGATTTTCCCTATTGTTATGCCAGAAGCAGAATTAAAGTGCACATCCCTAGCATTATCCAGGATTCTTTGAAATACCCTGGTTGTTCTCGGGCTAGGCTCTGCGGGGACAGACCCGCTATCGGTATCTCTGGGCCCGCCCATATATTGATTTCGGCTCCTATATTGTTGGTATTACGACTGATACGGTCGGAACCGTTCTTCGGATAATGGTGATCTTCCGAGGCGTCCCGTAGCCGCCTCTGTAACTGGTCGCATTCCATGCTTCCAAACGTTTCGCCGCACTTCACTGTCGGCATCTTCAGTGGTGACTCCGCAAAAACCTTCGCCGCGACTGAGCTAGGGATATACACTTTAATTCTGTTTATGGCAGGGACCACTTATCGAGGTCACGGCATAACAACCCGGAAACCACTATGTGTATCAAATGATAACACCTAAAAACCACTACAGAAATGAAATTAATTATACATCGCCATCGAGAAGCCACTCAGTAAACAATTTGTTGATTTTCTCCTACAGTTGTAAGGGGTAGAAGATGCTTCATAGGTAACTCTTTTCTTATAACATTTCCAATAAATGTTTACCCTATGTCAATCATTCATGTAGTGAAACCAACTGAAATGAATTTAAATAGTTAAGGCATAGCAATAAGAAAAAAGTTACCTATGAAACAAGTCTTAGGGATGGATTTTTCTGCCCCTTACAACCGCAGGGGAAAATCAGCCAATTGTTTACTGAGTCTCAATAACACAAAATGTCTACTTAATTTTTGTCACTTTTTGGTATTTCAGAAAGAATTAAAATAGCTATTTGTGCAATAAGTTAGGAAAAGTGACTTTTTCCCGCATCAAGATTAGATTTTTTCCATCGTCACTTTTCCTACGAGCTACAGACACGATTTTTTTAATAGTATTTATCTCACCTCAAATAACTATATCTAATTATCATAATTTTTTATTGGAAATTGTGAATACTGAAAATGTGATTCAAGAATCCTGAGGGAATGTTGATATAGAAACGAGTTTGTTTATTAGGTTTTCGTTAATATTATTGTGCCAGTGATTTATGAATAATGTCAGTATCTTCTGTTTACAACAATAATAATGTCACGGAATTTGCTTCACTCACACCCAAATCGACGACTGTGGTACCGCGAATTGCTAAGATTGCCCCGATCGCCCCTACACGATTCTGTTAAATAAACAAAACGCCGTGGATCGAGACGGGACTGGAAAAATGGGGAATCGACGAGAAGCATTCAGTCGTTCGGGAAAATGGATCTAGAGATACTAGAATATACCTGGAATATTCGTTGGGTCTATAAAAGAAGAATAAACGGCCGAGTTAGTCGTGTATTACAGCCTGAATTGAAGTGTTTAGTTAAAGAGATCAAAGTGATTTAGATAGCGATTAATTAAATAAGTGTTTAGTTGAGTTGTAATTAGTGTTCAGTAGTGTACTGAGTAGTTAATAAAGATAAGGATTGGGAAATCCGTGACAATATGGAAGGCGATATAGAAGAATCTTCAAAAATCGCGATTCAATCATTATTGCCGACAAAATCCAAAGATAAATATAAAAAAGTGTATCGGTTATTTGAGGATTAGAGTCATCAAAAGGAAGTAACTGTTCTACTAACCTATTTTGAACAAAAATCCAGAGTATACCAGAGTTCTGCGCTGTGGAGTCTTTACCCAATGATAAGAACAACACTGTTGTTGTGGAAAACTTATATACTTATTGAAAATATCGAGGTGCGCCAGCTTGAAAAAGTGTGCTATTTGCATAAACAACGAAAAGATGAAAAAAATTGCGAAAATCGCGTTTTTTTTTCGGAAACAATCGCATATAACACGGTAAGTATGCATTTTAGAGAAAAAATGTATACTTATAAATTTGTTCGTTATGAAATTTTCTATAAGATAGTGTTGGTCCGATATCCGTAGATTTGAAATGTTCGCTGCAAAATGATCGAAAGTGCAAAAAAGTAGGTAAAAAACAAGGTAATTTTAAATTATTTATTTAACAATGAAAAAATAACCCAATCACGCCATACATTTAGAAAAAAGTACTTGACTTCAATACAAAACGAGGTCCGTAAGGCCGATTAAGACCGGACTGACAGTTTTTGCATAATGCAATTGTTAATTAATCTACCTGGAAAAAAATACCTTGTTTTAATTTTGTGCCAAGCTAAAAGTTATGAATATTTTTTTGCGCCCGCGCTTTTACACCTTCTTGGGCCCTTAAACTATCATATACAATTGCTATCTTAACCATTTTTCAATTTTTAATAATTTTTTGAGCGGTTTTAAAAAGTTTCAAAATGTTGGCTTTTAAATAAATAAGTCTGTGAAGCGGGATTTGCGAGTGGGACAAAAACGGAAACTATAGAAAAATCGGACTCGGAAAGACGATATCGGACCAACTCTGTCTTGTAGAAAGATTCATAACGAACAAATTTATAAGTATACATTTTTTTCTCTAAAATGCATACTTACGAGTTATATGCGATTGTTTCCGAAAAAGAAACGCGATTTTCTCTTTTTTTTTCACTTTTTCGTTGTTTAATTGTTTATGCAAATAGCACACCTTTTCAAGCTGGCGCACCTCGATATTTTCAATAGGTATACTATTCCCGAGCGATTCCAATAGTTACGTCACGTTAGAGCCATATTTGAAAGATTTTTTTGTGATTCTCCTGGCCTATAACAGTTTTCAAAATAATTCTATTTGAAATATTTAGTGCACCGATTGAAAACTGTTATCGTTTCAGGTAAAGTGCTTTTTTTACTGAAAATACAGCAAAATTTTACTTAAAAAAGTTGTTCAGAACGGTAAATTATGGAGACGTGCAAAATTTCAAGAAGATCGGCGAGGTTTGATTTTGAAACCATTTTTCAACAAGGCACAAAGATTATAACAAACCAGGCTTCCAGCAGGAATTTGTTCATCTCTTCTGTGGTAAATACCTTTGATTTTTTCGCATGATGTCTAATATTTTTCTTCTTTAGAAATGCTACTAATTTCTTAAATTGCGATATATGGACACCATTATTTAAGTTGATCGTACTTTTAAGCATAGAGTACTCTGCCCATAAGCTTCCCGGAGACTTCAATCTTAAATTTCTCTGAACAAAACAAGCCAGCAAAGTTTTTTCAGATATCTCCGCTTTCTTCTCATTCAACCATTTCCTGAAGGCATCATAGACTTTTTGGTACCTCACCTTTGATTTTGTGGGAATCAATGACCCACAACCTATTTGATACGATTCTTAAATGTCCGAATCTACCCCTGAATCGTCTTTATCAGCAGATTTTTGACAACAAAACCCAAAATTGTTCAAACTTCAAATTGTTTTTTTGGTTTCCAACAAATTAAATTCAAAACACGCTAGATAGGCCACGCCATTTCAGCAATCAAAATAATTTTTCGGAGGGATGGAAACTTCCATTAAACTTCCGTTCTCTCAAAATAAAATATTACTCTTAACACTTATATCATAAAGAACTATTATTTCCTGGTAATTGTATTTTTGTTGTCATACTAGGTATAGTTTCATATTAGCACATCGTATCGACCCTCTACTTGTGAAATCTTAAGGAAAGCTATTGTTTGTCTGTGAGCGTTTTGAACTGTGACCTATTTGAATTGTGAAATTAAATCTAAATTGAAATCATGTTGAATGATATTAATACTAAACTCGTGGTGGTCTAAAGAGCTTCTATAAGATTATTCCTACATTTATTATTTGTTTACATTGAAATGGTGACGAATTCACTGTTCAAAGATCATTCAATGTAATTGCTTTATTTTTAATTTAAATGCGTTTAGTATGTACAATCGCTTGGAATAATAATGGCACTCATTAAAGTGATTTTGCGATTTCTTTTGAACTTCTGTATTTGTAATGAAGTCTACTTTAAATTTTTAGTATTAGTCATAAGTTGTTTCACTCATCAATAAAGATTTAATGAAATTTCTGCTCAGAACTTCCAGAAGTTCAAAAATTATTTTTAGAATGTGTCATTATTATTGCAAAAGCATGTACATAAATTTTTCATTCTCAATATATTTAATTAGTAGATTTTAAATAAATCTACTTTAAAAAGTAATTTTTCAAAAAAAAAAAAATAATATCTATGCAACGTTTCACACCGTAGAAGAACCAACTTAATCAAAATGTTAGTACTTTTTTTGATACCGCACAACATTTTTAAAAATAATTCTGTTTATTCCGATGTTTTCCATTCATATTTTTATTATTTCTTTGAGTTTTTACGTAATACAATATTATTTAAAAACTACCTACGTACTTTTTTAGAATTAGGAGACAATTGAAGTAAAATTTATTTGGCAAATTGTCAAATTTGAAAGGTAAAGCCTACTACTGTTATTTCACATTTATAAGTGTATGATCGAATGTTAATTTTAACTTAGATACAGGGTGTTAAAGTAAAACATTTTTTTTACGAAAACTTCTAATAACTTTTACAGTTTTGTTGACGACCGGTCTCAAATTTGATGCTGATGGCTTTAGGGGGCGCCAAATTTAAATATCATATCACTTTTGGGTTATCTTATAGGGACCAGTCACGTAGCGTGTCTCTGATGTAAAAAAATAATAACTTCAACAGTAGAGCAAAAATTGTTTAAATATGTTTAATAATTTGGGTCTTTTCAGTGAAATTCAGTACTCATATTGTTAATAGGCAAGCATTCTTACACTTTTGTTATTAAAATGACAATGATAAATTTATGATTTACTTAAAGAGCAAAATTTTGTTAAAATATGAATAAAATATTATTAAATATAGAATATTTTATTCTTCCCTTAAATTATAGTAATAGTTTTTGTGGGACCATCATAGTTACATGCTGCATCACGTCTACTAAAGTTGTCTTCTGTCGGATAAGTCGTCTGTTGTCTCAGCTATGATTTAATGAATCTAAGAGACTAACAAACTCGAAAGCGTTATATGTCTGATGTGCCGCGGATAAATGACTTGGCAGACATCTGTTTTACGCGACCTGCCTTATATAAATATTTAAATAGTACTCTAGAAAGGAATGTGAAATATATTTAAATTAAAGCAAGAATGCTAATTATGTACTCCAATTTTATTTTTTCATAATGCAACGTTATTATTTACTTTATTCAAAATTATCTAATATTACTTCAAATATTTGCAGTAATTCTTTCAAATCACTTAAAAGATCAAATAAAGAAAGGATAATTTTGTTTTAAGGATAACAGTTGTTGACTCAAGTAATTTACATTATCTAAACAAAGCAAAGCAGTTCTTTAAACAAACATAACTTTATCTCATTTTAAGTATAGTAGTTTTCTTGATTTCAAGTAATCTTTATTCTAAAATAATATTACTATACAAGAAGTTGATTTTTAAATCATATATTTGAGGATTAGTGAAACTAGGATAGCGTTGGAATAAGTATACTAATATTGATATTAGTATAGTTTTCTTTCCCTGTTTTATCATATCTAATAGTGAGGAGATAATCAGCAAAAGGATGTGTTATAAGAGCAATAAGCCAGTGTATAAATTAGGGCTGTCAATCGCGGAAAAAATTTCTATTCCAGGATTTCTGGATTAGAAATTTATAATCCCGAATCCCGGGATTGCCCCTGGGTTGATTGCTGTCGATATATTATGAAAATATTAATATTTGTTGTTTAAAAAGAATAGAATGATAAATATAAAAAACCATAATTAATAAGAGTAATCATTATACCAAATTTATTTTCTATTAATATTTTGGAAAAAATAAAAGAAATATATAAGAAAAACTAATTCATCCAGCACATTCGAACAAATTTTGGTGGACTACATTCCAATCGTCGAGAAAGCCCTTTCCAATTTTACAATTGTAAGTGAAATTGATAATAAAAAGATCTTAGCATACACCTTTTTTTATAATTTCGCGTCTTTGGTTAAAATAACGAAATTTTCTTATTTGTACTTGAACCTGGCTGAAATGGCTACAGAAATTCTTTCAGACCTTGCTTTTATGTACTGAACAGTGTTCAATATATTAGACCTGGTCACTAAATTAAATATAATACCTGTGTACTAATTAATTATGTGGCCTCGTATTCCACATTAGACCGCAACGTATCTGTAAAATTGACATCCCGACAAACCCGAAAATCCCGGGATCCAAGCTGGCGGCATCTCGGGATTTAGAGACTGAAAATTAGCAGAAGCCCCAGTAGAAATGCAGCTTGGCACTGTCTATGTCTACACATTTTATGTAGGTACACTGTAGCCTTCAATTATTTTTTTTTCTACAAGGTGTAGAGAATTACTGTCAAGTTGAAGACAGATTTTATTTTCAATACTTAAATTAGATAGATTTTGTATTTATTATTTAAATAGAGATTTATTTGTAAATTTACAAATCGTAACTGCTCCTATTCAAATAAGTAACAGAGTGTTACACTAAGAAATCATAAATTAATATTTTCAGGGAAAAGCTTGTAGACCTGACAACATCGCCGTTAAATCGGTTATTGGTACACTATACCAAATTTTGTTTCAGTAAGTAGCTATAGCGATTTCCCAATTATTTTACTTATGCGCTGCGTCTGCTATCTGACTACCCCTGTACATTTGAAACTACGATACGGGCTCATCCAACCCCGTGGTTTAAGAAACCCCGTTCACACCCTGACCTAAAACACGCGTATGCGCCCTAAAGCAATTGGATTTAAGTTCGTTTCCATCCCAAAGTATATGTTCAAATCAATAACTTGCCATAAGCAAGGAAACAGCTGATGTACATATGTATGTAGGTCAAGCCTTTAAATTATAATGGTCAGACGTAAGTAACATTGTTGAATAAATCGTCCAGATATTACTTTCATCTACTTCAAACGCCATTCAAGGATATTATAATCTATTTTCGTTTTTATTTTTTATATTAAAATATCAAAGAAGTTAATAATTTCGGTGTTAAGAAAATAAATAAATGTAATATCGGGGATTGGAGATATTGGGGTAGACAAGGGTTTAATATGATGGTCAGCTGATACCATAACGACGTAATGGTAATTTGTTTACTTATTACGTGGGCGGTCTGACATATGTGTAACTATACTACAAGATATAAATACCTAAAATGAATATCCTACTTCGGCCATAGTCGGGCCAGGTCAGGACTCGAGCATTTTGGATGGTGAGGTGAGATCATTCGTAATTTATAGGCGGCCATTAAATAAGTCTGTAAATGATTTAAACATACCTGAGCACCCTACCTTCTAATTATAAAATATATATAAATGACTACTGCCTATACTACTGTATGTAACCTTAAATTGTGAACGTGACCATTTAACTCTGAGCATATACAGGGTGTGATATATCTACTGCACAATCAATAAGCCATTATTATTCAATCTATTATCACACTATTACACATGTTGAGTATTTAACTAGGTCTAGCATTATCGTACTGTTCTTGGCACCTATCGGGAGTGCCAACACCAGGAGTGCAATGGGTGTTAGGGGCAAACACGCAAAACACCCTCCCAGTGTGCTCAACACACGGTCTTGTGGCTTCGACTAGCAGGAGGGGGCTGCGGGTACAAAGGGCAAACTCACGATGTACCACCTCACGGACTAACTCACCAGGTGTTAACAGATGCAAAGGGCAAACTCACGATGCATCCCACCAAAATACATAACACGCCACAAGACACACAAAATATATTATCCATGGATCTCTACACCTGTCAGTACTGACGAGCAAAACAGTAAAGTGCCTCAAATGCATAGATAACTTATTCACATCAAATGTCATTAAAACCAGTAACTAATCAATCAATTGTGCAGCTTGAGCACTTCAATCTATGATATCAAGTCATCAACAGTTACTAACATAAACTGGCTCTTTTATTAAGCAATGCTTGCAGCTAACTCAAATGACGTTGTACTTATTGGATGTATCTCGTATATAGGTTTATTGGTCTATGCAACATGACACTAATAACTCATTAACAACAATATATATCAAAATTAACTGTGATTGAGGTACTTACTAATTAATCAAGATACTCTATTGCAGGTATCAATCAACTATAATGAAAATATAATTACTGTAATAATATTTAAGATTTACTCAATATGAAATGGTTCTGATATTTGTCATAAAAACAGATATGCTCAGTTATAAATAAGCCACTACTACCAGATATCAAATGCCCGGTAAAACTTACAAACATGTGAATATCAAATTAATTATAAGATAGGAATGCTCTGTGAGGAATAAGACACCCAATAATATCAAGTACAGATTTGGCACGACACTTTCTCTCCACCGATACACACAAGCAAATGAAATGCTTGTTTTACGCATTTCTTGAAAAAGGGCTACCCGAGAGTTTACCTAAATAGGCCTGGCTGGCACCAGAGGGCCACTTGAGTTAAATAATACCACAGGCATAACTCGGGTAAATGTGCATCCTTTCTATTTTAACGTAGAAAATATAAAATGAGGCCTTGATACAAGGTGTAACAAAAAGTAATAGCTTACATAAATAAACTAATGCAGAAACATTGTTTTTTCTTTGACCTTTTTATTTTAAACATGATTCCTAAAAATTGCACATAACATTTACGTTTTAAAACTTAAATACAGGGTGTCCGGAAATTATGCGTCAAGACTTCAGGAGGTGATTCTTCACAAGAAATTAGGGTCACGAAGTCCTATAACAATTTTTCGAAAATTCAATATTAACGGAGATACAGGGTGTTACAGTTAAAATTTTATTTTCGATATTTGTAAATAACTTCTCAAAAAATCCAAATATTTACATAACATTTGTAAATGGGGGTTTTTGCGGACGAGAAATTCAAATATGTTTCTAATTTTGACGTCACTAGTAGAGGGTGCCACTTATGTCACATCATGTTTCTTTCAAATGACAGAACTTTTTTGCTGCTTAGTGTATCCATCTGACTATTGAAACAATCGATTCTCCTACCTGTTATATCTAAAAAAGGTATACCTTATTGAAGTCGTTAGGAGTAACAGTTTTCGAAATAATCTTATTTGAAATATTCAGTGCACCGAGTAAAAACTGTTTTGGTTTCAGGTAAAGTGCCTTTTCTGCTGAAAATACAGCACAATGTTACTTGAAAAAGTTGTTTAGATCGGTAAATTATGGAGATGTGATCTTCTTGAAATTTTGCACGTCTCCATAATTTACGATTCTGAACAACTTTTTCAAGTAATATTTTGCTGTATTTTCAGCAGAAAAGGCACTTTACCTGAAACCAAAACAGTTTTTACTCGGTGCACTGAGCATTTCAAATAGGATTATTTCAAAAATGGTTTTTGTAATAAAACAGGTAGACGATTGTTTCGATTGTCAGATGGATACATTAAGATGCAAAAAGTTCTGTCATCTAAACGAAATATGATGTGCCACAAGCGGCGCCTCAGCTAGCAAAGTAGTTCTATAAATTTAGAGTAATAGGAGTTTTATATTCTGTTAATATTTTATAGTTGTATTTAGAATACTAAATTGTTGCATTAATGTGGCACATGAGACTATTTTGCCTTTAGAAACTGAATTGTTTCTTAAATTTGTTGCAAGAACGTTCTTACAGCATAATTTATAGAGCACTTATAAGATAACTGCTAATGTAGCCCTATAAGTGTGTACAATAACACAATTTTACAGCAACGGTGCTTATAGAATCAAATTACTGTAAAACCGATGCAAAATACTGCTTTATAGAATTATACCATCTCCTGTGACACTCTTATAAAATTATATGTCGCTTATAGTTTAATTATAGAACTATTGTATAAGGCGTTGTTAACTTACAATTCTGCTGCGGAAAACAAATTACAAATATGGAAGCTGCTATCGAACTTAAGAGAAAATGCTCTTTAAAGCAGTTGTAGAGAATAATAATACAGTTGTTATAAAATCATTATAGAGTAAATAAGTAACAAAAGCCTATTTGTTCCATAAAGAAACGCTATAGAACTATCATTTTTTATATATGTAGGTTTCCCATAGCCCCATCTGACGAGACCTGCCTGTAATAGTACGAAATATTTTGATCAAAGTATAATGGGGAAATTTGTATAACATAGTCGTGACTTGTAAAAATCTTATCTTCTGCTTGCAGAAAGAAAATTTCATAACGACAGATAAGATTTATTTGATTGCTAAGAGAAATTGATTTTCTTATAGAAATTTAGTAACATATTTAATTTAGACCATTCCAAACCTTAAACATTTTCACTTTTAGATGTTGAAGTTAAAGAATTTTAATAGATTTATTAAATAAGATTGAAATAAGTGAAATTACCACAATAAAATATGACAACACTGTGAATATTAAGTAGTTGCTTACGAAGCATATTTGCTCTATAATCATTGCAATCGACACAAAAATGTCATATTAGTGAGAATCCATTGGAAGTACAAGATGAAGCCTTTCTTTCTGTCGCCATATTGTGAAGAAGGAAAAAAAATCTTAATTAAAAATATGTACATATATACATACATGTACAATATAAATAGGTGAAATGATATCAATAATATGGATATACTTACTTTCTGACTATTTTATGTACAAATGGTTGTTAAATTCATCAATTTAGAAAAACAAATTTTTTATTAAATTTCCAGTATCATAGAAAATATAAGGTTAACTGAGGGCGCGTCAAAAAATTACCATTATGTACCACATATTTCACGATAAAACTTTTTCCGCATTAAAATGTACTGCTCCCTGATGGACAAACAAACTAAGCAATTCGTAATAATGTAAGTAAGTACTCCTATGCAGGCTGATTAGGCCCATCTTATTGGTTCTTATTGGCCCGTCCATATTATTTCTAACATGTGCTATACAGAAACATTTTGTTTTTAAAAGATACAATTAAACGATTTTAAAGTTCTTTAAATATAACACCATGCAACACGAAAATTGTATAGCGAAGTGCTATAGAATTTTTATGAGATTGCTTTGTAACTGTGTTATAAAAATTCTTTAAGACTTCTATAATTATTTCCTGCAAGCTTTACAGAACCGCTTAAAGAACTAAAAGGTTCTATAGAACGGTGCCCATTTTTATGGTATAAGTGTTGTAAGAACGTTTTGAAAATGTTCTTAGAACAAACATTGCTCTATAAAATTTGCTCCGGAAACGTTCTTACAATGTTTACAGAACAAGAAATTGTTAGCTGGGCGCCCTCTACTAGTGACGTCAAAATTAGAAACATATTTGAATTTCTCGTCCGCAAAAACCCCCGATTTACAAATTTTATGTAAATATTTGGATTCCTTAAGAAGTTATTTACAAATATCGAAAATAAAATTTTAACTTTAACCTGTATCTCCGTTTTCGAAAAATTGTTATAGGACCTTGTGACCCTAATTTTTTGTAAGAAATCACCTCCTGAAGTCTTGACGCATAATTTCCGGACATCCTGTATTGCTCGATAAGCATACGATATAATAGTTGTATGTTGATAAAGAAAAGTTATTTTTGCTATAGTTTTGACCAAAATAGAGTATTTAAGTTAAAACTAGATTTTCTCCTAATTTCGTACAGTGAAATGCACTAAATTCAGATAGTATAAAATTTATTTAGAGAGATGCTGGAAGGGATTTTTGAAAAGTTGTTTTTTTTTTAATTATGTTTAATTACGTATTATATGGCTTATTTAGGAAACTTCTCCGAAATTAGTGTATTTTTGTCTATTGCAGTTTTTAAACGATGCCACTGTAGTAAAATTGCGTTTAAAATTTTTCCGCGACCACAGTCAATAGTTAAATTCACAAATGAGATATCGTAAAATCTATTCCCGATGTCGTAAATAACTGGGAATAGGAAGCAAGCAAACCGCATCCTTTTATTACATATTGCGTTACATTTTAATTTCGGAAGCAAATACCAGCAAAACCTAAATCTGTTGTCACAAGCACTGGTGTAATTATTTGAGTTGGCTGTAGTATCAGCTGTTATCCATTTCAATTACATTTTATACATGTTATTTATTGCTCTCTATACAAATTTGAATAAATATTTTTTTATGAATCGGTGTTTATTTAAGATTAGTATAAAATCCGAACTAAGGTCGTCGTCGTCTAGCACTGTGTTGCTGGAAAATGACATTTTTATGATGTGAAGATATAGAACGACACTCCACCACTTCCTGGGCGTAGCTTTGGGCTGTCATGTTTCCTCTAATGAAAATTAGTGGTGGTCTGCTACTATCGCGTTAGCCCCCATACCATACGCCTACTGTGCGATAGACATTACACTTTCTGTCAAATTGTGGATCGCGTCATTCACCACATCGCCTTCTCACCCTTGCACGACCATCGTGCATCCCCAAGAAGAAACGGGATTCGTCACAAAATGACACCTGATTCCATTCTTGGTCCCATTGAATCCTCCTTATTACACCATTGTAAACGGTTAGCTCGGTTTTGAAGATTGGAGGCAGCACCTAATGCGGAGGATACAAGAGGCCAAAACTTATAATGTACCATACTGACCATTCCCTCATGTTGTTCAAACCACTGATTTACAATAGCCCGGGCTGATGCTAAATCGGTGTCTGGGAGTTAAAAGGCGCAATCGAATATCTTCAGGCTCTGTGGTTCCTCTACGACTCTTAAAGAGTCCACGCCTTGTAACACCCTATTATAATACGTAAGGATCTGTTGGTCCTTCTAGAAATTTCTCTCACCCATAAACCCACTTCGCATATTTTTGAAACTGGTCCCTCCAGTATGCTTCCGTTGTCAGCTTTTCTTGGAATTATCAAGGAGAACACCTACAAAGAATTTAGGAAACGGCGTGATGAAATAAATAGCTGTCAGTTTGCTAAGGAGTTTCTAGAGTAGTCCTACAAGGATGCAAAGTTACAACGAAAAAGTACCTGGCCATGTTTAGGACGAACATTCGCACTGGACACTGTTGGTTAAGGAAGCACCTTTATTACCTACTGCAAATTTCGTCAATAAGAGAGATCCCTGAACAACGTCACCACCTTCTTGGTAGCGGCTCAGGTGGATTGATCTTCTAATGGGAGGAAATACAAGGGGTCCAATGGGACCTAAGTGCTTTAACCTCTTAAGCTACCCTCCCCTCAATTCCAGATTGCAGAAACCTACTTCGCGCGATTTTAGATCAGAGGAATACAAACACATCTATTCACACACCCTCTAACATTCCTTTTTAATCGTTTGAATTACTAGAAATATTTGAAGTATAAGTTGACATTGAAATATTAAATTTTATTAGTGAATTCTATTTCGTACCTCTTTATTTATTTTAAGTTTTTATTTATTTTTCGTATCTACTTTAAGCGCGAAATAATATCTAACAATGAATAAACAAAACATCAGGAATTTTATTATTTTGCTTACTTTTTCTTCATGGTTTATTTTTAAGATTTCAGGACCTAAAGATACCCTAAATTCTATCATCTCTGCACGAGAAATAGCGCAACCTTAAAAGTTGTTATTGTTACATTTTCAATATTTACTTAAAATTTGGAAGAGTGATGTATGATTCTTAAATTATGTAAATGTTGAACAATCTTGACAAAATGAAAGTTTGGTTTAATTAAAGGACGTGGACGACGAAATTTAATGATTAAATGTTTCAAATTCATTACTGCGCTAATAATAATATTTATCTACTCCTATTAATTTATATATTAATTATTCAACTGCTTTTGAGAAATTAATAGTATCAATAAACAAAGATTTTAAAATTATTAAATTGCCAACACCTGTCAGTAGGCGGAACTGTCAATTATTATCATTGAGGGACTAATGTCATTTGATATTTTAACAAAATAATTTTGACGTTTTTAATCAATTTCTAATAATAGTCTAAAAAAGATGTTATAGTCGTAGATAAAGTATTCAACTTGCGGTAATGGTCATAACTCACTTGATGAATTACAGCACTCGCCTGCTTCATCTGCGTGAGTTATGACCTGCATTACCGCTCGTTAAATAATATACTATTATGATATTATTGTGCAGATATTGCTACACTGAAAAAATACATTATTACAGTGTAAAATCCAAGTGTGTAATATAATTCTTATAAAATACTTATTATATAAAAAAGGAACCAGAAAATATTTCTCTTATTTCAGTAATGTTTATATTTTTCCCGCTGTTCGTTGACTAAATAAAAATTTCAGTCATTTCGAATATTAATACAGGGTCCGGCAGTGGAATATGACGTTTTTCGCTACACTGTAGTGATTAGAAATTTTATTGTAAAAGAAGCAAAAAATCTGAAAAATAATATTCATTGAATGCAGTTTTTAACAGTTTATGTCCACCATTAAACTCTATACATTTTTCAATATTTTCTCGGACGTAGTTCATAACTGCGCCTCGAAGTCTTCCATTAATTCTTCTTATGTCGTCAGTTATATTGTTCTTTAGCTCATCCAGTGTGCGAGGCTTGTTTAGATACACTTTAGACTTTAAGTACGCCCATAAGAAACAATCTGGAGCCGTTAAGTCAGGAGAACGTGCTGGCCAAGCAAGGTCTCCATTTCGTGAAATTAATCTCCCAGGAAACTTATTCCTTAAAAACTCCATAACTATTCTAGCGGTATGACTAGTTGCCCCATCCTGTTGAAACCATATTTCCTGATCTTCAACTCTCAATCTACGTAATTCGGCAGTAAGAAATGTTTGTAGCATTTGCAAATATCGCTCCGAGGTAACGGTTACAGTTCGATTGTTCTCTTCAAAAAATACGGTCCAATAATCCCAAAGGTTGCAATACCGCACCAAACCATAATTTTTTCAGCATGTAAAGGTTTCTCATGCAACTGCATTGGTTGTTCTGCACACCAATATCGAAAGTTTTGTTTATTAACAAAACCCGATAAAAAAATGAGCTTCATCCGACATAATTAAATTATCCATCAGATCTGCTCTTTCGCCCAACAATCTTACGAATTCCCTGCAAAATGCAAGTCTGTTAGGTGCATCTTGTGGGGATAATTGATGCACAATCTGTATTTTATAAGGATGAAACTTAAGATCATCATGCAAAATACGGCGCACTGTACGATCTGATAGGTTTAAAGCGTTTGCATGTTTATTCGATGATCGTGTTGGACTGGCTGTTACTGCTTCTTCAACTCTTCGAATATTTTCAGGCGTTCGCACAGAACTGGAAGAACCAGCAAACCTATCACAGACAGTTCCATGCGCTTTCCACTTCTTAAACCATTGCAAAATAGTGTTCCGCGATGGAATGCGACCACGTCTTGGGATATTAAACTCAGCCCGAAATCGTCTTTGGACCGTAATAACAGACTTCGTTTCAATGTAAGCCGTCACGGCGAACACGCGTTGATTTACCGGCCAATTCTCCATAGCTATTAAACTGCATATAATGACAAACACAACTGTCATAAACAGAACGCCCCCACCCATTCACGTGTCAGGAAGTGGCGCGTTAAAATGTGTCACATTCCAGTGCCGTACCCTGTATAATTAAAAAAAAAATATATTACAATATATTTTTTGTTTCGAGCCTCCTGCGAAAAACAATTTGCCATAATATAAGCAAAGATAACATCTACTTGTTACTCGTAATCTTTAATATACAATTTATTGCTATAATAATAACACTCTCCCAAGACGGTTTTTGAACTACTGGAAATTCTGAGATGAAATTTCATTAGATTGGTGAGGGAAACAACTAAGAACTAATATAAAAAGTTGCAAGTAAATTTCAATACGTCAGCAGTTCAAAACAAATCGCCAAATTCGTTTTGAAGAGTACCATTATGATTGTAATAGATTTTACGTGAAATTTGGCAATTATCATATAATTACCTTTAAATCTATCTTTTAATGGGGTGAAACAGATCACAATCTTAACATTTTCATTCTGAACGTTTTCATAATCGTTTATATAATTTTGATAAAAGTACTATTTTAAAATCCTTATGTAAATTATTTAATTATAAATATAATATGTAAAAATATTTTTGGTTTCAGGTAAGAGGCATATAAACATCTATTCGCAGGAGAAATTAAGGGTAAGCAACATTACCTTCTAAATATTTTATTATTAATAGAAACATTTGAAGTATAAGTTGACAATATTATATTTTGTTAATGAATACAATTTCGATTACTCAATACCGTAAAAGCTGATGGGCTTTCAGCTAAATTAAACAGTACAACCGTAATATTCAAAATTTAAAAACATGTTTTGGTAAAAAATATATTATAGAGAAAAACTTATAGCATCTTCTTTATACCCATGTGGTTGGTGGAGGAGTTCTTGATGGTGGCCTATCTGTAAAAATTATAAGAAAAATATTAAAGCAAATTAGAATCAAAATCTAATTTGGTATATCTTTTTAAATAAGGTTCTATGTTAGATTAGGCAATAAATATAATCAATAATCTATTTATATATTATTATTTTAGTGTAAATAAACATTCTACGGTTTCATTTGATCTACAGATAAGTCAATTTCTTATTGATTTCTTCTAATGAAATTAAGTTTATGTTAAAATAACATATAAGTATACATAATTTTGTTTTAGATAAATTTTTAAATAAACAAATGCACATATCACTTTATCAAACATAGGAAAATATGGTTAATATACAGGGTGTCCGGAAAGTCCGTCAGGAAACTCCGTGGCGTGATTCTACGGGTTAAAATAATAGCAGTTTGTAAGGATTTTTTTTCGAATTCTCAATTGTTTGCAAGTTACAGTTTGTCAAAGTTCAATTTTTTTAATTTTTCTTTCTAAATAACGTAATTAATTCAAATTCGATTAATCTCTCCTTTGGTACACCCACTAAGTACATCAAGCTCTATTGGAACATTGAGAGAAGAGTTTCATTATACGCCGCTAGAGCACTTTACCTAGAACTTAAAATTTGTATTATTCATAACTTTTTTCTTGCTAGATATCACAAACATTTAAACATTTCTGGAAAGAGAAACAATTTTATAAAATTATGTACTTTTTATTCAAGTCGATAAATGTAACCGTTTAGCAGAAAATCGCTATTAAAGTTTTATTAAAAATCAAATTTTTGATAATTCTTTCTTTAATTAATCAAGATGCTTTGCTTCAAATAAATGTCACTAGTAATTTTATTGTTTGATATTATCACAAAAATTGTTTAAAGCAGGTATAAGTCTGATTTTTCACCATAAAAATCTGAGAAATGGCCCAACAATACTCAAATATTTAGAAAGAAAAATTTAAAAATTGAACTTTGACAAACTGTAACTTGCAAACAATTGAGAATTCGAAAATCCTTACAAACTGCTATTATTTTAACCCGTAGAATCACGCCACGAAGTTTCCTGACGGACTTTCCGGACACCCTGTATAAGTTCCTGCTATACATTATATTCCTTTTCACTATCACCCATTTTTTCGCAAAAAAACTTACCTTTTTGTAAAATTAGGATGTCTGTACAGGGTGTTTTTTATCATGGAAAATGCATTTTTCTTGAAAAGTGAGCCTTGCCAATCAAAGTTTGTTTAGGTTGACAAAGACTTGATATTAAGGTAGATAACGAAACCATAACCAAATGACGCTGGGTGTCATGACGCTCCAAAATATATATTTTTTCAGAAGCATACCACTTTTTCACGAATATTGAAAAAATGTTTCAATTAAAGCTTTTTTACAAATAAAAAATACGGATTCCAGTTACAGAATACTGGAATATTTTCCTTATCACATCAGTCGTCAATTTTTGATGAGACGGGCCTTGCAAAAACAGTAGGTGATGTTTTAATTTTATTTTATTTTAATCCCATTTATATATAAAGTAGCTTTTGAAGAAAACAAGTGCGGTAACTATATCAATGTAAAGCAAAACGTAATAAATAATAAAATAAATTTGAACGGTTTCACCCCAAGATAAAGTCAGACTATCCTTGATGTTCTTTCATAATTACTAACCAATTTCGAAATAAAACTATTGACACCTGTACCTAATATTATTTTGGTAATCTCGTATGTGATTATTATGTGTATAGGGTGTCCCAATTTTGTTGTAATTGTATGGCATTTCGGAAACTAGTAAGTTTTCGATACACTTAAGATGCCATAATCAGAATATTCATACACCTCTTCGTTGTTGAGGTACAAGGCGAAATTTTAAAAAAATCTTCTTATCTCAGAGAATAACTAAGAGATCGGAATGAGGTAAATTGCTTCTGAGACTTTTTTACGTACGAATTCAATGGCGTACTTTCTCTAGAGGGTGTTCCTTTTAAAATATTACCCAAACATACAAGTTTCTAAAAGGAACACCCTGTATATTTTATGCCTTGCAAGTGCCATTATTTTTTCCTTCATAATGATATACTTTTCAACGAAAAGTAGCCACCCTTAGTATCTTTTAAAACTAATTTTGGTTGAAAATTGTCAAGACATGTCAACAAAGATAACAAAGGGGACATCTTTTTAAAATCCGAATTTCTGCCATCAACCCCTTAGCCGTCATAGCCACCCCTTCTAAACTTTCAAATGGCACCATACCATATGTGGTACATCGTTGCAAAGGTTATTTCATAAGGAATGCATTCTGCTATTCATTTTGTATATTCGCGTGAAATTGAGATACAAAAATTAAAAAACCTTGTAGAAACTTTGTTATAATTCTACATAAGGTCGGAAAAGGTCAATGTATTCTTCATTCAACGATATTCAGACATTTTTGCAACAGGAAAATTTTCTTGCTTCACCCTGGTATTTTCAGCTTCAACACCTTATGTCCCGAAAATTGTGCATTTTTATATAGATTATTGTTCCATGTTCTATCGTTCCTTGAATTTCCTTTTTATAACTGTACGTACTTCTAAATATTGATAGACAATTATTGTGGAATAAAGTATTTATTTAGAGTGGTTTTACAAATAAATTATTTATCTAGAATTAAACATGAATACATTTTTTATATATTTTTATAAGAGACTTGTTCTTGGACGAGCTGTTCTTGGAGGTCTGTATGTTGGAAGTATGATATAAGAAGTGTCTCCTTGAGCGGCATCTGGAATAAATATATACAGGGTGGTCATTTCTATGACGCCCAGTACAGGAGTCTCGGAAACGGAATATATACAGGGGATCATAAATTAACAAAAAGTTGCACATTTATATGGCTTTCAATTTTCTGAAAATAAATATAAAGAAGGTGAAAATTTAACCATGTATAGTATTCTCCTCAAGAAAATAATTAACTATTAATTTCCATCATTCTGATCTCAGCTATTCTCTGAGATACACAGAATTTTTTAAAACGGAAAGGTCTATGAAAGTTCTGATTACGACATCTTAAGTTTATTGTTGCAATTATTACAACAGAATTGGAACGCCCTGTACATTAATGTTTAAAATAAAATACGGTAATAAGTTATTGGTTATTTTTTTTAGACAAAGGCTTAGTAGTTATACTGATATAATAAAAAATACACTTTTTCTACGTTCATGTAAAAAACAAAACTTTATATCAAATCAACGTCATATTTAGTCTATTTTCTGTGACATTTATTTTCATCATATTTATTAGGTACATACTGGATAATTAGAAAATGCAATTTATTAAAAATAAAATTAGTTTCCTTTGAATATCAACTGAATTACATAATATTTTTTGATTTATGCATGAACGTAAAAAAATATTGTATGCAACTCGTACAAAAAGTACATAAAAAAAATATAATAAAAATTTCAGAATCTTTGATCTCGGAAACTTTTAGTTATAGGTTTCAATAATGTCTACATTTTGTAGAATTGTTTTGCTGTAAAATTGTTTTTTATTTTAAATTCAACACACTATGAAAACACATAATTTTTGAAAAATTCAGTATATGCAAAATTCATGTATGTACCTACTAATAGGGTAAAATTCATTCAGCTGTTATTTTGATAGCAATAAGTAATATATAAGGAACTTACCTGTGGTGACGACCAAACTGAGGAAAAATGTTGCTAGTAGAATAAATGCAAATATGTTTAACACCTTCATTCCTTGTGTTGAATATCTTTACTCAGGTACTATTTTCAAGTGTTAAGCATCACTTGATTATATCTTTATATAGTAACGTAACTTCGGGAATTTCTCTTTTGTTATCATTTACATAACTAAAATAATATGTTACAAAATGCTATTGTAAACTTAAAATTAACGTAAATACTGGTTAATATGGCTGATCATGTTGTATTGGAAACAGTGGCGGTTCGTGACTTTTTAAACTAGTGAGACAAGCATGCTGGAACTGTTCCAAATACAGAATTAACATTTTTTGGAAATTTCTTAATAGGTAAATCAGAAAATACAAATACAAAATTATTTTAAATTGGTCTACTTTGTTAAACGAATAAATTCATTTAAGTAGTATTTAATTATTTGACGATTTTTCCGAACTTTTAAATTAATTTTTGATTTTACGCTCATCGCCCAACATCGTTGCAATATTTTATTTACTTGTACTTATCAATGTTAATTTCCAGTTTAAAAAAATACAGTTAGTAAAGAGTAACCGCAAAAAAAACAATTTTTTCGCTCGTTTTTGTGTAGTGTGTAGCAAGAACGGGGAAGGTCGTCCAGAGGTCTCCGTGGGCTTAAATTGATCGTCATGAAAAATCTAGGTGAGCATAATTCGATTTTTCCAACCCCCTACTTAAGGGGTGGAAACCACCCCTAAAACAAGAAACGTGAGAAAATGGTCGATCAATTCTTGGTAAAAATTGGCGGGAACGTGAATGGCAAGGAAGAGATCAGGGATGTTCTTCCAAAAATGCTCAAGGTGAAAAACACCCCCGCGTGGGGGTAAAACCACCCCTATTGCCGAAAACCGGCGGCAAATGATGTTCCCTTCATGAATTGCCTTTTTTGTGCCACTCTTCCTTATAACTCCAAATGATATGAAATACATGCCCCCATAATTCGTTCTTCTGTCGGATTCTGATCAGTTACCCCTACTGAAGGGGTGGAAACCACCCCTAAAACAAGAAAACAGAAAAAATGGTCACCAAAATCTGGGTAAAAATTGGCGGAATTCACATGGCAAGGGTAACATCAAGAATGCGCTCCTAAAAATGCTCAAGGTGAAAAACACCCCCCGCGTGGGGAAAACCACCCCTATTGCCGATAGCAGACGGGGAATGATATCCACTCCATAAAGTACTTTGTTTCCCCCACTACCCGACAAATGATACGAAGACGGGCCCCATAAATCGATCTTTTGCGAAATTCTGTCCAGTTTTCCCCTACTTCAAGGGTAGCAACCACCCCCGGTATCCCAAAAATGAAAAACTTCCATTCAAGATTCCGCCAATTTTTACCAAAAATTGATCGACCATTTTCTCACGTTTCTTGTTTTAGGGGTAAGTCGGGTAAATATTGTAAAAATCGAATTATGCTCACCTAGATTTTTCATGACAATCAATTTAACCCGACGGAGACCTCCGTACAACCTTCCCCGTTCTTGCTACACACTACGCAAAAACGGGCGAATTTTGCGGTCACTCTTTATTATGAGATTAATGAATCCCGCGACAACTTTTTAAATCGGAATATCTATTTTTGCCACTGTTGAAAAAGCGTCCTTATTTAATGAATAGTTAATAATATCGTTAGCATATTTCTCACGTCTTCCTGTTCTGCGGTGGTACTTGAGGCCAAGGCATTGCCATTCAACATTTCACAGTTACAATACACACATCTGAAACTGAATTAAAATGGATCAGAAATAACAATAAAATTTTAATTACAGTGCACTGAAATTTTATACGACGAAACGACCGTACAACGTGGCAAACTATATTAGAGTTACACTCACAATAAACTCAACTCACTCACACCCAACGGATTCCATGCTCTTCATCTCTTTCAACAATATACAATGTTTTATGCTGCAAGAGATATATTTCAATCTCACCTTTTAATAGACTCCAAAATCGAATGTTCACACTGTGTGTTAGTAGTAGCACATTTATTACTCAATGGTAGCAGTAAGTAATAGTACATACATGTTGAAATACCTATTCATAACTATATATTTAATTGTTACATAATGGGAATGGATATAACGTAAACTTTCATATGGAACGAAGGAATACGCTTTTACGCGCAAATAAAAAACTCCAGTCCTGATCGCCGATTTCGGAAATTCCGCCGCAGCTGTCTGAGATCACTACAATGTGCCGACAGCGGAGGGAAATTGCTGGTCTCCCTATGCTATGGTAAAAAAGTAGTTGTTTTTCATGGTTTTATCTTTCTTCTTGAATTTTCCGTGTATAGATATATATATATTTTTACGGGTTATTGCATAATAAAATTACAATTTAAAATATTTTTTTTTATATCGAGACTGTTGATTGTTGGTGGGGGTTTTTGGAAATGTTATATACGGAGGGAATCTAACGGCATCTAAAATAAATATACATGTGAAAATAACTAAATTTAATTAGTATTGTTTACAAAATATCAGAAAGACCCTTGCACCTTCAAAATATAGGTTCAATTTTTATTACAGCCAGTGTTGCCATCTCAATAATTTTTTCCGTATCAAAAGAGCGTAATATTTTGTACTAGATTTCTTGATTTTGTACTAAAACTTTATAGTATTTAGTAAAAGGGTGCATAAAGCCTTGTCCTTATGCATGCGAGATTCGCGAAAATTAGCACGAATTATTTAATGACTTTTAGTCAGTTTTGACAACTGCAATATTTTCTATCATTTTCATCATAAAACTGTCATTGACTGTCATGGTAGATTGTCAGAAGCTGAAGTTAGATTTACTAATCCCACATAATGACGAACATCGCGATAATCCCTATTTTGCAAGATTCGCGAAAAGTTAACTTTCCCGCGGTTAATAAATTATCTGCAAAATTTACATGAGAATAAGGCTGATTGATTAGTGGAATTTATAGTCAGCACTTCACTTAAGTGTGATTTTTCATATAAGTTATATTTAAATAAGATGCCCTTTAATATTTTGTTTCATAATCTAACTTAATGTAAACTTATTAAAGTGTGGTATAAAACTATTAATAAGTTGTTACCCCGCATTTTTTACCTTACCAAAGTTAAGTGCACAGTGTGCACGCTTAACCTTAAGTGTGATTATGAATTCCACCCTAAGACATTTAACAGTGTCTGAAACATAAACCTAGAAAAAATATAGACTGTACCAGTGTCATATTGCCGACGACCGCTAATTCATGGCTGCCCTAAAAGGTCCAGAATCATTAAAACTTGGTTTTTATGCCAATTTACGTTGATTGTATTGTAGCGCGAAGCTCATTTGTTTACTGTGATTGGTCACATTCTTTAATGACAGCAAGTTAGTTAATTTTATATTGCAATGCAGCCATCATATTTGCACAACCGCCAACATAAAACAAATATATATTAAATATAATATCCATTTTCTGGACCGTAAGACCCTAGGAACCGCGGAACCTGTCACGTGACCTATATCATGAACCGATGCAGTCTATATTTTTTCTAGGTTTGTGGTCTGAAACTACTTACAAAGGCACTTAACTGTTTTGTTCTTAAATAAGAGTCAACAAAAACGTACTAGATTTGTCAGCGACGTACTATTGTATTAAATTTTTGGAAAACGTACTAAATCTAGTACGAACGTACTGATGGTGATAACGCTGATTACAGCCTTTCTGCAATTCTGGGGAATAATTTAGTGATTTGTATGATTACCACCATACTCTAAAATTCCCAGGCTGAACTGTTAGTTTCAAATTGCCTTCTTACGCTTCTAGTTGATTATTGTTTGATTGTTAAGCTTGCAAAATATATTAACTGGAACCTTTATTTTATGTTATGCTATTTGTTATTGTTATTTGTCAAATTTGGGTAAATAGTTTAGTTTTTAGTGTACATTGGGGTTAAAGTGTTGGTATCACGAATTGACAAAACTTACTGCAAGTCACACTTTTGAGAAATATATTGTAGGCGCAAGGACTTGCTGCAAGCCATTGCAAAAATAATTGCGGAGTGTAAAGTGGCTTTAATAAATTAATTCAAATCGAAAGGCACCTCATTATGTTAGGTATGATTCGTACATACTTTGACAAAAACTATTTAGGTGTTTTTTTATTTCATGTTTCATCTTTTAAATGTTTGATAAATCAAAGTATAAAGATCCCTCTACTTATTTTACTGGTGTCGTTTAAAAGATACAACTAAACTTTTCGACTTAACGACTAAGGTTGTCCATTTTGCTCATTTTTAAACGCTCCATTCAGTAGTACAATTTTTTCAAAATAGAGATGTTGCATTCTGCTAATACGATGTTAGATGACGAGAAGGAAGAATATCTGATTTTATTGTTTTGTGTAAAAACGACAGAAGGCAAAAGCAAATTTTTGAACAGAGACTGAAGAAGGCTGATAATGTTATTAACGCACAAACACCGATGTAGTCCCCTTTCATTTATAAATATTTTATCCTCTAAAGAGGAATGCAAACGATTTTCTTCGCTTTTGGTAATTTTCTTTCGGACGATTAATTTACCTTTGTAGCAAATCGATTTACTGTATGACGGGTATTTCAAAAATAAATTATCTTTCGATCATATTGTCATATTTCTCTGTGTTGTGTTTGATGCTGTTTTATAAGAATTACATTACTAAAACTAACTGTAATAACTTATTGACGCATTTACCAAATTTTTACTTTTGCACGGCGTACGAGAGTGAAGCTTTCGAAAATAAAATGCATGCCGTAAAGTAAACCTTCTGACACGCTCGTAGCAAAATTATTTATTTCCCGCTTTTTCACGTTTCTGTAAATTCAGTTATTCATATTATTTCGGGTATCAAAATGAGATCTATATACTTTAGCGCCCTCTTGCGGTTAAACGAAGCAATGGTAGATACGACGCCTTAAAATACTATAATTTAGAGTCTAATAGGTCTGTGTCGGAAACGCGTTGCAACACATGTGTGATGTGTTTGATAAAGTTTTACATTCTGACTTTGAAGGAAAACTGAAAATAAGTATCACCATTATTACTAACTTCTTTAAATTCATAAATTCTGTTGCTAGGTGGATATATGTATGCAACCAACATAACGCGTCTTTAATGCAGATTCCTATAAGAGGGTATTTATGTAACCGGCGTAATGTTTCATTTGAGCATAAGATGGCGCTAAACGTTAATTTGCTACCAACATTTACTTCATATTTTGTTGCCTCCTGAAGTTGTTAAGAAACAAATTTCAGAAATTTTTGAAAATGCAGGAGATTCAGTGATAACAAAAAATATTTATTTAGCCAGTCCTATTTTAGAATTACATATTTCTTATAGTTGATTATAATAGTGATCTTCAATATGACATTTCTCAAAGAACAGTTAGGTAATTGGGACAGAGATGTTTCGACTTTTATTAAGTCATCATTAGAATTTTCACATCCTGATGATGACTTAAAAATCAAAATAAAATAGAAAAAGTTCTCTATGACTCTCTACCTCTGTCCCAATTATCTAACTGCTGTTTGAGAAACTACATATTCCTGTTTTGTATAAAGGAAAATTTTAAATCCTAGTGTTCGTTAATGTCTAAATACCGATTGTTTTGAAGGGTTTAAATGTAATTACAACTTGCATGCAATAAACATAAACAACTACATTTCTTTATTTAATTATGTTTAGTAAAAAAAAATAGGTGAGATGTAACTGGTCTGCTACTTCCTGCTCGGCCTAAGTGGGTCGACTTGCAGGAAGCGACCTACATTGTCGTAGGTACTTAACCACTTGTCGGCCACTCCACCAGACATAGACCGGTTTCGGGCTTGTCAGCCCTGATCAGTATGCCATAGGTGAGATGACCGACAATTGAACTGGCTGTTCCTTCATTTGTAGGTTCACATATAAATCGAGTGCAGGTGAGATGTAACTGGTAACCTCTCGTCCTAGGCGACAATTTAGGTCGCTTCCTGCAAGTTGAGCCACTTAGGCCGAGCAGGAAGTAGCAGACCAGTTACATCTCACCTGCACTCGCTTTATATGTGAACATACATATGAAGGAACAGCCAGTTCAATTGTCGGTCATCTCACCTATGGCATACTGATGAGGGCTAACAAGCCCGAAACCGGTCTATGTCTGGTGGTGTGTCCAACAAGGGTTCTTGGCTGTTCCCACAGATACTGCAGGTGTAATTCAATGCCGGCCGGGGCATTAGCTCGCGGAGTAGTTGTTTCCTGCATTATCATTTATAGAAGTAATTAAATAGTTGTAGGTGGTTTCTGGTAGCATTTCTTTCCGGAAAAATAAACCAAAAGCATTTTCTCAAAAATCTTCTTTACCTTGTTAAATTTGCACCAATCTTCAAATTTTTGGTACTTCAACTCATACCACGCCTTGGATTTTGTCGAAACTAGACTTGAGATCACTCCGTTTGCCGCTACTTCTATATCAAATATGTCATCAAAATCATTTTGACTAGCGCTTTTTATACTTATGAGTTTGACTGACTAGGTTTTGCCAGTAACCATACACAAGGTAATATAAAAGAACTTGATTCGTAAATTTGACAGCAGGAATATTTTTCTGTTCATGGAAAATACACCAGCTTCTTGTCGAGTTATCTAACAAATATATATATATTTTCCTGTTATTATATGAAAGTAGATAAAATTGTGTATAATATTCTTATTCTAAATTCGACTACACTCGATGTTTTGACAAACTCGGCTGACGCCTCATTCGATAACTTTTCGTGTTGTAATATGAAGCTTTACAACACTTATAGTAAATAATTATTATCTACCTCCGTTCCATTCTAACCATGATACTATAATATATTGTAAATAGTTAGAACATAGTTGTTTCATGATAATGTTTCAATTAATTGTATTGTGCACCACCAATTATATCCTATAAGTTAATTAAACGAATGCAGATGCATTGTCAATTCGTAACAATTACTGGAAGTAATTAAAATTGGACATATTATTAATTAGTGTTCCATCTACAGGACGGCCTTCGACATACCTTAATTTATCACGTGACGTTGGAACTGCAACATAGTCATAAAGAATTAATTAAGTTAATGGACTTACAGCTGAGTATTTGTTCATTAAATACAGGAAAAGTAAATGGGTTTTTATGTAACGATTCATATGTCAGTCATTAGTTTATTTCTGGAATGGTGGATTTTAGTCACATGGAGCAGATACACGGCGATCCTACGTAAGTGTTGCCCTCATTTTCTCCATTAGCTTTCGAGGAATCAAGAAAATTACAGGGTGAATTTTGACAATGTACATGTCTATGTCTACATCTATTGGTCACTGACAACTCAATGCCGAACGGCAACCACAGCAAGCTCTTTACCACACTGTACTTCTAGGAAAACCTTTGACCTATATCGCTACCGGCGACATCAAGTGAACTGAAAAAGTATATCTTTATTATACCTCTTGAAGATTCAAAAACTAAAATATAAATGTCAAAGAAAATAAAAATAACAAAGAAACATAAACATAATAAAAGATAATAACACAACAAATATAAAAAACACATGCACAGCACAAAAACCTCAACGTAAGCTTTTAGTATCAACTGGAGCAAGAAATCGTTCATAAAGGATGGTTTTATAAATAATATTACTTTGTCTAGAGATTTACATATTTCAGTAGGAGTTAATTTAGAAAAGAAAAACAGTAGGAAAGACAATATTTTAGATAAAAATGTTCATAAGGTTTATTATCAAATCTTCGATAATATATTACAATATTGGAATGTATGTAGTAACGCAAATTGTTGCCTGTTATTCTAGGATTAATTACATCTATACCTACCTAATTTTAGCAATGTTTCTAAATAATTCAGAAAAGTCTTTATCTCCATTCTTTCTTTTATTTTTTAATGTTTGCATGACCTTATTTATCATATCGGTAGCTGTAGCTCTATCAATACTAGTGCTCTATAATAAATAGGTATTTTATTTAAATTAATTGTAAAAACAAAATCCAGGGAGAAAACTGTTACAATTAAATTAATTATGAATTTGCATTTTTAAAAATATTTTGAACACCCTGTATCTAGGTACACATTTTGTTTCAAATATTTTTTTTTTCGAAACTACAGTGAAATAAGTAAGTATGGCGAGCTGACATAGAGACAAATCTTTCAAGTACCATAATAAAGATCCCAGATGGTAATATTTCCAGTTGTCACCGTGGGGTAAAGTTAAAAATAGTCGCGGTAACGCTAACCAGGGTCGTGCCGTGCTATAATGCAGAGAGGGGGCCATATCAGGCGGCGGCACGTAATAGGGCGGTGAAAGCAGCCAAATCAAAATACAATTTGAACCATTCAATATTTAAAAGTTAGCAACGCTTTTCTTTATAGGTCTAGGTGTCCGGGAAAATGTGAGAAATCTCTCGGGTGCAGATATAACATGAACAAATAAGATAACAAGTTTCTACAGTGTGTTTATTAATTGAATGCCGATACTTAAGGGTGTGAATCCTTCGGTCATTTTAAGAAGAAAACTTAAAATCAACATAATATGTCCTAAACCTCTTAATTTTTGAGCTACAGGGTGTTACAGTTTTAAGAAAAAAATTACTTATTTATTATTTCAATTATTTTTAATTCAATATTATTTTTTAATTCCAGATATTTTTATGAAATTTTGTACACACCTATTAATCATTAAGGAGCATTGTTTGATGTAAAGAATGTTTTAAAATCTTTGCCAATGACGTCTGTACGAGGTTTGAACTAAACATTTTTTAACAAAAAAAAGCCACTGCCTTTTCTAAAAACTAAAATTATTTTTAAAATCTCCATTTATTTTACAGCAAATTCGGTCCCTAGACTTACATTCGTACGACGCACCATTTTCACGTAAAAAATTAAAACCAAAAAACGTTTTTTCCCCAAGTTCATTGAGACTTTTTTTAGGACAAAAATTAATTTTCTACTTTAACCAGGGACCTCCACGTAGGCATAATATTAAAGGTTTGGATAGAAAAATACTGTAACACCCTGTAGCTCAAAAATTAAGAGGTTTAGGACATATGTTGATATTAAGTTTTCTTTTTAAAATGACCTAAGGATTCACACCCCTAAGTATCATCGGCATTCAATTAATAAACACCCTGTATATTTTTTTTCCTACAGCCCTCAATAAGATATATGTTGTGTCCCTAAATGGCACCTTATTTTTTATTATTTGTTTGTATTTTGTGTTTTCAATAGTTTTCTTTCTGTTTTTTTGTTGTTGACGTAACGTTCTGATTTGTCGAGGATTCAATAGACTATATTGGATGCCATTTATACGTAAAAACGATACGGTTAACTGTTTTGTTTAACTGAAATTGCATATGAATTTTATGTATTTTAGATGTCAATCTTAAATTTTATACCTTAATTATTTCTTAACCTTAACCCTTTTGCCTGTATCATTTTGGTTGTTTACTTGTCATGTACTTACTAAATAAATGAAAGTTCTTCAAGAAAAACCGATTTCCAGCGGCGTTCTTCAGGGACAAATATCTCCGTAAGGAGGGCCTGGACGAAAAAAATTTATAGAAACTTGTCATCTTATTTTTTTAAGTTCTATCTGCAGCCGAGAGATTTCCCACATGTTCCCGAACACCCTGTATATTGTGTGCTATTGTTTTGTTGTGACGTAGTCTTGTACTTGTATATGTATTGGTTTGTTTGGTTATTTAGTTATTTAAGTATATGTACAGATATCTGTCTGGGCAGTGTATTCTTTAAAATAAAATCAAAAATAAAATAAAAATATCGATAATAAATAAGGGGTTGTCTAAATATAATGAATATCCCTGTACTTAAAAAGTTTTTTGGATTAACAACAACGATTCATCTGAAAAAACTGTGTTTTAAGTACATGCAACAAAAATAACTATTAAGCATTTCGAAGACGTCTATCAGACAGAAAATTTACCGCACCGCCTTGCCGCTAACAGACAGCACACGACGTCGTCGCCGATGATGATGCACCGAGAACCTAACACTCCTAAGTGCAGCCTTAACGGCCGGGATATCCAAAGCCAAACACTCTCCGAGACTCGATCTGTGATATTGAGTCACTTGTATTCTGGTATTTTGTCTTTAGTTTCATGCGGCTGGCCGATCGTGTAGGTTCATTTGCCACCGATTAAGTGTGTAACAGCGTGGGCCGTGTGGTCGAGAAAGTGAGAGTTCGCGGTTGATTCTCTTTGTTGCCCGGAGTGCAGAAAGTGGTGCACTCGGAGGGCGGATCGTCGGATTGTGCAGTGGACTTTTTTTCTCCACCGGTTCTGCATTGTGGCTTTTCTATGATGTAATTAGCACGTGAATCCTACTTTCTTTGAGCAAGTCGCTAGACTTGTGTACTGAGTATCATAAGGTCTGTTCATTAGTTTTGCTCGAACCAGAACAACTGATTTTATAAGTCGGGCTGTTTAGAGGGTTGATAGGATTTGGAAGCAATAAAAGCAAAATCTAATTTAATTGAAGAAGATTGTGATTAAAGATCTAATAGTATTTAGAAAAACGAAGGATTTATTCTAAATTCCTTCACTCCCTTTTGTTGTCTGTAATGGTCTGAAAAAAGATACAAAATACCGCAAATATGTCAGTCCATCTGCAGGTTACAATTTTTTTTTTTGAAAATCTAAAATTCGACCGGAAGAAAATAATTTGAGATTCGTGTCCAAGATTTCCATGGATATATATACATAGTTTTAAGGCGTTTCCCCTAAAATAAATCATTACTAATCGTTAGACGTTATTACATATGTTTGTTAATGATCATTTTATTTTCAATATAGATTCACAGAAATAGGATTATAATGGAAACTATCATTTATGTATATTTGACCATTTCACCACGTATCTAAAGTTACTTCACAGCTACTACAAATTTTAAAATTTCCGTTTCATCAATTCTTGTAAACATTCATTTTTCCATATTAACGGCAGTCAGCTTATACAGGGTGAACCATTAATAACGGGCCATAGAGCAGGGACTACATCTTTGAGACGATATATGACGATATAGCTAAATATGTCTTGCTGTGGAAAGGGTATCTAAGGTGAAATCATTTCTTCATTTTTTTCTGTAATAACTCGAGTGTGTGTTGTCATCAATTGTCACCAAATTTGGTTACAATTGGTTGAATTGTCACCAAATTTGGTAGGGAAACATTTTTTAAGAAAATTAATAATAATTTAAGTATTAAAACAGGTTCGGCCATAGAGGGCGCCACATTAGCAATACGACGATCCGATTCTTAAGGCTGGTTTCGCACATAACAGAAACCGAGTCTCGGGTGAGGCGTGTCACAGTTTTATACATAGCGAGTAACACTCCACTTTTGGCACTCTTAATTTAAAGTTTTTTTAACGGTGTTAAATCTTCAAAAATAAAATTTCCTCGAAATTGGAAATTTTATTTTCTCCTTATCAATTTTTATATTAACACCCTGTCTATCACTCGATTAAATTATAGGAGTAACATCTTCGAATTTTATGAATGAATTGTGACGTGTTAAAGGCGGAGCTTTATTGCAAGTTCCACCCAAACGTCTCACGTACCAACTTAAAATTTCAGTAAATTTAAGAAATTATTGGAAAGTTTGGACCCATTTTTCTCAGTCATTTTTGTATATATTGGAATGGGACAAGACTATAACTTGCTCGTGGCCGAATTTCCGCTTATAAGGACAACAAAAATCGAAAATTATTTTTTTGCTGTATTTTTTAATTTATTATCAAAATTCTAACGCGAGGAAGTAATAGATAATTATTAAATAGAACTACAGTTAAAAAATGAAATTATTCTGTCGGAAAATAAAGGAGAAAAATGGGTTACGGCTTATTCAGGCACTGCGAAACCAGCCTTAATAGGACTTGATAATTTCTATCGTTTTGGGGAAAACTGAACTAAACATCTCGTTTTTTTTTTAACACCTCGAACAGAAAACAACATAACATGGTTTATAAATGACAGATCAAAACTAATTATCTCCTTGATTTGTGAATATTTATTAGGGGACAATCAAATGTATTTTTCGATGTGAGATCTCTTATCGAGAGAATTAGAAAATTCATAGAAATGGGTAAACTTCATTTTTTTTCTAAAGTTACTCTGAATATTTATAAAATAAGATAATTGATACATTTGTCGTATCGCAATACTGACTTTCTAAAAATAAATTTCATTTTTGAAGCCGCATGTAAGGAGAAATCTCTTAGGGCAGTATTCGCGAAAACGGTAGGAACTATCAAATTCTGCCAACAGTATCGTTTTTACATATAAATGACATCCGATATAGTTAACCGAATCCTCGACCAAATCAAATCGTTACGTCAACAAATAAAAGGAAATTCATGATACGAATCGATAGTTTGTTTCTTTTACAATATTCAACTTAGACTATAAATATTTTCATTTACAAGTATATCCAAAACAATTTTATTTATATTTATATATCATATTCTTGCCTCAATCCTTACAATACTAAATGTGACAAAAAATAAGTCTCCTATTCTGAGTACTGACTACTTTGCTTTTATTGCCCAGCCTCGATTAAAAATCAGTGGTTTTTATGATACTAAACACAAGTGAAGAAATCATCAATGGCATTTTTGTACATTTATTGCTTATAGCTGCTTCTTTCAGTACAAATGCACCTTAAATTGCTATACATTTCTAGAACAAGTAGAAATTTCAACATGACAAAAACTGACATAATGGACAAAAAATGCAGATGTTTAGGTCTTGTTTTCTAAAGTGAATTGCACTTATGTGGTACATTCTGTATATGATTACGGTGTAAATTTTTAACCATTGCTTTTACAACCAATCAAATATAAAACATTGTACATTTCATTTACTTCCAATTCTTCTTTCTATTTTTTTTTCAAAACTGATTGATATACAACTTCTTTTTAAATTTTGAAACAGAAACGAACAGAATTTGATAAAACTCCAGTGTATTTAGAAAATTGCATTTGGACTAGTTTTGCTTGTTCTAGAAATTAGGTAGTAATAATTTTTCGCAATTTAATAATAACATAGAAAGATACATTCAGTTAGTCCAGTCTCAAATTGTATATTAAAACAGAATTATAGTACATAAATCAGTAATATTCTATAATAGTTGGGTATAGAGTTGATCCCAGACAAGTTATATTACATTATATAATAATAAAAGAGTAAATCACATAACCATTGTTTTAACTAAATTAGCTATGTTAAAAATAGATACCTGGATACGCGGATTCTAACAGAGTTGTATTCGACTTCTTCCCAATTTCATTTCTGCTTTGGTATTTCTGTTGTTTATTTATTAGACGCTAATAAGGTACGTACATACTTAAGTAAATGTATGAGAGTAAAATTAAAATGTCAAAAACATTTTTACATTGACTCAAACTGAAAATATTTCAATTACGAATGTTAAACAATCACTTGAACACTATCTGAAGCTATCTTTTAATGTTTTGTCCAAACTGAATTAAAAGGAAAATATTAACGTGCAAAAAAATGGCAAGGTTAAATGCGGTAGAAAAATAAAATGACAGGAAATTTGTCAGCGACGCTTCAGAAAACGATTTTTTTTATAGTAAATATTCAAAAGATATAGATAGGTACTACATATAGTAGGTTGGCTGCTTAATCAAATATGGACAGGGAGATTATTAAAAGTCAAAGTCAAACAGTTACGATACACATTATTGTATGTAAATTGATAACATTATTATAAATTACTATGTGTCCTTTATTGTTGTAGGCATCGAACAACGTAAACAGATTTTTTACGAAACCATTTAAGTATGCAAATGTTCTTGCCAGTGAAACTAGGAAATATACGTTTTCAAGTAACTAATTAGCAGCAGGAGTGATTAATTATTGAATTAGCATCCATTGATGTATTCTACGTTTCTAGTTTTCCTTGAACTATTGATGAATTTATTGGCACCTTTTACATAACTTACGTTAAGGTCGCCGTATTTCTCGCCGTAAAATGATCAAATTTGTGGTGTTTTTTAGGTACTGGAATAATAAAACACGTAGGGGAGGGTGGGGTAAGATGGGTCCCTTAAGGAATTTGAATTTTTCAGAAAACCTATAAAATCAAATTTTATACCAAAGTTGACAGTAAATAATCTACTTTGATTAAAAATAACGCTATAATGTTGAACTTCTTTATCGTAAGTACAGCAATTTTTAGAAAGTATTACAAAAACCCCATCTTACTTCATAATGGGGTATGATGGGGTATCCTGTGGGGCAAGATGGGCTGGAGGTATTTTCAAGAAAAGTTGAAAAAAAGACACATGTAAAAGTTTTTCAAAATCGAATTATGTAATTTTACACATATAAAAACATAATTTGACATTGGTTAAAAAAAATTTTATTTACAAAATTTGCAAATATGATGAGCCTCATTGTCCTTATCTTCTTCACCAGTACATGAACAGTGTGTCCATTTTCTGCATTTGATGCAGGCAACCCATTCCTCACTAGCAGTGTTACTAGATTTGCCAAATATAGATTGCGTTCAACGATTGATCGGATCAATGAAAAGCGTTCAGCGAATGATCGGACCAATGAAAAGCGTTCAGCTAGTAAATATTTCGAGGGTCAGCCCAATCAGCTGATTGGGAATATTGAACGGATTTGAGTAGGCTTCTCCGTTGACGACTTTAGTAGCCAAATTTGTAGCCAGTAGCCAAAAACAAATTTATATCGCCAAATCAAATGTTTTTGTAGCTCTATTGGCTATAAGTAGCCACATCTGGCAACATTGCTCACTAGATTGGGAATAGAAATATCCGCAATAGAGACACGCTGAATCTTCTTTCTCTTCATCCTCAGAAGTGCTATCTTCATCTCCTTTTTCTTTGAGGGTATGACCCCATCTTGCCCTCAAGCCGGTATCCCCGTCTTGCCCCACGGCACAGTTTTCGGGTTAAGCTTCATTTTTTTTGTATTAGAAGTAGTGGTACAATTTCCTATCTCGTATTATTGTAGGGAAGAAAACATACTATTAGAATATACCAACATATTAAACTATTTTAACACAACGTACCTGTCACAACTCTAACGATTGGAAGAGATAGAGGCAACAAATGGATGAGCGGAGGTGTGTTGGTGCGCTCTTTTTTGATCTTTCAAAGGCCTTTGATGCAGTAAATATTAACATAGCGCTAAATAAATTAAAGGATTTGGGTTTTAGGGGAACATTTTTGACATGGCTTGCCTCTTATCTTGAGGTCAGAGAAATAATAGTAAAGGTTGATGGGCAGCGATCTCTTCCTCACTATGTAGATACAGGTGTACCTCAGGGGTCTATACTTGGCCCCTTAATTTTTTTATTACATATGAACGATTTATCAAAGTTTGTAGGTACAAGGCACTTAGTCCTATATGCTGACGATACCACTCTGGCAACTGATGCTGATTCTCACGAAGATCTCATTATAAAAATGAATATTCTTTCCAGGGAATTTACCTGGTGGTGCGAGAGGAATTCACTGATTGTAAATGCAACTAAAACTACCTGTATGCAATTTGTTGCCAGGGGACAGCTTTTCGACTATGGAGAAATCTTAGTTAATAATACTAAAATACATTTTTCAAAATCTATAAAATTTTTAGGTTTGGTTGTGGACAGCAATATGAGCTGGAGTACAAACATAAACCAAGTCTGTAAAAATTAAATCGTAGCTACTATGCTATTTTACAACTGAAGAATATCTTTAATCCTTGTCAGTTAATAAATATTTACTATGCCATTGTTTACCCTCATATTTCGTATAATATTATTCTGTGGGGAAGTGTAGGGGCTGCCTCGAGTTTTTGTGTCTCAAAAGAGGATTCTAAGATTGATCTTTAATTTAAAATATAGGGAAACCTGTAGAGCACATTTTAAAAAATATAATATCCTCACATTTTATTCTATATACATTTACAGGTGCGTTCTATATGTTAAGAGTCATTATCTAGATTTTTATAGAAACTCTGATTATCATGATCATTTTACTAGGGCCTCTAATTCTATTAGGCCACGTAAACATGCTACTGGTCTGTATGAACGGAGCCCAGTCTATATGGGTATCAAACTCTTTAACCATCTGCCCGAATGTGTGAGATTGGAGATTAATCCAAAGGCTTTTAAATGTAAACTAAGACAATTTTTGTCTGATGGATGCTTCTATAGTGTCTCGGAATTTATGGATAAGAAATTTTAGACTTTATTGACTGATCATATTGTGGCTTTTGTTGTGTGTTGTTGTTACTATGGTTGATGTGTTTGTAAATTGTGTTAAGAAATTGTACTCTCTAACATTGACTTATCCTATATCATTGCTGTATGATCTAAAATGATGAATAAATATTATTATTATTATTATTACAAAGACTAAATTTAACTTGCACAAAGGCAACTGGGTGATTTATGCCGGGAAATCAGAGTTGTATCTACAAGTTTTAGTGGCCAATGTTTTCCCATTTACATGAGTAATAAAATTAAAATAATTGTTTAAAACAAGCATAATGTACGTATTTAATAATAAAACATTTTTTCGATCAATAACAAATGCTTTTTGTATCTGTTAATTATTGATATGTCAATTTTTATAAAGTTATAAGTGCTGAAGAAGGAAAGGAAAATTATTTTGTAATTCATAAAACAAATCAAAATCTCAACGATTGTTACTGATTTGTGTTAATTTGTATTAAATTATTTGTTGAATATCATATATTTTTACTTAATACTAAGCAGTTTATCATCATAGAAATACAGAAAGTATATACATATTTTCTTATATGTAGGTCTATAAAATTATAATTAAAAGAACAGTAGTACCTAAATTTAAAACCTATGAAACATAAAGGTCAGTGACCCTTAAATAAAAGTGGTTTAATACTATTTTGAATAATATGGGGATGAAAGTTGCTTAATTTGATTCGAATAGTGACAATATCTACATTTTGTTTAAAACTAATATTTTTCAAACAAATTTTGATAAAGGTTTGCTTTTGATGTTTATTTCGTCTATGTGAAAGTGGCACACATTAGAATATTGAAAAATATCCTGCTTCCTTAAATTTTATGCAGTTATCCAAAAGTGCTTTCTTTTTTCATCTCAAATAAATTTAAAATTATTATTCTAAATAAGTTTCAGCAAGCAAGCAGCAAGTTTACGTAAATAATTTCACATCATTTTTTACCCAGAGATTAATAATTACTAGCTACATTTCTATTTGCATCACAAGTAGTAGGAAACAATATTATATTAACTACGGTTATGGAATTTCAATCTGCATCAATCAACAATGCTAGTAAACGATCAAACACGTGGTAATATGGCATTATTCAAATTGATGTAATTGGAAGAGTTTAAAATTGGTAGAATGTGCAATAATCTTTGGTTTATCTCAATCTTCCTGAATCTATGGGTAGGAAGAAATACCACATATCCATGGTTGCCAGACTATCTGCTTAATTTTATGTATGTATTTTACTTACTTCTTGTTGACAACAGGACAATGTTAGAGATAAGCAATCGATTTACGCTAGTACCCACTTGCGTGAATTGGCTGAGTAATCTTGCGGATTAATCAATCCTTACAACTGTTAAGTTTCTGACAAGGTCCACTGGTCTAATATAAACAAATTGTTTAAGACGCGATTAGTAACGTAGTGAACCTTTCCAATGGATTTTAAAAAAAGTAAATTAGTTATATAAGTCAGTGAACAAAAACACAAAAATTCATTTAGGAATCTATAATTTATACCCACTTGATGCTGTTGCTAAAACTACTTCAAATTCAATAATTATACATATAAGTATTCTAGAGAATCTATATACAACGTGTTAGAGGTTTGATTAGCATAATTTTAATAGGCAATAGATAACATCAAAATAAACAAAATTCTCTATTCGAAAACTGTCATCAAAACTCGACATTTTTGTTAAATTTTAACTTAACAAATTGAGTTTTTTTGTCATTTAGCTGTCAAATAAATTTATGTTGTAGAACGTCAAAGTCTTTTTCGTTTTAGAACATAAAAAAAATCTCACAATAATTTCTCATTTTTTAGAAACTTATTTATGATTTTATTAATTAAACAATATACATTTTATGTAATATAACAATACAAAACAGTAACTATTATAAACAGGACGATTACAATTTATTTTGCACTACACGTAAATTGCAAGTACCGATATTACAGTAAGTTAAATTATTTTCTTTGGCACTAAGTGTACTTTTTACAAGGAATATGCTGACCGTAACTTCGAAGGTTTAATTTTATTAATTTATTACATAATAATTTTATAAGAAATAAAGGGGCTTAGTGGATCAAATCTTAAAAGAAACAGGTGGATTTTGATGGCTACAGGATCCAGAGAAAACAGATGGAAGGAACAACGAAGCAACTGTGGAACAACGTTGTTTCTGGGTTTTGCCCTTCATCAGCGCAGTGCAGCTTAAAAACAATATGAAACAAGAAGGAAGGGCAGAGGACACGGACACAAGAGAATGACAAGTTACTCGCGTCAAGAATTCAGACATCTTACGTCACGGCTGACGTTACACATTTGTTTTTATTGTCAACGTAATTTTCGATATTTGGTCGCGTTGAAAACAGTAATTTTTTTCAATTTAGTGCAATTTATAATGCAAACTTTTAGTGTAGTATATAGTTTTATTACTATCAGTTGCAGTTTCTTAAATATTTTGATGAAAATGTAATGAATTCTTCATTTGTTCGCATGACGTAAGTCGTCTGAATTCTTGTCGCCTATCTCTACTTGCGGCTTCGTGTCACACCTGGCTGAGACCCTGACACTAGTTGCTGGACTCTCTTCCACGGCGACTGTTGCTCTTTGCCTCAATACTGAGGCTATGTGACACGAAGCCCCAAATAGAGATAGGCTTTCTACTTGTCATTCTCTTGTGTCCGTGTCCTCTGCCCTTCCTTCTTGTTCCATATTGTGTTTAAGCTGCACTGCGCTGATGAAGGGCAAAAACAGAAGCAACGTTGTCCACAGTTGCTTCGTTGTTCCTCCCATCTGTTTTCTCTGGATCCTCTAGCCATCAAAATTCATCTGCTTCTTATAATTGTATGTCTAAACACGTTTTGAATTTCCTTCGAACTACATCACTCTTTGAATTCGTTCCAATCTCGTATTGTCTCGACGATTTTTTTGCGATTAATTGTAAAACAGCACTTTGTGTTCGTCTTCACTTTCCGAGCTCATTTTGAATTAAACAGTCTTAGAATATGAATTACAATAAATAATTCTGACATTAATTTTTCAAACAACTAGTTTTTATTGTTTATTAGGTTGCTATTGTTGATAGTCTCTTGCCTAAACCGTCTTGATTCAAACACAGTTCAAACATAAATAATTGTTGAACATAGTACAATAATTGTCTTATTTTATTGTAGTTTCTGAAAAAAATATTGTGTCTCGAACGCTGATTGTGCGTTCTCGAATGTATATCTTATTTTATAATAACTACCGTTCTTGAACGTAAAAGTACCATTTCGCGTTTTGTTTTAAAGTCAACCATTTCGACAATCATGATCATGATCAAAATATTCTATATGATATGCAATACTTCAGTTTTGCACCTACATTAAAATTATTTCGAAATTATCGTTAAACATGATTTGTCTTTCTAATCTTACCCGGTTTTTGGTTTGTTTAATCAATATGAATTACGAATATATGGTTAAGTGACTCAAATGTTAATTTTTTTTATTCGATAATCTGTTAGTAACAGAACACATGTGTATACCGAGGTATATGACATGTAAGGCCTCTTAAACGTGACATCACAAGATTTAAAAAAGTATAAGAAAATAATCCGATTAAAGATACAGTTACGTGTAAGTGTGATTTATGATTTTTTTTATTTACTTACTTTATAGCGGTATGCAGTGTTCTTTTATTTTGTGAATACAAGTAATTCTTCAGCATCGTATACGACAAAGTATTTGCTTAGTTGTTTCTCGTTTTCGTTTAAAATCATTATTTATTTATTTTCAGATTGTATTTTCCTCATGTCGAAAATATGCACATGAAAGATTTTTATAATGGTTATTGCTTAATTATCTAATTTTATCAAAATTATTATTTGCATAGTTATTATTAAAAAAAAAAACAAAAAAAAATTAATTGGTATTAGTAGGTTCACTAAAAAAACGTTTATTATATTTATAAAATTAATTATATAATTCACTTAAATAAAATTATATGGCAATTGTTATTATTAAAATACACATAAAAATAGTAATAATGGTTTTGTCACACTGTTAATTGGGCGTTAGTTTTTTGACGTAGGAGTACCTAAAAATGTAGTAGTTATCTAGGTGAACATGTAAGGTAAGGTAGCTGAAATCTTTTGGATATGAATAATGTAATATTCGATTTATGTAAATATACAAATGATTTCTTAATGAAACGTAGGCATCAATTTCAGAAGCAAAAGTATTGCTTGACTTTGAATGGAATTCTATTAGTAACATCTGAATTAGTAATGTATGTAAAATGTGTCCCAATTTGTAATTGCAGGGTATCTTGGAAACTACAAGAAATAGAAGGATGCGGTTTTCCCAATATTGAGAAACTTAAAATACCGTAATCAGAACTTTCTTATACATCTCCATTTTTGAAATACTGGGCGAAATAAATAAAAACTACTTTTAAGGGATTCTTCGTATCTCAGAGCATAGTAATATCGAAATGGTGAAAATTGCATCTAAGGCGTACTAGTGTAATTTGTCTATAGGATGTCTCTTTTAAAATATGACCCAAGCATACATATTTGTAAATGGAGCACCATGTATATTTCTATTTCTTTGTTTTTACTTTATAGTGATATATAATAGCTGCTGCTATATATTTTGGAAAGTCTCAAGAAACGTTAAATTAATAATACTGATGTTGCGTGGTGGATAGTTGGACATGGATTAATATACAGGGTGTCCCGTAATTCCACGTAAATATTGAAGGGGGGCATTCTATGGTCTAATTTAGGGGTCTTTTCTATATTTTTTTCTATTTGAGCTCTCCTTGCAGAGATATTCGCGTTGGTGGGGTGAACCTAAAATTCTATTTTTTTTTCAAAAACGACTCAACCTAAAAACTTTGAAATTTGGTACGTTTTAGCAATAATTTTTTATTTTCACTCTTTACTTCGAAGTGGTTGAAACAAACAACCCTTCCTGATTTATTGGCCAGAACTTTTTTCTAGATGACTATGGATCAAAATTAAAATTATGGTTTTATGGATCTATGAATTTAGAAACAGTTCTTGCTCTTTTAAGTTTCTCGAAAAAATAGACCAGTCGTGCTAAATCCCATTCTTCTATTTCTTGTAATTTCCGATACCCTACAATTACAATTAAATTGATATACCCTGTACACATATAATAATAATAATATCTCTACCCCTCATTCTAATCACGAGGATTAGCCCAGAAGTGGAAGACTTGTGCGGGAGAGGGGGCGGCATATTATTATTAAGTAGGCCGCATTTGCGCCCAGGAACGACTTACGTTGGTAGGCCCTAACCACCATTCACTGCAGGAATGAGGGAAACCTGGAAAACCTCATTAATTAGGGGGTAGTCAAATGTCAACCGGTATCAATCTCTCACATTGACCCAAGCCAACATTCTTCCACCCTACCATACCCGCAGAGAGGGTGCCAATCTCTCCACGAATATAGCTTATATACGGTCTACCGGCTGCGGGGGTCGAACCCACAGCGATCCAGTCACCTCGACCGATCCATATGAACAATAAAAACTTTTCAAGTGAAAATGCTTTTTGCCCAACTGAATTCAAGAAAGAATATGTTATTAGTGTAATGCTTTCTACAGGCTATGCGTGAATTCGCTATTCGTAATTCGCGATGCGTGATTTGTATGGAATTAGTGCATGGTGTGTAGAGTTTTTATGAATGGGTTTTTAACGAACAAGACCCTACACACTATTCACGAATTATTCAGAAACCACGCATCGCGAATTATAAATCACGAATTCACGCATAATCTGTAGCCTAATATTGTTGAATTGTAATATTCTATCAATTGTTTGGACAACATAGTAGAACAGTGAATGTTACAAATAGACTTTGACAACAAAATTAATTGAAAAATACGACTATGACATAACAGAGTTTGCTGAAAATAAGTGACAAATGCTACACAAATATTAAATGATATATCTTCCAAACATTATTCTCAATCATTAATTTAAGTCAGATGTATATACTTACAATTCTTGTTAGTGTTTATAAATAGAAACAATTGAGAAGTAATCACGACAAAGACCAGTTGTGCTGCATCTTCAACATTGTTATAATAAATCATCCATTTATTAATAATAATAAAAGTAATCTGAACAGAGACCTTGCTAGCGTTATATAAACAATATATAGGTCGTAACAGTTTTATTAACTCTTCAAACACATACGGAGATAAAATGTTAGTGACCGCCGCTCTTATACTTACGGAGTAATGTTAGATGTTAAAAACAGTTAAGGAAAACTTAATCAATTTTGTAGTATCATCATAAATTCCATTGAATGTGGCTTTGGTTTATTGTTAAGTTAAAAATATTTTCTTTGAAACATCGCTATCTGAAATATCTTGTATAGCAATTTTCAAATCTATATCTCACTTAGTTCCCTATATACTATATCACTTTATTTTAAAGTCGTTCCTGATTGACACTGCGACAATTCTTTTCATAGTTCACTATGAAGTGTTAGTTTTTTTTATTAGGATTAAAATATAAATGATTTCCAGAAAGCAATTTTGTTCAGTTGTATAACAAAACGTTCATTAGTACTCGAGGTAATTAACAGCGTATCTGATAAAACCCGTGTTTAATGGAATATAGTCAATTATATCTACCGTGTGTTGCATTTAATATGAGTACGGTCTCTTATTATTTTTGGAGGTAAATAAATAATTACTGGTACATATACATATAGAATTTCGTAAACTGTACAAGATTACATAAGTAGCAAATAAAGTCACCTACTAAGACTGTTTGAACAAGGCGAAACCAATCAATATTTTACTTCACGTTAGAGATATTAGAAAAAAGTTATTTGAAGAAAATGCTCACCTAAAAAAGTGAATTTTATGAAAAAATATATTTACCTCTATACACACAATATGAACCAAGAAAACAACTGGTTCTGGATCTGAACCCTGTAGAGCACTGCACAGAATAGCTTTTTTGTAACAAGACATTTACTCCTATATCCAAGGAAAGATTATACCAAATAGGACATAAGAACGACTGGTGTTTTATTGTTATACAAAAACTAATTTTTTTCGAAAACGGCTAATTTTATCGAAACAAGTATTAGGGGCATTCCACGCCAACTCAACAGTCGATCCCACATCACCCTCTCAGATCTGGCTCAAAATTGGTACATCGATTGGTACTATTGAAAAAAGGATATTTCTAAATTTTCAGCCCCTAAGACCGCTTCCTGTTACCAGGGGCCCATAGTGAAGTTTTCGACCATCATTTCACCCCCAGGGGTCTGAAATCAGTTTTCGTGTACTGACGCGGCATTTTGGTCTAAAATTATCAAAAACACATAGAAGATGCCAAATTTCCCGTAGAACACGATGCCGCCATCCGTTTTCCGATATCTAGCAAGAGGAGTCTTGAAAACGCGAAAAACCGCGCTTTAGTATAAAAATCTGATATCTCAAATACGGTCGTTTCAAACTGGCTGAAAATTTACCAAAAGGCTCCTTGATTATTGCTCTTTCGAATGTTCATACGCGCGTGGTGATCATTATATGTAAAAGTTACACGCGTTTTACAGGTTTTATATGGGATTTTCTGTAATTTTTCATTATAACCGCTCCATTGGCCCTATCCAGTTGGGTAATAATTAGATTTTTTCCCTCACCAAACGTCTCTTTTGTCCCCCTGTCTTTACAAACACAGAAATTTCTCTCTCCAGCCAGTATTATAGAAAACATTATTTAGATAGAATGCTGATTCATGTATAAGGACGTAAAATAGTGAAAATAATATCGAGATGTATAGTGTCAACAATGATTGTAATGTGGGTTTTCTTATTTCTTACTGCGATTTTCATTCGTTATATTATATTATATTCATATTTTTTACAAATAATAGAAGTAAGCTGCAGAAAATGTAAATTTGCTCAAAAATAAAAAAATTGACGAATTGTGAAATAAATCATTGAATAAATAATGTTTTCTCTAATACTGGCTGGAGAGAAATTTCTGTGTTTATAAAGACGGGGGGGACAAAAAAGACGCTTGGTGAGGGAAAAAAATCCAATTATTACCCAACTGGATAGGGCTAGTGGAGCGGTAATAATGAAAAAATTACAGAAAATCCCATATAAAACCCGTAAAACGCGTGTAACTTTTTATTTACATATAATGATCACCACGCGCGTATGAACATTCGAGAGCTATAATCGAAGAGCCTTTTCGTAAATTTTCAGCCAGTTTGAAGCGACCGTATTTGAGATATCAGATTTTTATCAAAGCGCGTTTTCCGGGCTCCTTGCTAGATATCGGAAAACGGATGGTGGCATCGTGTTCTACGGGAAATTTGGCATCTCCTATGTATTTTTGATCATTTTTAGACCAAAATGCCGCGTCAGTACACGAAAAACCGATTTCAGACCCCTGGAAGTGAAATGATGGTCGAAAAATTCACTATGGGTCCCTGGTGACAGAAAGCGGTCTTAGTGGCTGAAAATTTGGGAATATCCTTTTTTCGATAGTACTAATCGATGTACCAATTTTGAACCAGATCTGACAGGGTGATGTGGGATCGACTGCTGAGTTGGCGTGGAATGCCCCTATAGAGTATCTTTTTTTAAAGAGGAATAACGAAAGTATTTAAAAAATCAGTTTTCACTTCCATATAATGACACATGTCAAAATTTTGGCTCAACGAGTTCGTTTCTTACTTCTCTGACAGTGGAAAATATCTAGTGTACTATGGTTTTATGAGCTTTTATGGCCTACATAAAATATTACAATTTTATTAAATTATACACTTCGGTTCAAAAGTTAGAGCCGAAAAGTAAATCGCTGGATACCCTTAGAGGCTCTGTATCTACGTTAAGGGCCACTTTAGCATATTTTGTATGACAAACTAGGGTTATTTTGATCTCCCCTATACACTCTCGAAAGTATACCATATACTTACCAAACACCCCGTATATTTTTCCAAATTCGATAACCCTTTTGCCTTTCATCTTCTTTAACACTAGGTACAATATTTCCAGCCTTTAAGGAGTTTGAATATGCACCACACTCAATGCACAGATTGACGAGATACGTAAATGAATGTGATGTGGATTTTACTTAAAAACATTGGTATATCACGCGAACCTGATCATCTTTAATTTTTTGAACTTGGAAAGGATTACAGTTGGAATTCATAGTTTTAAATGTAGTTGGATAGATAATTTCGTAAAATCCGTTTAGAACTTACAAAAAGCATTCAAAATATTTATCATTCGGCCATAATTGACAGTAAACATTGCCTTAATTCGCTGAAAGCCTAAAACCGTATATATATCATCGTCCGACTCAAATTGTATAACCTGAAGCTTACCAAAATTATCACCAACTGCCCACGTTTGTCTGTAATCGCTTTCGGGAATGGTTGTATTAATTTTTATTACTTTTTAATTGGCGTTTAGTCAGAAATTTATACTATAAGCCCACCGTGGCACGTCAATAAATTATTTGAAAATACGAGTTCTGCTACTATATACCAACATTTTTCACGATTGCTATCGTTGCTTTTTCAAATAAATCTTAATTTATTCCGGAACGAGTTCGTGAATATTTCGCCACATGATATTTTTTATTTTTTTTTTATTCGGATGAGTGTGACAGCTTTTATTGCTGATCCGATTATAGTCATTTTGGCAATCTGATGATAAACTTTTTTTATGCTATTAAGTGTTTAATCAGATTTACATGGGATTACTTACAGTTACATTCTAGATCCTGATAAAGGTAAAGACATCGTTTAAAATTAAAGATAAGGTACATTTTAAGTCTGGGTTTAACGATTAATATAAATAAAAATGCCATATAGATGTCTTCGGATATTTAAGGTTAGTTTTTTTTAAGTGGTTATAGAATAAATCCGTTATACATGGTATGCCATCTATTCGTCTGGTAAGGGCTTAATAAATAAACAAATTAATCTAAAACGAAAATGTATTCACTTTATTGCTATAATCTAGAAATTTTAACAGAAATGGTTCAGATGATATTTAATAGTGAACATACTTTGAAAAAAAACCGAATTGTCTTCGCTTTCTATCTACTTATTTTTTTTAAGTTGACTAATAAATATACTTTTGCTGTAAAATTAATAGTATAAGACATTATAAAGACGTATATTGTATTACGAATGATTTTAAATATTTAATAACTAAACAGTATAAGGATTAACAAATAACGAGTATATAATATCAACTAAAACACAAGTTTTAGGTAGGTAGCAAAATATAATTATAAAAATACATATTTTTTTAAATTTAACTAGAAATGTAAATCTTCTTATAACATAAATTTACTTAGTACTAGGTATAAAATTGCTTACTTTTATTTATATGTATCTGATTGTTAAAATGTGGCTTGAAAATATAGTCTAAGAGCCAGTGGCCGGCAACCTATAAGTAAATGATTATACCTGAAATTTTGCACAGATCACTCATGATGTGGGGACTCGCTAAGCCCGGCGAGGCCGACTGAAGAGTTACTCAGGTGCGAGAAGTATAAAAATGTAAACAACTTCGTTATTAAATTAACAAAGCTGCCGTTTGAAAATTTTAAAATATACAATTATTATTATATAAAAATAACAAAGGCAGACGATTACCGTGCTTCTAAGGTCATGGTAGACACTTGTGAAATTGGCAAAAATTATAAATTTCAAAAGTATTTGATTAAATCTGATTTTTGACGTTAAAAAACTGTCAGAAATGTCAAGCCACAGATTAAATATGTGTCAAGCATTGTAATCGACATCATCAAATCTCAGAACCTGTGCCAGAAATAAAGGTTATTTGTTACTTACATTATTTTTATATAAAAAGGTGCTAAATATAATAAATAATACAAATAAATGCCTAATTTGTTAAATCTGAAATTTTAAAATTTTCAAACGGCAGCTTTGTTAATTTAATAAAGAAGTTGGTTAAACTTTCATACCTCTCGCACCTGAGTAACAGTTGAGTCGGCCTCGCCGGGCTTAGCGAGTCATCACCTCATGAGTGATAGGTATAATAGACTCACTGTGCAAAATTTCAGGTATAATCATTTACTTATAGGTTGCCGGCCACTGGCTCTTAGACTAATAGCACAAAGATGTATTTTATTTTTAGGAACATTTAAATAATAACAATGAACAAACAAAATATTAAAAAATTTGTTTACTGCTTGCTTTTCTTCTATAGGTTTTACCTTTCAATGTTTTAGTACCTAAAACACTAAACATTTGATCATTTAGTATCGAGAAATATGGTGTCCCTAAGAATTAAATAGGAACAAAATAAATGAATAAAACTATTTCAACAAACGATACTGGTAAAAAAAAGTTGCTAAGTTTAAAAAAAATATATTTTCGATTAATGAAGGTATTTCTTTATATTTCTAAATAAAGGAAACTGTGGAAAATACATAATTAACCTAGTTATTTTTGGTTGTTACATCTTACAACTTTGATATATACAGAATAACCCATTTTGAGTGATCGTTTTCAATATTCTGGTGTGGTGTCAAAGTTTAGAAATAAAATTGTTAATTGTCCTTTACACCACATAACGATTTTTTAAAATAATTCAAAATCTTCTAACTTCTAAACCATTGATATCGTTAGACAAACAGATTATCGTTTAATAGTTTGACTTATACAACTTATTAATAATTTCTCAATTTCCGCCCAGATAATAGAACCAAAAATTTGAGTACCTATATATAAATTTAATACCTATTCGCTTCAAATAAATATTTTCCTTTTTATTTATTTTACAGTTTTGTATGTATCTTCTCGATAAATATTAGAGCGATGTTTCTAAATATTTACTTACTAAATATATTTTCAGGGACTGACAATTGCCCCCAACAGACCATTTTACATTTAAGTGACGCAGTGAAGTGCTAGTTTTAGTAGTGTAGTTTTTATTAACGCAGTATATCCTTATTGTGTAGTGTTAACGTTAAAATGTTGAAATGGTGCTTCAAAACGCCTCTATAAGCATCCAGAACCGACGTCAGCGTCATCGCTCTTTGGATACTTCAGAGCCTCCAGAGGTTCCCGCTAGAGGGCGTTATATTTCAGGAAGCAACATAAGGTATTTATCAAAATAAATAATTTGTCATGTAGATACAACATTCAATTTACCGATTCAGTGACGGAATTTTGGAAAATGGTCCGACAAAATTGTACATTAGATTTGAATTTCGCATAATTAGTTATTTTTGGAGAGAGAAATGATTAGCCAATGAACAAACTGCTTGTTTGTAATAAATCCAACTGTGCCAAGCGCATTTTAAAACTTAAAAACATAAATGAAGCTTTTCTATTTAGGCTTATTGTGATATAAATGGTGTCTAGGAAAATGTAGGAAATTTCTCAGGTGCTGATAGAACATGAAGAAATATGACAAGTTTCTATTTTTTTCCCTAGAGGCCCCCTTAGAGGAGATATATGTCCTTGAAAGACGCCGGTTTTTCTTAAATAACTTAAATACTTAATATAATTTACTAAAAAAATTGGTGTAATGAACACTAGTAAAAGTAAAGAGTTCTTAAAATAGTTCTATTGAAACATGTTTCGCTTTTTTAGTTTTCCAGGGTCGGGCTAAGTTGTACTTAATGCCTAAATTTTTAACAACCTGTATGATAAAGACTTTAAAATAATAAATCTGGGTAACTTAAACCTTAGATTAAAAAAGGTACTCTTGTTTATTGTCGATAAAATGAACCCTTTACGAGAAAAAGTTCGACCTATGATCGCATGTTGAACCCTCTTATGAAGTGTTTGAACAATTTCGTTAAGGTTGCCTCCTGGGACACCATTGTGTTTTTTTAAATTTTGTGTTTTTTCGGATTAAACATCTTAAAATGAAACTTTCATTTTATTTAGTCTAAGATTGAAGCTACCAAGATTTATTATTTTAAAATCTTTTTCATACAGGGTGTTAAAAATGTAGGCATTAAGATATCTTGGATTGGAAAAGGGGAAAGAGGAGCAGCCGATTTAGCTAAATATCTAGAAAAGTCTGCAGCTCGAAAACGGTAGCAGATAGAGACATGCAGTTTGCGACATTGTGATTTTCTCAAAATAAAAGAAAAACAGAACTTTGAACTCGTCTATTAAATTTGCTCTAGCTATGACAGATTTGCAGTAACCCTTGAATTTGAACCACCCTGTACATGCTATTTATATCCAAAATTAAACTATTTATAAGAGTGGACTAGAATATCGTAAAAATATCTCATTCATAAACTATTAATCAAACTTAATTACACTTAGATCTAGTGCGGAGAGCCTTTGAGTGCTCTCATGTAAAACACATGCTCTTGAATATAACGATTCATGAGTAGACTGCATTGATAGAGCGGATTACCACCCGCTTATCTAAAAGGTCAGCGTCGCAAACACCGTTCAATTACAAAAACAAAAACGCGCTCTGTATGTTACCAGTGTAAATTAAAATTTTAATTAGAATTCCAGCTATAAAATGGCCATTCACAATTACGGCGTCTGCAACAGGATTTGCTCGGTTTGGGCTTAGCGAAATTAGTAGTCTAGCTTGTAGGTCTTGGCACAATGCAGCATTATTTATTTAGTCGATGACTTGGGGTTTGCGAATGGTTGATAAGCTGACCTTTGTTCTACTAATACTGCATGTAAAATAACCATGAATTAATTGTACCTATCTGCAACTAGTTTTCTTTGTTTTTCGGGTATCGGAGGATGTCCAGCCGCGTTTTGATTCAGTGGGTGGAATTTATTACTACAATTTTCCGTCAGTTTATAATTTTGGTTCTATGAAATCACTAAATGTGAATGTTTATTTATTTATATTTTGGTTTATTCAAAAGGGGTGAGATAGCAATGGAAATATTTTTATTGCTATTTCTGCGAAAGCTGTTATTATTTGATATTTTATTTTGTGTAGGTCATGCATTCTAAACCAAACTCACAATTAATGATTACTAAGTGTCACATTTATTTTTACATGTACGTTCATTTAGTCGGTATTGTACACACATAATTTCTTAATGCCTGCCACATTTAGTCATCAAGAATATGCTGATATTATTTTTATTTATGTGTATTGCAACGGTAGCGGTAGTCGTTCTGTTGCTGAATATCGACGTCGCCTCCCGAGCAGAAGAGTGCCAGATAGAAATATATTCCAGACAGTATCAAACAATGCACGTGAAACAGGACTGTTTCCCAGTGTAAGAATTACATCTGAGAGGCAAGTTGGTGTAAGTACAAGACGCATTGTAACCCGTATCCAAATTAGTCAAACTACGGCATGGGAAGTCATTCACAAAAATGGTTTAAAACCTTTCCATATTCAGCGCGTCCAGAATCTTCAGGACGGTGATAATGATTTGCGGTTGCATTTTTGCAATTGGATAAAAAGTAAACCATTCACTTTACACATACATTTTGTTCACTGATGAGGCTCAATTCACTCGTAAATAACACGTCACAATGAACATCGTTGGTCAGATGAAAATCCGCACGCCATGGTGGAAAGTAACTTTCACTATCGGTTCAGCATTAACGTGTGGTGTGGTATGATTATGAATTACTTGACTCAGTTGTGCTAGATGGTCGCCTTACTGGAGAATTTTTAGAAAATTATTTGACAAATCTACTGGACGATGTTCCATTGGATATTAGGCAAAGCATATACTTTCAGCATGATGGTGTCTCTGCCCATTTAAGTCGTGTTGTGATCAATCATCTTAACAATAGCTTTTCACAACGCTGCATTGGCCGAGGTGGTTTTCAAATTTGGCCACCAAGGTCACCAGATATGAATCCCCTTGATTACTGTCTTTAGAGATGGTTTAAATTTATAATACCTGCAGAATAAACAATGTTCTCTACTGATGCATTACAATAATTAACTCGGGTAAAAATATTTTCATTGTTATCTCAGTAGCCGTTGATATTCGACCATATGTTTATAAGTTTTTTTTGTTCACTTTTGCCTCCTAAACACCTTTTTCGAATACTGGGGGTTCCCCCCAATCACCCTGTATAAAGGCATCTTCTTTCTACAAATAAACTTACCATCTACTCCATTTCTACAATTATCATTTGAGTACTTTGAAAGAAATTATACGTGTGGAACAGCGGGTAGTCTGTCTTGTATATGACTGTAATAATTGATTTGATGAACTCTTGGAGTGTTTCTGAGTTCATAATATTAAAATTAATTTGTTATGGTCGTATTAAAGGAATATGTGTTAATAATAAATAATTATTTTGGGGTTTTAGTGTAGTTCTCAAAACGTAGCGGATTATCTTCTCATATAATGAATGTATAGCTTAGGGTACTGTAGATTTAAGTATTAAGCAATTTTTGGAGCTATTTTTGACAAAATGTTTTTTTCAAGGCATTGTGTCGTTCACTTGCCAGTTTTATAAAATACAAGAAACGTTTTAGTGGTGCTACTTTTTGGGCTTAAAGATATGTATTTTTTACGTGATTCTACAGGATTGATTGGAAATCGGTCTTGTATTATTGTGAAACTACGAAATTTATTCGTCTTTGTATCAGGTATAATTACATACATATAGGAAACCTTTTTTTTTAACATTTTTCACACTTAAATTAGTCAGTTCATCTCATGTGAAAGCTCCCGCAATTCCCATAATTAATGCTGTTTTTATCAGCAAAAAATCACCACCTACTTCTTTCTTATTTGTTAATATCATTGCATTCAAGAGTTTTTGATTTTTTTGACATTTGATCTTTTGCCTTGGTCCTCAAAAAGCTTAGAAGTCTCAGAAAATTAGAGATATCAATGTTTTTGTAAAGCTGGAGAGTCCACTTAAGCATTGAATACTTGGTCCATGATGCATCAAATTTCTTGTCTAGTTCAAGAGACTAAGCAAGCAAAACATTCTCGTACGAATATAAGATTATTTGTACCTAAAAAAATATTTTATTGTTTGCTATATTTATTGCAGTTCTCTAGATTTTGTGAAAACTTTATTGCAGAATAGGTTTTGTATCAATGTTGCGTTTCTAACATTATCGTGATTTTTATACTTGTAACCATAAGCAATGTTTTTTATTAAAAAAAATTAAGAGGTATTCAATTTTTGACTGGAATTGGTATATACAGATCTGTAACAAAATTCTGTCAAATAACTTTTTTCTTGGTACTTAGTTAAAATCGCTTGAATCCCACTTAATTTCAAAAAACATTCTTTATTTTCTCATCGACTTTTTGGATGGATCAATAAATTTTGTTACGTTAATATCTTCAATTTCGTCTACTTGAATTGGGTAAGGATACGTTGTCAAAACACACCGATTATTATTTTCGTTTAAATGATAATTTTTAAATTAAACATTTATTATATACTTTTTTGTTGCATTAAAAGTATTCTTTAATGTAATAAATATTTTTTTAAGTATGTTAATAATGTTACTGTCTCAGAAATGATACATATCATTTACCGTTAACGTCAGTCAAGTGTGCAAACCAAACAAAATGTTTGTATTACCATAATGTTATTTCTATAACCGTAAAATAACATGAACAATACTCCGTTTTATGTGAAGATATTGATGGGAATGAAAAAATGTGTATATAAATGGAATTTTGAATATTTTAGAGACCCAGTGAGAAAGGCAAAATAAATATTTCGAGCTATAAAATAAACTTTTCCGCTTTTATATGGCAATAAAGGTTAATGTTTTATGCAAAGAAAGAAAAAAATACTTTTGTACTTCCTACCAAGAGGAACGTTAGGAAGAATGATTCTCTGAATTACTAAAATAATTTTTTATATAAATTATGCCATATGGAGTAATAAATGAAGACTAAAATTAATTTAATTTTATTTATGTGTGAGGTAACTCGACGGAATATAAAGAATATTGCTATCATTAGAAATGTAAATTTTGGAAAATGTAGGAATATATAATCCTTTAAAAGTATTTAGCCTAAATCAAGCACATACTAAGTAGAAGTAATATTATTGGGACTTTTAGCGGGCCAATATGAGGTATAAATTGCTCCTCATCTATCACTGTTCTTGTTTAATGATGAAAATAAACAATTATCTGAGACTAGGATTTCACGCGATGCTGGTAAACAAACAAAATAATGCCGTGTATCAAGGCGTCACTGGAATATTGAGAATCGACGAAAATTGTTCGAGAAATGGATCTAGAGCTGCTAGAAAATACCTGGAATATTTCTTTGGTCTATAAAAGAGGAATAAACGGTCGAGTCAGTCAGTCTTGAATTGGAGTGTTTAGTTGGAAATTTCCTGAAGTTTCAAAGTTAAATAGTGTTTAGTTGAGTTGTAATTAGTATTCAGTAGTGTACAGAGTGTTTAATAAATATCAGTAACTGTTTGTTTTTCTAGTAAAAGAGGGTCGGATTAGGAAACCCGTAACAATATTAATATGGGTGATTTTGATTCCGAGAGTGTCGCTTCGAATATCGAAGACATTGCGCAAAGCGTTGTCCATTCCCTACTTCCCGAAAAATCAAAACAGATGTGCGAGGAAAGTTATGCAAAACTTGAAGATTGATCTAAAGGGAAAGGAATTAAGAATAGCAGCAATACTAGACTTTTCTGGCATATTTCGAATATCTTTCAAAACACAGTTAGCCTTCATAGCTTTGGGTATGTTATTCTATGCTATGTTCAGTTAGGTATATCAATGAAGAAAAATACGGATATTACTACGTTCATTTAATTGCGTTTCAAAAAAGAAAATAGGAAGGATTTCGGTCAAAAAGATGTAAGATTTTAACAAAACTCAATTTTTACTGGAAGCCGACGATAGAACTTATTTTATGATAAAAGTTGAATTGATAGTGGAGCTTGCAGGTGTCTCCAGGCGTACTGAATTGCCAAATCTGCATCTACAAAATGTTAAAGATGAAGGACCATGCATTCATATTAATCTATTTGGGTTATTCCATTTGAAATCGTCTGAAAATAATAAAAATTGTTGCCGACCCATTTTAAATTTTGGTGTAACTTTGAAAAACTCTACTCTAGAGTCCCAAACAACAAAATTTACACGAGTTTGATATTTACAAGCGCTTGTTTCTGTTTGAAGTTATTTGGATGATCAATACGGAATTCAGAGAGGGAAAGATAATAGTTTCAGTGTAACTGAAGATAATTGGCTCGGACGGTCCCTTTGAATAATAGCAGCGTGCTGAAAATGAGTGTTTTTTAGTCATTTTTCGTGAATTTCAATCGACTCTAGCGTCTTAACTGTTGAGAGTTAAAAATTCATGCTTCGCGGGAATTAAGTATACATATCATAGACAAAATTCAGCCACAAGTTGACCTGAGTAGCCCACTCTTTATAGAAGAAAACTTTGCTTGAAGTTTTGAAATTTTTAAAAATCCCAATATTCAGGCTATGAAACGAGCGTGTTGACTGCGAGATAAAAATCTGATACCCACAGAATCTACTGTTCTTACCTTCAACTTTAAATGACTACCTATATCACTTGTTTTGTTATTTTCAAGTATTCTTTTCAGAAATTTTGTTTATAAGAATTTTTTGTCGCTTTTTGTCGGATATAGCTTATTTAGTATCGATACTTATATTCCGGACACCCTCTATATAAAATAACAAAAAGGTATGAACTATTTTACATAATGAGAGATACGACTTTTGAATTTATGACTAATACTAGTATTTAATAGTATCTAGTGTCTAAGTAGCTGTTAAAGGAACAACAAATAATTGTAGGTAATCTAAGAGATATTCCTGGGTGGTTACATACAGTTTAACTTTTATTTTTATTTGAAAAATATCTGACTCAGTTGTGTAACTAAAATTGTTTATTGTGCCATAAAGTTCCGTGATATTTAAAAAAATTCAAGTGACCTAATCTACAGATGCCATGACAACTTTCTACTGGTTTGCAATTTCTTTATGTTGTTACTTACTACCTATATCTCTGTTACGATTAACTCATATCGATCTGGTCAGGTCGTTTTCACTATTGTATTGTAATAAGTAGACGTTATAACAACATGCGGAGGTGTAACACACTACGCCTAATCTACCACCGCTGCCAATAAACCAGAAAATGTATATTAATGGTACAAGCGCAAAAGTCCGGTTGGATACGACCCAGATGCATAAAGAAGGGATAAAATTTTTGTTTTCTGTTTCTAAATTCAAAGTAAATGAAAAACCATTAGTTTCCTGGGCAATGAAACGTTCATAAGACGAAATGTATATATTTATTTCAATTCAATTTATACCTGGCTTAGACGTGTATAACATTGGGGTGGTAGCTGGCGGGCCAACCCAAATTATGCTAGGAATTACATCTTTAGGAATGCATGTATGGTGGAAAGAATAGAGCCATAATTAATGGTACATTTATTTTGCAAATGCTCCAAACATTTTAAGAGTTTAATACTTTCTTCGTTCAATATTTCACTATGAGCCATTTTCAAATTCTTCTATTCCAAGTTCGACTCAACCGTCTGTTTTTGCCAAGTACATCTTATTGGTCATCCTCTCTGCAGGTAATTTCTCCGTAACGTTAGTTGTACCTTATGAAGGGGCGTAAATGAGCATGACTTAGGTATGTCACAAACAAGTGGAAAGAGCTCAGAGGTTATATCGAATTTCACCAACGTTTTATCGCCTACTTCGCCTCCCGAAAATATATTATATTTTTTTCATTACGATGCAAATACTAAAGAATCATTTGAACTCGTCAAAATATTATTGTACGAGTAGTTCATAGGTTTTCACGACCGGTGTCAATTTAATGATGTACACATTCTGGGCTGCCGTGATCGATGCTTAACTGCAAACGTTTCGCCATACTTAACAAATTTCATCTTCAGTGCTTCTCGTATCTTGAGCGGCGGTTGAATGGTTACCGTGGTGCCTAAGCCGAGTTTTTATACTGGTTGGTGGGTTGGTTAGTTCAGTGTTTAGGTTGACTGGTTCAGGTGTGTTACGGATAACTGGTTCAGGTACGTTCCGGTTCATTTGTTTGTTCTTAAGTAAAGCCCTCCAAGTATGATCAATTTTGTATGTTGTTCGGATATTGAAGAATCTCCAAATTCTCCCTTCGTACTACATTTTAATACCCATTGGGACGAACCAGCACTCTAATGAGATTCTGTGTCCCTCTGTCCAAGCATGTTTAGCAACGGATTGTTCAGACTGGTATAGTCGTATGTGGCTTTCGCGTTCTTTTTTCCTGGTTCCTACAGTTCGTTTGGACATTCCCACGTATACTTTGTCATAGTCGTTGGCACCAAATACACTCCCGGCGTTTGTAACGGACTCAACTGACCTTTCGGCTTGCGGAATTGCTGACTTTCTTCACAAGTTGGTGTGAAAGTAGCCCGCACGCTTTTTTCTGTAATATTTTCGCAATTCTATTTGTCACATTGGGGCTGTATGGTAAAGTGGTGGCTGTAGTGACTACCTCCTTGGGCCCTGCAATTTGCTCACGCCGAGATCTAATGGCTCTATCGATATTCTTAGCATATCAAGTTGCTAGGAACACAAATCGGAGAGAATCTATTTCTTCCTGTTGATGGTCCTCATCAGTTAACGTTAATGCACGGTGAGCTATGATTTTCATGACCAAACGTTTTTGTGCCACATGATTATTAAACTTGTCATTTTATGTAAGATTTCTGCTTAAACAGAAATGGTTTGTTTCATCAGTTTTAAGTTTTTTTCGCAGGTCGTAAAGAACCTAGATTCAATTCTTTATGAAAATAGTCTCAGTAGGTAATGTCTAACAAAAGAATTCAGACAACATTGTAAGCGTAAATGGTTTTGTGGTGGAGTGGGTTTGCACGACCGATGATGTTATTTGATCTGTAGTGTCTTTTCGCGCTGTTATTTCACGATCTAGGTAGCTGAGCCGCTGCTAGTAGTAGAATTGAAGTGCAAATCTAGCCTTAGCTGTGATTGTTCGACCTTTCCTAGACCCCTAGATCTGCTCCTTTATTGATTTCGATTCCTCTTGTTGGTACTACGGCTGTACGGTCGGAAGCGTTCCTCGGACAACAGTGGTTTTCCGGGATGTCCCGGAGCAACCTCTACAGCTAGTCTCATCCCATGATGTCAAACGTTTCGCCGCTTTTCATTGTTTGCATCTTCAGTGGTGACTCCACAAAAGTAGGAAAACCACTATAGATCATTAATTCAAATTTAAAAAGATAATTTAATTTATTATATCCATCTAAAATTTATTACAATTTAAAGTTATTCTGAAATTTATAACCATAACGTGGGAGTGGAAACATATATTTGGACTTAAATGTTTACTAGATTTATTTAGAGCATTCACTGACATTTAATTCTTCAGTGAATTATATATACAGACAGAAATATGTATTTAATTTAATTATAATTCCTTACGTAACCATTTATGTTTGCCTTGGGATAGCCCCCAACTATAATTACCGCAATAATGTAAAATAAATGGTCGAATATATAATTAGTTTAATACGGTCCAATAAATTTTACGTTTGGCGTAGGCGAAATGGTACCAGCCGTTTTTATTACAGTGAATCTGCATAAGGAAATGTTTCTTCGTGTCACTTGGTTTTATAGAAGGCAACTGTATATGTTGTGTTTTATTATGTTTGACTTAAACCTTGTTGTGTTATAGATTAAAGCATAGTAGCAGCTACTGAAAAATTACACTGGTGACATTTTGTTACATCGCTGTTATGTTTATTTTTCTATGGTAATGTTTAAAGTAGGATTTTGCAGACGCAGATCGATGTTTATTTTTTTTATGTTCGTGCTATAAAATACCAAAGCAAATAATCATAAAACGATGCAAGACACATAAAGACGTATAAAAAAATGAGAATGTAATAAAATGACATTACAAAATGTTGCCATCCATGTGGGCGACTTCCGTTGCCCACGAAAGTGAACTTGAATTGCGAATTCATGTTTTTATTTTAATTTCTTATGATTTTAATTTAAAAACGTAGAGATATACAGGGTTAATTATGACTAAGTACAAAATATTTTAAGAGATTTCTAAACTTATTTATAAAGCGAAAACATTTTTGTATCCGTTATCTAGGCATTTGAATACATGTTTGTAAATACACAAAAAAATATATACGTACCGTATGCGATATTTTGTGAAAGCATCTGATGCAGTCGCCATCTGTAAGCCACTACTGTGTATTTTACGCCGATAAATTTTTAAACTTCTTGTATTGTTGGGGAATTAAATTCTATTAGTAATAATAGCAACAACAATAACAATAACCGACGATGTTTACATAAAACAATTACTACTATTTTAAATTATAACATCCCAAGATGTTTGCAGTATTCTTTAAAAATGTTCCTTGGATCCTTATAATATTATATTCTAAGCTTTGACCATGTTCTTTGATGTGTGAAGAGTATGCAACTAGCAACGCAATATTCTAGGTTATTTTTTAGAGCGGTGCAACGGGGAAAAGAAGAACGAATGCAATAACTAACCGGATTATATATCAGGTACTTCTTAAACATCGAGCTAGAATTCCCAAATAATTATTTTGAGCACGTGATTAACATTTTTATACTTAGTCAACCCTGTATAACTTAATGATTAATTCATTTTTAAACTTTTTAAATGTTAAAAATACTGATTTAGTATTATTGTTAGTATTTTTCGAATTTTCCGGAATAAAAATTTTTCTCGATTATTCTTAATTTATAAAAATTTGTTTTGACCCCTTATTTTAATCACTAGGATTAGCCAAGAAGTCGAGGGCTTGTGCGGGAGAGGGGGCGGCATATTATTAAGCAGGTCGCATTTGCTCCCAGGAACGACTTACGTTGGTAGGCCCTAACCACCATTCAGTGCAGGAATGAGGGAAACCTGGAAAACCTCATTAATTAGGGGGGTAGTCAAACGTCAACCGGTATCAATCTCTCACATTGACCCAAGCCAACATTCTTCCATCCTACCATACCCGCAGAGAGGGTGCCAATTTCTCCACGAATAAAGCTTATATATACAGGCTGTGGGGGTCGAACCCACAGCGATCTAGTCACCTCGATTCAAGTACTGACGCCTTAAACCGTGCGACCACTGACCGATCCCAACTAATTATAATGTGACAAATTATTGAAACGACTATTTTGGTATTCAAATTCTATGCAGAAATTACTACGCACAAATTATATTAAAAACAAAGTTTACAGAATAATATAAATTGAACCAATTTTTGCTCGTTAATCCTTGCACCTTACGACAAAGTTCGAAGCACAGCAGAGACAGCCACCGTGCATTGTCCGTTGAATAACCTACCAAAACCTGCCAGCCTAAACGATAAGTTAATGAAAATAGAGAAGCGGAGACACTTCTTATTTTTGTTTCTATTCGATGTCAAGATGCCAAGGAGGTCAATCTTCATAAAAATAGTAGACCATCACCAACTGCATAGTCCTTGCAAAGTTAATTGACAGGTAAAACATATACAGTGTTAACCTTAAATAAGTACAAATATGTTATCAAGCAGTCCAGTTCACTGTGTAGAACACACAATTCATAGTTTTTTTTACAAAAAATCAGGAATCATCAAGTTTTAAATAAATTTCGTAATTTTTCAATAGAATACTTATTGAGGACCGCTGTTCCGGGAGCCATGGTGGATGTGAACTCCACAGCGTTGCCAGTGTTACACTAGTATTTTTAGACATGTCAAAGAATGATTGAAATATGTTTATTTATGAAACTATTAGGCAATGGCCATATCCTCCCCTTTGCCATTTCTATACCTCACCAATAAATTTAAAATATTAACCAGATTATCTACGCACAATCATAGTTATCCAGAATTTGTTTATTATCCATTTTTACTACACTCCAACTGATTTATCACAATACATTATCGTTGTCACTATCACTGATTATCACTACTTAACAAATATGCTTTTACTGTTTGAATAACGCGCCATATTTTATTTAATCGACAGTTAAGAGAAAAACACTGTTCGTGAAAATAATAAGACGATTTAAATACATTTTATACGTTAGTGCCGCAACTCTTAAAACAGATGCGTCAAGCGGTCCATTACTTAAAGAAATCATTAGCTTAGTTCGGTTTCAGAAGATGCAAAAGTATCTCATATTAACTTTCAAATCATCAAATCCCTTTCCACAAATATTACATGTTTTGATTTCACTTGCCTCTGCCACAGCTTATTCCTTTGTCCTGAACCATGCTAATGCACCGATATCAACATCAACATAGCCTCTATCAAGCCTAGAGGAAGGGGTTTGTGCGGGACAAATCGCCTACTGCTCCTGACACTACCTGTTATCTGTGCCTACGACACCAGTTTCTTTTTGCATGCGATTGACGCTGCTTTTAAATATTTTATATTGCCTTCTCTTGATATTGAATGCATACATTAAGCTATTTATTTTGTTATTTCATGTTTTGTGTTTATTTTTAAATTCTGTTTCACCCACTACGAAATTACGAGGTACTAAATGGTTAGCACTAACATCTAATGCTTGGCCACTATACAAAATCGGAGAAAATCATTATTAGCTGTTAGTGCTTATTTTCAATAGTTTTTATGAAACTACACTACAATAAATACGTTGAAAGAAGTAGTAGTTGAGTAGAAGTCCAATAATTGTATAGTCATCCAAAAAAAATTTTTAGTTGCTTAAAAGTAGAGCTGTTCTCATTTCTACGATTGCAATTCTGTTACTAAACGAAAGAATTTTGGAAAGTAGTAAACTTAGTTATATCGTCTTATTTTGATCGTATGATATATCTGATGGTTCCCTGGAATATCAAACCGCCCTGAACGTTTATAATAAGTTCTGCCAGTAAAATAAACTGTAGTCACCTCTTAAATATTTTGAGGGTTTTAAGTTACATACTTAGAAATCTGCTCTGTTGTATACTTAATGTCTATAGAACAAAAATAAATACAAGGTTTTTAATCTTGTTTTGCTGGAAATTTTGGAATTATCCTGGAAATTTGCCAAACAACTAAAAATGCACAATCTCAACCATACGTTCTTCACCTTCTAAAAGTAAAATCACAAATATACTTTCTCAATGATAGCAATGTGAACTCTTATGAACTCGTATGCAGGTACTTTGTTTCAAAATGGATATATATCTCTAGTTAGTTCGTTTAATATATATTCAATTCTTAGGTAGCATAAAATGAAATGTATCTACCAACTTATTTATATGCTGATTAAATGTTGTTATGAGTGTATATAATATGCCTATTACCATATTCTGCCCATACATATACAAATATCATTCTGTGCACTGCACAGTTCGATTAGATCCATAAATTCTCTCCTATAAATCTATTATTTTTTGTGCTGCTCAAGAGTTAGTTAGGAATTTATTGCTCTTCGAAGATACTATCAAATTAGGTGCCTTAATAACCTCTTATTTCTAACGGGACGTGTATTGAGAATCTATTGAACACCTTCGTATATACATACGTAAGATATAGAATATTGGTCTATTAATAACAGTGTTAGTAGGGAATTAAACTTTAATAGCTTAATTTGTCTTTAACTTGTAATATTCCGTTTATTTATGACAGTTTTCCTGTTGCAGTGAAATGGAAAGTTTATCAGTTTTTCATGTTTGTATATAATAATAATTTCATTTATTTCCAACAGGTACCCAATTACTGGAAAATTAGTTTAGTGTAGTAGGTAATTATAATGATCAATTAGATTGAAGATTTAAAATAAGAAGTTCGTTTATACGGTTTGATAGGCCTAAGAGATACGACCGTCAGCTATCATCATTAAGCGTAACGTGTCAAAAAGAAACTTCTGATGATTTGTTCAATACATTTATTAGCATATCTAATATCCCTGAAAGCTAGAGTATGTAATTCTTCTTCCAAGTGTTAACAGTACCATATTTCTGGATCAAATGGTGATGTGACTCGGGATTCAAATGCCTCTTGGTATGAAAGATGGAAGTGCTATTTGATTTTCTCTTCACATTGTCGTATAGATACTGTTTATTTTCTTCCAACATCGTAATGAAGGTAACGACCAGAAATTTTGTGGTGTTGCATTCAATGCTTTTGGATTACTAACTCCAAGCCCTGCTTCTCGAAGGCTTCCATGTAAATGTTTGCCTGAGCTGGGGACTAGAACCAGTTGATTTCCCTTGATATTTTTAATGAAGTCTCTAATTTTCGTGAAATACTATTTTGCCTTTCCCACCAGGTCTTTAATTTGTAGCAAGTACCAGACAACTGTGTAGTTGATCATCCGATGACCTTACTATTGACTGATATTGTGTTTGTAGGTCTTTAGATGCCAACAGAATTGCGATGTTGTTGAATCACTTAGAATCAGTTATGTATATATTTCCTTGGGAATTTTAGAAGCTCAAGCCGCAGACACTACTTCTTGATTGGATTATTCGTAACATTCTTATACACCAGGTCCTCTAATATATTCTTCATTTGTCCTGGATGCTATGGCAGGTTCAGGAGTTTGGCAAGTACATTATATTGTCATCGTTTAGTTATATTCCAACTAGAATAATGGTGACTTGTGACATGTCAAGACTTATCTGGGCTAATCCTCGTGATTAGAATGAGGGGTAGAGATATTTATATTATTATTATCTATTTGGAATGCCTTTCGAAAAGTAGTCTTTTTCTTTTAGATTTCAGACCTTTGTCCAATTTGTTTGTAATCTACACCTAATCAATGTTTTGCTGCTAGAGTTACAAATTTTTCCAATAAGGCACATGACTTTTTTATTATACATTAATCAGTGAAATGCATTGGTCCATAGCACAAAAAACTCATGATTAACTGATGTGCTGTGTACACCGAATTGCCGAAATGATGAAATTAAACTATACGTATTCAACTAAAGACTGTCCAAATTTTAAATGTAACGTTACTATACAACAGGTTTAGCTGTGTGAATCTAGGTTGTAAGTTGAATAATAAAGGCAACTATGCATTTTTAATATGACGAAATTTGTTTTACAACAATTCCACAAGGGATTTTAGTTTTGTGGTATACAATTTTTTGCATTCAGTTTTCCCAAATAGCATGCTTTCCCTGCGGTCATGAGACGACACTGTGCCGCGTTTCCAACAAATATTAAAACTGACAGCCACATGGCTGTAGAATGTGAAATGTTATTGCAGTAGTGGTAATACTGTGCAATTTAAAATTCGAATTTTTCTTTGTAATATTTGGTAGTTGTATACAGTTCCAATTTCACAAAGCAATACATGCTGTGGAATTTGAGTGTTGGGTAGGAAAAATGTTCTAATCAATGTTGGAATTTAAGATGGAAGTTTAAATTTAAACTAACTGAAAGCAACCAACTATACAAGTGTTATAATAAAATGGAGGCTAAAATTAACTTGTAATATTCGACATGGAAAGGTAACTTAGTCAAAAATAAAATCATACTCAACAATTTTTTTTTTATTCAATTACCATATTTAAGAAATATTATTTAGTGGATCGTGTAAATTATAGATAAGTATAGGAGACTAAATAAAATTTTGTCCATTTTCGATTTTAATGTAACTAATTAAATCAAGCTAAACTTAAACATCAGTTCTGCTTATTTGCACTAAACATATAACATTGACAGTTACAACCACAGACCAACTAGACTGAACTATAAGGCCAAGCCAGTGAAGCCTTCCGTAAGCCTAACCTCAGCCCAGCTGGCTTCATGCTCTCAGTCAGTGTTGGACATTCGTTGTGGTAACAGCGCGATTATTTTGTAAAATATACGAGTTTTCTTTGTGCAATTATGGAAAAATGCATTGTAGACAATTGTAATAGCCAATCAGATCGGAATAATGATAAAATTTCATTTTTTAGGCAAGTAATAATTAAAAATAATGGAACACGTTTTATGGCATTAAACGGCTCTGCGCAAGCGTTGTGCTGACATTTCCAGTATCTTCTCTGTGTTTTTTAGTGCCCATATGTTTAACAATTATTCTTAGCGAGGTAACAAGTATTTAATGGTTTATTAAATAATATCATGTAGAACATTTTGGTGATGTTAGAAACTATAAGAGATACGAAAATCGGCAGTTGGGGGAAAATTCTGTTGCTAACTTAATAACGCTTGCAACTAGATCTAGGTTTTGAGTTATTTTGAAAAAAAGTTAATATGGCGTTATTCGTCTGTAACTTTTTTATTTAATTTATATTTAATTATAGTTTATATTTGCTATTGCTATTTAATTATAATTTATATTTGCTAAATAATAATAAGTTAAGAATCTAATTAAGAAATTTACAATATTAGAATTTCAAACAGTTACGGTTGCGCGAAATCATCATCAACTTAATTTTTTGGTATGGGCGCCATATTGAATTTGAATTTTATTGCAACCGAAACGTCGCATTGAAAATTTAAATATACAGTGAAATTCTTCGAAAAAATTTGCTGCGGAAAAGTGTTTTCAGATTTAAAAAATCCTCTAAATAAAAAAGTTACAGACGAATAACACGATATTTACATTTTTCAAAATAACTCAAAAACCTAGATCTAGTTGCAAGCGTCATTAAGTTTTTTTCCCCCAACTGCCCATTTTCGTATCGCTTGTAGTTTCCAAGATGCCAGTACACGCATCACCAAAATGTTCCAAATGGTATTATTTAATAAACCATTAAATACTTGTTACCTCGCTAACAATAATTGTATAAACACTTAAAAACAGGGCCGATACTGGAAATGTCAGTACAACTTCTGCGCAGAGGCTTTTAATGCCATAAAACGTGCTCCATTATTTCTGATTGTTACTTACCTAAAAAATGAAATTTCATCACTATTCGGATCTGATCGGCTATTACAATTGTCAACAATGTACTTCCCCATAATTACAGTGATTAGAAGTTATTAGAGCAATTTCTGAAAAATATGTAGTTGTAAGAATAAATCATAAAACAAAAATAATCAATACCTTAAAAGGCACAAAGCAACAAGCATTAAATAAAGTAACACTAAAGGGCGATAAAGATTGTAATATAACCAGAATTTTATTTTAAACCCTGATTTAAAAATATCTCACAAAACTTCTCAAAATAATTAAATATTTTATGTTAGTTTATTAAAAATATATTCCTTCCTATTTCACATTACTTTTAAATAAAAATTATTAACTTTTATAAAATTTCATCAAATATTATAATATAAATTTTACTGAACTCTGTCAAAAGAGGCGGAGTCAAACTTCCGCAAGCACTCCACTGCCCCTCTGTCGAGGCTTCGTTGGTATCGTTGTATTGAATAGCATGGGTACAGTCTAGTTGGTCTGTGGTTACAACTATATTTTAATACCATAAAGCACATAAAAGCAAGCTTACTTAACATAATATTAAAAAATAGCTATTTGTATAACAATGGAGCAAAGTGCATAATTTCCTCTCGCGGATAGTTTGATGCCCGTGGCGAAGCGAAATGGCCCGAGGGCATGCCATAGCGATGAATTAGTTAATATGGTACTTGAGGATATCAGTGATAAAGGCAATATTTTGGTGGTGTAAATACTTACCTGACTCAAAAACTAATATCAAAAGGACATTTACAATAACAAATGAGATTGTAAGCGGAGTATCTGTCTTGGATATGTACAAACCAGATAATTGGCAAAAACACAATTGCCAAAATTACAAACAGAATAGCAATATTTTTAAATTTGTATGATTCGAAAGGTAATACTGAACACGGTTTCCGCCGTACTTCAGCTACGTTATTAGTCAATGCTGGAAGTGATATTCTCACTCTAAAATGACATGGGGGATGCCGAACAAACGCAGTAGCAGAAGGGTACGTAGATGATTGTATTACTAAAAAATGCAAGGTGACCACTCAAATAATTACGGGAGAAAATACTACTTCAAGTACCAAAAACGTCTTTTGAAAATTTTGTTTATACCACAAGTACTTCATCAACGACCACGAATTTGAAAAATAACAAACAATAACTCATCTCCACCAGCAGTGCCAACATTTCTTCGGGGGGAATTTCCATTAGTAATTTAACTAATTGTACCACAAATTTTAACAGTATTTAGTTATTGCTGTTAATTTTAACCCCAATTTAAACTGTTTTCAATTTTTATAAATAAAAATAAGTAATAAAAAATCTGTTTGAAAGAAAAACATTATTATACATTTTTAGGAAGTTTGTGTATCAATAAAAGAAGTCTATACACTACTCTTACAGCTATTTGAAGTTTCTTCTTGTTTGCCCCCGAGGAAGCCAAAGTATTTTCCTCCCGAGGGAGCAAAAGTACTACTTTCCTCCCGAGGGAGCAAAAGTACGACTTTCCTTCCTGAAATGAGGGAGTATAAATTTCATGTAGGAAGTAGAAGTTTTCCGGCTGAAGGCAAATATACCAAATTAAATTATTTGCTCATTTGATTTACATGAATTTGCTGATTTCACTGATTTCACAAGATTTCTCATGATATGATGTGATTTTAAGTGATTTGTATGATTTTACAGATTTCATTGATTTGCACAGATTTTTTTGATTTCACGGAATACGTACACCTGATTTCAGAAGGGTCACGTCCTTCGATTGTAAAAGAAAAATCAAAACAATGTAATACGCATTCCCAATTTGTTAAATATTATAATTTATGTGTATTTGCTTAAGATTGTAAAATATAAATTTGAATTGTTCTGGCCTGTTTCAATTGTGGTAAATTATGTTAAATATTACTGAAATAGGTAAGTATTTTCATTTGTCGGTGTTATTAAAAAGATTTTTTTTAATTACAGACATTAATCTGTTCGAGTCATTGTTCCATTGTGCAACTGGAATAAACAAAATGGATGGATACACGTCTCCGTATCTTATGAAAATGACATATTGCTGTGTTACTAAACTGAAACGTTTTATTTATCGGTTTTGTTTACCGAAATACAGTTGTGGAAATCATAGAATGTCAGCAAGCTACCCACAGAGTTACATTGCAATGGGTGCAGTTTGATAGATTGCTAGCCTTATAATAATGTGTAATAATCAATCTAAACCATTCTTGTTAGTGTATACACGATGTGTATAATTTAATAAATAAGGTATAATTATTGTTTACTGTTGTAGTCGTAATGTAAATATTAAAATTAACAAATAGTTATTTTTTTATAGTTATATTTTCTATATGTGTTTGTAGACCTCGCGCTCTAAACTATTCATACATGTCATCATCCGATATTCCTCACTTGTTAAATTTGGACGATTTTGATAATACGTTGTAGAGCTTGAATTATTCTCCATTCTTAAGAACACAAATTCAGTAATAATTCACTAACAGTTAGAGTTTCGCTATCAAATTCCTTCGTATACGTTTTTTATTATTATCAATTGTCCGTTACATAGGTTATGTCGATTACTAACAGACCTTTTACTAGAACTGGCTCTTTGATCCATTTTTAACTGTTATTTGTTAACTTCACGGTTGCAATAATTTATTTTTATAATTTAATATAACTGTATAAATAACACCCCGCGAATAGTAGCAATTCCCCCAACGTACCCATATTCTAATGGAGTTCTAACTTCGGCAAAGCCATGTGCTAACGCTCACGGTTTACACACACCAAAATATAGTTTTCCACAATGCAATAAACAGAGATAGAGAATACATCGGGCTTCAGTTTGACTGTCTTTATCCTGGTGCCGTAAATGTGAGTATAGTATCTTTGTGCATAGAAAGCGGCACAGTAATAATGAGGTAAATAATGTGTAATCTCTTATAAAAATATTATACGCTTAATAGTAATAGTGTCACTGTCCACAATTTCGACCGCTGCCTATACATATAAGATTGTTTACGTTCATTTATAAATAATAGTTAAAATGTGAGGTTAGAATACCAAAATAATGTGTGTCTTACAAACGCTTTTTAAAAGTTATTATGTTTATTTGAGGATAATATAAATAGTAAGAGTGAATAAACAAAAAAACATCAAGAATTTTATTTTTGGTATATTTTGTTCTTCATTTTATTTTTTGAGATTTTTCTTCCTAAAAACAGCACTGTTTTTTATTCTGCCAATATTTCCTATACTTGTATCTTGCTTCTTGTGGTGTAGCATCTAGTTCATTCTACTTCAACGGCAATAAATCTCCATCAGCCAAGGTATTGTCTCGACGTCAACATCAATTTCGATATTATCTTCGTGTAACATAAAGTGTATACAATAGAGTAATGGTATCAAGCCAGATATTTTAAACTTCAGACAATATGGGTTTCATAATAACGACAAAATAACGCGTTTAAATAGAAATAGCTGTAATATTTGTTCAAGGACAACAGCCACAGATCCCGTTCCGATATTATCAACAACGAATAAATGGAAACTCAATGGAATTTCTTGCATTTCGTAATTGGTTGTGTGATTTTTCCATCGATTGCCTCGTCAAATTTGGTACGGTCAATAGATTGTAGGTACTGAAGTATTTCAAAAGTTGTAACAGCAAATTTAATATTTTATCAGTCATCATCGCTGACATGCCTTGCTAGATCATTTCACTAAATTGAACGAAATGTTTTTTTAATATACTAAATATTTGGTATCAAAAGATGTACAAATGAGTTCATTAAAATGAATTGTAGGAGAATTTATTTGTTAAACTTTACCATAAATTAAAGGAACCAAAAAGTAAAAGTCTATTTCTTTCATGAAATAATAGGTATCAGTTTGAAGCTTCCGATCAGTACCTCCCCCACCCCTTACAAGTAGGAAGTTAAATATCACGGGAAGTATTTAATTTACTGGTTTCTTCTGTTGGAAGTCGATGAAGTTTTTTGTTATGTTATTTTATTAAATATAACTATATCTGTTTCATGTATTTACATTTTATGGTAATATAAAAATAGTGATGAATAAAATCCTTGCAACCGACAAGTTAACAATAAAACTGGAACTAGAATGTTTAAAACAGTAGCATAACTTAAACTAAATAGTAATTTGAAAAATAAATAATAAAAACTTCTAAGAAAAGTCACGCCCCAGAAATAATCATAACACATGTCCACAACAAAAAGTGGTGTGTGCTGAGGGTTCCATTATATTTTTTCTATGTATTTTTTCCCGGTGAACACGAATCTGAAATCAAAATGGGGGGTCGCACAACAAATTTTTGAGAAAACCCATAAAAGTGACAAAAATCATACCTATCAAAAGTTTACACAGGTCCATAAAAAAAAGTAATGTGTGCTGGAAGTTAGACTATATTTTTCTTTTGTATTTTTTCCCGCTGAACATAAATCTGAAGTCAAAATTGGGGGTTACACAACAAATATTTGAGAAAACGTAAAAAAATCGATAAAAATCACTTTCTCGTAATTTATTCTGTATGATACTCTCTAAAACTGAAACAATGAGAAATGCTGTGAATTAGTGAATATTTACTATTTTACAGCTATAAGTATACCAAATAGCTGTAAAATAGTAAATATTCACTAATTCACAGCATTTCTCATTTTTTCAGTTTTAGAGAATAAATTACGAGAAAGTGATTTTTATCGATTTTTTTAGGTTTTCTCAAATATTTGCTGTGTAATCCCCAATTTTAACTTCAGATTCGTGTTCAGCGGGAAAAAATACAAAAGACAAATACAGGGTTAACTATGACTAAGTACAAAAAATTTAACCACGTGCTCAGAGAGACCTAAAAGACAACGATATTTAAAAAATGGGGCAAAACCATTTTTTCCTACGGAAAGTCGGCGCCTATGATAAGAATCGACTGAGATGGCTTAGATCCATAGATACCATGGGGTCGTTTTTTTTGCAGCATTTCTAAATGCAGAGACGAAAAAAATTAACATTCTTATTAGTAATAATACCTGATAGATAGGTAACAGTTAATCCAATTATCTCCAGTATTTTGCATTCGTTTTCCATTATTTCGTTATAAACTGGTAGAACTACATATTCGCTCATTACAGCCACTCACTACCGATAAAAGACACTTCCCGTAGGTACAATTAGATAGATTAGATTCCTATATAAATCGAACGAAAGGAATAATAGACGCTTTAATGTAACCGTGGCAGTCTTGTCCCATAACCTAGAAAACCAAACCGGCGAACTATATTGTGGGAAAGTATCTGCACCCAACACAAATATCTTTATTTAATAACTATAAAACGTTTAAAAATTAAAATAAGGCACTAAAAACTGAAGAACACAAAATTACAACGTAAACACAGGAATTTAATTATTGACAGCGATACTGACTAATGAGTGACTGTTGCATGCTTGTAGAGTATGCAACCAACAAGCATTGGCGGCGTTAAATAAGGATTTAAAATAATATCGAAATATTTTTTTTTTGGCTTTATAAATAAGTTTGGAATTTTTTTGAAGGGTGATTCCGTTAATTCTTATTTTTCTCTATCCCCTCTTAAAATATTTGTACTAAGTCATAGTTAACCCTGTATAGTCTAACGACTTTTTCTTTTTGAACCTGTGTAAACTTTTGATGTGATTTTTATTGTTTTTATGGGTTTTCTATAAAATTTGCTGTGCGACCCCCCATTTTGACTTCAGATTCGTGTTCAGCAGGAAAAAATACATAGAAAAAATATAATGGGACCCTTGGCACACTTTTATTGTGGACCTGTGCAATTTATGCTATTACCGAAAATCAAAATACAATGCCTTTTTTAAATACCTAACTAACATAACACATAATTGCAACATATGATCACAATATCCACTGTTATTTTCCACACATGCAAGACAATAATTTTATAATTATAAAATTCTCGAACAAACAGATATTAAGATACTTCAACGAATGCCCCGTGGGGGAAACGATCTAGATAGATACGTTGTGCTCATAAATTAATTATATATTGAGACTCACGTATGCTAAACATTTCAGTAAATAAGAAAAATTAAGGAAATAGTGGTACGTAAAAGAATTTGTGACAAACGACAGACACTTTGCAGTCCAGATACCAACTGACCTGTAGAAACTATACTCGCGCTGTTGCCACATTCCGCGATATGGGCTTAGTCTAATTTCATTGATTAAATTGTTTTTATTCAAATTAAACATAAATAAATTGAAAGGAGAAGTAAACATTGCATTTTATGATTATTTAATGTAGAGAATTATGGTAAGAACCCTTAATTAACTGAATTTTTACACATGAAATTAGAGACTTGTTCATTTTTTCTCGAAATTGGTTAGGTTTAGTATCCATGTCATATAAAGTTTTTTTATTTATTTAGATGTATACTATCACTTGTTGGATTTATGGTAGTAAAACCTCTAACACCCTGTATGGCAAACCAAATATTGTAAAAGACATTTATTCAAATAAGGGCAATTTCAGAATAGTAGTGAAAATTTAGAAGGATAACTATTGTTTCTCCTTTCAACAACACTTTGTTGTATCTGTCGCAGTATCTGATAAAGTTATTTTAAGTTGCCAATACAGAGACTGTTAGTGATGATACCGTGGATTTATGTTATTTGATATATATGTATGCGCGTGTCTTGTACCTTTAGTCAATTCTAGGAATACTCCAACGATTTCCCTGTAAGACAGTAACTTTATTTGGTTTTCCTATCTACATTTATGGCTTTGGAGAGTTGTTTGGTTTAGATTTCTTAGAAAACATATAACTGAGATATACTCGTATCGGTATTGATACGAGCATTTCTAGCTCAATACAAAGTGATTTAAGAATAATGCAGCTGAAGACATTGCAATAACAAATAAAATTTGTAGTCGTAAGTATACAAAACCGAATATTTCACAAAATGGCTGCCTCATTATATGGGTCTATGTTGCATTAGAATTTGAGAAAAAACAGGTTTGAAATTTGGTAGTATTAGAAAAGTATTACAGTAAGGATAAATATTAGTATTTTGGTGTAAGGAAACATTCAGGCTTCAATTGATCTACAGATGTCATTTTATTACAATATAACAAATTTTTTAGAAAACTGTCGTCAGAAGTCATTTTCGTGAAATTTTCGGTTGACAGGGAATTTTTTGTCATCTAGCTGCGAAATACTTTTATGTTCTAGAACGCCAGTTTTTTTGGTGCTAGAACATAATACGAATGTCAAAATAATTTATTTGTGATTTTATTAAATAAACAGTATACAGTTAAATTTATGCCAGATCCAGTGCTGACACTTATTGTAGCTTTTAGTTCTGGATGTTCAATGAGGCTGTTATTGTTTAGTTTAATGCGCACCTGGTATTATTGGCAAGTTCCGTAGGCTCTGCTGAAGATGGTAACAATGTATTTGGTAAATGCTCATCTTCACTTTCCGAGCTCATTTTGATTAAACAGTATTAGAAAATGAATTACAATATATAATTCTGACACAACTTTTTCAAACTAATTTTTATTGTTTATTAGGTTGCTATCGTTATAATAGTAACCGCGCCTAAACCGTCTTGATTCAAGTACGGTTCAAACAATTTGAAATATAAATTAAAATATACAATTTGCGACGCATGTGTGTACTATTGCATTACTTAACGTTGTACACAGTTTGAAGCAAATTTCAATTAGCCTTCAGATAGTTGTAGCAGAAAATCTATTTTCCTTACCCTCTGTTGTTATTCAAGTATTAGTTCTGCATTGATTACTTATTTCAAGGCCGCACTATATACACTTTTAAAACAAAAGAGTTAATTTATTTTTTACTTTCACATTCTCCATCGATGTACAGGGTGGTTCCTACAAATTTATTTATTTTACCTTTTCTTTTAGTTAGTTGCCCTTTGCTTTATATTATTCTACAAGTGATTCAGGTCAGGGAATCAGTATTCTCTTTCACTGACTGTTAAAATAATGTGATATGGATTCTCTTGAAAGTAGGAAGTGTAGTTTAATTATTATAAGTTTGTTGTGAAATAGCGATTCAATTCTATTTAGAACATTTAATTAGTTTGTGGTTAGGAATTCAGTTTTTATTCAAAAGAATACTTGACCTAATCTGTTTTCACATACTTCTACTATATACCGCTCACTTTTTATCTTTTCAATGTATAAACCTTGGCCCCGAAAGTTAGGGGAATACAAGATATAACCAGAACTGTTCTGCATTTGCGCATGCTCCATAATAAAGCGCAACTTTCAGATTCAAACTATTATCTGATTCATCATGATCCTCGACACATTAAAGGGTTATCTGTTAACTTATTGTGGGCTTGCGGATTAGTATGGCTGTTCTTTTGTTCATTTTTTCCAATTAATATGAGAGACCAATGATCTCATACAAGTTATTTTTCATAAATACTGTCCCAGAAGTACTGGGAGATATTTTAAGAACGGTTGGTTGGAACAAAGATAAAACTGAAGATTTGACAGCCATGAAGAACTTAACGAGACGTGACTACGTATCTCAATACGCTGGCGGCGGAGGGCTATGACGCTGGAATACAAAACCTCGTCACACGTTATGACAAATGCCTAAATTTGCTTGGATATTATGTGAAGAAGTAGTGTAAGGTATGTTCTTTCCAATAAAAATGTTTATATTTGTTAATATTTACTCCTGTGTCTTTATTGCACAAACGGGTACCATTTTCCGGATGGCCCTCGTATATGTACATGTGTACAGATATATATTATTAAAAATTAATTCTAATGAAGTCTTCTTTCGTAACTAATTAGAAAGAAATAGTTTGAAATCTGGCAGTATGAGCCAATGCATGTGCATAGCACACCAAATTATGGTCCCCACCGTTTGGAACCAGCCTGGTTTACAAATGAGCGGTATATAGTAGAAGTATGTGTCTGTTTTATGACCATTGTCGTTATTATCTTATATTTTTGTGATCTTGACTGGATGATTCTGGTCCCTATCCGTAGTCTTGGTCACATTTTTGCAATTATTATAGTTGTTCGACATCATCGTCATCATTATCGCTACCTGTATTGATGCCAACATCCATTATTATCTGCAATTTTTAATTCATTTTATCTAAATGTTGTCTATTAATTCCAGTTTTAAATGAACAGAACTTTAAAAAAGCTTCTTTTAAATGCAAAAATAATTAATTAATGTATCGGCGTCGAATTTTATTTTAAAGTACAGTGGTCCAGTATTGTTTTAAAATCAAATATAAGCATTGTATATTGTATAATCAGATAATCAGGGTAGGAAATTACAGAATTTACCATTAAACAATATTAAAATGAATGTAATACCTAATAATTATAACTCATCTGATCAGTGGCATATAAATCAAGTATGTATTTATATAAATATATGGAAAACACAGAGCAATAAAATAATAGACATATAAATAACGAACATCATTACCAGCCATCGCATTCATCTGCGAGGGCCTAAAAGACAAAACAACATTATTTCGAAATTCTAGCTCGATATTTAAAAAATGGGGTAAAACCCTCTTTTCCTCCAGAAAATTAGCGCCTATGATAAGCATCATCCAAGATGAGTTAGGTCTGTCTACTACCATGCGGATTTTTTACCTAAAAAAGAAACGTTTATTATACATCATGAAGCTACGTTTAAATAACACAAATTAAACGTTCATGGAAAATGTTTTATTTAGAGTAATAACGTGTATAAAAGCGTCACACAATTCAATTTGCAATAAAAAATGTTTTTAGAAAATTTTAGTATGACCAATAGTTTACCTGATAAATGCTAAAAATAATTTAACCCCCTTTTTTCAAGATGGCGGCCGAAGTTGGAGGGTTGCGACCCCACAAACTTCAAGTTAAGCTTGTTTTGATCCCCCCTTCACATATATACAATACAACTGCGTCCTGTAAAAAATGCAACCCCAAATGTAACTTTTCAATGAACTAGTAATAATTCAGTGATGATTAAATTATCTATCGGACTTTTAAAAAACAACTACTCAGAGGTCTAATCGCCCGATCAGCAGTGAATTTACTCTAGTCTAGAAAAACCTATAGCAAACAAGTAGATCCAAAGTCCAAGTACCAGACATATACCTTCCGGGTTCGAACCTGTTACCTCTTTAGGCCGACGATAAACATGACTGTTTGCCTCTATATCTAACCAATAGAAGGACAAAAGTATCGAAGAGCTAGAATGCGCGAGATATAAGTGTCTACATCTTGTGGTCATTAGTTTGTATTTTGCCGATTTGTACGTATATTACACATTAAATAAACGTTATAAAATAAATGTAATTTTCTTGTGTTCACTTCAGCCTCTTTTATAAAAGTAAACATTAAATTTTTAACGCAAAACGTTTAATCAACCACTAAGATGTTTTAAAGACGTTATATAAACGTACGTGTGCTTTTGGCTAAGTGTTAAAACATTTCCAGTGTTAACGTATCATTTGATGGCAATTTATGGAAATTCATTTATTTAATTTGATAACGGGTATTTTGGAGGAAACACCCTGTAACTACTGAGCCGTTTCGTAATGGTTTGCAGTCGTCGCATTAGTAACAGCATTACCTCATTTAACATTGATTTTGCCGTTGAGGCCACTACTGTTTCATGCAATATTAAATCCACATTGCGGTGTTCGCAAAACCGAAAACAGTTTAATTCCTTCCACCAGGGCAACCGGCAGAATCCATATAAATTCCCGTTTGTGGTATTTTCCTACTCTTTGTTTAACGCCTTGTTATACGGTTATTATTCGGCTCCGTTTGTAAGGCTGCACTGCCTGGAATGGAATTGCTCAAACGCTTCCGCTTGCGCTCGCACTGTGTAATTAAATTAGAGAGAACAAATTCACTCCTGGCTATTAAAAATAATTTATAAAGCTTTCGTTACCTATTATTAAATATTTTACAGCGTTAAAGCGTGGCCCGTGGGAAATTATGATATATCCCCCGACATTGCAATATGGGTTTGGTTGGGACGTATTACTAATCCAATATTTTCCATAAAAAAGTAACAATTTTTACTCTGACGAGTCGCTCCTGATAGATATAAAGCCTGTTATACAAGGTGCGGCAATTAAGTTATAATTCGGAAATTGGCAACACTGCATGGTTTGTCAACATTTTTCCAGAGAGGGGGGACCTTCCTTTTAGTTTCAGTCCAAGGTTGAAGTCTATAGCTCGTTTGGTTTGTGTTTTATGTGTATATTTTGGAAGTAACTTTTTCAGTGGCGTCGTGAAAATGAGTGACTCAAATTACAAGCAACGTGTGTTTCAATTTTTAGTGAAATCTGGCGATAAACCCTCAGAAATCCTTCGAAAATTGCAGGGGTATATGGAGACGAGAGCATGTCGAAAACACGCGTGTTTGAATGGGCAAAACGGTTGAAGGAGGGGCGTGAATCAGTAGAAGACTATCCACGTGAAGGAGTTCCCGTCACCTCTCGTACTGATGCGAATGTTGACCGTTTGCGTGCACTGATCACGTCTGACCGGCACCTAAGCATTCGTGCGTTGCCTGACGAGTTAGAAGTCAACAAAGAAACCATTCGCAAGATGTTCCAAGAAAATTTGAATATGCGAAAGATTTGCGCAAAGATGATGCCAAAAGTTCTCACCCGTGAACAGAAAGACATGCGAAAATCGATCTTCGAGGATTTGTTGTCCTGCATTCGGAGCGATGGTAGAGACTGGATGAGTCGGGTACTCACTAAACATGAGACCTGGATATTTGAGTATGACCCCGAGACCCGTAAACAAAGTCAGTAGTGGGTGAAAAAGGGTGAAGAACGGCCAACGAAGGCGAGGATGTTCAAGTCACGACTGAAGGCAAAGTTTATCGTTGTTTTAGATATACACGGCAAAACTAATCGAGAAAATGTTCTTTCCGGCCAGATAGTGACCGGACAGTTCTATGTTGGCGTCCTGGCTGGATAGGCTGCGGGCCCACGTTTTCCGTGTGCGACCCGAACTCGCCGAGAATGGCTGGATCTTGCACCACGACAACGCGCCAGCCCATTCCTCGTTCATTGTGCAAGAGTTCCCCAAGATGAACTCGCACCTCAAGGGAACTCATCATGGCGGCGTACAGAAGGTTAAAGAAGCTGTAACCGTGATGCTGAACGGGTTAACTGCGGAGGATTACCAAGGGTGCTTCCAATCGTTGGAGCAACGTTGGAATCGTTGTGTAGAGTTAGAGGGAGACTATTGTGAATGTCGATAATACAATTCTGGCGAGACTTAATTTGCTTGTTTTTTCATTGACACATTCTGGGAACTTAATTGCCACACCTCGTACATATAACTCAACTAAAATATTTTGTTTTTCTCTAATAATGACTTTATCAAACATCACAAATGTTACAAGGGTAAATTTGAATACATTGCAACATCCTGTATATGTACTTTTCTTAAATTTAGTCCTGACATTTTTTAGAAATGTGATTTATTGAGAAAAGGCTCTATAACAATATTTAGAAATGCATTTTTTTCATAATAATTTATCTAGTTCTTAGATTTTTTAAATACCTCCCTAATACAAATACATAAATTTGCGCAGATTCATTAGATTCTACAGAAATCACAGATTATTGTGAGGTAATGTCGCGGCCAGCATTGAATTACACCTAAAAAACTTATAGCAAACAGCTTAAGTCACTCATTAGCAGCCCACTAGACATATACCACTTTCGAGCTTATTAGCTCTCATCAATATGCCATAGGTAAGGCCAGCTGACCGTAGCTGTTTATGTCTGTCTAAGCCCGACAGAAGGGGCCATGAGTTATGGTCAGGCTTAGAGCTCGAAATCGGTATATATCTCGTAAGCTGCTGATGAGTGACTTCAGCTGTTTGCTATAGTTTTTCAAGTGTAATTCAATGCTCGTTGGGGCATTAGAGTAGTTGTCTCCTGGAATTCCGTGTTTGCAAAATATCGTTCTCACCAAACGCGATAGAGGTATCTACTGAGATGTAGAACGTTTTGTGTCTACTTCAGTTCGGCATAAAATGGCGAATGGCCGCTAGATGTAGCTTTTCTACATCGCGCACTCAAGGTTGCTTTAACTATTTTACCATTAGTATAAAATTTAGCAACATCATTTTGTCAACCCACAGCTTCACTAAGTAGGGAAGCATATTTTTTGATATCTCAACAGACATCAAATCTTAAAAATATGACGCAATTTGGACATCTTCATTGTCCAAAATGTGCTTATTACACTTAAACCGTATTAGATATGACATCTGCTTTTTTAACACTCAAGTTATCAATAATTTTTCTTTGGGATTCAGATGCAGTGCAATGTTTAGTTTTGTTTAAATAAGTCATAAGTATACAAATTGGACAATTTTGTTAAATTGTTTATTGATAAAAAAAAAAACAAAAACTGAATGACAACTATCTAGGTATATAAAAATAACAAATCATCGACAGTATATAATCATAAATTGTCACAATTAATTTTTTTTCTTCAATTGTGTATATGTTTTGAATATAAAGTGAGCCCCTACAAATACAATTTTGTAAAAAATATATCAAAAAGGGCAGTTAGAAAATGATTTCAAAATACACTGTATGGCACTGGAAACTGATCCACTGTAAAATCTGACATATTATCAAAATTTAAAGAATAATTTAAAACACAATGAGCACTATTTCAGTGTGGATTTTTTATATTCTTTTTTACTGAATTACTCTCATTTGCTTTTTTTGTTGTTGCATTGAATCACATTACTGTTTCTTTCCGATCGCAAAAAAATGCCACAAGTAAATAATTATAGACAATAGGATACATTGACATTGGTTGAAGATTTGTGGCCAAAGCTGTTCATTTGCATACGGAATTAATTAAATTTGCTGCCACTGTCCAACAGCAAATGTTGAGAACTTGTGGTATTGGTTTATTAAATCCAGGAACAATTTTTCGCATTTTCTGGAAACCTCTATGGGTGCCCTCATATATTTGCGAACACACCGTAGGATTCTAAATCAATCTTTTTTTTTTTTTTACTTTGAAAATCTTACTAAAAAATCAAAATAACTAGGCAGGTACTAAAACCTTTTACAAGCCACCTAATTTTTCTCAGTTCCTCAATCATTTCTGCGGCTGTCAGTAAAATAGTTAACTATTAGACATTCCAATCACAGCCTATCATTAGGAATAATTTATTTGCTATTGTCTACATGTCAAATTCAAAGGTGCGAGAAAAGAATAGAGAACCTTGGAATACATTTCGAACACCTACTGCAAGGTTACCAACTGAAGATCTTACAATAAGAACCACATACATTTGAGATAATAAAAGGAATTTAAGCATCTAATCTTTTGATATCGGGTGAGTAATGAATACACACCCTTTTTAATCAGACGAATTAAAAATTCCCGCAAACTAATTATCCAAACAAGTATTAATTATAAAACTTTAATTAGGTCGGCGAAGATAGGAATCGCACAGGCGAAATTAACACCCCTTTCGATGCTCGAAGACATATTTATGTGCTGTAAGTGCATGGGTCTCCATTTTTTAAATAACAATAAAATATTGAAGGCCATGAACATAATATGTAGTTAATTTATTTTCATATAGTTCGTTTGTTTATTTGCTGACTGTAATAGTTGCATAGGAGCTATTACCACGAGTTTGAAAATAGTAGATAGTAACTTATTTTATAAACCTGCTCACAAGGTATACCACTCAACACAAATAGATGGCTCTTCTGTAGCAAATACGCATGCATCACATCAGATTGCTCGATTTCTATTGGTAATGGCATCGTTACGGACCCACCTCTTCCATCCGAACAGCTGCCGTGGGTGTGCGCTTCGAGAAATTTCGGGTATTTCTTTCCGCTAATTTGATTTTAACTAATTTATTAATTGATTTTGTGTTTTTGAGAACGGATAGTAATTCAAGCAATCGTAAATGCTTTTATCTAACAAGAGAGGAATATCGGATGATAGAAACTTATGAACGTATGAAAGATTGTGCAGTTGAAATTTGCAGTTAATTAACAAGAGTATCCGTGAATAGTGTAGATTTATTGGGCAATAAAAACACGGCAAAGAAAAACATATTACTGCCAAACGGAAACTAGTGGAAACTCGGGGAAGGAAGAAAATATATAGTTGATGACAAGCTACAAAATATGGTATTTTAAAAATGAACTTTCCACAATGAGAAAATTTGGATTTCTATCTCACAGGATGAAAGAAGGGCGCATTTACGAATTAAGAGGGATATTAAAATCCAATGGAAATTTTCAGTAATTTATCATTTAAACAACGATTTAGATTTAGAAAAGTAGTATTAGATCTCTTATTACAAATAGGAACAATGCAAGAATTAATTACTAACACAGGGTTACCTTCCATTATTAATTGATCTGCTTTTAAGGCTTACTGTGAGCGCTCGATCCAAAGGGATATAGTTTTCGCTCAGTACCTCCTCAACGAAAAATGATAAAAATATGCGGTTTTTTAATAGACTACAGATATTATTTTACGTCGACACTGTGTTTTGAAATGTTGAAAATATGTAAAATTCATGTTAAAAAAATAATAATTTTACACTTTTTCAAAATTTCAAAACACAGCGTCGACGTAAAATAATATTTATAGTCTATTAAAAAAAACGCATATTTTTATCATTATCCGTTAAGGAGTTACTGAGCGAAAACTATGGGTTTGTTCCAACACAGCAAGAATCGATTCCAAACCGTCCAGAATTAGTCAGTCAGTTCAGTTGTTAATGTATTTTATAAACATTTTGTATATAAATTAATGTAGAATAGTGTATGTTTTTCTAGGACAGATATTGTTTTTGTATGTTTTATTTCTTTTATTTTTTTGTTCAGCGCTCGATATAAAAGAGCGAATTTCGACGTTGTTTTATGTTATTTCTGTGTGTTGGGAACAAAATAAAAATTAAGTAGTAAAATCTACGATTTTCATTGATATTACTCCAATATATCACAGTTAATGTACTCTCGGCGAATGCGACGTAAGACGGTGTTGCTCAAACATTTCTCACGGTTCTGATAGAGCGCTCACCGTAAGCCTTAACTTACGTTTCTTCTCAAGTGGTAGCTTGCAGGGTGAACCATACTCTTTTAATTATGTATTGCTGCCTTATTCTTTATTATTGTGTTCAAAAAAATAACCTTTTATTCTAAGGCAAATAAAGCTTCCGAAATGAGTTTTTTTACAAATTAAGAAAAAGTCAGTTGGCTAAACAAATTTTAATTTTTAACTTTGATACCCGCAGTTGGCAAACTTAAGCTTTTGGACTGAGGTAAGTTCATATTGCGGTATTTTTGATCGAAGAATACAACCCTGAAATTTGAATCATTTTTTACGGACACCCTATATATTAATACAAAAAACTGAATATATATTTGTTCAGTCACTGCTTTCTCAGGTATACAGTGCGAGAGGAAGCGTTTGAAGGCACAATATTATTAATCGATTTCATTTTTCTTTTTGACAAATATTCATTATGGGTAACTTTACCCTTATTCATGGAATGATATCGTACCGCTGAGCTATCAGAAAGATTTTCGCAGTTAAACTGACTGCTTTGAATGCATCGTCTCTATTATTTCATCCGAGCGTAATATATGCAAGTATAAACACGATCTTAGGCACATTGTCACGATTGCCATTTATAAACCCCGGCAAACTGAGGATGACAAATTGATAGTAATGAGTAGAGAGGTTTCTCCATAAAGGAAAGCTCCTAGACGTCAAATTGAATTTGTGATAGTTGACACAATTTTATCGGCAACTTTTGCTGCTTCTTTTATAATCAAGTTCGATTATAGAAACCTTTTACAAGCACTGCGTTAAGTCGGGCGGTCTATAAAATGCCAAATAGATTGCTGATTTATATTGGTTCATGCGTAATATATTCCTGTAGTTGCTGATGAACATGTTGATATATTGCAAACACGGATAGCCGATAGATGTAGTTAGTTCTACACCGCGTACTCATGTTGATATATTACTGAAAAAATTTCAAAATAAGTTAACAACTGGTTCTAATGGAGTTGCAGTCTTTCCACGGCTGTGTTCCCCCATCTCTTCTTTCACCATTTTTCTGCTCCCTACTTGATAAGTTATTATCAGCAGCTATGATACGTTGATGTAAATCATCAATACTGTCTACTTCGGTACGATACACATCATTTTTTAAATATCCTCACAAAAAAGTACAAAGGATATAAGTCAGCAGATCATGGCGGCCATGGTACCGGCCTTCTCGTCCAATCCATCGTATCCCTTGAACGTCATTAAGAACATCTTCCAGAAGTCCAAGCATATCATTTCGAAGAAACTCGAAATACTGAATCTCATCCATTCAATTTGGTAATATGATTGGTCCGATCAAGCAATCATCGACAATCCTTGACCAAACATTTAAGGAAAAGCCTTGTTGGAAACGGTCTCATTGAATCGCGTGCAGATTTTCAAAATTCCAGACATAAGTATTATGAATGTTATACATTCCATTCCGTGTAAAAATAGCTTCATCTGTAACTAACACGTTAGCTGTAAACCTAGGATTTTGAGCATTTTGTTGCAGCAACCATTCACAAAATCAAAATCGTAAGGGACAATGGTATTAATGCCTGGACACGCTGTACATGGACGGATTGGGACATTCCTTGTACTTGAGCGATTTGCCTGGTACTTATTCGAGAATTCTTATCAACAATCTCTAAAATGTGTTCATCGACTGTTACAATATGCCGAGGACGCCCCGGACCTTCATCTCTTCGACGATTCGGTTGCAAATTTCTCGTGTCACGCACGCGTTGCACTACCTCGGTAAAAGTAGCTGCATTTAGCATATGTCTACCAGGAAATCGTTCTTCGTACATTCGAGAAGCTGCTAAAGCATTTTGTTTTACTACACCATAAAATAAAATGATATACATCAACTCTTAGTTGCTATAGACGTATACCATTTTTGATTTGCAGTATCACAAAAATGTTAATACTAAATTCGGATTTTCATATTAGGAATCGCCTGCATTCAGATGACACTGGATATTACAGTAGCCCAGCCATGTAAAGGTTCAAAAATACTACAATTTCAATATTTCTTTCCCGGAAGCTTGAAGGTTTTTACCATTTTTTTACGATATTGACTCTTGATCTTTTTACATGACGCATCTATTCCCAATTTTTTTTTCGATAAGTTGTGAATCACTGTATATGTATAAGAGGGACAAACATATTATTAAAGTGTACAAGTATTTTAACTTAATTTTTGCCAGAATATGTGTTTAAATTGATTTGAAGGTTGATTATGATATCTAATATGCGATCTAATCAATTGTTATTTTTGAAAAGGATAAGAGCACTAGTGAAACTCGAGAAAATACCATTTAAAGACTACACAAATTACCAGCATGAATTTGGCGATACAAATGGAGACTTTAACTGTTTTAACAAGTTTTCACATTGGTTTTATGCACTGTTCAAATTGGTTGTAAGAATCCGAAGAGGCAGTAACACAGTAAACTATTGATCCATTCTCTGAAAGAACAGATCACAGATAAATTAATTATCTTTAGCTTATTTATATGTGGTAGTAGGAAAGAAGCATTAAGCATCTTTTTTATATAGAATTTTATAAATAAATGCATTTTTTATATCGACCACTAAAAAAGTTTAGCTGCGCGTATGTAGGTAACGTTTTTACTTAAAATGTCCAACTTTTGCAAGTCATTATTAAGGCACGAGCAACTGCCTCCTCTTCAGTTTGTTTCGACTATGGAAGCGGTTCCCATAGGAGAACTGAATTATTTCCTCTAGCCTGGCTAAGACATATTTTTGTAGGAGTTTCGGTGAAATCTTTTATGTTGGTATACGAAGAGTATCATCCTTCCATTTATAAATTAGGAACCTTAATGCGCTCATAAGGGCGAATTTCCTTTAAGAAAGAAAAATCTTTCCACGAGAGTGCAAAGAAAAAATTGGAAAGATTTTTTTTATTTAGCGTTATATCTCATGAAAAGTCAGTAATAGTTCTTTATGCATCAAGAGAGTTATAAGGATGTTAATTATCGAGGGGAATAGATTGTTAATTCGCCTGAGATTGTAAACATCCAATAACTCAGGTGATAGATAAACTACTGCACTACTACCAACAAAATCGGAACCAAACTATAAAAAAATATATGACAAATTCCTGCAGTGGCTGAAAGTTAACTGTATTGAAAACAAAAATATATAAGTGATGTCGGTTTACTTTCAAGACATGGTATGTATTTATTCTTCCACGTTCTAGTATAACTGATATTGATTTATTTTTCTTACAGTCTGAATCGTACTTTTCTAATTTCCTTTGGATTAAATGGTCAATGTTAAAATCAATTATGACAATTTATAATAATACAGATGGGAGAAAGTTTCATGAACTGGAAGCGTTTCTCAAACGAAAAAGTAAAGGCTATGAGCCAAAAAAGTCTAAAGTGTTTAATCGGGATGACATTGTCAAATTTTTGAAGGGTGCTTCCGATGCAAAACATTTACTACATAAGATAATACATTAAACTATAAGAATTACACTTTTGTTGCTCTATTGTACAGGTGATTCTGATTATGGGTTATTTCGGGGTCTGTAGAGGTCAAGAACTTTTTGAATGTGAAGATTAATCATATTGAAGATAAGGACTCGGTTATGGTGGTTGACATTCCGAAAAGTAAAACAGATATCCGTAAGGTTTTCTGCATTGGGTCTAGTGAAGAAGTGTATGTCTTTGCGTCCGTCGAGTTCAAAAAGTTTGTTTCTAACATATCGCGAAAAGCGCTGCACAATTCAGCCCGTTGGGAAAGATACATTTAGAAAAATGCCAAGTAAAATTGCAAATGTTTCGGGTTTGCCAGATCCAGAAGCTTTCACGGGGCATTGCCTACGGAGAACTTCCGCGACTGCCTTGGTCAATGCAGGAGCAAATATGACGACATTGAAGAGACATGGTGGATGGCGAAGTTCAACGGTAGCAGAAGGGTATTTGGCCGACAGCATGGAATTGAAAAATAAAACTGCAAGAATGTTGGCTGGCATGTCACATGAAAGAAGTGGAACATCAACTTCATGTTTGACTACAGTCATAGGCAGTGACAACAGTTCAACAAAAAATTCCTGCAATTCGGGAAATAGTTTCAGTGGAAAATTCAACAAATGTTTTGTTTTTGAAAATACATTAATAATAATAATAATATATTTATTTCATACCTATGACTTTGTATACAAAGTATTTATTGAAAATCGTCAATTTTGAAAATATGAATAACAAACACATGTTAAAATTTTCCTTAAATTCTAAAATATAAAAAAAGTCAATACATGATATAACTTATAAATACAACACAGCACAATACACTAAATTATAAAATGAAAAATCACGCTTCATATATTATTCAATAGTATAAAATCCATTCTGTAAAAGAATTTGTTTTACTTTTTTTATGAAATAAGATATGTCTTTTAAATTGTTTAACGTGCATAATTTGTTGTATAAATTAATAGCCATGATAAAAGGACCATTTGCCGTTAAAGCTAGCCGATGACGAGGTATATTTACCTTATAGGATTCTCTAAGTTTATAGCCAGAGGCTAGGGCTACATCAGTACGTTGAAGAAATTCTGATATGTGACTTTTTACATATGCAACACAATTCAATATGTACAATGAATACAATGTAAGAATTCCTAATTTTTTAAATAACCGTCTACACGGTTCTCGTGCCTTTGAATTTGTCATTGTGCGTATAATCTTTTTCTGTAGTAGAAAAACCTCATTTATGAGGCAACAATTTCAACAAATAATGCAATAATTTAAACTTGATTGGACATAACTGTAGTAATACATCTTTAATATATGTAAATCTACAAACTTCCCTAGTCGCCAAAGAACAAAACAGTGTTTTGCAAGTCTATTCAATATTTCATTAACATGATACGTCCAGGATAGTTTTGAGTCGATTAAAACACCCAAAAATTTTACTACATTATTTTGTGGAATTGTTTTATTGTCGAATTTTACGAAAAGGCTATAGTCTATTTCTTTACTCATGAACATAATTAAGTCAGTTTTGGAACCGTTCAAGGCCAAACTATTATTTCTACAAAATTTCTGCATACTAGTAATAACATTCGATGCAAGGTCACTGAGTGTGGCAGTAGCCCTTGACTTAACCGCCATCGTAGTGTCATCTGCGAGCAGTGTTACGGAAGTATTTACATTAGCAATCATCGAAATATTATTTATAAAAGCAGGAACAGAAAAGGTCCTAAAATACTCCCTTGAGGGACACCTAGTCGGAGATTTCTTGATTGCGAAACATGTTTAGTGCCATTAACGAGTGTAAGAGAACCTCTTGAGTTCTTCCCTGTAAATAACTGTCCAGCCAGTTTAAAGCAGGACCTCTTATGCCGTATCTTTCTAATTTGCTTAATAGGATTACATGACTAACTGTATCGAATGCTCTGGTTAAATCAAATAGTATACACGCACATTTATCTCTATTTTCAATTGCATTCAAGATAAAGCTATATAAGGATAAAATTGCGTCCTGTGTTGTCAGGCCCTTTCTAAATCCAAACTGACTTGTATTTATTAGTTTATTCTTTTCTGCAAAATATAATAACCTAAGATACATTAGAGGGAGTTAAGGATTTATAACTACTTAGTATAACATCCAAGGGAGTTATAAACATATAGTGACGGTAACTAAGGGTTTATTTGTTTATAATGAATTAGTATGAATAAATTCATATTTAGTAAGTCCTACGATTGTATTCTGGAAAACTTTCTATTTGAGATAAAATGCTATTTTTTATAAAATCCGAAGCGTATTTATAGACTCTTAAATATGTCAGTATTTTCTTTATTTTGTATACAAATTGACCATGATGGCTATTTAAAAATTTTATAATGCAACATCAGTCGTGACTGCATTATAACTAGGTCATTCAACTTAGAAGTAGCTATCGGTTGGTAAGCTTAGAATCTACCGATGTAATAGTTCCTATTAAAACAATTCGATATGCGAACATATTTTGCATATCATTTTCATAACTGTTAGTATGTGTACCTAGAAAAAAAATAAGTCGTCTTCAATACTGCCAGTCATTGGTTTCATGGCATACGTGTCTTTGACTTGTAAAAAATATTTTCAATTTGTAAATTGTATTACGTATTCAATGGGTAAAGCGTAAAGTATACATGATATTTTACATACAGAACATTTTTTAAATGTTTAGATGACAATTCCGAATAATATGTCTTATATGATGTTAAAGATTAGGTGCTTACAAGCATTTCTCGAACTAATGCAGGTAACACATTATCAGTGCTCACTTCTGAAATTTAAGATAAGCGTTCAAGTAAGTGGGTCCTTGACACTCCATTTTCCCTTTCAAATAATAACAATCTTTGTACAAATGTATAAATTCGAAGATTATTCAATTAAACAACTATGGCGTACTGGCATACGTCTAACAACTGATTTTAAATCATTCTTGCCTTGTCAAACGAAAAATTCTTCAAATCTATAGAGCATTTCAATATTATCCTTGCAATGAAAAAATGATTTATTTAAGTTTACCATGATTATCATTATCTTATGTCCATAACTATCAAGGTAATTTACTTACGATTTGTGAAGTTACTAATGCTTTATAAAATTTAATTGTAATTTAACAGATAATATACAGGGTGTTAAAAAAGAGTGTAAAATATTTCAAGAGATAATAGTATGAACCAAAATAAACAGAAAAGTCTTAATAAACATGGGTCCGCAAAGTAACGGTTGCGGAGATATGGACCACTATTCGTTTTTCAAACATTTTATTTTATTAGGAATAAACCGACAAAGGAAGCTTTTAACAAACAAAAAACAAAGTTACAGAAGATGTTCAAAGTGCCCTCCGTCCATTTTCAAGCAGGCATGACATCTTCGTCTCAACGATATTCGAACTCTTTCGAAAACACCCTCCTTGGTTTGGATTTCTTGACACTTTTGATTAATCCGTAGCTGCAGCTCTTCCAGGCTATTTACAGGAGTACCATACACTAATGTCTTCAAATATCCTCAAACAAAGAAATCTAGAGGGTTCAGATCAGGCGATCTTGGAGGCCATAAAACAGGTCCGAAAATCGAATGGATGGGGTTCAGTATCTGAAATTCCTTCGAATTGATCTGCCTGGACTTCTGGAAGATATATCCTTACCTATCCAACTCCTAATGTCGTTCTTGCACGATGCTGCTCCTCCTTATTTTCAATAAAATGTTTGGGAGTACCACCTAATGAAGTTGAAGCGGTACGATGGATTGGAGGAGAAGGGCCGGTACCATGGCCGCCAAGATCTCGTGACTTAAATCCTTTTACTTCATTTTGTGATATGAAGTGTATTGTATCAAAGTAGACACTCTTGATGATCTACGTGAACGTATCATAGCTGCTGCCAATAACTTACGAGTTCAAAATGGACGAGAACCAGAAACATTTGTGTTAATTCGTAGAAACTGGGTAAGACGGACTCAAATGTGTTTACTCGTCGGTGGACAAAATTTTTAACAGTTGTTGTTACATAAGGTATGTCAAATTGTGTTATTAATTAAAACCACAAATTAATTTGATTAATAAATAATAACGATAGCGGCGAACGCAATTGAATTTGCTGATATAAAATAGGTGTTAATAAAATTGTATTTATTTCTTTTCTTTTTGCCCGTTCATTTTTTATTACAGTTTGCTGTCGCGCCATCGTCCACTGCATGCTTTGTCTTCCGCAAGGTGGATCAGTTTTCAGTACCGTGCAGAAATGTATTTTTAAATCATTTTCAAATTGCCCTTTTCTGATTTTTTTACAAAATTGTACATTCAAAATTTTCGTTCTGAATCATCTTGTATAAAATGAACCTGGCAATAAACTACCAGTAAGATGAGATATCAATTTATTAGATGCCTATGCGAATTAGTTAATTAGCTGAAAAGAAGAAAAATAATTTCATTTTACAGTTGATTTATTGTCGATTTCGTCTTCTTACACGTATAAGTTACAAGTGATTTTCAAATAGCTAGTAATATTTATTGAAAATTACAATATATTGTAAAACTTTCATGAAACACATTTAGATATTTTTTGAGAATTTCTGATAATATTGATGTGCATTTAAACATATATTTTTTAAATCACCTTCAGAAATCCTTTAATGCACTATTTTACAGCACAAGTAGACTGTACATATACCTGAAATGTCTCGTACCACTTTAATTTCAACTACCTACACTAGGATATGTAGGTATAACGGAAATATTGTATAGACAAGTAGACCATTGGCCATTACTCATCGGGATGCAATAGGCCATCCCTGTAAAATTACATAATATTGGTCATTCTTAGTAAATTTAGTATTTTTTAGAGTGTGTTGATGCTGACCTCCAATCCCTCCATACATACGCCACTGGTTCTTAATCCAATACCATACCACCAGAAAACGAGGAAAGTCGCCATTGAATATTAAATCCATTGTTAGTTCTCGCACAGGTCCATCCATGCGAGTAAATTATATTTTAATAATGGCGTGCGGGCGCGCGATATATTCAAATCGATTTGAATGGCCTTAATCGGATTTGCACTTAAAGCAGTAATTAATATATGAAAGGGAACTCAACTTTGACCTTTGTGCGACGAGCATTATTTGAATTTTAATTTAACGGTGCTGTGGTCGGGATGGGATTATTTCATTCCGGTATGGTGATTTTGACACAGTTCCTATTTTTAGGAAAGAGCCCAAGCACGTCATACGGTGTATATTCTAACAGTAGATAAATCTACGTATTACGTGACAGCGAAGGGACAGTACATGAGGTATTGCAGTTTTTTAATCACAGTAATGTGACCTGGTAAAAAATAATTTACTCATGTCAATAATAATAATAATAATATCTCTACCCCTCATTCCAATCACGAGGATTAGCCCAGAAGTCGAAGACTTGTGCGGGAGAGGAGGCGGCATATTATTATTAAACAGGCCGCATTTGCGCCCAGGAACGACTTACGTTGGTAGGCCCTAACCACCATTCAGTGCAGGAATGAGGGAAACCTGGAAAACCTCAATAATTAGGGGGGTAGTCAAATGTCAACCGGTATCAATCTCTCACATTGACCCAAGCCAACATTCTTCCACCCTACCATACCCGCAGAGAGGGTGCCAATCTCTCCACGAATATAGCTTATATACGGTCTATCAGCTCCGGGGGTCAAACCCACAGCGATCTAGTCACCTCGATTCAAGTACTGACGCCTTAAATCGCGCGAACACTGACCGATCCAATGAAATTAACACCCAAGAGATAGTCGTCATACTTCCCAAACAATTAAAATGATATATTGGATTTTGGATATAATCGGAATTTATTTAATTATTTATTATTTTTTAAATCATAAATACTTTAATAATTATACCCGGGGGCCAAAATAATGATTCATTCATGGCACTTAGATGAGTACGGGAGGTGAGTGTTGCATGGGACAATATTCCATAAGCGTGCCACTTGAGAAGGGTTTAGAGAACACAGAATTTACAAAAATAAGTGGACGTTAAGTGAATCTAGCACCCACCCGTAGAATGCCGTCCTTTTAAACGGCGATAGTTACTGTATAATTCCCACATAAAGTTGAAAATGCTTTGCTTTGGATGCAGTGCGCTTGCTTTTGACGGTTGGAAACTGATTGTGGTGTACTACGAACAAAGCTATTATAGGGTGCATTATCCATACAACTACGATACCACCAGGTTCCTATGTGGCAAAACTTTGCCATACCCCAACAAACAATTAAAGTTAAAATTACGTTAACTTGACCTCTGAATTGGTCAAAAACTTTTCATGACCAATTCCATATAAGGGAAGTTTACCTATATTCGTTGGCCTTTTTCCTTATGTGGGGAAAAAACTAAAGTAATATGGAAGTTAATAATTGGTCGGCAAGAATTTTATACCAATAAGATAATTGGACCTAAAAGAAATACGGACCAATTTTATGTTAAAATTTCGAAATATAAAAGACATTATTACCAAAATCTACCCTAATTATGCCCTTTATATGACATACTTTTGCCAGAGAGAGACAACATTATATGTTTCATTTTATATATTCTAATAGCGAACAGGCATAGGAAGAAAAGAAAGACTATAAGTCAGGCTACTAAGCTACAAGTAGAGTAGGAGTTAGTATATTTATAGATATTTAGATTTTAATATAATAAAGTCCGTATTTTTGGTTTCCATTCATCAAATTGTACAACCCAGGAAATTTTTTCGTATAATGTCATGACCAAACTTTCATAAAAATAACGCGCCTTATAAATATACATTTTTACTATTGCTTTTTAATAATATTACTATACTGAAGAATAACCTGTACTTCGTGATAAAATGTGTTTAATAATCTTTCGTCATAAATGTATTAACTAATATTATCTGTATTAACATAATTTTAATGAGTAATTAATTAGAAATAATGAACAAAACATTTATTGTTTATAACAATATGGCCGCTCAAACAAAATCAACTTTGAAGTCAATTTGTCTGTATGTTTTAACCTATAGGGCAGATTGCCTATGCCAATGCTGACGTCACTGTAAAATTTTAACTTTGTGGTTGAAATTTCCTCCAAATGAAGATATTTTATGGTAATTTATTACCAATTAAATTATTACTAGCTACCTGTAGGTAGATCAAGAGTAGAATTTTATATGTATATAAAATTCTACTCTTGGATTTGTGATTGAAACTTCAAATTAAAGCCAATAATATTATATATTATGCGTAATAACAAAAACAAAATAAATATTTTCGAACGGAATTCAATTCGAATTTCAATTCACGTGCACTACTGAATTCATCTGACACGATAACAGTCATAAGAATACTTATATATGAAGTATTTATCGATATATTATCATTAGACTGATTTACATGATATGCAGTGTCGGCTTAAACTTGTTTTTACAACTCTTTAATACTGTGTAGGGCTTAGTTTTAACTGCAGATCGCCAAAACACAAAACAATTTCTACGTGCTATTACATGAAGATCTGTCTGAATACATATAACAAGAAGCTTTCTCCCTAAAAGACCTTTTTAAGACACATTTACGTCGAAGTATTATTATTAACAAGTAAATTTGTACCATAATATTGTACAATATTTCTGTTCGGTTCATTGAAATGGTCAAATATTCTTTATAAGTTATCATCAAAGTTGAAATTAGGATTATATTGTAATAAAAATAAAAGAAACCAATTGAAGGATTTAATAGGCAAAATAACTAGTTATTACCTTATTTTTAACTACTAGTTGAAGACTAAGATAAGTATTTTGATATCGTAATAAATACGTAAATATTTACCTATTGTAATAATTTAAAAATCCTTGATATTGAAGACAGATTTCTAGGCGAAATTAAGTAAATTATAACTTCGTCTTACACGTTATTGGAATGTTAGCATTTGAAAACATAGAATAGGCAAACCATATGTAATTTTGAACTGTATAAATTGACATATATTTCATTTTACTTGGAAGGCATTATATTACTCTTAGTTAACAAATTTTTGACTAAAATTTTGGTATTATAAGATTTTGTAACATTGAAGACTATTTTTATGGAAGAAAGTAGTAAATCTTGATCAATTTAGGATCTATTAGGCTTAAATGTTAGTTGGGACTTCTCTCGTCGTATGGCGTTCATTTATGCATGTTCCGTCAGTGTTTATACAGGGTTAACTATGACTAGGTACAAAAATTTTAACCACGTGCTCAGGAAGACCTAAAAGACAATAAAAACATTATTCCAGAATTCGCAATTATATATTCTTCTCTGCCATTCTTTAGTGCACAATATACACTACTCACAGACATTCTCAGTTATTGAACTACATATATTTCAAACGCATTGCTTACACTCATATTTTGGTTTCGAGGCTTCACTTGATAGAATAGGGCATTTACGATTTTGAAAACACGCTCTAGAGCTTAAATTATTATCCGTTATTTAGAACATAAACTCAAAATCCAATTTTTCCAGTGCACGCCCACGATAAACATATGACCTGCATGTATTTATCTTTGTGTTGAGTGCTTTAAATGGTGAGCGGGTTTATAGCATGAATTATTCTCTTTTATTTCTCGACTATAGCGCTGACCCGTTGCAAGGCAAGTCATTGGCGTGGACACGGCGTGGCCGCGATTGACGATGCATTCAGCAATGACTTTCTGTGCTAATAAGAGCTATACACGAAGGCAGGAGCGTTGTGAGGTAAACTGGAAGTGAAACGACGCACCAAAGCGCAAAAAATTATGTTTCATGGATGTTGGCAGGAATACCTTCTAAATTTGGTTTTTCGTTATAGAAATCTGATACCCAGACAACGCAAACATGGATTCATGTTTCACTACAGTCACTTTATGCTTGCACAAACATAAAGTGCATTATTATGCAGATGGAACCTAAGCATAAAAATAATAATGAACTAATATAGGTCTGTTCTCACAAGAGTCGGGACCGAATTATATGCACGGAAAATACATTCATAACTAAACTAATAGAATTTTTCTGACAATTTGAAACCAATCTCTTGTTAGAACAGATCTTATGACGAAACAAAAAAATGATCTATCCAAATTTGCCAACAAATTAAGCGAATGTGAATGTTGATCACTTATACTGCATATGCAGTATTTTAAACAACGCTTTATGACATTTAAGACCCTTAATTGTATTAATCAATATTACATTCAATATAATTAGTAAATGTAAAGGTCTAATGCAACTAAATACTATATATCTTTTCTTAAAACTATCTATCCAATAACTGTCTAGTAATAAAATCAGCTTCGAACTTTATTAACGTAATATTTATAGGTGGTTCTGTGTTCCTCATTTGTATCTCGTAACAATTTTATATTACTTATATTAATTTTCATGTACATAAAATATACAGACATATAAGCAGGCGACAGGTACTGCAAAATGATAGTTTATAAATTAGGCAACAGAATAATAATATTAAACGACTGCGTAAGTACACATAAATAATTACAGAGCGAATACTTAATCCTAATTAATTAATTAATAAAAAACACACCTTTAAAGCCATATAAACTACATAAATAGGTACATTTAAAGTAAGTACAGTTTGTCAAGTACACTTAAGTACCTATAAAAACAAAATTTGTATACAGCCACCAATAACATGTATTGCAATTCTATCATAAATTGCATCTACTTCAATACATATTGCATACGCATTCAAAAAAATATACCAAGAAATGTGATAGCATCGCGTTTCTTGTAATAGGTTTAAGTGATTTTTACAAAAATGATTACCAATTTTTTGCGCTATTTGTCACAGGAGTTCGGTTTTTACTAATAAATACAAATTTATGCAATTTGGGAATTACGATATTTGAGCCATGTGCAACATTGCTACGATGCCAAAATTTTAATAACAATATCGCTAATATGTTTTCTTGGGTAGCCATGGATTGAGTAATCAATGTTATTTTTTACTTTTTATAGTAAATCTCTAGATCTGAGAATTTTTCTTTTTTTGTGGAGGCTTAAATGTATCTAACATATTTTTTAATGTATTTAATATTATACAGTTACTAAGCCATCAGATGAGTTCAACTACTCGTACGTATTGGACTTTGTTCCAGGATGACAACTGTTTTAATTACTTCCTGAAACACAAACTACTGGTCGTCAAATTAAAGTAACTTAAAGCTCAAACCTCAGATCTTTCAACTAAGATCGTATCACGAGTGTGTTATTAAATAATGGGTAACCATCCAGGAAAGGTATCGTGTTCTAACGGTAACCCAAGCTGTTAACCACTAAAAGGATTTTATTATATAAATGTAGCAAACGTTAAATATGGCTTTACCGATTGTAAAACGTTTACGAGCAAAAACTCCATTAAACCAGCTCACGATTTTGATATAAGTGTAAATTGCTTGAATCGTATATATATTGGCTTCAGATGATTAAGGTCATAATTTGGGTTATCATCTTTTCTGCTATATTAACGTGTTAAAATCAGATGGAATATCTTGTTTTTGTTAGAAATCATATTAATTTGAATAAGTTTTTTTAGTTCTTATTTCAGTTCAGACTGATGTCAACTTGCAGGATTTCAACATCGATTTGAAAATTGTTTCTGACAAATAACAGAGTGTCAAGTGTATTGTTATGTTTCCAAATAGTTTAAATTTGAGATTGAGAATAGTGTTAGATCGATGTTACTCAAGAATAATGCATACTATCTATATTCAAAGAGTACCTTTTGTATGTAAAATAGGGTATAAAAAGAATTAAAGTAAAATTTACCCCAGATGAAGCTATTTTCTCACACTTCTGGTATACATTTTGAAATGTTTTCAATAGCACATTGTTAAGCACAAAAGTTCAGTAACTAACCAAAGTTATATAATATAATATCATACCGTTTGTAAGTAATTTAATAAAAGCCCTGGAAGGGCCAAACAGCTACAAATTTTTTTAGAACCAGACATTAAACTCTGAATTTAAAGTTTAATATCTGAATTCAGACTTTTAACTCTGAATTCAGACTTTAATGTCTGAATGGAGTGGATTGTTTTTGTTTGTGACTGTGTTCAGGCCCAGCTTTGAGTAGCCAATGACTACTAGATGTGTACACACGTTCTACGTCTTGCGTACTCATATTCTGTTACCTATTATGACAGATTGTGTACAGTAAAGGCTGCGCGTTATTGGCCTCATTTGTGATATACTGATAACAACTAACCAGTTCGAAACCAGTACATAACTAGTGGCACCACTGACGACTAACTGCGGCTGTTTGCTATAGGCATTTCAGGTGTAATTCAAAAATGCAACGTTATTTAGACACCCAGTACTTAAATAGTACTGTTCATGACAATGGTACAATCAAATTTAATCGGGAAATTAGTGTTAGCACATCACGGCAATCTAGATCCAAAAATAAAAATAGGTCTAAGGAAATTAAGTGGTCTAAATTATTTCCCAAACAAGTACAGTTACACCTTATATCGTCTCTAGAATCAAAAACAATAAAATTATACAGGGTGTTGTTAAATTTCATAGTTGATGATGAAATATCGTAAAGTTCATTTCCCCTGTATATTATGTCCTCTAAAACTCAATTCTCTATCTAGCTCTGAGTGCTACGACTTGTCCCATAATTTTATTAGTAGTGCAAATTCAAAGATTAAAGTCTGAATTCAGAAATTAAAGTATGAATTCATAGATTAAAGTATGAATTCAGAGATTAAAGTCTAAATTCAGAGTTTAAAGTCTGAATTCAGAGATTAAAGTCTAAACTTAAAAAAAAAATTAGACATGGCCCTTGTAGAGCTTCGTATGTTTCTAATAAGGAACGATAGAGAGAGAATATATCCACTATGAATGAAAGAAACTATTTCTCAACCTGTTTGAACTACTTTATTAAGCGTTTAAAACCGTTTTGTCTTAAAATAACATTTCGTATTAAATTTAAAAACATTATGTGTTTCGCTGGATATACTTTAAATTATTTGATTAGACAAATAAGGCAACGAGCATGGTGTCTGTTCTTGTAAGCTTAAAGAGCGATTACCTTACCGGACTTTGCTTATCAGAACTTACCATTTACGCATTAATTTGATTATTTCAACAAGTTACTTATCAGCCGCTCTGCAAATATGGGTGGGCAATTAAATTCTGATGCACAGACATTTTTAAAGTTCTGCGTCTGAATCGAATAACTTGTATTCGGATCCGCCTGTATATCCATTTAGATTTAAAAATTACGATTTTGTGCAGTCGAGCTATTAAAAAAATGTTAGTGAATAAATACTGAGGTTAAGATAGAAGTCTAGATACTAATGAGAGTTGCCTTTGGGCATTAGAACATTTCGGCATATAATTACAGTTGTAAAAAAAACAATTATGTACTATTTTTTTATATCGGATATATTTAGATTTGCTTGTTTAGTAGTTAATTATCATCTATCTTCTGTTTTAATACATAATTCTGATTTGTTTTTTAACCTTCCCATAGGCGCTTATTACTTGATAGGAAATAATATTTTTCGCAATATAAAAGGTGTCCCTAAACTTAGTGTTAGAATTTTAGAACAATGTCAAACACGCCAAACTAACGTAAAACTTCCATGTTCCAAATTGTTTATGTTTACTTACTAAAACTGTTTTATATAAAAAATTTCATATTTCATATTTGTGGCATAAATTTGCGTTTGATCGAGGTACCACACACACACACAGACATACGCGTAAAAATGCATGAATAATGCAGGCAGTGTAATTTTATTTGCACAAATAAAGTTATTACGTGCATTAAATCAGTAAGCCGAGCACAGATGTTCGGAATGAATCGAGGTATTTGTTGGCAACCCTTGTGGACACAATCGTGTTATATGACTCAATAAACTTGGTCTAACTTTTCTGTTTGATCAAATGGCTGCGTGTTTATTTGATTTGTGACGCGGTTTCCAGTTACAGATATGTCTCCGAAGGAAAATATAAAGGAGATATGTTGCAGATTACGACAGCCCTATAAATCTGCGAGCGTTTATGTTACCTGCAGAAGCGCCAAGTCAAAGTGAAAATAAAAAATATAGTATACCACTACACTATATTTGATATATATCAGGTACAATACATCCAAGGATATATTGCTTTTATGATTAATTTGTATGTGGCAAATAAGGAATATAGAACAATTTTGTTTAAAAAATTTTTAAGCACTAATTATTAATATACAGGATGTCCCGAAATTACACAGACATATATAGAGCAAGAGTAGATTCATGACGGCAAAATATTGCGATGTAGCCAAACTTATCTTGGCCAAAAGTTGATGGTTAAAAACATACAGAGTGTTTAAGTAAAAATTGTATTTCCTATATTCACTGTTAGGTGTCGCTTGTGGCACATCATGCTTTTTTTAAATGGCAGAACTTCTTTGCTGCGTTTTGTATACATGACTATTGAAACAATCGGTTCTCCAACCTTTTTTTATGTGAAAGAGGTATACCTTTTTGAAGTCGCTAGGAGTAACCGTTTTCGAAATAATTCTTATGAAGCGCCTTGAAATTTTACACATCGCTGTAATTTACCATTTTTAGTACCTTTTTCAAATAACATTGTATGTTTTCAAGGGAAAATGCACTTTATTGAAATCAAAACAGTTTCTACTCGGTGCATTGAATACTTCAACAAGGTATAATTTTTTCACATAAAAAAGGTACACCTTTTAATCGATTGTTTCAATAGTCAGATATATATCTTACTATTGAAACATGAGTCTTGCAATGAGTTAGCTTTATATAGTGGAAATTTTTACATCATCATGCATTATGAGAGGTATTTGATATTTAATGTCATAAAACAATATAAAAAATGTGAGATCCATAACGGAGCCATGTGGTTAATTCTGATATTTGTCAGATTTCCTTAAATTTAAACTTTTTTAATATAATATATTTATTATATTAATTTGTACAGTAAGAACCGTGTCGATTGGTTATTCAATCTGAAATGCCATTAAAAGTCTAGTTTTAATTGGGGTTCAAGCATTGAAGGTAGTGTGCATTAATATTTTTGGCCATACAGCAATCAGAGGCTAGTTTAAAATTGTCAGAAATGTTTGTCCAACTCCTTGTTGCATGCTGTACCTTTACTAAAAACAAAACAAACTTTATTTGAGGAGATTTAATAACTATGATTATTTTCGAAAATAGGTGATAACTCTAGAAAAAAAAAAATAGGATAAAATTTAGTAAACGTATGAAATAACGGCGATTACAGTGAATATTACCTTATTTGGTATGTATGGTAGTATTTGTTCCTGTCTTCACCTGTAATTGAACTTTCTGAGTATTGATGAACTTTAGGTAGCTGTGATAACAAAAAAATTAACATTCTTTATAAAATATTTAATTTTTGGAGGAGAAAACCCCTGCAGGTACACAGTAAAAAATTTTAACTCAATAATTATTCAAACCAAACTGAGTGAAATTTCATTGTGTCGATATGAGGCAAGTAACTGTAACTTTATGTGCTAGACTACAATATTGTCATGCGTAGATTTATATAGCATAACTCATAAAATTACAGTTATATTCCTCATGCCATTAAAATCAAATTTCACTCAGTTTAGTGTGGACTTCACAATTATTGAGTGATAGGGAGTCTAAATATTTTAGCGTAAGGTACTCCTAACGTTTGCATAATTTAGTCAAATTTACATTCTAACGTAAGTCAATATTATGCTTGATAATTTGTAAATTAAGAGAACCGATTGATTAGTAAATTTGAAAAACCATTAAAGTTTAAAATTATAATTGGTTTTCAAGCATTAATATAGGTAGGTACTATGTGACAACGAAAAATAAACACCCTTTAATATTATTTTGTTTTGATAATTATCTTCTCTCGGTGAAATTAAAAAATAATTAAAATTTTAGGTTTATCTATAAAGTTATTTTGGAGTTTGCATAGATCGTAGTTGCACCTTTATATTGCAAGTAATCTAAAGCTTATTGCAAGCGACATTTCTTTACAGCTGATTGTGCCTAGAGTATGTAGATCTGGGCAGTTTTCTCAGCGTAGTAACTTTGAGAGGCATGGCAGATTATTGGGTTACGCGAAGCAGATTTGTCGGTGAAAGAAATTTCTAGAAGGACTAACAGATCCTTACGTACCATAGTACGGTGTTACCAGGCGTGGCATTACGTTTACTAACAACATATAAGTTGAGTGGTCGAATATTTCTGTCAGTTTCTCGCAAGAATCATGTAAGTCTTGCAAACTTGCCAGGCAAGAAATTTGTGAGACTTTCGCAATACAAAACAAGACATTCGGCCGAGTAAGAACAAGACCTTAAGGAAATCCTTGTCTTGATTTGCAAGACAATTACAAGACTTTTTCCAAATTTTGTAAGATTCTTTGCACCAGTCAACACTAGTAATTGAACATTCTGTTCAGTGATTTAAGCCATTAAACTAGACGACTTTGACTGAAACCGCACAAGCAAAACGGGATATTAAATTTTTTCAGAAGCAAATCGTTGCAGCGAACGCATATTTTTGGACGCCTTTTACCTCATATACGTAGGTAATTACAAAAACGTGACCCTCGCGTGTGTAGAACGAGTTCCACGGTAATACAATTTTCCACACATGCAGCGCAATCACATTATCGTATCACCGTTTTACATAAAAAAATACGCTTGAGGCATATATACATTACGTTATCGTTATATTTTCCGCGATCGGTTTCAGCTGTTCAATATCGAGTGAGAAAAACAAATGTATACGAAACGATAGTTGCATATTTCTCCTTGAGATATTTCCCATGAAATATAATACAGAAAAAAACAAATATTACATTTCATACATGTTAATAACCATGTTTTTAATACGCTCGTAAAGTATTGCTATAGAGTTAATTCTGGTGCAGTAAATCCGCCTAATTGCTGTTATATAAATGCAGAGTGGTAATTTTCCGTAATTTACGATAATTATTGACGAATTAAGACAGTGATAAAAACGTATATGTATGCTGCTGTTCAGATGTGTTGGCTATAAAATAATTATTCCAGTACAGGTATTGATAATTATGTTTCCAGCTTGATACACTCACATAAGTAAAATGGCCAACTTAGTTTGACCAACCAAGTTGATAACCGAAGGTTTGTAACTGGTGGCTTTAATCCGTTAGTGGTTGCGCGGTTTCAGGCGTCAGTACTTGAATGGAGGTGACTAGATCGCTGTGGGTTCGACCCACGCAGCGGGTAGACCGTATATAAGTAAGCCATTTTGTATATAAAAAATCGTCTAATAATGTCCTATTACCACAACTATTTCATTGTATTGCAATGAAACGTATAAGAGTGGTTCAAATTGGTTCCTTTTCAAGGGTTATTGCCTGTCATAAATAGATCAAATCTGATAGACAAGTCCAAAGCTATTCGAGAAAATAACAATGGTGTCAACCGCATGACTCTATATGTTACCGTTTTCGAGCTACAGGGCGTTTCCCGATTTTTGGCTAAACTGATTGGTGCCCTTTTCTCGTATCCCTTTCAATATACAGGGTGAACCTTAAATAAGTACAAATATTTTAACCAGTAGTACAGGTCACTGTGTAGAACACATAATAATTAATAGTTGTTTTACAAAAAAATCAGAAATAAAAAAGTGATATTTTAAATAAATGTTGTAATTTTTCTGTAGAAAACTTGTTGAGGACCGCTGACTTTCATACATTTATGAGTAATAGCGTGTAGTTCACAGTGTTGCCAGTGTTACACAAATGTCTTTGCTTGAACAAACTTTAATATGTTGTGTGAAAATCATAGTTTTTCGTTATTATTATATAAAATGACGTAAGAAAATTGTGTCTTGTGTCTCTTTCTAACAGTCTACAATTGCATTTAACTTGTGAAATGTGGATTACTGATTAAATAGTTAATTTTTTAACAAACAGGTAAGCTTGTGTGCACGTTTATGTATAATTTCTGAAGATTGGACATAGTAATATCACGTAACGGGGTCGAACCCGCAGCACTACATATCCAACTTTACTGCACTTATGCTTCGAATAAGTATTTTTAAAATAGAATTAACCGTATTACTTTACTATTACGTTAAGGGAAACGTAATATTTATATTAGAGAAGATATGGCAACCTCGCAACAAATCATATGGTTCATTAGCTTGGTTAAGCAGCTGTCCTCAAAATGTGGGTATTTTTAAAAAAAATTAATATCTCCGTAAATATTAGAAATTTTAAAAAATGACTCACTGGACTGATCTATATGACGAACTACACCAGCAGTTAAAATATTTATACTTATTTAAGGTTCACTCTGTATATTAAAATGGTTTGAACATTCTACCTCAACTTGTGCTTTTTATGAGAAACATCTTGTATTTCAAAAACTGAAAGATGGCATGCATTCCAAATACTTTTATAGAAAACACTATTTCTATTCTGCAAATACAAGTAATTTTAGACATTTAAGAACTGAATAATATAGAGTTTAGCAAATAACACTAATGTTATCTCATGCCACCTGCGAATATTCAAAAGTACCGAACCAACAAAATTTTAGGTACAGAAATCTTTCAAAATACGTATTTTTTTAAATTCAACTGTATAGATGTAAATATTACTGTAACATAAACATATATTTTTACATACAAGTTTGTTCACTTTTGTTGAATGATGTGAAAATAATTGTTAAAATGTGGGGTTAGAATAACAAAATAATGTGTGTCTTACAAATGCATTTTTAAAGTTATTATATTATTTGAGAAGAATTAGAAACAGTGGGAAAAGAGAAAAATTGAGAAAATAGTATATAGATATATATAATCCATAACCCCTTCTACCATCATATGGTGTAGGGTTCGTTTTCTGCTTATTCATAAACAAACTTTTTCCATTCCTTACGGTTGGCCGCCATCAACTTAGCTTCATTCCAACTTCTACCTTTCCTTCCTAATGTTTTTACTACAACTTTATCCCATGTTTTTCTTGGTCTTCCCTTTTTCTTATTTTTTTGAATTTTAGCTTCCCAAACTCTTCTTACCGGTCTATCTCTCTCCATGCGCTGTAAATGTCCCCACCACTTTAATTGCCTACTTTCTATGTACTCTAATGTTGACTGTATTCCCAATTCTCTTCGTATATCTACATTTCGCATTCTATCTCTTTTTGTTACACCTCTCGTTCTTCTTAAATATTTCATTTCAACAGCCTGTATTTTACTTTTCTGTTTTTCTGTCAAAACCCAAGTTTCACAGCCGTATGTTAATATGGGTCTGTACACTGACTTAAATATTTTAGTCTTTGTTGATCTCGATATTTCTTGTTTACTTATAAACTTGTTATTCATTGCATAGTATAGTTTATTTGATTTCTTTATTCTGTTATTTATATCCGCTTCTTGTGTTCCTGTCTCGCTTATTGTTACGCCTAAATATTGAAATATTTCTACTTGATCTATTGTTATGTCATCAATTTTTACATTAAGTTCCTTTTTTCTTCTCCTATCATCATCACTTTGGTTTTATTTTTATTAATTTTCATTCCATATTCTTCCACTACCTCATTCCATATATCTAAATTTACTTGTAGGTCATTTTCACTTCTTGTTATTATTACAATGTCGTCTGAAAATGACTCTTCAGAAATATCTACTATTTGTAATTGTACGTGGCCTATAGCTAACTTTTTAGATCTTAATGTGCATTTTTATTATCTCATCCATGAAAATGATAAATAATAGCGGACTCAAGCTTCCTCCTTGTCTTAAACCTTCAGTGGTCTCGAACATATCTGATCTCATATTATTATTTATTACAGCATTTAAGTTAGAATTGTAGATATTTCGTATTATCTTTATTATTTTACTACTGATACCTCTTTCTTGTAGTATATTCCATAATTTTTGTCTCAGTACCCTGTCAAATGCCTTTTCCATATCTATAAATGCTAAACATGTGTTTTTCTCTCTTGTATCGATTTCTCTATTATCTGCTTTATTATAAATATATTATCTTGAGTGCTTCTTCCATTTCTGAATCCGCTCTGTGCTTCATGTAAGGTATGTCCCACCATTCTTCTTATTCTTTTTTCTATTATTTTTTCAAATATTTTCATCACAGTACACAATAATGTTATTCCCCTATAGTTTCCACAGTCTCTTACATCACCTTTTTTGAAAATTGGTACTATCAGTGCTATTCGCCATTCATCTGGGAATTTTTCTTCTATAATTATTTTGTTGTATACTCTCAACAGGATTTCTCTTCCTTTCTGTCCCATAGTTTTCATCATTTCTGCTGTAACTTTATCGCAGCCTGGAGCTCTTCCATTTTTTAAGTTTTTGATAGCATCTGATAGTTCTTCCATACAAATCGGTTCTACCATATTTTCGTCTGGCATTATGTCATATGTATCTTCTAAGTTATCTTTTTCTTCATTTAACTAGAAAATAGTAATAGTGGATAAACAAAAAATTCATAATTTTATTTTTGATATTACCTTTGCTCTACGTGTTTTATTTTTCGAGATATCTGTACTTAAAACATACCACAAATTTGATCATTTTACGGCGAGAAATACGGCGACCTTAAGTCATCATACCTCTCATCATCATCATACCTATCATACCTATTATTAGCGAAATGCATATCGTTAAAAGGAAAGTATTTAAATAATTATTGGAGAAGAACTTGTTCAGGATTTTTTATCAGTAGCATTGAACCATTAAAAGATTAAAACAGCATCAGTAAAGACGTGTTACTAATCAACTCACAAAAGTATAATACCTCTTAAGAGGATATGACAACTCTAAAATATTTTAACGCTCTTCTCGCTTAATCCTCTTTAATCCCTTTATCTGCCGTTATAATTCCACATCTTTTATCCAGACGCAGCGATCAGCCTAGCAGTAAATTTTGTCTGTTTATCTCAATCTATTTAATTTGTGAAATGATCCTTGACTCCCTAGGGGTGTTACGTATAATTGCATTTGTGGGGATATCCGGGGTGCGACTGGTTCGCATTGCTGTACAGGATCGGACTTGTCATAATTTGGAAGTTAGAAAAAGCGAAATTTATTCTATGTTTTTTAAATTTATTCATTAGAATTTTTCCATAATCTAATTCTGTTCAAAATTATCTTACGAAATATGAGTGCCTATATTTTGCTGTGTGATAAATTGTATCATTATATTTGCTTTTTTTTCTGATCAACAGTAATACAATTACATTACATTACATCTTGCACAAGCGATAACGCACATGTATCATGTGAGGTATTTCTAGATAATAGACACAAATATGCTGAAACATACAGTGAATGTTTTTTTGAGCTTTTTTCACAGTACACAATAAAGTATGAAATATAGTTATAAGTTTTCAAAATAAATGTTGTTGCTTGGAAAAGGCTTTTACCGAACAAGCATCGCGTAGTCAGAGAGTTTTGCGTGTCATGCTGCTGGTCATGGTTATTATAAATTGATCCATTTTTGTACATATCAAGAAAACACTAAGTACGAAAAGAAATGCACTACCCGCACCACGACTATTACTATAATATTAATTTAAGGTTTAAAGCAGCAAGTAATGGATGTAATGTTGTGGCGCGTTACAATTTCAAAGATTTCTTGGGAAATCTTTATTGTTTACTTAATCAATATAATAAGAATTGTAAGTTTCATCGCAGAACTCAATACTTTTTTATTTTAAAATTACATTAAGTAGACAAAAAAAACAACAACAAGAATTTGTTTTAATTGTTATGAGTCACAAATAGATTTCCAATATATAAATAAGAATAACATAAAATTATGAAATATAAATAGTTTTAAATTGCCTGAACTTTACGTTGCATTCTTTAGTCTGTATGTAACGATTATATATTTTTTAAAACTACTAGCTTTATAAAATATCTATTCTACGTAGCCGTAGAAGGGCCACATGTACATTTTTTTTTAGATTCAGACTTTAAACTGAATTCAAAATTTAATATCTGAATTTAGACTTTAAACTCTGAATTCAGACTTTAATGTCCGAATAGGGCCTTCACTAGTATCTACAGTGTAGTGGGTCGCTTCTAGCTTTATTGAGGCCCAGCATTGAAAAATGTAGACACTACATGCTACGCCTCGGTAATAATAGAACATGAACAGCCAAGGTTGCTCATTGTTGGCCTCACCTGTGGCATACTGATGAGAGCTAAGAAGCTCGAAACTGATATATGTCGGATGGCACCACTTACGACTAACCGTGGTTGTTTGCTATATATCAGGGCATTAGTCCAGAGAGTAGTTATTTACTAAAATTCCGCTTTTAAAAATATGGCAATGGTTGGGGCAGTAAAATTATATAGGGTATTGTAAAATTTCATAGTTGATGACAAATATCATAAAGTTTTATTTTCCCTTGTATATTATGTTCTCTCAATTCTCAGCTCTGAGTACTACAACTTGTCCCATAATTTCGTTAGCAGTGTAAGTTCAGAGATTAAAGTCTGAATTCAGAGTTTAAAGTCTGAATTCAGAGATTAAAGTCTGAATTCAGAAATTAAAGTATATGAATTCAGAGTTTAAAGTCTGAATTCCTAATTTAAAGTATGTATTCAGAGTTAAAAGTATTAATTCAGATATTAATGTCTAAATTGTAGATATGGCCTTTAGGGCTTCGTACTATTCGCACTGTTCACGAAAATTTACATCACGTTCTAAATTAATATTGCAATAAATATTAAATAATTTTATGAACAATTTTCTATATTTCAGTTTTGCTCAGAAAAATGTGGTTAAACATACATATACACGATGTTTTCTAGTTGTGTGCAGAAAGTCCAGTGGCGTATTCTTTGGTTAAAAATAAGACAATTTTGTTAAATAAACATAGAGCCCAAGGCCTCGTTTCCGAGATATAGGATTTTCAAAGTTGATCAAAAAATAAATTTAAAATTCATAACCTCTGAGCGCCTTAAGATATATTTGACATATTTTTTAGTATGTTGGTGGTATATATTTTAAGGTTTTGCGCATTTTTCACGGTATTGTAAAAATATTCTATAATTTTCAATTCAATTTCACTTTTGAACGGAAAGAACACTCTAAATCAGCCATAATATATTATGTGAGACTTATTTCTACATTTTCAGGATTGTTTCCTCAGGAAACAATCAAAATAAATGCTCAAAATATTTACTAAATATTGATTGTATGATGATAACATAAAATTTTAAAAAGATTAGTTTCTATTAACTTTTAATTATTCAGATGAGAAAGTTTATTTTAAAGGTTTTGAATTTTGTAATAATGACATAGGTATTTAGTTACTTTTTAAACTATTAATTTATTTTAAAAAACTACTGCGCCACACATCATTATCATAATGATTTCCCACGTAATGAAATAGTCGTGGTTAGTAATTTATTAATATATTCAGTGTTTGCAACATATTGTACAAGTAATCAACTAAAGCTTAGTGTCAATATAAAAAAAAGTAGCTATAACATTTTCATTCGATTCTATCATTGTTTATTTAAAGCTCCTTATTAGTTTTATAGTACATTTAGATATATGTATTATAGTCCAAGGATATTTGAAAATGCAGTCAAGGTCCTGCCGGAAGTCTTTCTGCGTAGGACGATATGGTCTTAGGCAGAACGCATTAAGTTTTCAGTAGAGTGGTTAACTTTTTTAATAGGAAGTAGCAAAGAAAAAAGTTATATACAATTGCAGATATAATACTTTGTGTCATATATTTAAAAAATAGTTAAAATGTATTTGATTTGACAAGTATTAAATTTATTCTGATTTGTTTTTTTGGTAAAAGATGTAAAGACATAATTATGTTAAAATATGTTTAATAGTAATGAAATCTTAAAATGCCAGATATAATGAATGCGCCATAGACTAAGCGTAGTTTTTAGATGTTATAATATACCGTGTGATATTGTCTCAGTCCGGAAGTAAATATTAAAAAAGATACAGGGTTAGAAGCAAGAATTTTAAAATTAATTTTTTTCAATATTTTAAAAAACTTTGTTTTTCTTTCAAATTCGGTATAAGGAAGTTTTTTTGAGAGAATACCTTATTGTAAGCTCACTTTCTATATTTTACGTACAGGGCGCTCTTTACAGTGTGTTTTGCCGATATAATCGGTTAAACTTTTTTGTAGATATGTATATTGCATTTCGTTATAGCACAGAATCATTTTAAGCAAAAAAAATATATATACTTGTTTCATTTCGATATCGGTCAGTGGTCGCGCGGTTTAAGGCGTTGGTACTTGAATCGAGGTGACTAGACGGAGTTGGTTCGAGCCCAGCTGCCGGTAGACTAGGCGGTAGACCGTATATAAGCTATATTCGTGGAGAGGATCGGCACCCTCTCTGTGGGTATGGTAGGGTGGAATAATGTTAGCTTGGGTCAATGTGAGAGATTGATGCCGGTTGATATTTGACTACCCCCCTAATTAATGAGGTTTTCCAAGTTTTCCTCATTCCTGCACTGAATAGTGGTTAGGGCCTACCAACGTAAGTCGTTCCTGGGCGCAAATGCGGACTGCTTAATAATAATATGCCGCCCCCTCTCCCGCACAAGTCTGCGACTTCTGGGCTAATCCCTGTGATTAGAATGAGGGGTAGAGATATTATTATTATTATTTCGATAAACCGCCTCGTTTTCGAGATATTCAAACTTCAATCTTTCAATGCACGTTGACTTTATGATAACAGTCAATCTAAAAAGAAGGGGTTAAGGGGCTACGAGGTAGCCAAGGAAATTTGCTAACTGCTAGTAGAACGTTCTCTAACAAGCCTGGCAAATTATCTTGCAAAAAATGTTAAATTCTCGCCACCATTAAAGCGGGCTGGCAATTCATACGGTGCAACTATAAAATCATCAACAATACTACACCAGATATTTACGGAAAAACTTATGGAATTGTGTTTGTTTCCCTAAATGAGGATTTTCTTGTTTCTATGTCTGCTTATTTCTTCAGTTAAATACGTGTCGTAAAGGTAGACTCGTCCGTAAACAATATTTTGTTTAGGAGTGCAGGTTCATTAGGTAGATACCTTGTTTTTTTGTACTTAATAAAATGTTGCAAAAGTTTATTTTTGCAGGTAGGTCGTTAGACAACAAATTATGGACATGAGTAAAGTGATATATTTAGATATAGAATATTGAAAGTGGGCTTACAATATGGTATGCCCCTCAAAAAAACCTCCCTATATCGAAAAAAGGGTAGTTTCTTGTCTTCTGGAACATATCGCACAAGTTTTTTAGATTTTCCAATTCTTTGTAAGTGATATGAAATGAAAATCACACCTGTTTAAAATATTCCTGTTCATAGATTAGGAATTTCAAATTTATTTCAGTGTAGTTGATTTTTTTCTATTCGTTTGTGAAATAAAGAAAAAGAATAAATTAATTTTGTGTATACAGTATGCGCCAAAAGTATGGAATAAATTCAATAAAAACGAAACAATTATTTTTTGGGAAAAATCCTCGAACAGGTCGATTTTTAATTTAAAAAATACATATTTTAGCGTAAAATGCGATTTTCAAATGTCATTTGTTTTCGAGTAATGACGTCATCGATTTTTTTTTAAATGGCAACACCATATTATTTCCTTGATTCTGAAAGATCGTTTAATTCTCTATCAGACAGTACTAAAATTTTGCCCTCTTACATAGAAAAGTTTTCGAGTAAATGACGATTGAATGTTAGAAAACATAAATTTTATCCATAAAAAAGTAACAATTCTGAGGTATGTAAAATAAAATACAATTGATTAAATTTTATACTTAAATTAAATGTTCGAATTGCCATCCACCAATTTCTTGACAATGCGCAAGTCTGTGAAGAAATTCTTCTTGCACATTATGAATGATTTCTGGGGTAACTCTGCGTATTTCGTCCCGAATGCGATTTTGAAGTTCTTCTAAATTACGTGGTTTATTAATGTACACAATGTTTTGAGGGCAAAATTTTAGTACTGTCTGATGGAGAATTAAACGATCTTTCAGAATCAAGGAAAAAAATATGTTGCCATTTAAAAAAATCGATGACGTCATTACTCGAAAACAAATGACATTTGAAAATCGTATTTTACGCTAAAATATGTATTTTTTAAAATAAAAATCGACCTGTTCGAGGATTTTTCCCAAAAAATAATTGTTTCGTTTTTATTGAATTTATTCCATACTTTTGGCGCATACTGTATGTATAATGTACTATACAAAGGATTAAACTAGATCCTTATCATTTCATAACCAACTTTTGACTGGAGATTATGTGATTCTTGTATAATTATGTTGTGGCAGGTTTTTTTTATATAGATATATCTATTCGTGAAGTATACCTTCAAATCATGATATATTCCTACCATTATTTATGTGTACTCGTCAAAATCTGTTACTTGATATATTTTTTAAATTAATCTTTTATTTTCACGTTTACTAATACTTGTTTTAAAATGGTACTAAACTTTATGTCCGTAAGAGGCCGGTTCTGACCGCAGTTGCGTTTGAGTCTCGATTTTCTTCGGTTCTGGCTGGTTTGTGCGTAATGCATCTGCCTTGTTGGGGGCCTGTTATTGCCCTATATAGCAAGAACGCTTGGGGTGTAGGAATGCTCTGTCTTCTATGTGACAACTTACTTTATTGCTTTTATTATATGGAAGCGTAACAATGCGACAATAGACAACTTTATAACGTCGCGCGGCGCATAACTAACAAAATCTCAGCGAGTATTGGTATGGATTTACGGATTTATGAAAGATTCAAGACTTATATGTGAATTCACACAATTTTTCCTTCGTAAGTAACCGTGACATTTGCTGTCTTTTTAAAATTAGTCAAAACCATCAAATAAAAACCATAGTGTAGGAAAAGAAAAAGAAAAGCTAATTTAGTAAATGTAAATATACAGGGTGTCCCAAAATAGAAGGCCATACCATTAACCACATATTCTTTGGACAAAAATAATGTGACTTTCCTTATGCCATTTTTTATTTGGGCGTCCCTATTTCAATATACAGGGTGTTAAAGTTACATTTTAAAAAACTATTTTTGTTAATAATCCCATACGTAAGATACATACTTGAAATTTTGCACGTACTTTTATATTATTCCGGCATACATCATGTAATTTTGGTGAAAAGAATTGAAGGGCGAATGGAGGTAACTGAGGGATGCAGTACCCTTTATTCCCTCCAATTATTTCTAAGTAAGCCTATGCAGCTTTTTCTTGAATTATAAGACGTAGAATTTTCTTCTGATCATTTTATCTCTTTTGTAATTTTTTGTTTAAATGCTCCGTTTTCAAGAAAAACGGCAATTTGTAGTGCCCATAAATCTTTCGTTCACTATAATTTTCAAGTGAAACTAAAATTTTGTGGATATACTTATTACTACAATACCTTGGCAACTTAGCAAATCGTAATACTTACCGAATGAATAATTGCTAATTAAAACAGAATGAATAATTTTGAATTTTATAAAATAGAGGAATACTACTTTATGAATTGAAGAAATAATATGGCATTAAAATCTATAGCACAGTTCTCTTATCAACCAAAAGATAATAGTCTTATTTAGTAATAGTAATAATGAATCAACATAATAACTGTTTACCTAAATAACATTAAATAAACTAATTAATTAATTACTACTAATTTAACAAACGTTCTACTTGTCCACCCTCCTCATTAACACATGTACGTGCCCTTTTAAGTAACGAAAACCTTATATTTTGAAAGATATTCTTATTTTGTTTTAATTAGCAAATATTCATTCAGTAAGTATTACGATTTGCTAAGTTGTCAAGGTATTGTAATAATAGGTATATCCACAAAAGTTCAGTTTCACTTGAAAATGATAGTGAATGATAGATTTATGGGCACTATAAATTGGCGTTATTCTCCAAAACGGAGCATTTAAACAAAAAATTACAAAAGATGTAAAATGATCAGAAGAAAATTCTACGTTTGATATTAAAAAAAGCTGCATAGGCGTACTTAGAAATAATTGGGGGGGATAAAGGGTACTACATCCCTCAGTTATCTCCATTCGCCCTTCGATTTTTTTCACCAAAATTACATAAGTATGCCGGAATAAGATAAAAGTACGTGCAGAATTTCAAGTGTGTATCTTAAAAAACAATAAGATTATTAACAAAAATAGTTATTTAAAATGTAACTTTAACACCCTGTATATAATAATAATAATAAACTTTATTTATTAACACTTGTTAAAATAATAATAAAAGATGAAAGACTAAAAAGTTGTAAATAAAGTGAGTTACACCACTGAAGTACAATTAGTACTTGTACGTGCTTAAACAACAGTTGAGTAGCCACTGCGTTATATATCAATTAATAAATAACAATAACAATAATAATAATATACAAATAATAATATACCTAAACTAAATATGAAATATAAATACAGATATCAAGACAATTGCAACATAATTATATCTATGTATAGGAAAATATAAAAACTTACTAAATAAATTATACATTATTATTGAAACAGGGACGCCCAAATAACAAATGGCATAAGGAAAGTCGCATTATTTTTGTCCAAAAAATATGCGGTTAATGGTATGGCCTTCTATTTTGGAACATCCTGTATATTTATGTAAACATGCCAAAAGGGATATATTGATACCGAAGCAAAACGAAGAGATAGCTACAAAATAAGATCAAACCAACAAAGTGTTAGCTACCAAAATACTTACTGCTTATAACTATAGATGGAACTATTCTTATAGCATAAAATACGTACCAAATATGTAATTCTTCACTGTTATTATAAGTATGTGGAAATAGTTGTTAAAATGGTGTTTTAGGATAGCAACAAATGCGTGTCTTACAAACGTCTTATAAAAAATATTGTTTTATTTGAGGACAATTTAAATAGTGTGAATGAATGGATGAAACATTCATAGTTTTATTTTTGTGTTTAATGTTATTGTACATTATTGTTGTTTTATTTTTCGATAACCTAGAAACACCAGAATTTGTATCTTTTTGTGATGAGAAATACTATGAAAGCAACTACATATTATTATCCAAAATATATTTTTTTATAATTATTGTTTTTTCTGTTACAGGTAAGGATCCCCTTCAATTAAAAACATCTGGGTATGTATTTATTATTATTTGTATGTGATCTATTATTTAGGGTATTCTACAAGCTCTATGACAAACTTTGGATTGTAGCTGAGTTGATGTCAATCATTTTTTGTTATATGAACATAGGTTCGAATCGTTTCTATCTAGAAGTTACAAGCATTTTAAAACATTTCATATTTATCAGACTACTTTGACTTAGATGTGAAGTTATATTTTTTTAAATGCTTGTAACTTTCAAAAAAAACACTCAGACCTTAGTTCATATAAGAAAAAATGAACCCAGCTACAATTTGCCATAATCAAACTCTTTATATTTTTTAAAATAATTATTGTCATTGCCAATGCTGATTTAATTACTCGTAGCCAATAACAGAAAATTAAGCCAAGTATCAAACAGAGCACAATATTTTTTTCATTTGTCGACGTTTTGTTACTATTATAATATTAGGACACTGCAATGAAATTTATACAGTATCATAAAACACATCTTACAATTTTCAAATAATATTTATAATTCTAAAATAATACTACTTTATCGTCCTAGTACTAAAATTCAATTTTTTTATTAATTAAAATAAGTAAAATAACTACATATAAATAACAATGTGGAAAATAATTAATTACATCAGATTTATTTATTTATCGACAATATGTTTCCTTTTTGATTTCAGAGAATAATCATTCACGTAGTTGTCAATACGGTTTCTTAAATGTTCATTTAAGGGTACCGCAGGGATCCATTTTGGGCCCAGTTTTGTTTATTTTATATATAAACCAGATTGGTTCGGTTATACAAGGTTGTCACTTTACTGTTTATGCTGATGATATATCATAATTTCTGATAACACTTTTAATAATCTAAAAAGCAAGTGCTCTGACATTTTAAATAATATTGCTCACTATTTCGCTGATATTAATTTATATTTTAATGTTGAAAAAAACTGAAATTTTACGCATACATACCTATCAACATAATGTTGAAGATATAGCTCTCGATATTTACAATGCATCGTTGTGTAACAGACATGATAGCATATGATTTTTGGGACTCAATTTGGATGAAAATCTCATTGTGAAAAAATTGTTTGTAAGCTCAATAGATAAAGATTTGTATTTTTAAACTTACGTTCAGTACTTATTATAAAACAATTAATAAATGCATATTATGCAACAGTGGAAGCAATATTAAGGTATGGCGTCTGTTTTTGGGCTAATTCGACTAATGCTTCTAAAGTGTTGCGCAAAAGTCTATTATTCGATGCATAGCTAAGGTATCTTCGAGATAATCATGTAGGCCATTTTATAGGGACTATGATATATTAACACTGACGTCCTTGTATATTTTGGACTTATATATTCAATAACGCAGGCATATTTTTTTAAATGGGAACATCATCCATTCTTATAATACCCGTCAAAAACATCACTTTCACCTACCGTTTATTAAAATGAAGTTAACACAAAATTCTCCTAAATATATTGGGTTAAAAATATTTAATAAACTGCCTGATTACATAAAATCTTGTCAAAATGTTCAAAATTTGTTTGAAGAAATATTTGCTTGATAAGTCTTTTTATTGTTTGTCTGAGTATATGTAAACCATGTGACTGTGTTTTATTATATTATGATTGACTATTCCTATACAATTGTAATATTGTCATTCAGGAAATAAAATTTATTATTATTATTATTATTATTATTATTATTATTATTATTATTATTATTATTATTATTATTATTATTATTATTATTATTATTATTATTATTATTATTATTATTATTATTATTTCGACATTTAGTAATTCCGCATCTGGATAAGTGCCGTACTTAAGAAAGGGTCAGATGTTCATGTTTATCTCAGATATAGATAGAATAACCTTGTTTTCTAAAATATGAGTAACAATTACCCAACAAATAAGTATATTATCGTAAGAAAATGAAATAAAAACAGTGCTTTATCAGACCTATAACTTCTTAAGGAAGCAACATTGTACCAAGGCAAGTTTTTGTCCAAGGAAGCTAGCCTTGAACTGTGGACCATTCTTTACTGAACACCCTGTGTACTTGGCAAAGTTGCTAAAAAAACATATACAAAATTTCAGCCACGGTCTCATTAATAACATATGTAAAAAAGGGTGATTGAAACTTGACCCTGTACATTATGTTAATTGATAGATAATAACTTCTAATTGAATGATTGTTTTAATAATAGCAGAAATGTAATAATAGCCTTAATGTATGCCAAATTTGTATGCATAAAAATATGGATAAAAAAAACTTGAAAAGAACCGATATTCACGATAAGGTCATGAAATGACCTCGCGTTATTATAAGTTAGAACGCATCGTACATTATATTTTTTTATCGTTTTATGTGATTCGGGCGGATCTGACTCATTTACTGAATAACGAGACCGACCAATTAAAAAGGGGCTCCTCATTACGAATTTATGAAGCAGAAAGAGAAAATGCATGCCGGATAAATAATTCATGTGACCACACATACGCAGCAGAATGTATGAACATTAAGCAGTTCTGTGCAACTATAAAAATGTAACAATTAAGTGGGCGGTTGCATTAGCAGTCGATTTTACTTCGTCATTTAGTACGTACAGAGTACAGAGCACTCTGGATAACCTTGATGGTTATACATATTATGTGTTTTCATTCCCGGTATGTGATTTTCCACAGGAAAATTGGTGTACTGTGTATCATCAAGGCTGGCCGCAAACAGGATGAAGCAAAATAAACGTCTTGAAACGAAACTCTTCTGTCCCATTTTAAATGAGAAAAATACAGAGTAATTCAGAATTTATCTAAAATAAATAGAATGTACAGGGGACTCTTACAAATACAATTTGGAAAAGAAAAAATCAAAAGGAGCGGTTAAAAATAATTTAAAAATACACTTCTGCACGTCACTGGAAACTGATCTACTGTAAAATGGCAAAGCGTGCCATCTGGACTGCGCAAAAAGAATGAAAAAAATTCCCAAATTAAAAAATAAATAACATTTTATAACGCCGATTTTTTACAGCAAATTTAACTGCTTTTGCGGCTATTGTTATTAATTGTTAATAGAATTAATTTGAGGTATTAATTAATAAAATAGTTTGGCATACCTGATGTTATAACAACAAAATTTTGAACCCGTCTTACCCAGTTTCTACAAAGTAACGCAAATGTTTCTAGTTTTTGTCTGTTTTGAACTCGTGTCAGTTTATTAGCAGCAGCTATGATACGTTTGCGAAAATCATCAATAGAGTCCACTTCGGTGCGATACTTCATTTTTAAATATCCCCACAAAAGAACTCCAAGTGATTTAGTCAGGAAATCGTGACGGCCATGGTACCGGTCCTCCTTGCTATAGCCGCTAACACTGTACATGGTACGGATATAATTGAGCTTCGTATATGATACGCCACACTGCTGCAATACGTCGTGGACGCCCTGGATCTCCATTTCATCTACGATTCGGTTTCAAATGTCCTGTGATACGCTCGCGTTGCACTCATTTGTACTCACTTCAAACCACGGTAAAAGTACATAGCTTCATTTGGCAGATGTTTAGCAGGAAATCGTTCTGCTAAAACATTTTTATATCAACATAAATTTAAAACAATAACCATCAACTCCATTTTTGATACTTGAAAAACTAATGTAAATACTCGCATCACAAAAACGTTAATACCTACTATAAGCAACCGGATTTTAATATTCGGAATCGCCTGGCTAAATACTACAGTAGCCCAGTGATGTAAAAGTTTAAAATATTCCAACTTCAACTCCATATTGTGGTAGTTTCAAATTATGATTGGATGCTACAATTAATTTTTCCGTATCCAAATCCATAACGAACTAGTAGCATCCCAATCCCATAAAATTCACGATTTGTTTTCTGGAGTATATGATACTTTAAACTATTCCCTAAAAGCATATTATTTATTTTCAAGTCTTCAATAATCCTATGAATAGACGCATTTATTTGAGACACCCCTGGTCCGTTCAGGTAAGGAATCCGGAATGGTTTCAAACTATCAGAAATATTCTACCAGTACAGTTATGAATTTGTTTTCAGTAAACATCGTGCAAGAAGTAAGACGAACGTTTTTGACAGTTTGGTATCAGTCTGCATTCTTTGCTTGAACAGACCTTATGTCTATTACAATTAAATAATGTTGTAACCTCAACGTTGACTTCACCTTGAAATACGCCACGTAGAAAAACAAATTTTATTGTCACTACTTGATTACATCACAAATATCCTTCAATCCCACAAATTCACAACTGTCAATATTTACGTTGACGTTTCTATTCGCGTTCGGCTTCGAAGCTTATCGACCCGCTTATATACATTTTCAGGTTTCTCGAAGTTTTTGCGGTCTCGAGAACGTGTCAAGAAACTAATAGAATCTGGAATGTTCTAGAAAATGTTAAAACAAAGATATTACAAAAATTATGAATTCTAACGCAATCAGGAACATAACTAATAAGTTAAAAAGGTAGGACAGCTTCCTCATCACAAAGTAGTACTTTGTCTTCTGTATCAATATAATACAGGGTGTCTGTGAAAGGTTGGGAGCTGGAGATACTGGTGACCAAAAAAAGTCGATTGAGCCAAATATGCCTTATCCGAATGTTGCTGGTTTCAAAAATACAGGGCGTTCAGTACTAGAATTTTATTTTCAGATATCTCAATAACTTTGAAACCTGTTGGAGTATTAATAAAAAAATTGGCATAATTATGTTTTTTGGCACGGCAAATAACAATTTTTAACTAATTTTGACGTCACTAGTAGAGGGCGCCACTTATGGCACAGCATGTTTCTTTTAAATGGCAGAATTTTTTTGCTGTTTAGTGTATCCATCTGTCTATTGAAATAATCGATTCTCCTGCCTGTTATATCTGACAAAGGTATACCTTGTTGAAGTCTTTAGGAAAAACCATTTTTGAAATAACTAATCGTATTTAAAATATTCAGTGCAGTGTTTGAAAACTGTTATCGTTTCAGCTAAAGTGCCTTTTCTACTGAAAATACAGCAAAATGTTACTGGAAAAAGTTGTTCAGAATGGTAAATTATGGAGACGTGCAAAATTTCAAAAAGATCTGCCTAGATTAGATAAGATAAGAACAACAATAGCGCGTCGATTGTATTTTTTACATCTTGCATCTCTCATTCAAGAACTTTACTTGGAAGCGATGGCAGTAAAAAAAGTGAAACGAGCAGAACCTAGTTACCTTAACACTGGGGCGGCGATAAAAAATAGAAATCTAATACATTGTCTGTCTAATGTGTGCCTGTATATGTAAATGGCCTTTATGATATATTTCAATATCAGTGAAGGCTGCTGGTGACGTTTCCTAGAATGTCAGTTATGTTAGGTCAGCGCTATTTATGACCACGTTACGTGTGAAATTCGTGATACTGGAGTAAGATAAGGGTGTATTACATTGATGTATGTGGGTTTTATGGTACTAATAAAACCGTTTAACCAATCATAACATTGTATTTGGTGACGTTAAGTCAGATAGCTGTCATAAATAATTGAGGGTATGGTCAAAATGGAAGTAATAAGCTATAATTGGTATAAGATACCGATCGCGTTTCAATCATAAAAGTGACACTACCAAGGATTTTTTCAGTCGAACACGCTCGGAAATTGATTATACAGGGCATAGAATAGTGTACCTATTGGGAATAGGTTATTTAATTAACACTTGCTTGTTGCATGCAACCATATTATGCATGTGACCAAATTGATTAGTTTTTGTAATAGGTAATAAATATTTATATAAATTCCAACACTAGTATTCCAGGGCATTTAGATCAAAATCGACCGAATAGCGGAAACTTTTCAGATAGAATTGAATTCGGCATCCTCGAAAACCCCCGAGTAACGAGTTTGGAGCGCTTCCCATGGACTATGCAATTTCCCCCCCAGAATGACCCCACGAATACCCCCGCAGAGCCGCCCCCGAGCGCCCCAGAGTAATTCCAATGCCAGAATTGAATTCGGTATCCCCGAAAACCCCCGAGTAACGAGTTTGGAGCGCTTCTCATGGACTATGCAATTTCCCCCCCAGAATGATCCCCCGGATCGCCTCGGGTAATTCCAATGCCAGAATTGAATTCTGCATCCCCGAAAACCCCCCAGTAACGAGTTTGGAGCGATTTTAATGCACACTGCCATTTATCCCCCAATTACCCCTTGCGCACACCCACAGAGCCACCCCCGTGCATCCCTGGGTAATTCTAATGCCAGAATCGAGTTCGGCAACCCCGAAAACCCCTGTGTAACGATTTCCGAGTTTCCAGTCGTTCCTATAATGGTGTAATGCATTTTCCGGCCCAGAAGGAATTTTTCAAAAAATGGGTAAACCAGACGATATAGACTTTTTTCCTGGGACCTTCCTGGACGCAATGCAGAAAACTGCATCTCGATATCTGCTGTGCCTAAAAATTTCCGCTATTTTTCCTAACTTTCCTGGACTATACCGGAGATGATAGTACTGGTCAAAATAAGAAAGGAAGTTTTTATGAGCAATAATAAATCAAAGCCAGTTCTACACGATAAAAACAGATCTGTTAATTCAAGAAATACTCTTTTTGTCAATATTATTTTATTTAATGAAGCAACGCATATCTCTTTCTAATTGTTCCGACTGCACCCTGTATATGGTTCATATACAGGGCGTTCCGCATAAAAACCTAGATATATCTAAAAGTAAAATTACTTGCAAAAATAATGCCTAAATCCTTAAACTCTGTTACTGATTCTAGAGGTGTCCCGTTAATAATATATTCTTTAGAAATAGGCAGCCGTGTTTTAGCAAAAGTAACACGTTTACATTTTAGTTCATTCAAGGCCAGATCATTGACACCACAGAAGTCTGCCAAATTGTCAATATCCTGCTGCAGATAACTGCATCTTCCTCAGAATTAACCGACAAGTACATCTTGAGATCATCTGCATAGAGTAAAAATTTTGCATGCTCAATATAACGGTAAATATCATTAATAAAAAGTACAGCTTCGGTCCCAATATAGAGCCCTGTGGCACGCCTGAGCTGGCGATAAAATTTTCATAATAGGTGTTATTATTATATGTGACTACCTGTCGTCGTGCTGTTAAATATGACTGGAAATAGAGTAAGCAGTCGTCATCCAAGCCAAAAGAAATACAAAGTGTTCAAAGATTAAATTATATTCCGAAATTTTTCAATAATTGACTCTGTTAGGTTTTTTGGTGTGAGAATTACGAATTTATCTGTTGAGCTATTCTTAAACCAGAGGCATCATTCGTATAACATGATTCCCTCCCACCTGGAAAACCTTGAAAACCTGGAAAAGTCAGGGAATTCGTTATAAGTGCAAGCGTAAGAAAGTCAGGGTATTTAAAAATATGGCGTAAGTCAGGGATTTTTAAATTTATTTACAACAGTCAGGGAATTTTAAAATTAATTGAAATTGACAAATATTTTTTTTAATTTACTTCAGATTTATATCAAACGTAATATTTTGGTGTCTAGCATCTCCAGCTTAGTGTTGACGCATTCTTTCTGGCTCATCCTGTGTATGGTTAATTAGTATTAATATAATATTTAAGTTTTTAAATGGGAACATTTATTAGTTAATAGAGGATGTTTATATTTCGTAAATTGTTAATTTTTAGTTTTGGTTTGTGATTTAATTAGGTTATTGATATTATTTATGCTTACCTTATAATTTCTACCTGCTAGCTCTTTGGAATTTATTTTAATTTGCAATATGTATCACTTATTTTCTATTATATATTTTAATGATATTTTAATCTGTTTTAAAGGTTAAATGCATACATTTTGAGTTTTCTGTATTTAATTAGGACGCCTGAAATTCATGTCTACTGAATTATAGAGTGAGTTTAAATTTTAAAAATAGAAATTAATTTAACTCTTGAAAAGTAACATTAACTATAAAAATTATATGTGGTCTTGAGATTTTTACCCTTATCAAAAAGAGGTGGTTCTAATTGGCCGTAATATGAAAAATAACTTCAGCAACAATTTTTCTGTTTCACCGTCACACGATTTTCGAGATGTTTCTCAAATTACTTTTTGTTATTGTGAACAACTATTGTATTGTGTATTGTTTCTGCTTAGTTATACATAACTTCATTAACTTATTTTATGTGTTTTGTTTTTCCTGCTCTGTAAGTGTGTTGATCCCGTTGAGCAGGAATAGATAGTAAATAATAAATAAATAATATACAGAGTGGTTAGAATTTTGTTGGTCAAACTTTAGTAATGCATAATATATATCAGGAAGCAACTTGAGTGAATTTAGATGTAAAAGTTAGCTAATATAAACATTTGTGAAAAACTATAGCGCTTTCCCATCATTTTATAAAGCGGAATGTTCATAATATAATTTTTGTTGCCAGCTTACGCTCAAGCAAGCCATTTTAACAGCTTATTATAAGAGAAAACATTTTATTTGATAACTATACAAGATAGTAATACAAAATTTGCGAAAAGTGGATCACAAACTTTGTCATAAACGAGTGCCATAGTCCCCATACAAACTTAAAGGGCTTTGATCGAATTTACCTGACTATTGTGTTTGGGATTATCAAGGCAATTTGCGTTTAATCCTGCCTAGGTATTTTCCACCTCAATTTATTACTTTATTTATTATTATTATTTAATCTAAAATTGCAAATTAGATTAGGGTAAGGCGGCAGGTAAGAGGTATATAACTCTATATAAGGCTTAAAACGAACTCAAGCAAGTCAGTTACCTACTATATATTCGTCAGTCAACACGTTGCAAAATTCTATAAACCAGCAATGGAATTAGATAAGATGGCAACCACAGAAAATGAACAAACAACTACGTTAGTGTTAGAAGACATCGAACCTTTGTCTAATATAGTTACCGGATCAGAGTCCTGGCATGGAGAAGTACCCGAAGAGTGGATATCAATTATAACTAGAGATGCTCAAAAACAAAGAAAGCAATATCCACAAGGCCCCTTTAGTGACGCTTACTTATCTGGAATGCCAAGTATGACAAGAAAAATTGTGACTAGCTCAAAAGCACAAGGCAGCCTTCCCCAAGAGATTACAGACGGTGTCAAGCAAGCAGTAACAGCCACAGGTTTATCAACGGTCGCCCCATTAGAAACTGTGGTCCAAGCAGCAGGCGCATCATCAGAAATTCAAGCAGCCTATAGGAGCTTGTTTTGTAGTATTGTGCAGGCAAATTTGAGAAACAATGAAGATTTTACGCCTGAACGATATCCCCATGTCGCAAACTGTTTTAATAACGCTTCATAATAAAAGAATTGGAATACAATTTATATGTTTCGGGTCGTGTTCAACGTGTATTAGGTGTCTAAATGTGACGTGTTCAAAGTAGAAATTTCATACAATTCTTGACATTATAATACATTTTCGGTCAGCACTACATTTACCGAATTTTAGCAGTTATTATTATTAGTAAGTAGTTATGCATGTAAAACAAAATTTTATCAATAAATTTAAAGTTAGATGTTGTGTAAAGATTAAGTATTTTTGTCAGATTTTGTAAACAGAATTGGCTATACCAACCCTCTTAGTCAGACGCTGAACTATTTATTGTTAAATTTTGTCAAATTTTTCTATTTTCTAACAGATTTCTACACAATGAATTGTGCAAAGTTGTTAAGAAAATAACCCTTATAGAAAAATTATAATAATTCTTAAATACAGAAATTTATCAAACTGGTTTTTAATTTTTTCTATAGTTCTAAACATTCCATAAACTTACCTTAGTATTATATACAGGGTGTTCCAAAATTAGCCTGCCAAACTTAACTGTCTAGTCTACAAACAAAAGTAAGAAAAAAGATAAAACAATAAAATTTTGAAGTAAGTATCATCATTAGACAAATAATGTTTCACAAATAATCATAAGTGTGGCAAACTGGGAGGTTTTGGGTAAATATTGCTCTAACTTTTTCGAATCTCGAGATTTTCGCCGCCAGTCCAAATAATTAAATATTTTCATGAAGTTTACACGAAACATGGATTCCTATTTCACTTCGATAAACTGCTCCGTTTTCGAATAGTACTAATTTAACAATTTTGTGGCATACCACTAAAGTTTAAGATGGAAACTATAGACAAAATATCCCTAGTATGCTGTGAGAAAATACTGACGGCTTATACCATTTACTAGCTATAAACAAAATTTACCTGAATATAATGAACTTGCCATTGAATTAGGTGATAATATTTTAGAAATAAGATCTGTAGATTATATTAAATATTTAGGGGTTTATATTGATTGCTATCCTAGATGGAATATTCATATTTGCCATAATTACGGCGTCCTTAAGCTATTACTATTATTATTATTATTTATAAAGTATCCTTTAATATTGTGGAACATGCGTTTTTTATCAAAATAACTAACGGTCCAACTAATTTGTAGCTAAGTTCACACTTTAGGCGTAACATAATGTACATGAGAAAATACGTGAATTTTGGCGAAAAACGCTTTTTAAAAATTTAAAACTTTGTTTAAACTACCTAAATTTAAATGACAATAATGAATAAACAAAATGATTTTTGTGTTTTTATTCTTTGGAATTGTTACCTTAACCAATTACGTAACATGCACATAAATCATAAAAACGGTAGGTAAGATAAACATATACCTACCTCAATTAAACCCCAATCAGGAAGCACTAAAGCAGCTAAGTAATGAAGATATAAATTTCTCTGTTAAGTAGCTGTAATCGGTGTGTATTAATGCATCTGCATATAGCTTCAGTAACGTGTCCTATCCGTAATATTTCCTGTAAAGTGGTGTTCCCTATATTAAACCTGTCAGACTAACCCACGGTGTTGCAATTACCGGTATAGTCTGTATCCTTGTTTGCCGCGAATTACCTTTGTTGTTTAATGAAGAGGTTTGTAGATTACTGGGAAATGGTAGATGTTATGAATGAACCGGTGTTAGAAGGAAAAAAAATTGTTTATTTATTGCAGTAGTTCGAAAGACTCGGTTGGTACCGGCTGCTGCTGCCTTCGGTTTGTGTTTTAATTTAGTAAAACTTTAAATATAGTCTCCATTTAACTTTTATAGAAAATTAAGTAAACCTCTAAATATATCCAACAATACCATGTGGCGGTTTACGCTTAAATAAAATCTTAAGTATTGCTGCATATTATGGTTATAGCTTTAAAACTAGACCAAGCTCACTAAAATCAGTTAACGTAGTCGGAAGTTTCCGATTTTTTCTGCAATACGATTCCAGCTTCTTAATAGAGCAACATGTCAAATAAACAATGTTTAAAGTATCAATAGTCCAGAGCTGTAGCAAGGTAGCATATCTTCATTTCACATTTTTGGAGAAAATCTTATTGTTCGATTTGGATTTAAAAATTCGCTATCTAGCGGTAAAATTTGAAAATGCACAATTATTTTAATACACTTCTCGAGTCACTGTTATTTATTATAGTTACAATGCAATACACTACAATATAATGCAATAATGCAGGTTATTCTACCCTATTCCTATCATATCCATAATAATGATAATAAAAACAAGTTGCCTTTATTTTAAAAAGAGGTCAAAATGTGTAAAATAAACAAAATAATTGGGCGAAGTGTCGGTTTAACTGTTTTTCAACTTAATCATAATAAGAAAACAATACATAGTCCAAATAACAAGAAACAATAGTGTACAAGGCACATCTAGGTAATGTTATTAATAAGAGACTTATGATCTAATAAAATGTTAAGTCTACCATACCCAAAGAATGTAGCTATATAAATATAAAAACACTATTTTTGTTATTTTCAATATTATTAACAGTATGCAACAGCGCTTTTATTATTTCTCAACCCAAATTGATTTTTATTCAAAATATGTTCAATATCTGAGATATCAACTAATCTTTGCTTCACTAATTTTTCAAATACCTTTGCAAAGTTAATAATTACCGAAATGGGCCTATAATTAGTACATAACATTGGGTCACCAATTTGGATATAAATGAGTAACAGCTGATTTCTTCCATTCAGATGGTATAGTAGAAGATGCAAATGATAGGTTATTATCTAAGTGAGTGGTTTTAATTGTTTTTATGAATCGCTTGTATCAGGTAATTTGATCCTCTCCCGATGCCGAATTATTTTGAAAGCGCTATATGGCAAATAAATTCATTTTCATTAACGGGTGTTATATACAGACTTACCTGTTCTTTTCTTAGGTAATATATTATTTCTAACTTTATGTATTTTGTATTTCAGTTCTGTACCAATATTTATAAAAAAGTTTTTGAAAGTCTCTGCTTTACTTTTATCATCGTCCATCTGCATCTTTAATATCAATTTGTTGTGAAAATATTGTCCTTTGAGGACCAGATACTTCATTTAGTAATCAATAGGAAATTCCTGACCATGTAATTAACCTTATAGATCCAACATCCTGGGACAGTAGGTCATTTGAACAAAGAAACAACGAAAACTTTAATTGTACGTACGTTTCGGGTTTATTACAATATACCCATCTTCAGAAATTACAATATTCTTATGCCAATATCGCATAAGAATTTTAATTTTCATAATAATTTTTCCAAAAAATGATTTTAGATTTACTAAAAACATATAAATTTTAATTATACTCGTAGTTTGTCTTGCGGTGCGAAATGAAATCTAAAATATTTTAATTTAATATTTGAAAATATTTTAGATTTCATTTCGCACCGCAAGACAAACTACGAGTATAATTAAAATTTATATGTTTTTAGTAAATCTAAAATCATTTTTTGGAAAAATTATTATGAAAATTAAAATTCTTATGCGATATTGGCATAAGAATATTGTAATTTCTGAAGATGGGTATATTGTAATAAACCCGAAACGTACGTAAAATTAAAGTTTTAGTTTTGTCTTTGTTCAAATGAGCTACTGTCCCAGGATGTTGGATCTATAATATACTTAATTTATTAAATTCCATATTTTTTATACTCCTTTTGGATTCCTCAAGTTTTCTTTTAAAATATATATTTATAACAACTTTTATTATTTTATTAAGTATGTTTATATACTTTTTATATTTACTACGAAGCTTATCCGAAAAATTCTTTATTAATTCTTTTTTAATTTATCCCTTTGTCGAATAGATTTTATAATGCCCTGCGTGACCCATGGCTTTCTCTTTCGAGAATGACTATTTAATTTTACAGTTTAAGTATAGTTTTTAATATACTTTAATGATATTGTTATAAAATTTGTATATGATGAGTCAGTTTTTTTAATATTTATTATGCAAAGAAACGAAAAAATATTGTAGATATCTTATTAAATATTAACTTTATTAACTTATTTGGTTGTTAATTATAGCAGTAAATTTTGACTTGCAATTATTTTGTTTATCAATCATGGAATCATACGTTTTTCGAGTAATTAAAATATAAATTTTAATAAATAACTCAAAATTGTACATAATGATTAATAGAAATTTTCGGATTCGAGTTTGTCGCATCGTTTCTTTGCATTTTCTGAGAACATTTATCATAGTAATGTATATTATTTTCACACCATCAGAAAGTAGAGATTTCAACGAACAAAAAGCCCGCCGACTTTTTCAAAAAAACAGAAATTTTGACGTGAGAATTTTCGATTGAAAATTAGGGTGCTTTTTTTAATATTAAGTCAAAATAAGGTGAAAAAATAAATATTTTAAATCAAAAAAATTACAGTGTGTTGGGATATAAAAAGGTAAGTTTTCATCAAATTTCGTGAAAAAAAACTTTTTTTTAAAAAAGATAAAAATAAAAAACCAAAAACTTGGTTATTTGAATTTTTCACATAAATTTTGAGGTTATCTGAAAAACGTGTAAATACAAAAGTTATAGATCTTTTTATTACCTACAACTTTGCCATTTAACTTTTGTTCCATAGAATTTGTAGTTTTGCCGGAAATCAAGATAAACCGTTTTCTACCCTTAAAAACTCACCCCGTTCCACTTCCCGATCTCAGATCGCCCGTAAATTATTTTTCCATTCATTCTTGTTGTATTCTCTTCCTTTTCCAATGGGTTTCATCCTACTATTATTTTTTTTCACTTTTTACGATTTCCAAAGGTTTCAGCACTGGTCACTATTATTGTCAATATTTTTTCCCGGAAGCTGTAGGTGAAGTAGTTTCCGAGATACAGCCGCTGGCCGACCTTAACCGTACACCCAGTACAGATTTTCTAGCAAAACTTTTTTATTAGTTGAAGTGTCTTAATACACCAAAGTCTATTAAAGTCAACAAAATTTAGGGCCTAATTTGGGGGGTCAAAAGTTTTAATTCGAAAAAACAAAAAATTACGGGTCAAATAATTTCTCAACTTTTCTAGTGTTTTGTGTTTGGTATTATTGGCATTAACATATGCAAATTCAATTATATGTACACCGTGCTTATTAAATACATACTTCAATGAAGGTAATTACCTTTTTTATACAATACAGCCGACCCCTTGACCGCTTACCCGTATTCTCTCGAAATCCGACGGCGCGCGAAAAGCAAAAAGGATAAAGCGGGGTAATTTATTTTTTATTTGTTTTGCAAGCAGATGACCATCGGACGTTATTTACCAGAACCTCCGCACAAAGGGAGAAAGGCTCTCGCTTGGAGCGCACCCCCGGTAATTTTCGCTGTAGCAACAATCGCTCCGAATTAAATTATGACTGCTCCTGTGTTCGCCCTGATTTATGGGCAGATAATAAAGGGCCCATCGAGCGGACACGAGAGTGACCGCCGCTTCGCGGCACAATAGGGTTGCGTTCCTCGCACCCGGGTCTTCTCTTCGATGGGGGACTGGAAGCCGGGAAGGCAATGGCCCGTGGCGACCGGGCAGATGTTCCCCAGGTCCCAAAGGAGTAAATTACGAAGAAAATTAGGCCGAGGGGTAATTAACGAATTCTTTTGAGGTTATGCAGATGGTTCTGACCACAGAAAATTCAATTAAATTGATATTATAGCTTGTTCATTGTTAGGGTAGGATCGAGGGTTATTCCTTGAGTTATTTTCGTTAAATCATTAATTGGATATAAGTACATTATAAGAAGGGCAACGTATTGTATTACATATGTCTCTTTGTAGTAACAGTATCATATTTGCATAATCCTATTATATTAGTACTGGTATTACTTTTGTACCTATTTGTGTCTCCACCAGTGGCGTATTACGCCTAAGGGGAGCCTGAGACTTATATCTTTCATTTTAGTAAGTACATAGAGGGTGATTCACTTCAAAATCAGAATTTGCTGCATTAAAATAGGTGTTGTAAAATGTACCTAATTTATTATTAATTATTAATAGAATTAATTTGTGATTTCAATTAGTAAAATAGTTTGGACATATTTACCTGACGGTACAACAAAATTTTGGGCCCGTCTTGCCCAGTTTCTACAAATTAACATAAATGTTTCTGCCTCTTGTGCGTTTTGTACTTGTAAGTTATTGGCAACAGCTATGATACGTTTGTGTAAACCATCAATATTGTTCACCTTGGTGCAATATACTGAATTTTTTAAATAACCTCACAAAAATGAGTCCAAATCGTTTACACATAAACTTGCACTCGCTGCCCAGTGTTGTAAAAGTAGCTGCATTTGGCTAAAGCATTTTCTCTTCACCATAAATTAAAACGATACCCATCAACTGCGAGTTGCTATAAATACGTAAGCCATTTTTGAGATTTAAAAAACTAATGTACCTAAATACTTGCATCAGAAAAAAAGTTAATACGGTAAGTAAGTGAATATTTGAACTTGTCCGGCTAGACGGCAGTAGCTCAGCGATGAAGCGAAGGTTGAAACTACTAGAATATTTTTTTTTTCTCGGAAACTATAAGAACTTTACATTTTTTTTTACTATATAGACTCTATTTTTCATGAAACATCTATTCCCAATTTTTTTAGATAAGTTCTGAATAACCCTGTATTACCTTACGTGTAGCAAAAAAATTGCAACAATATTTGAACACATCTATTTTCTTCTGTCGGGCTAGATTATATAATCGTCTATTTAAATCGATTTGATGTTTTAGGGCTGCCAGTCCATTAAGACGATTCTGAAACGCATACACATAAGACGTGTAAAATTTTACACGAAATTTACACTGCTTTTTGTGAGGAAGGTCCGCACGGAAAAGGGGTAAATTTTAGCCCATCGCGAGTTGGTAAATTTTAAAAAAATGCTTGAGTATCGTATTTTAACAAATATTTAGTAGAACTTACTTGCAATAGAGTAAATCAGTTACTATATGTGGTGTACATTTTCAAACTAAAGGCGTTAAAAACTACGCCGTCTGGTATAAATTTTAAGCAAAATATACAGGGTGTTCTTTCTTTCATAGTATGACATTCAGGTGGAGGAGTTATATTTAAAAAAAAAATGATGCAAAAGTTTTAGGACTCTGCTTTTCGTCTCTTAAATGTTGACTTGTGTAAATTTCACAGCATTCTCATATTTCTAGAGGTGTTAACCAGAAAAAGGAGACACTGTAGCTACTTTTTATGGTTAATCTAATCATCAAGGGTATTATTGTAAATGACTCTTAAAATGTAACGTGGGGAAAGGCGCAACGTCGGTGTAAGTCCGAAGCTTCCAATGGTACCTACGATATGGTAAGACATTCTTTGTTATGAGCGTGCAGGTCTGGCATGGAATGACCACGAATTGTCGATATTGCGTACTCATATTCCGTTCTGTCGGTTATGACGGACACAAACAGCCGACGTTAGTTGGCATACTGATGAGAGCTAACAAGCTTAAAACCAGTATTTAGTATAGATTTTTTAGATTGCAGATTCCTCTTTTAATAATAATAATATTTCTACCCCTCATTCTAATCACGAGGATTAGCCCAGAAGTCGAAGATTTGTGCGGGAGAGGAGGCGGCATATTATTATTAAGCTGGCCGAATTTGCGCCCAGGAACGGCTTACGTTGGTAGGCCCTAACCACCATTCACTGCAGGAATGAGGAAAACCTGGAAAATCTCATTAATTAGAGGAGTAGTCAAACGTCAACCGGTATCAATCTCCCGCATTGACCCAAGCCAACATTCTTCCACCCTACCATACCCGCAGAGGGGGTGGTAATCATCTTCAAGAATATAGTTTATATACGGTCTACCGGTTGAGGGAGTCAAACCCTCCGTTCTAGTCACCTCGATTTAAGTACTGACGTCTTAATAATAATGTTATTTAGAGTAAGTTAGATTATAATAATTTAGTTTAATTATTTTTTATTATGTAGTATTGATTAACATAAAAATTATGAAGTTATGATTAATTGTGTCATTATTATATTAATGAACTCTTATGTATCAAAATTGATCTTACAAAAATGGTGAAGGCGCCGGCATAAAAAAATTCTACTAAACGAACAGTTTCGTTTTTCATTAGTAGTAGTAGAAAAACTTATTATTAATATCTGTATTATCATCTTCATTATTCCTGAGAAAATTCTCGTCAAAATACGATCTACATAAATATTATCAACCACTAATTTTGCAATGTGATCAAATACTTAGTTTAGAAATTACAGAGATAAATAAGATTCTAATTTACAACTTACACAGCGTAGTATAGTTTAGAAGTGAAAACCCGTAGGGAAAAAGTTATACGACATGCATTACTCCAGTTTTTTCAAGTACCGGAACACTCTGTACGTACATTTGACAATAAATCAGATCTTTTCAATATAGCTACACAATCATTTGATTCTGATATTCAATATTTTCTATATAAGTACTGTTTACTATTCAGTGTACGAAACGTTTCTATCAGTGGCGGCTCGTGACATTTTAAACTAGTGACGCTGTTCTAACTACGAATTCAAATTTTTTGGAACTTTTTTCTAAATCCTTATTTATAAGTAAACCAGAAAATACAAATACAGAATTATTTGAAACTCCTCTACTTTGTTATGGGAATTAATTTATTTAAGTAAGAATTTTTCACGATTTTCCCGAACTTTCATATTTATTAATTTTTAATTTGTATTTTACGCGCATCGTCCAATGCCGTCGTAATATTTTATTTACTTGCACTTATCAATGCCGCTTTCTATAATTATTCAAAACTGACTGGACACATCTATACTTTCCAGTACTTGGAAAGTAGCTTCTGGTATTCCAATATTAAAAAAAATGCAAAAATTTGTTTTTGAAAACTACCGCCAAATTAGCCCCACTCCTACTGAATGTAATATTATGGAAAGCATTGTTGTTAATAATTTATAAAATTTTTACTTAACAACGAGATTATTCCTGTACATCAACATGGTATATTGCCAAACAGGTCTACTACCACCAACATTCTTCAATGTCTGAAGTCTAGACTAAATCACTTGATCATTCTGAACCCACCGATGTCATATACAGTGCCTTCATAAATGATTACATGCCACGTGATCGGTCGAGATTCTCAAATCAATCGCAGAGCAATTCATATGCAATTGAGAGAGACAAGAAGTCTATTTGCATACGAGTTGTTCTTCAAAAATCATAGTCCTAGTCACGTGGCTTTTATTCATTTATGAAGGCACTGTATCTGTATGGCAAGACTTTTGCGAAGGGTCCTACTAGTAGACTGTTCGCTAAGTTGTATTATTGTGGCACTCGTGGAAAATTGCTTCATTGGAGAGTAGACTTTTTATCTGGAAGAAAATTTGGTGTCAAAATAGGTGACTCTTATTCTACTACCTTCGATGTTGTGACTGATATTCCACAGGGATCCGTCCTAGACCCACTAGTACTCGTCTGATTTAACCTAGTTAACATAGTGTAAATGAAAATTTAAACTAAATTCAAGAATGGTGTAATGTCTGGTTAATGCCTGTTAACCCTAGTAAATTTAGTATTCTTAATTTTGGCCGTTTAGAGGGAATATAGCTTGCTGCTGCCAGGTTACCCTACGGAAGGACTACACCCAATTACGAAAATACGCTTCGGATCTTTAATTTGCTATTTAAGTGTGATAGACGTGGTGATTTGAAATTAACTTATAGGGCTTTCCATTACCTAATTGTTTTCGGTAGATTTAAAATATTTGTACTATATAAATACAAACTCCTGTTTACGTGGACATAATTCTAGTTATGTCGTTCAGTAGAAAATATTTTATATTGTGTCTTCACCATATGGAATAATTTGCCTAATGAATTTGTTAATGTCACTTCTCTAAATGCGTTTAAAAATATAATTGTTGTTCTTTGTAATAACACTGCTTATTTTGCATTTGTTGTTTGCTAGTGTGGTTGTTAATAGGTCTAAATTTTCATTTACGTTATCTCATTGTATTTTTAGTACCTTATCTCTCACTGTTGTATGAAGAATTCATAAGCCTGTGCCTTTACTCTGTTATTTTGCAATAATAATAATAGACCAAGAGAATTACGACAATATGGCTCTAACGTGACGTAACTTAAATAACTATTGGAATCGCTCGGGAATCTATTGAAAATATCGAGGTGCGCCAGCTTGAAAAGGTATGCTATTTGCATAAACAACGAAAAAGTGAAAATAAATGCGAAAATCGCGTTTTTTTTTCGGAAACAATCGCAGCTAACTCGGTAAGTATGCATTTTAGAGAAAATGTATGCTTATAAATATGTTCATTATGAAATTTTCTACAAGATAGAGTTGGTCCGATATCCGTAGATTTGAAATGTTTGCTGCAAAATGCTCGAAAGTGCAAAATAAGTAGGTAAAAAACAAGGTAATTTTAAATTATTTATTTAACAATGAAAAAATAACCCAATCACGCCATACATTTAGAGAAAAGTACTTGACTTCAATACAAAACGAGAGCCGTAAGGCCGATTAAGATCGGACTGACAGTTTTTGCATAATGCAATTGTTAAGTAACCTACCTGGAAAAAAAGACCTTTTTTTAATTTTGTGCCAGGCTAAAAGTTATGAATATTTTTTTGCGCCCGCGCTTTTACACCTTCTTGGGCCCTTAAACTATCATATACAATTGCTATCTTAACCATTTTTCAATTTTGAATAATTTTATGAGCGGTTTTAATAAGTTTGAAAATTTTGGCTCTTAAATAATTAAGCCTGTGAAGCGGGATTTGCGAGTGGGAAAAAATCGGAAAATCTTGTAGAAAATTTAATAACAAATTTATAAGTATACATTTTTTCTCTAAAATGCATACTTACCGAGTTATATGCGATTGTTTCCGAAATAAAACGCAATTTTCGCATTTTTTTTTTCACTTTTTCGTGGTTTATGCTAATAGCACGCCTTTCCAAGCTGGCGCACCTCGATATTTTCAATAAGTATACCATTCCCGAGCGATTCCAGAAGTTATCTTAGTTACGTCACGTTAGAGCCATGCTATAATGTTAATTTGTAGTTTGAAAGATTGCAATGAGTAATTTTATTGAATAATTAATAATATCGTTAGTATATTCCTCACTTTTCCCTGTTCTTCGGTGGTATACTGGAGGCTCTGGGGATTGCTATTTAATATTACACGTTTACAGTACACACAAAACGAATCAAAAAGATAACAAAATTTTAATTACAATGCGCTGAAATTTTAAATAATAATAATATAATATAATAATATCTCTACCCCTCATTCTAATCACGAGGATTAGCCCAGAAGTCAAGGACTTGTGCGGGAGAGGGGGCGGCATATTATTATTAGTAAGCAGGCCGCATTTGCGCCCAGGAACGACTTACGTTGGTAGGCTCTAATCACCATTCAGTGCAGGAATGAGGGAAACCTGGAACACCTCATTAATTAGGGGGGTAGTCAAATGTCAACCGGTATCAATCTCTCACATTGACCCTAGCCAACATTCTTCCACCCTACCATACCCGCAGAGAGGGTCTCTCCACGAATATAGCTTATATACGGTCTACCGGCTGCGGGGGTCGAACCCACAGTGATCTAGTCACCTCGATTCAAGTACTGACGCCTTAAACCGCGCGACCACTGACCGATATAAATATCTTATATTAATAGCGGAAAAGGAACTACGAAACGACCGTTGAATGTTACTGAATGTAATAAATCGATTAGTTGATTTAAGTAAGCAGTTATTGATTCTTATTTGTTACTGTTATGTATTTGACAAACATCTTGTATATAAATTTATGTAGAGTAGTGTATGTTTTTCTAGGTCAGATATTGTTTTTGTATATTTATTTCTTTTATTTTTTTGTACAGCGCTCGCTATAAAAGAGCCAATTTCGACGTTGTTTTATGTTATCTCTGTGTGCGTTAAAGAAAATAAACAAGTAGCAAAATCTACGATTTTCATTACTCCAATATATCACAGTGGCGACGAGTTGTGTTACACACTAGTGTGTAGAATCCACGAATAAAATGACGGCTGAAAATCCTTCATATTATGGACAGTTAAGAGAATTCAGTGCTGAAAATAGCGACTGGGTTATCTATAAAAGAAGATTAGAAAACTATTTTATAGTGAATAATATCAAAGATGAAGGTAAGAAGAGAGCTATACTGCTAAATTCCATGGATGAGGATGCTTACAAGCTGATATATAACTTATCTCTTCCAAAGTTGCCTGAAGAAATAAGCTACAAATCGTTAGTTGAGTTATTTAACAAACATTTTAAAGTGGCAGAACTTCCATTTGTGGCTCGTGCTAAATTATTTAGTGCAATGAAGGACATAAAAGAGAGTTCTAACGAGTGGGCAGTTCGTGTAAGAAGCTTGGCATTGAACTGTGATTTTAAAGAGGACATAATCGACATGATGCTCAGAGATCGATTTATAGTTGGTTTCGATAAAGGGCCAGTGCAAGCAAGATTATTTAAGGAGAAAACCACGTGCACCTTTGCTGACGTCATTGAGGTGGCGGTAGCTGAAATGGCGGCGGAGACTTCCGGCAGGAGAGATTCCCCAGCAGTCAAATTGGAGCCGATTCATCACGTCATATCCCGGAAACCGAAACCTGGGACATCCGCAGCTGCGCAAGTAAGTGCTAGTGCTAGTGCGAAGTGCGCATGTGCGTGTTGTGGCAGGAAGAATCATGCGACCTCTAACTGTCGTTTTCGAAATTATTGCTGTCATCTGTGCAAAGAAAAAGGACACCTAGCTCCGGTATGCCCGAAGAAGAAGAAGAAGCCAATCAAAATGGAGGGTAGGCATAACTATAGAAATGTACAAAATTTCATTGAAACTGATGAAATATTTTCCATTGAGGAAAAATTGTTAAACATCCATTTTTAGTTAATGTTAATATTGATAGCAATGTTTATTCTTTCCAATTAGACTCAGGAGCTAGCGTTTCAGCTATTTCGGAAATTTTCTGGAAACAAAATTTTCCTATGTATAAATTATTTCCCGCTAATAAAAGCTTGAATGTTTATAATGGTGATGAAATGCTAACTCTTGGGATGTGCAAATTAAAAATTGAATACAATAAGGTAGTAAAGGATTTGGATATTTTCGTCATAAAAAATGGTGGACCTCCTATACTTGGCAGAGATTTTATGCATTTATTTAACTTTAGTATCAATCAAGTAAATTTTGCATCAGAAAGAGATACTGATTTCTTAATTAAAAAATTTGATTCAGTTTTTTCACCAGGGTTAGGAAATTGAATAAAGGTTTAATTTCTTTAAAATTAAAGGACAGTTCAGTTACACCAAAATTTATAAAAGCTAGACCATTACCTTTTGGTATCCGCGAGAAAGTTGAAATTGAAATTAATAATTTAATTAATTTAAATGTGCTTAAACCTGTTGATTATTCCCTTGGGCGACACCTATTGTCCCTGTTATTAAAAATCCGGTGCTGTAAGAATTTGCGGTGATTTTAAAATTACTATAAATCCTGTATTACAGATTGATCAATTTCCGTTACCAAAATTGATGATTTGTTCTCGAAAATGCAAGGCGGTGTCATTTTCTCAAAATTAGATTTATCCCAAGCTTATGCGCAAATACCACTAGATGATGCATCGAAAGAATTGGTTACGATTTCGACGCATAAAGGACTTTTCCAGTATCAAAGATTGCCTTACGGAGTGGCGTGCGCTCCTTCGAAATTTCAAAAAATAATGGAATCTTTAATACAAGATATTGATGGTTGCGTTTGTTTTTAGACGACATTTTAATTTGCGGTAAGGATATAACAGAACATACGGTAAGACTAGAAAAATTATTAGGTAGGTTACAAGATGTCGGATTAAAAGTTTTGTCCGAAAAATGCAATTTTTTCTGTAATGAAATTAGTTATTTAGGACATATTATTAACAAAGAAGGTTTGCATACATCACCAGATAAAATTTTGGCTATAAAAAATGCTCCTTCTCCCACTTCGCTTAAACAATTGCAGTCAGTATTAGGAATGATTAATTACTATGGCAAATTTGTTCCCAATCTAGCAACATTATTAAGCCCACTGTATCAACTTCTACAAAAAAATGTTAAGTGGAACTGGTCTAGTAAATGTGAGGAAGCTTTTACCAAAGTAAAAATATTCTTATGTCAGCGGAAGTACTAACACACTACAATCCTGAATATGACTTAAAACTAACCACAGATGCAAGTCCATATGGCATTGGAGCGATGCTTTCTCATATTTTACCGGATGGTAGTGAAAAACCTATTGCGTATGCCTCGCGCACTTTAACCAATGCTGAAAAAAATTATGCACAAATTGAAAGAGAGGGTTTATCAATTATTTTTGCTCTGTGTAAATTTAATCAATATTTATATAATAGAGAATTTATTTTAGTGACAGATAATAAACCGCTTATATCTATTTTTAATCCTGCGAAAGGTATTCCTCAATTTTCCGCGAACAGATTACGTCGTTGGGCAGTCATACTTTCAAATTATAGATATAAAGTGCAGTATGTTAAGTCAGAAAATAATCATGCTGATTTTTTGTCTAGATTGCCAATGAATAGTGTCGAAAATGAAATCTGGGAATCAGTAGATGTAGATTACGTTAATTTTTTTTCGAATAATGATATAATTTCAACAAATTTTGAAGAAATTAAAAAATATTCTATTGCAGATAAAATTTTACAGGATATTAAAAAATTCGTAACGCAAGGTTGGCCAAAGTATGCTAAAAATGATAAAAAAATTTAAACAATTTTATACAATTCGTAACGAGCTTACTATAGAAAATGATGTTTTAATGTGGAACAATCGTATAATTATACCACAATTATTAAAAAATCGAATTTTGTCTCAGCTTCACATGTCTCATTTAGGAATTGTAAAAATGAAGCATATTGCCAGATCGTACTTTTTTTGGCCGAGCATTAATAAAGATATTGAGAAATTTGCAAACAGTTGTGAATTTTGTTCGGTAAATAAAAAAAGCCCGCCAAAATCTGAATTAAATCCCTGGCAATGGCCAGAAAATGTTTTTTCCAGAATCCACATTGATTACATGGGTCCCTTTTTAAATAAATATTTTTTTATAATTGTAGACGCACACTCAAAATGGGTAGAAGTTTTTCCAACGAATACAATTACATCTAGTTTTACCTTATCAGCTTTACACAGTACGTTCGCTAGATTCGGTTTACCGAATGTAATAATATCAGACAATGCTAGGAGTTTTACCAGTCATGAATTTAAATTTTTAGAAAAATATCAGATAAAACATATAACCACTGCACCTTTTTTCCTCAGTCTAATGGAGCTGCCGAAAATGCTGTAAAACAATTAAAAATGCGCTCAAAAATAGTTTAGGTCGAAATAAAAATTTGAACATTTCGGTCGCATTAAATAATTTTTGTTTGATTATAGGAACACGGTACATAGTACGACAGGAGTGTCACACCTCATTTCTAATGTTAAATCGGGACGTACGAACTCGTTTTAGTTTATTAAGACCTGCTATTAACAATGAAATAAAAATAAAGTTAAGAGAGAACAAAGCAATCAAGTTAAAAATTTTAAAGGAAAGAAAAACCGATTTTTTAACGCCAGGGACAAGGTAATTGTTAAAGATTATCGAGTAGTGAACAGGGTTACTTGGATACCAGGGGTAATTGAAAAAAAAATTGGGAAATGTACTTATTTTGTACGAATACCTGAACTGAGAACAACATGGAAACGTCATACTAATCAGATTATAAAATATAACGCTCAGAGTGGCTTACATGATACTGAAATTTCCGAAAATCATACACAAAATTTTGATGGGTCACACACATCACATGATCAGGAAAGTATCCAAACTCCTTCCTTTTCTGATACTGATAGACCTAAGAGAGTTGTTAAACCTCCAGAACGTTTAACCTATGTATAATTAATATATATATTTTTAATGTAATTGATGTTTTGGATTGTGTCAAGTGTTTTGTAAATTTTGTAACTTTTTTTTGTGGGGAAAATGTTATGTATTTGACAAACATCTTGTATATAAATTTATGTAGAGTAGTGTATGTTTTTCTAGGTCAGATATTGTTTTTGTATATTTATTTCTTTTATTTTTTTGTACAGCGCTCGCTATAAAAGAGCCAATTTCGACGTTGTTTTATGTTATCTCTGTGAAGAAAATAAACAAGTAGCAAAATCTACGATTTTCATTACTCCAATATATCACAGTTACTTATTACTTTTAAATTTTTTACTGAGACACAGCCTCACCCGCCTCCTATTGGCCGCCACTGGTTTCTATGCGATTGCTATATATCTCTCCGCTTTGGAAACTCCTTTATTCGTTTAAATTGCGAAGGAACGGTTGAGGAATACCTATAAACCTCGGGCAAGAGCAGCAATGTAATGGTTTTGCATTAAAGTGATATATTTAAATACCCCTGTGCCGATGATGCATCGCCCGAACAATTCCACTTTGGAGCATAATATATTTCGTGCCGTTTGTTATGAATAGTAAAACTGAATTTACGATACCCTCGCGAAGTGTACGTGAGGTGACATCGTAAAGTGGTTTATATCTATTGCTTTTATTAACGTGTGCTGCAAATCTTGATCTACAAGGAATGTAAGTAGGAATAATTGCGCGTAAATCTTACCCGCAAAAAACGAAGCTTATATGGTATTATTTAAGAGCATCAGATGAATTGCTGCGTGACTGTGTAGATATCTGTGACAGTGATTCTAAAAACATAAGTCAGCCTTCTTCTATAGTGTCATTTAGAAACTGGCTTGTATTGAGTAAGCGCCTGCTTAAGGAATGCTCCATATTTCAGGAGTCTAAGAATGGTTTTCAAGTTAATGTTTGTTTGTTCGTTTCTTAATTAGGTGTTTCATGTTATTCGCTTTTGTACTTTTGGGTACTAAGCTAATTAATAATAATAATAAATTTCCTTAATTTTCAATTAATAGTACATAAGGTGTAAAAAAACAAAATAATAGGTTAGTTTGACTGCTTTTCAGCTTAACCCTAAGTAGGAAACAAAATTCAAATAACAAGAAGCAATAGAGAAGTGTGCAATGTCCATATATGTAATTATTATATATTAAAAGCTGTAGGTTACTCTCGCTCGCACACTTCACTCGAAAATTTCCCATTTTACCGCTACAAAGGCTTTTTTTGCGAACCGTGCGGCGCCGAACGGCTAAACGCTACGTCTTTCGCCGTCTTTCTAGATTGCCTGCAGCTAAATTTCCATTTTCTCAAGGCTCCTTGGCCAAAAAGGTGGATTTTTTTATGTGGAGCGAGGATAGTTGAGTCGGTTAAGCCCCTTTTAGAAGATAGCGATTTTTTCGAGTGGAACGAGGATAGAGCAAGTATGTAACGCCCCTTTCTATACGTTCGACAAATGGCAGACGAGATGCGTTTTGCACGGCATAATCGTCAGAAATATCAAACTAATTTGTTGTTGTTTAGGCTATTTTGTAGAAATTCAACAAACGTCAAACGAAACGTCAAAATGAATTAAAACAAATTATGTGTACTGGAACAATTTTCGGGCCCTTCCAGCTACGAGAAGTTGTTGTGTGGTCTGAGATATATCCGAGTCCTTTGGTGATGATTTTATAGCCCAAAATCTGAATTGGTATTTTCAAAGTTTCAGCCAACTACGAGGCACATTGCCGACCAAAATCACCGAAACGTCAAACGTATGCTCTGGCGATAACATCTCGGTATAAAACGTAGGAAATTTGGAAAAATGGGCCGACTGGAGGCCGGCAAAGACCAAAAACTGTAAATTTGAAGTCTCTAGAAAGTTTCCCGTATCCGAGCGCTGGGGTTTGAGGTCGTTTTTACATTGAACTTTGCATAAATACAAGGGAAAATGAGGTAAAAATGAGCTAGACAATATGGCGGTAGTCATTTCATTGCCGTATCGCTTCAATTTATAGGGTGATTAAAAAAAGCTTGATAGACAGAATAAAAATTGACAAAAAAATAAAATTCCAAATTCGAGGAAATTTTCGGTTTTTTCGCTTCGGAACGGTTGTCGAACGTGCGAAAGACTGTTTCGTATACAAAGTGTTGAAAAAAATGTTACCGCAAAAAAACCTCAAAATTAAGGGAATTAAATATTTTTTTGATGAAACTTCCATTAAGGATTTATTATGACACTAACTAACGGATCAAATACAGAGTGTTTAAAAATAACGAACCATTCTCTAAATACCCTTTAAATTCATGGAATAAAAAAAATTGATGAAACTTTTAGCATCACATAAAGACGACCCGATTCAATATTTAAAATACAGGATGTTGAAAAGTAAATTAACTAAACTCGAGAAAACACTAAAAATTACCAAAATATGAAAAGTCACTGCGCAGCGATGGTCATAACGCGCGCAGCGCGGCCAGAAAGCTTTAACCCGAAGAAAGGTCAAGTCGGCGATAGCCACCTTTCTAGTGTTTTAATAAGAGACATAAAATCATGTCCAATACCGACCATGCCGAAACAATATAGCTATAAAAAGATTACTTAAGAAAAACATAAACGAATAAATGAAAAGAGTCGTCAACTAGATTATCATGTAGATAACAGTAGTATTTTGAATTTATTTTTAAAATTAAAAAAATTAATTTTACTAGCAAATTATTGTATTGTAAATTTAGGTATTTCTATGGAGATTGTTAAACATACCTAAATTTTTGATATCGGAGAGCATACATATGGCTTCATTGATAGAAATTGTAGTAGATTTGATATATATTAGCTTAAAATAGCTTTTTAATACAGTAAACAAAATGTTACAAAAGCTAATAATAAAGAATATATAGGTGTAATTCAACGTCGGGGCTTTAGTCCGCAGAGTACATAGTTTCACACAATATTGCTAATACCTGAAAATATATAAAAAAGATATTATTTAACTTAAAGTAAATACGATGGAACGTGAGTGTTCAAAATTTTGTGTATGACAGAGTAAATATAATCTACGTAGTTTATCAAGCTGAAGATTCGTAGATGTGTCACATCAGACTGTAAAAAAGCGGGACTATAAACAGAATCATAATGTGAAGTAACATAAATTAAGTTTTAATTCAGACTTCATAATGTTTCTATGCGGATAAAGCTGTTTTAAAATAGAGTATGATGCGTGACAAATAATTTATATGTTTGTAAGACCTTAAATTTTCGTCAAACCATAGACCCAAATTCTTGCATTCATTAGTAAATTTTATAAATTTGTTACCTAATTTAATATCTAATGATTCTTTTGGTAAATTTATTTTAAATTTGGCACCAAAAATAATAATGTTTGATTTATTAGAACTTAACTTTACTTTGTGTGCAACTAAAATATTTAACAAATAATTTAAATCATTGTTAATAATTTCATTAGCAACCGTCAAATTCCCACAGCGAAAACTAACATCCTTATGAATCAGCACCATAATGGTGAATATTACATGAATTTAAAACTTTAACAAAATTCGAGGATTGAACATAATAAGGGGCTGAGAATAGATCTCTCAGGTACTCACAGGCAAAGCGTCAAACACCGCGGAATCTACAATTAGCTTTTGATTACGCTCAAGCATAAAATTATTAATTAGAGACGCGGATCGATTGTCAAAACCGTATGTCAATAGTGAATAGCGGCGAAACGTTTGGAAACATGGGATGCGACCAGATACAAAGACGGCTTCGGAAAACCACCATTATCCGAGGAACAGTTCTGACCATAGCAACTCGTAATACCAACCATAGCAGCCAATATCAATATATGAGCGGACACAGAGCCCGAGAACATCTACGGCAGGTAAAAGAATCCTAGCTAATACTAGAGATGTGCACTTTAATTCTGTTTCTGGCAGCGACTAATTACCGAGGTCACAGCATAACGACCCGGAAAAGCACTATAAATATTTACTGGACTTATTTCGGAATTAAGGAATGCTTATTTTCATTCCGAATTGCACCAGTAACATAGTTTCTAAGGTCTATATAGTGAAAATGCTTTATCACGTAGATTATTTAGAGTATTTGGAAGCCATGGAGTATGCTTTTTTAGTAATTTTAACTGTACGTAAAAGACCATATGTATTAAAAAGTTCTAATAAATCTTATTTTTCTACACAATCTTTATTTTTATTAATACACTATTTTCACCGAATGGGAAGTTTTTTAATTCCGTCATCGAAAAATGAAGATTGTCATCTGTGTAACCAATTGCGTCCAAACACTTCCACATCCTGACCGTCATCAAAACGGCATCATTCCAATTCTTTCTTGAGAGATCCAAGTCAGGAGACGGAGAACCCATCTTGCCGAGACTTTTCGGTAACCCAAGTCATAGGATATGTGTTTTTTAATTATTTTCTAATGTTGCATTATTTACTAATGAAACAACTTTTACAATCATTCAGTAGTACAGTGTCATTCAGTATAAATTATGGGTTTAGGTACATCTCGTCATTAATTTTTATTTATAAAGTGTACATACATATTTGAAATGTTAAATCAGGCGTATTGTATTCAAAAGGAAGTCTAAACTTTTTTTATTGCAGTGTAGCACTTTTTAAAAGTCACGGATAAGCTTACATTAAGATAATTTGCCAAAATTTTACAAAGGTTACAAAATGTATTGTTCCTCTTATATATTTGGAAATAAACGAGAAAAAGTGGAATTTCACATCGTCTATTTCTTATGTAGCCCACCATTATTTGATTTAATTGAATAAATCTGGAACAATACATTTTTCGTAAGAGAAGAGTCATTGTTCTTGTTAGTAATCGTCTTCTTAAAGTTTATATTTACCAGTTGAATCAATCCATTCATTTAAATAACTAACAATTACTTTAAAGTCTCCAAAGACTGATGGATCGTTAAAACCGATTGACAGGCGAATTCGTTCGGATCCATGGCCCGTACATCTTCAAATTTAAAAGGGAACATTACCTGTAGGATATGTTCTAGAAAGGTTTTTTTATACTGAATGATTCGTAATGGCTGTGACAAATAATAAACTCGTATATTAAATTTATAAATAAACTCAATCATTAACATTTTACAATAATTATAAAAAATCTTTTATAATTTTATGTTATGTGAAATAACAACAAGCGTTATGACAATAAGGATATTGAATTTCTTTTCGTATGTTATGTTCGAAGTAGTAGTAGAAACATTGAAATTTAGTTTGACTATTATTATTATTTATTACTAACTTCCTTAAATTTAACAACTGATTGCGTTTTCGTAAATGCTGATTTATATCATCTCGATCATATTAAATATGCAATAATATGAACTGAAGGCAACCGAAAAATATTGTGATAGTGGTCTGGCAAAGGTTATCAATTACATATTCGTCTTTAAAGGGTGATTCAAAACGTATAAAAAATTTGAATGTTACTCTTACAAATACAATTTAGTAAAAAAATCAAACAGGTCTGGAACAGACACTGGATAACTGGTCCACTGCCTACTTTCTTCCAGACCACTTATATCTCACCTGCACTCAATTTATATGTGAACATACATATGATGGAACAGCCAGTTCAATTGTCTGTCATCTCACCTATGGCATACTGATGAGGGCTAACAAGCCCAAACCGGTCTGTGTCTGGTGGTGTATCCGACAAGGGTTCTTGGATGTTCACACAAATACTGCAGGAGTAATTCAATGCTGGTCGGGGCATTAGTCCGCGGAGTAGTTGTTTCCTGCAGTATCATTTTCAGATTTAATGGCTTGTCGCCCAGGGCGAGAGGTCTGAGTTAAGTACCTGCTGCAATGTAGGTTGCTTCCTGTAAGTCGAGCCGCTTAGGCCGAGCAGGAAGTAAGTAGACCACTTATATCTCATCAAAATACCACATTTTCAATATTTTTTTTCGGAATGTATAAGTATTTTACAATTTTTTATATGACTGATTGACTTCATTTTCCATGACGCATCTATTCTAAGTTGTAAATCACCCTATATGATATACTGTCTAAACCTCTTCCTTAATTTCCTTACACATTTAAATAATCTAAACATTTTTGCAATTAGCATTGAGAAATTATTATACCGGGTGTTCTCTCTAAGACTTTCAGTGTTTATATCTCAGAAACCATCATAGCCAGTGCGATGAAAATTGGTATACTGGTGATGGTTCCTGAGATATAAGCACTGAAAGTCTTAGAGGGAACACCCGGTATTTTCGTAATATTTGAACTTGCGTGGCTGCTACTGTTTCTCAGTCTGGAAAGTAATTATTTCTATTAATATTTATATTCATCTTGTTACGGTACGCCCTTTGATGTATCGACCAGCTACTTGATTCAATTGATTGAGCTCTACATATCACCGATTATTACCGTGGTATGGCTCTCAGTACACTTGAATTAACTAATTACATGATTAGTGGACTAGACATTTTAACTATTAAGTGATCTGTTTATATATTTAATACATACATATCTTAATTTGTCTTAGAAATTTTTCATTACTGAGGCTAGCGTGTGTTGGTGTTGAATATACCGGGAGTATAATATATTCTGTTTTGTTAGTGTTCAAGTTAAACACTTTAGTAATTATAACATCTAGTTTCAGAGTTTGTTACAAATGTCATGAACTAACTTGCAAATTTTATGAAGGCTTTACATGTAATCTACATATAAATATGTTAACTCGATCGTATAAATGAATATTCACCAAATTCAAAGTATTACTTAACAATTTGCGATTTAACCTACATCCATCACATAAACTATATAATTCAATTTCAAATATTTTAATCCGATTATTATTATTATACAATCGTGTCAGTTAATTATTGGTGAATTTATCACCGAATTATTGATTTAGCGATGAAGTTAAACTCGTAGCCTGTTGCAGTAAGGAGCACTTACTTCCACTAAAAGAGGAAGTTAATACTTTAAGTCTGTAGTTAGTATGATTAATTACTGGATTTCAAAATAGAGAAAGTTATTTTAATCCTACAGTGACGATCATGTAGAAAATAAAGTGTATAACAGTGGTAATATTAAGCTGCGTATACAGATGGTGAGCCGAGCACGAGCTAAACCTTCAACGAACCTTGGTTGTCATATGTGTGCGTATTGATCATTTTGCTTTAAACGAACTGAACGCTTGTGAACAAACGCAACAGACAAAAAATTCGCATGCTCGGAATGTTTGCTGCATTCTCAATATTGCCACCAGTGTCATCGCTATTTGTATATTTTTCGAAAATCATATACGCGGATAATATTGTAGTTGCAGTTGGCAACATTTCTTAACAAAAAAAAAAAAAGATATATGTCATGAACAATTTGTATAAGGCTCCTCTTTTTAGGAAGTAAACATATATTATAACTTTAAGAAACCCTGTGCTACTCTTCTTTTTAAAAATAAAAAATCTACGCCACTTGTGGTAATGAGAATATTTAAACACACTGAATAATTAGACTAAATATATCTCATTACTACCCAGAACTATTGGTGTTTTATCATGAAAGGTTTCCAAGTAAATATTTGACCCTGTATCTCAGAAACACTTTTAGATATAGTGTATTTGGGTAAATCTCATTTATTTTGACTTTATTATCACCCTTTCCTGAGACACCCTGTATACAAAAAAATTAAAAGTAGTTTCCTAGGCAAATTTTAAGGTAGATTTTTCATATATATATATTTTTTTTCATTGGAGCCTCCTCTAAAAAGTTACAACCCCTTATAGGAAGGGTGCTTCCAATTTTTCTCAAAAGCAGTTGAATATAAACAAACAAATTTTGTTAGAAACGTAATACTCTAAAAATGATACTTTACTGGGATATTTCCCGTTGTATATAAGAACAGCTTTTTTGCTGTCATTTAGGGCGATGACACACACAGTCTACTAAGCAGACGAGGCGGTTGCTGTTTACTAAGCGCTAAATAGACCACAGCACACTCAGCGATTTTCCCCGCTTCGTTTTTGTAAAACGTCTTGACCAATGATATGGAACACGTGCCGCTAGCTATCAAAACCGATGTGTGTCATCCCTCATAAATTGTGCCGATTCGGCTGCTGGGTCGGCACAAACCGCTGTGTGTGTCATCGCCCATTCTCTCTCTAGCTTGGCAGCTGATACGTTGTATAATATAAGCAAAGAAAAAGTACGTGTTAAATTTTAATAATAAAACAGAGATATTATCAACTCGAAAGATACGAAAGCATATGACAAGGCAAAAAATGCGTGCCAATCATTCAGTAAATTTGAACTGAGAAAAAAACTTAGTTGTGAAATGAATATATTTTGACTCCTGGCGTATCATAATAACACTAATTAGGTAATTATCTAATTAATTATATAACGACACTTTTAAAACAGTCACGTTTTAATAAGGTGTTTTTATCTATAAATTAATTAATTTTACATTGGTTCGCTGTAGTCAATCTAGATAATTTAATAATGAACAATTTTATTGCATAATTATATACTACGCAACAAAGACACATAAACACTCATGAAATATCATTTTGTTTTGATAATTTTTTGCATATTTACTTCCCTCGGTGAAAGTAAAAAATGATTACATTTTCAGTTTTTTAGAGTTTGCATAGCTCGTACTTTAGTAACATAGCCTTCTGTTTCGCTCACATGTATCTTGCAAGTGTTGTGAAGGTTGTTGCCACCATTTTTTTGCAGCTGATTATTCCTGGAGTACGTAAATTTGGGCATATTTCCCAGCTTAGTAACTTTGAGAGGGCGGATTGTTGGGTAGCGCGAAGCAGGTTTGTCGGTAAGAGAAATTTCTAGAAGGACTAACAGATCCTTACGTACCATAGTATGCTTGGACTCAGGAAGATCGTGGACGCAGAGCGATAGGCACCGGCCATCGTAGAAAAACCACAGAGCCAGAAGATCATCAATTGCGAGTTTTAGCTCTTAGAGACTGATTTTTGCAAATCAGTGATTTGGAGAACATGGGGGGATGGTCAGTATGCGTACAGTGTATAGCCGAATACGAAGTTTCGGCCTGTTATTATCGACATTGGGTACTCCCTCTCACTCGTCAACATCGAGCGTTGCTTACAATGCTGTAGAAAAGGATGCAGTGGAACCAAGAATGGCATCAGGTGATCTTTAGTGACAAATCCCGTTTCTGCTTGGAGAACGAGGTCGTGCAATGGTGAGAAAGCGACGTACTGAAAGACGCGATCCACAATTTGACAGAGAGTTTCATATCCATCACACAGTAGGCGTTATGGTTTAATTTTCAGTAGAGGCAACATGACAAGAAATAGTGGAGTTAATGTCATTCCATATTTTCACATTATCCAAAACGCCATTTTCCACTGAGACAATGCTGGACCTCACTTTGCAAGACAAACAATAGCTTCTGTGGATCAATATTAGATCAACTGTTTACCCTGGCCACCAAGATCTCCGGATCTGTCACCTATTTAACATGTATAGCATAATTGACCACAGACTGCTGCATTTACAACACCTCCCACAGACTTTACTAGCAGTTACTCATGAAGTTCATATGCAGTAGTTGTTATATATTAGTTATTTCCTTAATAATAATGTTATTAATATTTGGGGACAATAGGTAATTTGTTCAGAAGATTTTATGTTGATTATTTCGATAATAAATTACAAATATAAAGAATTCAAAACTTTTAATAAGGTTTGCCGAAGAAGAGGATGTCTAGAACCACTGTCTTGAGAAAGAAGTTTTCTGTACTTAATTATAATTAATTATTAATACTACACAGTTCATTAATAATTTAGTACACAAGAGAATGAGGCACCAATAGCACGAGACTTTTTAGACCGCAAAAAACATTTCTTGGCAGACTACATTGTTCGCACATGGATAAATTAGGTAATCAGGTAGATATTTTATTCATATTACATATTGTACGGTAACTATTACCGTTTTGTTTAATAATGCATAAATTTCTTCTTTAACTTAGGTACATGAGATTATACTGACAGGCATTTTTAATAAAATTTAAAACTGAAATCCATTCTTACACCAAACTGTATCATCACTGTACATTACATATGGGCAGTATACACATCTCAAACTTAAATAAAACGATTAGAAATGTATTTTAAGCTAATATAAATCAAATCTCCTACAATTCCTACCAATGAAGTCAAACCAAACATCTAGGTATGCTAATGAACAATTCCACAGACAAAGCTCTATTCAATAATTATCTACAAAAATTGATCTAGCTAAATTTACTAACATGGTTTAAAGAAAACAATCTATAAATATCTAAGTTCACTTTTGGAACTGTGGGAACTCGAAAATTCATCCACAATAGATGAAATCTGACCTATTTCTGCATTTTAAGGATTGATTTGAAGGAGATTTGATTTATATTAGCTTAAAGTACATTTCTAATACAGTAAAAAATGTTGTAAAAGCTAATAAATAAAGAATATATGGATAGATATTGTGGGTGTAATTCAACGCTGGTCGGGGCTTTTGTCCACTGAGTTAACTACTCAGTGGACAAATCGTCACACCAAAATCGTTCACATATTCGAATTTCTAGTCTGAAGCAACCCCTCTATACAAAATTTCATAAAATGCGGTCGATGCGATCGAAAAATAATAAAGAAAATGTGATTTATTTTTTCAATTTTGACATCCTGTGGATCGAAAAGGAGCAACATTCGGATAAGGCATATTTGGCTTAATCGCTCTATTTTGAGGTCAGCAACATACCCTTAAGCTGTGTCCCATTATTAATGAATCACCCTGTATACATAACCAATATATTCTAATGTTACTGGATGCAAGAAATTGATTAGATTATTAAATTAAGCAGTTAGTATTTCTTATTTATTACTTATTATTTTCAAATTTTTCTAAGGCACTGCCTCACCTGCCACTGTACTGTCCGCCGTGCGTACCGTAGAGAAACGAATACCCCGTACGTTTGTTTCCCTTTATAGCGTGATCCGTCCCGTTATCGAAACATTTTAGGAGAAAAAGCTCCACAGGAATTTCAAGAGAGCCCGGCCGGATCCCATTCATCACGCGACGGCCGCAAGAAGAGCCCGGATAAATAATTGGCACATTCCGCAGACGTCGTTGCTCTGATTCTGGCGACCGATCCCCCATCTAAATGGCGTTTGGGTCGCATGCACCGTTACAGGTGTCCGCAGACCGTCCCGTGTCCGATTTATTGGCCGTGCATGATGTCCGCCCGTTTGTAAAAAATGATTCTTAAGTCCATCGCAAGCTCTTGACGGTCCGATCACTCGATCCTTGCGTGCCAGCGATGGTTTGCGATAAATCTTTATCTGGAATATACACCATAAACACACATAGATACGTACAATCGTTTGCAATAATAATGACACTTTTTATAGTGAATTTTGCGATTTATTTTGAATACTGATTCGTAACGAACTTTCAACTTTTATCACTACTCCTTAGTTGTTCCACTCACCAATAGATATTTAATGAAATTTCTACTCAGAACTTCCAGAGGTTCATAAATTGTTTTGAGAGGGTCATTATTATTGCAAAAGCATGTACACAGGGTGATTTTAAATATAGTAGCAAAAATGAGACCACATATTCCTTAGGTAAAAATAAACGGATTTAACCTAATATACCTACATCCCAAGTCGCTTAATAAAAAAGATACAGGGTGTCAAAGTTAAAATTTTACTTTCGATATTTGTAGATAACTTCTTAAAAAATCAAAATATTTACTTAAAATTTGTAGGTTTTTGCGGGTGAGAAATTCAAATTTGTTTCTAATTTTTACGTCACTATTAGAGGGCGCCACCTATGGCACATCATGTTTCTTTTAAATGGCAGAATTTTTTTGCAGCTTAGTGTATCCATCTGCCTATAGAAATAATTGATTCTCCTACCTGTTTTATTCGAAAAAGGTATACCTTGCTAAAGTCGTTAGGAGTAACCACTTTTGAAATAATCCTATTTGAAATGCTGAGTGCACCGAGTAAAAACTATTTTGGTTAGAGGTAAAGTGCCTTTTTTGCTGAAGATACAGCAAAATGTTACTTGAAAAAGTTGTTCAGAATGGTAAATTTTGAAGACGTGCAAAATTTCAAGAATATCGGCGAGGTTTGATCAAACCATTTCAACAACAACCATTTTATCAAAGCAGGCCGATCTTTTTGAAATTTTGCACATCTCCATAATTTACCATTCTGAACAACTTTTTCAAGTAAAATTTTGCTATATTTTCAGTAAAAAAGTCAATTTACCTGAAACGATAACAGTTTTCAATCGGTGCACTGAATATTTCAAATAGGATTATTTCGAAAACTGTTACTCCTAACGACTTCAACAAGGTATACCTTTTTCAGATATAACAGGTAGAAGAATCGATTGTTTCAATAGTCAGATGGATACACTAAGCAGCAAAAAAGTTCTGCTATTTAAAAGAAACATAATGTGCCATAGGTGGCGCCCTCTACTAGTGACGTCAAAATTAGAAACAAATTTGAATTTCTCACCCGCAAGAACCCCTGGTTTACAAATTTTAAGTAAATATTTGAATTTTTTAAGAAGTTATCTACAAATATCGAAAATAAAATTTTAACTTTAACACCCTGTATCTTTTTCATTAAGCGACTTGGGATATAGGTATGTTAGGTTAAATCGGTTTATTTTCATCTAAGGAATCTGTGGTCTCATTTTTGCCACTTTATTTAAAATCACCCTGTTTATACACATTAAATTTTCTTAAGTAGAACACGAACATGTTACATGTTAAATATACAGGGTGATTGACAACTTATCCAGTCTCCGCGTTGTGCGCAGTGCGTTCTCTCTCTTCACGTAGGCGATTCCGAAAACTGAAATCCGATTTTAGTATTAACGTGTTTACATTAGTTTTTCAAGTATCAAAAATGGTTTACCTATGTGTATAGTGGCAACTCGCAGTTGATGAATGTCGTTTTAACTTATTGTGAAGTAAGAAAAAATGCTTTAGCAGCTTCTCGTCTGTACAATTTCCCGGTAGACATATGCCAAATGCAGCTATTTTTACCGCCGCGGAAATGCTACGCGAGCGTAGTAAATTTGCAACCGAATCGTGGAGATGGAGGTCCAGCCAGGCCGGTCCGGCCTAGGCTAGTGGCTGGAACAAGTGCAAAGGCGGCATTTCATTGAGGCTGGTTCAGCGAGGCTGGTCCTGGTCTATTGGTGACTGAGATTGTACAGCGACGTAGATGCTCACGTGGTATAAAGGCAGAAATCTAATTGGTCTATATAGAGAAAATGTAAATTATTACAAACATGCCTTGTGCCGCCTGAGCTCGAAAGCAAGCTCATCGTGTACCAGCCTGTGTGAGTGTATGACCATTTGCTATACTACATTTCAAATTTGGCTGGACCAGCCGGGTTGTACTAGTCTGGCTGGACCAGCCTCAGTGATATGCGGGCTTTAGGCATTCGCAACATTTCGCATGGTTGATCAGGCAACACGGCAAATTGATATAATATTAGTTTATAAAGAGGTTGTGTAAACTGTCGGCTTTTGACAGTGACAAATTTATTATTTTGAGAATAATTAGTGAAGCGTGAGAAATGTCGGAAAACAAGAAGCAGAAAAATTGCTCGTGGAGTATGTCAAAAAGAAGCCGCAATTAATTAGCGGTAAACAAACGCAAACCTATACAATGAAGGACGCCAAGAACGATTGGGAAAATATTGCCAATATTTTAAACGGCATTCGAGGTGGCTAATAAAGACTGGAAGGGATGTAGGGTTCCAAACATTCTATCAAAGATATGACAAGATTAGTCAATTGAAATGTTACATTATTTTGGTCTTAGCGTGCATTTTTTAGAGGACGCAATAATTTATTTATTTTTCTATTTAGGAAAAAATGACATCAGAGCATTTTTGTAGAGTGATTTTCAACGAAGAATTTTTATTATATCCTTTTTTTATTATATTCATTAGTTTGTCATTAGTTTGGGTTTTACAGCGCTGTAAATAAAAATTCTTCGTTGAAAACCACTCTACAAAAATGGTCTGATGTCATTTTTTCCTAAATAGAAAAATAAATAAATTATGGCGTCCAAAAGAAAATTTGTTCAAAAATTTTGATGGTTTTTCTTTAATATCTTTGTTATTTTTGATTTTACAACAAAAAGTTACTGGACTAAAATTGTAGAGGATTCAATTTGCAATAAAAAATGTTTTTAAAAAAATTTTGTATGACCAATAGTTTACCTGATAAATGCTAAAAACAATTTAACCCCCTTTTTCCAAGATGGCGGCCGAAGTTGGAGGGTTGCGACCCCACAAACTTCAAGTTAAGTTTTTTTGACCCCCCCCTCACATTCAAACAATAAAATTGCGTCCTCTAAAAAATGCAACCCCAAATGTAACTTTTCAATGGACTAGATATATTGTTAATCGAAACATCTTAATAAATATTGTACATGATTTAGTTTTATGAATGGATCTCGAGAATGGATGCTGGTTTTATGGTAGATTTTGTTCTCTGCTATTTCCAAATTACATATTACGAGCACATTTATTAATTCATCCTTTTTTATTGATTTATGTTTATCACGACAAGAAACCACAAAGTTCACACACAACACTAAACAACTAAGACAGATGAAAGAAAATAATAACAGTCGATATTTCCTCAAATGTAGGCACCCCAACGTATACGCAACCTGACATCGGCGAGTTTCTCGTCGCTCGCAGTGAAACGTATAAAATGTGGGCATACGCAAAGATGCGAATACGCAAAATGGGATTTCGTACTCTTCGCACATTTACGATGATTTTCTATAGTTGCTAATGGTCAAAAATTGGCCCCTGGACGTCTGCGGCGTATTGGCTGCTCAGGAACACATTCTAGAGATTGTTGAAAGAGTCCCCGAACGAGGCTAGTAGAATAGCTATGCCGATCCTGCTCCACAATTCAAGATGGCGACTGGAGCAGGATCGGCATAGCTTTCAGCCGTCTACGTCACAGCGGCTGGCACATGCGCGATAGAGGTTGAGGACCGTTTGTGCTGAGCAGAAGTATATAGTTGGTTTCTGTCGACTACGTCAGCTGGGTTGATGACCTACTTATCATTATTATGTAACTAATAGGGTTAATTATTAAAATAAAAATCGAATATAGAATGTATATCATTTATTATAATTCTTATACAATATAACATGCTACAATAGGTACATTATTTTTATCGATCCAAGAATTATGTTTGTCATCGTAACCTAACCATTTGACAAAAACTTTATTTCCTTTTTTCGTAACACCTTTTCAACTAAGTGAGCGTCAGGATGTTTTACTCTTTGTAATTCCAATTCATAGAAGCCTCCTGTTATTTCTTTACCACTCATCTTTCAATAAATATGTTGTAGGGTTGGTTAATCTTTTTTTCCTAATGATAACAATCTCGCTAGACCAGTTTGGAGTGTATCCTTTCTTAAAAGCTTCTCTATATTTGCTAATTCTCACATGGTCGCCTACTTTAAATTTTGTTATTTTATTAGCAATTTTTAAATGAGTATATGTTGATTTTAATAATGATCTCTCATTCCTTGATGTAACTTTAATTGGTTTCATCCTTGTTGTATTTGTCAACAATTTTATCTAAAATATGATTCCACTTATATTCTCCTCCTAAGCTGAAAGCACGCCAAAGCATATTCTTTATAGTTCTAATGGAGCGTTCCACAATCGAAGCCTTTTTGTACTATAAACGCTGTAATGGTTAATCTTATATTTTTTCATCAGTTTCTTGAAATTCTCATTATAGAATTCCTTTCCCATGTCGGTTTGTAGATGTATTGCTCAATTATATCCGTACCATATACCAGCATTAATACCAAGGGTTTATCCCTTACTAATTAGATTTTGTAAATGGTTGTTGCAACAAAATGCTCAAAATCACAGATCTACAGCTGCTATTGGTTTGAGCAGAGATTCTCGATGGTTGCTTGATTGGACCATTATTGTCAAATCGATTGGATGGGGTACAGTATCTCGAGTTCCTTCGAAATAACCTGACTGGACTTTCGGAAGATCTCTTAGCTTTCTGACTCCGAAATGTGGTTCTTGCACTATGGTTCTCCTGTCATTTTCGACAAAATGTTCGGCAGTACTTTAACGAAGTTCAAAGAGTATGATGGATTGGGAGAGGAAGACCGATACCATGACTGCCACGTTCTCCTGACTTAAATCTTTTGGACTTCATAGCTGCTCCTAATAACTTACTAGTTCAAAACGAACAAAAACCAAAACCATCTGTGTTAGTTTGTAGAAACTGGGTAAGACGTTCCCAATTGTGGTTACACGTTGGTGGACAAATACAGTTGTAACATCTGGCATGTCAAATTATTTTATTAATTCGGATCGGTCAGTGGTCGCGCGGTTTAAGGCGTCAGTACTTGAATCGAGGTGACTGGATCGCTGTTGGTTCGACCCCCGCAGCCGGTAGACCGTATATAAGCTATATTCGTGGAGAGATTGGCACCCTCTCTGCGGGTATGGTAGGGTGGAAGAATGTTGGCTTGGGTCAATGTGAGAGATTGATACCGGTTGACATTTGACTACCCTCTAATTAATGAGGTTTTCCAGGTTTCCCTCATTCCTGCACTGAATGGTGATTAGGGCCTACCAACGTAAGTCGTTCCTGGGCGCAAATGCGGCCTGCTTAATAATAATATGCCGCCCCCTCCCGCACAAGTCTTCGACTTCTGGGCTAATCCTCGTGATTAGAATGAGGGGTAGAGATATTATTATTATTATTATAATTTAAACCACAAGTTAATATTATTAATTAATAATAACAATAACGGCAAAGGCAGTTGAATTTGCTGCTATAAAATGGGTGTTATAAAATTTCATTAATTTATTTCCTCGGGGAATTCTTTTAATTTTTTGTCCGTTTATTTTTTTATTACACCTTTCCACTATGACGGCATGCTTTGCCTTGCGCATGGTCAAGTTTTACTGAGGAGCGGTTTCCAGTGCCATGCAGAAGTGTATTTTTAAATCATTTTCGAACTGCCCTTTTTTACTTTTTTTTACAAAATTGTATTTGTGAGAGCCCTATAAGTACATTGAAAAAATTAATTAACAGTTCTGAATATTTTTTAAAGCATATATCACAAAAATCTAGTTAGTTAACAAAAGTTAGGCCTACATCTCCGAAAACTGAATTTGATTGTTTTTGTGATGTTTCAAAAAATATTTAAGTTTCTATTAGGTACCTTCAGTCTTATAACTTTTTTCGTATCTCGAATAATAACGGAATTGCACGTGTACCTACAATGTATATGTATATATAGATGCATATTTCAAAATATAGTTATAGTCCCAATTTTTATTTAAAAATTTATTTAAATTTTTTTAATACATATGATATTACTTTTGTTTCAGCATAATTTATATCCATTTGTGATTGACGTAGAATAAACAATTTATTTTTAAATCCTGAAAAATTAAAAATTATGTCATTTACTACTAAGCGGCATGTTATTGAATTTAATTATAACATTAATAATCATTTCTTAGAGAGAACATGAACTTTTACAGATCTAGGAGTATTATTTGATTATATCGTTTAATGATCACATATTAAATATATACTCGCGTCAAGAATTCAGACGTCTTACGTCACGGCTGACGCTACACATTTGTTTTTATTGTCAACATAATTTTCGATATTTGGTCGCGTTAAAAACAATCATTTTTTGCAATTTAGTGCCATATATAATGCAAACTTTTAGTGTAATATATTAGTTTTATTACTATCAGTTGCAGTTTCTTAAATATTTGGATGAAAATATAATGAATTATTTATTTGTTCGTATGACGTAAGTCGTCTGAATTCTTGTCGCGAGTATATACTAGTATTACATCTATAGCGTATAGAACACTTGGATTTATTATTAGGGACACGTCCACATTTAAACCAGCCGAGGCTTTGAAACTTCTTTAAAAAACTTTAGTTATGTCACAATAGGAATATGCCTCTGTTGTTTTGATTTTTTCGTCTAATGCTATTTCTAGTGTTATGTATGTATGTATTATACTTTTCTATTGTGCATCTTAATTGTTGTTTGTATTTCTTTTCTTTTATTTTGTATGTGATTGCTATTCTGTAATTAGGCATTCGCCTGTTGAATGATAAAATCAAATATGTAGAATATTTGGTAACTTTGATAAGTTGGTAATTTAATTCTGTGTTACTCTGTGTTCAGTACTTGTATAAATATTAAGTTGGTCATATTGCTTACTGTCATTGATCATCTTGTACTTGGCCTTGATGTCGAATAAACTGTTCTGCTGGATGCGATATTTATTTTAATTGGACCAATCCATTACAAAATAACATGAAATAAAATAATTGTACCTTTAAAATATGTACTGGATATTAGTGTACCTATACCTATTGATAATTATACTAGTGCAAATTTATCTTATTTTCTTCTGGATAACAAAAAATAAATAAATTTCATAACCAAAATTACATTTACATTATATTAAATGAAAAAATATTTGACAGATGCTAATAAACAAGTGATAAATGTTACAAGAACTTTATCTACCTATACATTTAATATTCTTGTTAGCGATGTCAAGTATAACCGAAATTCTTTACTTGATAGCCAGTCCACAGAAAATTGAGTATAAACACGGATTTAAAATTTATTTTTTATCTAACTAATTAATAATATTAGTGATGCTAAAAAATGCTAAAAGGCTTTCACAGTTTTATGTCAGGCGAACGGCCTGAAGTGTTTCTTAGAATCATATGCAGTTACTTCTATATGATTAGGTCCTTAAAATATTAAACTAATGGAGAGAGAGATTTTATAATTATTTTTCTTAGTTCTTATTATTTTATATCAAATATAAATATGACCCATTTTGTTACTTCTTCTCAACAGTCCCATTTGATTAAGAACTATATTTTGTTCTAAGTATTTTATCGAAAATAAACCTTATAAATCAATTAATTTCAATTCAATTATTTAAACAATGCGAAGAAATTATTACAAAATTGTATTTGTTGCTCATAGATTGGAATATTTTCTAATCTGTAAAACACGAATAATATAATCACTGTCTATATCACATAAAATTGTTTTTACCATAATTTACTGTACAATAAACAAGTGTATTTAATAAAGTACCCATTGTGTTTATTGTTCACAATGCAATAGCATAATATAACAATTTGTATGGTATTTATTTGCATGAACTCTTCCATAATAAATGGTAATTTTTAGTTTCATCAGTCATATTAAATATTATAAGTAGCACAATGTGACAAATATGTCTTTCTGATAAGTATAGCAAGATTAAATTAAAATAAATGTATATAGAGTACATTTCAAAAATAAATGGCACATTATTTCTTTCTTAAAATAGTCGACGAAAAACGCTTTCTCTCATCGGCGCTGTACTTTCGATGTATTACGCTTAAAAAGGGTTGTTTTATATTATTTTTATTATTTTCAGAGATATTATTATTATTATTATTAAATGCATTGATGGCAAAGCATCTTTGATGAGAACAGTAACAAATTACTCGTATATTTACAATGCACTGAATATAAAGCTGAATCTGAAATCTATATATCCAGCAGCTGTTATTTCCTTTTGATGGGCTGAAAAATCAGTGAATTTAGTTAATGTATGATTTGAGATCAAAATTTTTGGATAGAGTATTGAAAAATTTACCTTGATTGAAGAGCTGTTTTTGAGAAATTTCTGATTCCTCTTTATGGTGGTAACCACGCAACCATAACACTAGACAAGCTGAGATGACCTGGACAAACCCCATGCAGTATCACTGTCTAAAGCTACTGAAGCAACAAAAGGTCATGTAATATTTTGCAGTATTATGCATCTTAAGACTTATAAATGTTTCATAACATTAATCATTCTGTTACAATTTCTTCAATTGAAGAATAGCAACAACTCACCTTGTTTCGCCTGGACCTTCCACAGTCGCTGACCCTCTACCCGCATCTTCTATTGCCCAAAACGCTTCCCAATGCCCAAAAAAATTGCCTGGACCATCAACAACCAAATAAAAGTGACTAAAGTAACTACGTACATGATATCAGATATTTCTTCATCCATCGATACAACTTGTCTGTCTTTTGAAACCATGTTCTGACATTAAATGCCGTCGTTCTTTTCCAGATTTCATATTCAGTGTTATGTAGATAGATGAGGAGGGTGGTTTTGCGTGTAAGCCGCAACAGCATTTTTCGTAATTTTAGCCTTGCTCCTTTCCCTTTATGAGAAAATTTAATGTTATGGACGTCTCTCGTATGAAATTTAATGTACTTCCATGGTTTTGTTGATAATATGTGTATCTTTCGAGTTGTAGGAAGTGGAAGTGGACGTTTTTGACGTTTTCATAGAAGTGCAAAAAAATCGCTGTTCTTCAGGGCGCTGTAGCATCAAGCATTTTGTAGGAAATTTTGGTATGCTTAATTTTTTTATAGAATGGTCGTTTTCAAAAAATGTATAGTTTTTGAGATATAAGCAAAAATATGAAAAAAGTGCGGACATTTTTAGGTTTTTTGTTGTGAAGCCGATCTCTTACAAAGCAGCAGACTTGAAATTCGGATTCAGCACCACAAGAAACATATAGATTTGCTGAGAAAAAACTCCCTCCCCAATTTAGTTAAGAGAGCACCACCATTTGACTCCCACATCTCCCACATTTTTCCAAAAAAACTCCTGCAAATCCAAATGGAGTCATTGGCTATTTGCAAAAAAAACCGGCCACTAAAAACTAGTCCCAAATTTAAAATTGGCTTCCTCGCGAACTGCTCATTTGATTTTGAAGATCTTTTTGTTAAATTGTAGGTACATTGATTTGTCATGAACGGATGCTATATCGGAAATTTTTATTCGGAATTTAATTTGAGCATACCTATACGGGGTGAAACAAAAAGACGAAGTATTTTTTCCCAAATTTGTATGTTGCTGTTGCTAACTGGAGTCACACTGTAGCCTCTTTTGTGAACATTTTGTTTTTTTAATGACATTATCTCTGTTTTTATTGGAGATACACTGTTTTAAAACTAACGCCTCAGAAGAAACTCAGAAAACAAGTCAAATAAACAAATAAACATCATAACGTAGATTTATATGTGAAAACAATTGAAATTTAAAAAAAGAAGATAAACAAATTTTTGGAACTAATATCTAGTGTGGCCCCCTCGCTTCAAAATGGCTTCATTCAATCGACGTGGCATCGAATCAAACAGATTTGTAACAAATCCTTGTGGAATTGCATCAAATTCTTCCTGAAGTGCAATTCGCAGATCAACAACATCCGTCGTAGATAATGGCATGTTTTTAATTTGACAACCGTTGACAAACTCTTAATTGTCATATTTCAAACAATCAATCCGTTTCTGCCTATGCCGCCTTGATTATTTACAAGTAGGGATTTCTGCCTGCGAAGACTTTTTCCAAGGCGTTCTTTTAAAACAACATGAGCGGTTCGCAAGAAAGCCAACTTTAAAATTGGGGCTGATTTTTAGTGGCCGGTTTTTTGCCGGTGAATGTATTTCAATTAAACTTCACTCAATTGGTTTACAGCTTACTGAAAACGTACTAAAACTCTAAAAAAAAACAAAATGTATACAGGGTGTTAAAAAAAGAGTGTCAAATATTTCAGGAGGTAATAGTATGAACCAAAATAAGCAGAAAAGTCTTAATAAACATGGGTCCGCAAAGTAACGGTTGCGGAGATATGGACCACTATTCGTTTTTCAAACATTTTGTTTTATTAGGAATAAACCGACAAAGGAAGCTTTTCACAAACAAAAAACAAAGTTACAGAAGATGTCAAAGTGCCCTCCATCCATTTCCAAGCCGGCACGACATCTTCTCAACGATATTCGAACTCTTTCGAAAACACCCTCCTTGGTTTGGATTTCTTGACACTTTTGATTAATCCGTAGCTTCAGCTCTTCCAGGCTATTTACAGGAGTACCATACGCTAATGTCTTCAAATATCCCCAAACAAAGAATTCTAGAGGGTTCAGATCAGGCGATCTTGGAGGCCATAAAACAGGTCCGGCCCTTCCTACCTATCTATGTGGAAAATGTTGATGTAAATGCTCTCTAACGGCCATGGAAAAATGAGCTGCAGCACCATCATGGTGGAACTACATTTGTTGCCTCTGATTCAAAGTAATGTCTTCCATAAACTCATACAGTGTGTTGTGCAGAAAGTTGAGGTAAGCAGCGCCTATTAATCGGTTTGGTAAAACAACATGACCTAGAAACCTGTCGCCTACAATACCCATCCAAATGTTTAATGTAAAACGTGGCTGATTTCCAGATTCTATTAGAGCATGAGGATTTTCGTCGGCCCAAATATGCGTATTGTGAAAATTAAACACTCCATTTCTAGTGAACCCGGCCTCGTCAGTAAAAAGAATGTTTGCAAGAAAACGAGAATCTTCAGCATCGTGACGTAGAAACCAGCGGCAAAAAACCAAACGTGCTTGATGATCATTTATTGGATTTAAGGCCTGTACTCGTTGCACATGGCATGGATAAAGCAGTTGCTCGTGAAGGATTCTCCAAACAAGATGACCACTAATTCCTACCTCGGCTGATATTCTCCGCACACTCTTACCTGGATTCTGCTCTACCAGTGCTAGAATTTCTTCTTCTGCTCTAGGAGTGGATACCGACCTTGGTCTTCTAGATAAATGGCACTGTTTGCTCAAGGAACCGGTATCACGCAATCTTTGATGAATTCTTCCAAACTGGCGTTGTGAAGAAATCTGGCAATTTGGATTAGCGTCAACATAAAGATGTCGCGCTTCGGTAGCGTTCCCATTAGCACGACCTAAAAAAATGCATGTCTGTTAACTCTGCGTTAGAGTAACAACCAGCCATAGCGAAAGAAAACTAGTGCACTGAGAACAACTGTCAAGTACGTACTGTTTATTTCACTAAACATCAACCAACTATTATAAGAAAATACACAACGTTTTTGCAAAATAAAAAAGGGGCTAAAAACATAAAACATTCCATATCTCCGCAACCGTTACTTTGCGGACCCATGTTTATAGAAACTTTTCTGCTTATTTTGGTTCATACTATTATTTCCTTAAATATTTTTCACTCTTTTTTTAACACCCTGTATAATAAGCCTCTAAGGAATAAAAAGCAATTATTATTAAGGGCACTCGATCCTACCAGAGCGTACCAGAAACAGCATTCCTGGTCTAATGAGTGCGACCGGCGAGATATGCCCGGCGAACTATTTATTGACAACAGCAATTTGTTGGATGCCTTGCGTCGTGCAAATCTATAACTATCCCCGAGTGACAAACGATTATGAGCCGCAATTTCAGTGAGCTCGTAATCGTAAATCCATTTTTTACGCATCGAACCGGCGGAGAGGAATTTGTATCTAGAATGATGGAAATGCACTTAGCGCGGAACGATAACTCAATAAACATTCAATCAGGCTATCCGCGATGTAATCGGAACGGCAGGCGGACTACGTCGGATCTCGAATATTTAAATTGCCGGGCATAAATTATGGTCCGTTTTGGATGTTAAGCCGGGTGCACATGTTATGGTGCTGTCACTTCAATCATTCGGAATGCGCGCTGTTAAAGCATACATACACTGGAAAAATACAGGATGATGCAGTCAAAATGTCGTTAATTTAAGAGAACGCGAAAGGGAAATGTTAGTATAATACGAATACGCGATTAAAAAGCACCCCTATCCAGACTGCCACTGACTCAGTTCCCAATTCATCTGAGTTGCCGACGTTGCCAAAATTAAATATTTTCCTAGGGCCTACTTATTGTTATGTTAAAATATGTAATGAATAAAGCCCACTTCATTCGTAGATGACGTCCTACACGTAGATACCTACAAGAAGTTAAAATCAACCTGGTACTGGTAATTGATAATATCCAACATTATTCATATTAAATGTATTAGTTTACAAAGCACTACATAACTATTGTAATATTGGAAAGTTTGCTTCTTCAGGTCTAAATGCATAAATCCTAAAAATGCAGAAATAGGTCAGATCTCATCTATTGTGGTTGAATTTTCGAGTTCCCACTGTCAAAAGTGAATGTTAGATATTTATAGAGTGTTTTCATTAAACCAGGTTAGTAAATTTAGATAGATTAATTTCTTTAGATAATTTTTGAATAGACCTTTGTCTATGGAATTGTTCATTAGCATACCTAAATGTTTGGTATCAGAGAACATACATATGACTTCATTGATAGGAATTGTAGGAGATTTATTTATATTAGCTTAAAATACCTTTCTAATACAGTAAAAAATTGTACAAAAGCTAATAATAAAGAATATATGGGTAGATATTGTGGGTGTAATTCAACGCAGTTTGTAGTTAGTTTCACACAATATTATTAATACCTAAAAATATATAAATACTTCAGATGGGTCCTTATTTATTTATCTTATTGTGCTTATGAACGTATTGATGATTGTCTATAGACATTATTGCATATTATTAGTAGTTACCGTTATTACGATTTACTGAGACAAATTGAAAAGTACATCAACGTCGCCGTTAATGGTGTTGTTGGTGTGACATTTGTGTATTTACAGATATACTTAACCAATAAATTCTAGTGTTTCTAGATATAATACATTTATAATTTATATGAGTAAAATAAGCGGTTAGTGATTCTTATTTGTTATTTATTATCAAAGTTTTACTGAGGCACTGCCTCATCGTGCTGGTCTTCACTACTCTATATATATTATTCCCATAGATGTTACTAATAGTTTGTTTTCTCCGATTTACGAAACTACGGGACCAATAAATTAATGTCTGCCATTATCAGGCATTTTCGCACAAACAAACTCGCCTTTATTGGCCGTAAATCTTTAATGAAAAAAATCCGCTCTATGACAACCAATTTGCAGGAAGTTTCAATAATTAATAAATCGCCTCTTTAAATTGCCCCTCGCGTTTAAAATAATGGGACTGTCGAGTACTCTCGTCCTCTGTGTATCGCACCCGGCTTTCTGTCTGTCTAATCCACATTCATTTAGCTAATGAGAGTGCGTCTGCCCACGCCGATAGAAGTGATAGGTGCTGTCACGATGTGTTTTCAGTTTTGGAAAATCGTCTGCTACAACTGCGATCAGTAATGCGAATATACTTTTGTGTCGGATGATTCGATTAATACTCGTTTAATAACGTAATGAATCAATGGCGATTAGTTGGTATGATTTATCTAGTTATGGAGCAATATTTTAATTAAACAAACAATTTGTATATTAATTTTCATGCAGGCACGGAACGTCAAATATGTATGTAATTCATATGAAATTAGTAGTATTAACTATATTCATTAACCTGTTTACAAATTGTGACAATGAAAAATCTGAAGAATTTATTTTCATAACAAAATGTTTACATAAACGTAGTTTCTATCTTTCTTTGTTCATAAGTTAGCGCTTAAAAAAACCTAGTGTCATTTTAAATAATCATCTGTCAGGAATCTGAAATTGTGAGGACGGTAACTTAAGAGGGTACAGGATTTAGATCCAATTGATTGAACTTGTACTTGCTTAGCAGATGAGCTAACCATCCAAATAAAAAGAAAATGGTGGTGACGTTGCTCAGTGGGATTTCTCTAATGTAGCCTTTAGAGGACCATTGTTCTCCCAACACGGATTCTCTTATTGACAGGATGGCAGTGCACTCACAGAGCACATGGAACACTGTCTCGTCTTTCTGTTTACAACCCCTATAAAGTGTTTCACACTTCCTCATATAATAGAGGTGCTTCCATATGCAACAGTGTCCAATTTGAATATCTCGCACCAGTCGAAGGTTCGTCCTAGACATGGCCAGGTACTTTTTGGCTGTATCCTTGCTGGGGTACTCTAGGAACTCTTTAGCAAATTGACAACTTTTTGTTTCACTGTTTTTGAAATTATCTGTGAGTGTCTTCTTGATAATTTCAACAAAAGCTGACAACGGAAGCATTGTGAAGGGACCAGGTCTAAAAACATGAAGAACTGATGCACTCCTGGCCAGCTTGTCAGCTACTATATTGCCATCCCACCGCTCGTGTTCCTTTATCCGGCACACATATATGCTGTTATCGGTTGAGATCACTACTAGTGCCTGGTGGCATTCCCATACTGATCTAGTTGTTATCTTATGGTTACGTAAGGTCAGTCGTGATTATCTGCTATCTCTGTAGATTCTAATGATTTTGACCGTTGTATGCTTACGAGCAATTTCTTTGGCAATTATGGTTATAGCTGTTTCGTTTATACCATGGTACCATGCCTTACCATTGCCCACTGATATCTGATATGTAGGGATCCTTCTTTGTGATCGATCTGTGTAGTTGTTGATTACATCATCTTGGTGGTCTCCTCAGTTCTGATAAATATCGTGTAGGGTCTGTCAAATGCAAACTTGAAAGAAGTACTGTGAGTGTCTGCAGTGCTTGTAGAAGGGGCGTCTTTCTGACGACCCCATTCTACAGGTGACTCCCAACTTATATCAAAAATAGTTTGTTTACGTTAATACTTTCTGATACGATTTGTTAACATTTGTATTTGTGTATTTTACTTAGTAATGTCCAATTTCTAATGATACATTGTTTCTGTGTGTAGACTTGTTCGTAATGCAGTGAGAAAATATCGAAATATAGTTTCTCGTAGACGTTAACCGTTCCATCCTATATTCAGTACATCATTTAAAAAACTTCGCATAACTGTTAGATGGCTCCTCCTAGACTCATTCATCCGCATGATCTAAGTGTTCATAATCTATACAAAACGTAATAAATGCTGTAACTGAAGATCGGAAAATAGTGCCAGACGCATAGCATGAAACTTTGAGTTATTGCAAAGTTTTTTGTGGGGGTCAATAAGTCACGAAAAGCTGTACTGTTATCATTGATAAAGTTTACAAGTGTACTAGCATCACGGAGATGCTCAACTGTGATTAGATTTGTGTCACTGGATATTACAACTGCATGTCCAAGATAACAAATTTATTTCAAAACTCCTGAGAACAAGCTTCGAGAAACAGGTCTTGGAGTTAACGGTTCTATAACCAAAATGTGCCTTCATATATCAGTTTTTCCCCAGACCAACTGCAAAAGCAATGTACTCCAATATCCTGGCACCAGCAGCATTTTGTGCACATACGGCGGGGTAAAAATTTAATAAATAGAGAGACATATTAGGTTGAATGTGCACAACTACCACCTTACGAATAACAACAGTTCCACAAATCAAGAACAGGGCATGCGATATTGAAAACCAAGATTCAAGTGAAAAAAAAGATTTTGGCCAAGACTCTACTGAGATAAAATAGAAATAATTTCAATGGAGATGCCTACCTTCATCCTCAAAATGTCACGGACCAAAATGCCCAGGACCAGTGACTTCACACCATGCACCTGAACGTCGTAGACCATTGCAGAGATCAAATATAAATACCGACTAGATGACTTCATCTTCAATGTCAGAGTTCTTCTGAGAGAGAGAGAGACATCTTGCTCTCAAGAAATCAAAACTGATGATGTGGCAACCAATCTGTAAATTGTTCAATCATTCACAACTACTACGGAAGCCTGCCTGCAAACCAAACTAAAACACATCAGATTGTTGGGAGGCAGTCGTAAAAAAATAGAGTATATTATACCCTCCATTAGTCTGCGTAGTTTGTTTATTAAAAAGGAAATAAATTTTGAAGTCAAAGAAAACGATACTACTTTATGTTAATTATTTTAATGGAACGTTTTTTTCGAAATAATAAAGATTTGAAGTTAGATCAATTGGAGAAGTACTAAAGACAGTCCATTTATATATCAAATTAGATCTAATCTGGTATGTTATTGTTTGAGTATTTGAATTAAATTGAACACAATCTAGCTATTTCTCCTCTTTTATGAAAATTATTCTGTATTGGGCATCCAGCAGAACACTATATTAATATACTTAATAATAATATTATGATATTAAAAACAGTTTTATAATAAATTATTATTTACGTTATAGAAGACTATTAATTTAATCCGAAGGTTAATGAAAGACGTGTGCAAAGAATTTAAATAAGCAAGGAATGTAATAATAATGTTATAGTAATTATAATATCACTTGGTAATTAGAAGTGTTGTTAGATTAGTATCCTTAATTACAATTAAAGCTAATAGTATTTATTGGTTCAAAAATTGCAAAACTTATATAATCTTCTTATTGAAAGCGTTAATTTTATTTGTTCAGATAACAATTTTTTAGAACTTAAGAGCATACATATGGCTTCTTCATTGATAGGAATTGTAGGAGATTTTATTTATATTAGCTTAAAATACCCTTCTAATACAGTAAAAAATGTAATAATAAAGAATATATGGTTAGACATTGTTGTCGTATCTTATTTAATTTAGTTTTTTGGCATTGGAATTACTGACAGAGTGTGAAGGAAATAAACAAATAAATAATTTTTTTTCACGAGCGCATGTAGAGCCATTTTTCTAATGCACGTTACCACAATAACATGACAAAATAGCAGTAAAGTACAAATAAGAACGATTAAACTATTTAGCTAACAATGGGATAACTTGTATGCATAATTGAATCCCGATGTTACTGAAGTAGTTGTTGGAATGATCATTTTCACCAATGCCCTGAAGAATCTATGATGTGGTTTCAGTCTGAAGTGCGTTCTGTGTATTATACAATTCATTTGGTAATGCTGATTGAATATTGGAATCTTACAATCGAAATATTTTATTAAACATAAAGAGCCCAATACTTCTGATTGAGGTTGTGGGAGCAACCTGGCTCTTGTCCTTTGCGTCAATTTAGTGGTTAGGTAGATATCTAATAAAAACAATATGATTCAATGAAAGTGGCAAGAAAATTAGGTCTAAACGAAAATTGTCAGTTGTTTCCGTACATACTTTGACTTTAAAATTTACTTCATGGTGTATGACAACGTCTGGATTTTCATTCGTCCATAAGTGCGTGTTATGAAAATTAGTTATGTACTTCCAGTGACCAATAGTTGTAGCTACGTGGTACACCACATGTACTCAGGTTTCCTTCTGTTTGACAGACGGATTTGACAGACATGAAAGCAAGGGTTAGTCGTCGGTTGCCTCACCTATGCCATACTGATGAGAGGTAACAAGTTCGAAACCGATATATGTCTGGTGGCGTCTCTGATGAATGACTTTGGCTGTTTTCTATAGGTTTTTCTGATATAATTCAATGCTGGTCGGGGTATTAACCCACAGAATAGTTGTTTCCTGAAATTCCGCTTTTGCAATATCGTTATCGTCGACGATGATAAAGGGCGAAAGTTTTCAATGGTGTCTGCGATGTTTTTGTATAAAATTCATTTTAAATAACTTAATTATTGCATATGTCACAGGAAAATAATATCACCATGTTATCCTTATGCATTAGTTACATGGTAAAACGCGTAAATGTTTGTAAAAAGAACATATGCGCCGTGTTATTGGCATATCCAACTGCAAAAAAAATAACATCGCTACACGCGTGATTTCGTATTGGAGTGGTTATTATACTGATAGTGGTCCTTGAAGTCGCCTCAACAATTTTCAAAATTTACTCCGTTTTATTTGTTCGAAGTTTGCGCGGCTACCCAAAATGACCTACCCTTTGTTGTTTCCTTATAATAACAATTCCTCTACATTTATTTTCTTTAGCTAATTAAGCAACTAGTCGTCATCCTTAACCTTAGCTGGGCACATTTGCCCTGCCCCTGCTGTTCTCGGCCTAGGTCTGTAGAGGTGGGGATGCTCTCTGTGTAGTTTATGGTTAATGGATTCATTTACTATTTTGTAACACCCTGTATAAAATGAATATTTTGATTCTTTTGTTTAGCATAAGCAAGGTAACAAACAATTTTAGACATTTAAGAACTAAATAATATAAAGCTTAAATAACAGGAATATTATCTTATGCCGCCAGCGAATATTCAAAGGCACTTAAGTAAAATGAATATATAACGACAGAAAGCGCTCTAACCTACAAATCTGTATAGGTACAGAAATCTTTCAAAATGCGTATTTTTTTTCAATTTAACTGTAGATGTAAATATTGTTTTGATATAAACTTACATAGTTCTGCATATAAGATTTTTCACTTTTGTTTGCAAGTATGTGAAAACAATTGTTAAAATGTGGGGTTAGAATAGCAAAATAATGTGTGCCTTACACACGTAAACAGTAACATCAAGAATTTTATTTTTAATATTACTTTTCTTCTACGTGCTTTATATCTAAATTGGTGTAAAAACATTACAAAATTTATCATTTTACGGCGTGAAATGCGGCGGCCTTAAATCGAAAATGTTGATGTTAATAATGGTTACAAATTGTAAATAAGGTCCGAAAATTATTTTGTATTAATCCAAACTTCAATAAATGGAACAATTCCCTAGACAGCCAGCAAATACCTGTAAGCATTCAATCCTCTAAATATTACTTCAAGCAAACCACGTATTAGGGGCATCCCAAAATGTTTACCTAATATTCCAATTTAAGATAAATTATGACCTTATAATTCAAAGACCTTCTCCGGAATAGATAAACATTCACAAGCCGAGAATTATGTCCCCATAATAAATTCTACGATGACCTAGGAGGCATGAGACTATGAGTTGCCTCTCGTATTTCGATACGCCTAAAGGGGTGAAAATGATGAGCTTGGCCAAATTCTTTTTTTTAAGGTTTTAAGTATGAAATTATTAACATAACTCAAAAATATCGAAATTATCTTAAATCCACGAACTCACTTGAAATAGAACTTCAATATGAAACTGCGAATATATTGACGGGGAAATTATCTTCGAACAAAACTTCAGTTGCGTTCATAGATTTATTAGCAAAGGTTAGTAATTAGTAATTGTTTACATTTTGAACCACACAGCGAGAACTTCAGTCTACTTATTAATCTGAGCGACTGGAAAATTTCTTGCGGAGATTGAAATTTAACAGTTGCCATATTTTTATTTCTCCAGTAATTTGCAGATTTACATTAGTGATTGGCTTAAATTAATTCTTTCTAGCATAAATAGCATTAAGTAATAATATATTGTAATTATTGTTTAAACATAATTCATTATACCAACACTTCTTTGGCTCTAAGGCAATATATGATTTAAAATATTTTAGTTTCTTTGTTATTCCATACTAACAAAATGTAGAGGAATGATGGCAAGGTTGCTCACTTTTCTACTAGTCGCGTCAAATTAGCATTTCTCTTGCAACTTTTTGCGGAAAGGTCCGATTGAGATGCGGTTTTCTGCAAAATTTTCAGTCAATTGTTTATAACAAAAGGTACATCTAACCTCTGTGCGCTCGCAAATTTTTAATTGTTTATTTAACACATGACCCATTTTTGTTGAACATATGGCAAATGTCATACATGATTCAACGAAAATGTCTGGAAAATGTTCTCTCGGGGGTTTTCGAGGTCCCTCTTTATCACTTTGGTGTTAGCTTTATTATTTATTGCTAAATTGTTGTAACTGGACTAATTAACAAATTAAAATTTCCACTCCAATTTTTTCCAGGATTTCTGGCTTATTAAGGCAAACCATCGGCACAAGATTTTTGCAAATATAATTGTTTATTGTTCGATTGTTGCAACCTCGCTAATTAACAAATTAATAACTCTACTCCCGGAATCGTTAGAGAACCAGATTTTTTTGCAATAACTCTGGGATCATGGGGAGAACCATCGGCACAAGGTTGTTGCATGTCATTGTTTATTTTCCAATTGTTGCAACCTGGCTAATTAACAAATTAATAAGTTGACGCCCGAAATCTCTAGAAAAACAGATTTTTTTGCAATAACTGTAGGATCATGAGAAGAACCATTGCTACAAAATTATTGATCCCAGAATTATTCCAAAAAAAATCCGATTTTCTAACGATTCCGGGAGAAGAGTTATTAATTTGTTAATTAGCGAGGTGGCAACAATCGAACAATAAACAATTATATTTGCAATTACTTTGTGGCAATGCTTCTACTCATCGTCCTAGAGTTATTGCAAAAAAATCTAGTTTTCTAGTGATTTCGGATGTTAACTTATTAATTTGTTAATTAGCCAGGTTGCAACAATTGGAAAATAAATAATTACGGGCAACAACCTTGTACCGATGGTTCTCCCCATGATCCCAGTTATTGCAAAAAAAAACTGGTTTTCAACGATTGCGGGAGTAGAGTTATTAATTTGTTAATTAGCGAGGTTGCAACAATCGAACAATAAACAATTATATTTGCAAAAATCTTGTGCCGATGGCCAGAAATCCTGGAATCCGGTTCTCTAGTGATTCCGGGGGTGGAGTTTTTAATTTGTTAATTAGCCCAGTTACAACAATTTAGCAATAAATAATAAAGCTAACACCAAAGTGATAAAGAGGGACCTCGAAAACTCCCGAGAGAATATTTTCCAGATATTTTCGTTGAATCGTGTGTGACATTTGCCATATGTTCAACAAAAATGGGTCATTTGTTAAATAAACAATTAAAAATTTGCGAGCGTACAGAGGTTAGATGCACCTTTTGTTATAAACAATTCTCTGAACATTTTGCAGAAAACCGCATCTCCACAAAAACTTGTCCATTTTCACTTTTTTTATGCTAATTTGACGCGACTATACGCACGTATTTAGTGATATACCCGTCCCGCTACTATAACATAGTACGGTTTGGTGTACAATTTTGGTCATAGTCGAAATTTGTGTGTTTTGTGGTGTTTTTAAATAAAACTTTTGCGTTCTTGTTAGCAAATGTCTTCATTTCTTAAACCATTTTTATTACATACTAAACGGCTGTCCTCTGTTTTGGCGAATGCGCTCCCTGCATACTTAAAAGTGTTAAGATTAATTTCCCTAATTTTTAGAATGTTTATCAAGAAACTTTTCCTAAGAACTGAAAGAGCATTGCTTAGGTAAGTTTTTAATAATATCTGAATAAACCTCTGCACACAAAAGTTTAAATGAAATCCACGTTTAAATTTGACTCTTCGCTTTTACAAAGTAGAAAAATCATATTTATGAAGTTCTAAGTAAGTAACGAAACCGCTTTGAATTTTGTTGGTTAAATAATTTAAATAATCCATTCATTGCTAATAAAAAAAGGATAGAAATAATTGTTATAAAAAGGTTTGTTTTTCTTCTACACTTCAATAATTGTAGAAAAGCAGTTATATTAAAGTTATATTAAAAAATATTAGAAAATTAATAATTACAAATATTGTAACACTTGGTATATAGGTATGTTTGTTTCAATCAACTCAAAATCACCACTTAAAATTATTATAACGGCTTGCAAGACACCCAGAGAGGAATATACTTTAAAATACAAGAATCTTAAGAATTTGTTTTGAATTGTTTCTTATCTAATTATATTGGTATTACTCGTATATTGTGAATTCCAAATTATGTTTCTAAAATTAAGTCAGCTATAAATGAATACGTAATATAATATACTTTTAATTTACGTTTTCTGTCTGAATAATATTTGTAGTCATTGCTATATGCATTATTCTTACACAGCTTACTCTGATCTTGACGAACGACATAATTGATATAATTTTGCGTATACATCACATTCTCCCATCTTCCGAATTCTTCCTAATCGAGCACAGCCTACGCAAGATGTGACAAAGAAATAAAACTTCCATTTTAAAATTCAACTAATGAGGTTGACATTTTACCTTCCAGCACCGTAATATTCCATTCCTACGTATTGACATCTCCGGTATACCTCTAACGACTCATATTAATCCACGTTTGTATTTGTCAAGCTTAGCAAGAACCGTGACGTGCACGAGTTGTTCAGGAGGTACTGATAAATCGGACTAACCTGTTCCAACATAAATATTATCAAAAATAATGACAACTGCAAAGTATCAGAATGCATGGACTCAGCCATCTGTGAAATCTCGAATTCAATAACTATTATGCTGTCTAGTCAACCGCAAAACTATACGGATGGTACCGTGCAGATCGTGGGGTAATTTAATACATACATTTTAAAAGGATTATATTATTTACAGCGTCAGATCATGTCCAAGAAATGCAGCGGTGTCAATTAAGTACCGTTTCTTTTTACAAACCAGGGTCTTGTTTCTCTTACGAGTGTCCTAAATCATCCTAAATAAAAAACTTATAAACTCTACGAACACAGCTTGAGAGGTTTGGAAATAACACACATAAAAGTGCTGCTTACATACGTTATTACAAAGGTTAATTCCTTTGAAAAATTTCCCCATTTTGTAACAATTTTTGGGTAGGTTTTCCGAAATCGTCTTCAAAATTGAAACTAAACCATAATTTATTACTAATACAAAAAATATCAAAAAGAGCAGTTCGAAAATGATTTAAAAATTTACTTATGCACGGAAACTCGTTCACTGTAAAACCTGTCAAGGAAAAGCATGTAATCAGAAACCGGACAAAAAATTGAAAATAATTCCCAAAGAAAGAAATAATTAACATTTTATAACGCCGATTTTATACAGCAAATTTAACTATGTGCGTGAACTTAGCCCCCCATTTTTTGATAAACTAAAAAATAAAGGTTGTGCCCGATTTGTGCTACATTGTGCCGTAAAATTTGAAAGAAAAATAATAGCCATTTTTCATTGTGTTTTTCACGTAGCCCCCCACTTCGCGAAAATCATATATTTTTTTAATGTGCTATATTGTGCTAGTTGTTCTGAACATTGTGCCGTTTAAAAAAAATTTATATCTGCCTCCGTTCACCGGAAAATCTGGAAAAACCGGAATTTTCTAGCCCCCCATTTTATCACAAACCGATTTTTTTCAATGTGCTGAATTGTGCTAGTTGTTCCGAACACTGTGCCGTTTCAAAAAATTTGATATCTGTCTCCGATTTCCGGAAAATGCAAAAAATCGAAAATTTTGACGTGACCTTACTGTGCCCCCTACTTTGCGAAAATTGTGTTTTTCTTTAATGTGCTGAATTATGCTAGATGTTCTGAACATTGTGCCGTTTCAAAAAATTTGATATCTGTCTCCGTTTTCCGGAAAATGCAAAAAATCGAAAATTTTGACGTGACCTTACTGTGCCCCCTACTTTGCGAAAATCGTGTTTTTCTTTAATGTGCTGAATTGTGCTAGTTGTTCCGAAAATTGTGCCGTTTAAAGAAATTTGATATCTGCCTCCGTTCTTCGGAAAATCCGGAAAAACCGGAACTTTCCAGCCCCCCATTTTACCACAATCCGATTTTTGTCGATGTGCTGAATTGTGCTAGTTGTTCCGAAAATTGTGCCGTTTTAAAAAAATTGATATCTGTCTCCGTTCTCCGGAAAATGCAAAAAATCGAAAATTTTGACGTGACCTTACTGTGCCCCCTACTTTGCGAAAATTGTGTTTTTCTTTAATGTGCTGAATTATGCTAGATGTTCTGAACATTGTGCCGTTTCAAAAAATTTGATATCTGTCTCCGTTTTCCGGAAAATGCAAAAAATCGAAAATTTTGACGTGACCTTACTGTGCCCCCTACTTTGCGAAAATTGTGTTTTTCTTTAATGTGCTGAATTGTGCTAGTTGTTCCGAATATTGTGCCGTTTAGAGAAATTTGATATCTGGCTCCGTTCTCCGGAAAATCCGGAACACCGGAAATTTGGGCGTGAACTTAGTCCCCCATTTTTACCGAAAATTAAAAAACGTGGTTGTGCTGAATTGTGCTAGTGTGTGTGTGGCTATTATTTTTCTTTCAAATTTTACGGCACAATGTAGTACAAATCCGGCACAATTTAGCACAATCTTTATTTTTTAGTTTATCAAAAAATAGGGGGCTAAGTTCACGCACATAATTTAACTGCTGTTGCCGCTACTGTTATAAATTATTAATAGAATTAATTTGTGATTTTAATTAAGACAATAGTATGACGTATCTGATGTTACAACATTTTGGGCCGGTACAATACACTTCATTTTTTAAATATCCCACAAGATTTAAAATTTTGGGCCCGTCTTACCCAGTTTCTACAAACTAACACAAATGTTTCTGCTTTTTGTTCGTTTTGAATTCGTAAGTTAATTGGCAGCATCTATGATACGTTTGTGTAAATCATCAATAGTAGGTATCCACTTCGGTGCGATAACTTCATTTTGTAAATATCCCCACAAAAAGAAGAACAAATGATTTAAAATCAGGAGATCATGGCGGCCATGGTACCGGTCCTCCTCGTTCAATCTCTTGATATTAATGCTTCTTAAAAACGCTACTGGTACGGATATAATTGAGCGTCGTGTATGATACACCACACTGCTGCAATACCCAAAGGACCCCATGGACGTCCATCTCTTCCACGATTCGGTTGCTAATTTCCCATGTCATGCCCGCGTTGCATACACTTGCACTCACTGCACACCGTGGTAAAGGTAGCTGTATTTGGCACATATTTAACAGGAAATCGTTCTACTAAAGCATTTTCCTTTCACCATAAATTAAAACGATATTCATCAATTCCGAGTTGCAAATTTCTGTATTCTGAATCGCCTGGCTAGAGATTGCAACAGCTCAGCGATGTAAAAGTCGATAATAGGTACTACAACTTAAATATTTTTTTTACTTCATTTTTCATGACGTATCTATTCTCAAATTTTTTTAGATAAGTTGTACACACCCTGTACACCGGAATCATTATTTTACGAAAGGCTAGGTAAAGCGAATGGCCCGATGTATTTCATACACGAGTGTTTTTATTTTGTTGTACTATAAATTATACCCAACGAAACAAATTGATTCAACATTTTTTTCTCTGGCCAACGGTAATAGAATTATGACAGCAAACAGGTTTTGATTATATGACAACGTCGCACTTCTACCATGTCAGGTGTTTCTACATAATAATCACAAGTGCCCCTATACACACTTACTGTGAATGATTTTCTTTGCGTTTTTCTCGACGTAGGATAAAGTTTAAAATAATTAGAATAAATATTTAAAATGACTACTCATGGTAACTAAGTTGTGTTATTTTCATGTATGTACACTCGCAACATCTAGCAAACTAGAGGTGAATAAGCAAAATCTACTAGTCACAGTACAAAGAAAACTCAAATACATTTCCTTTGTAACCCAAAGTATGTATTTTTGTTTGTTTTGTACATAACATGATAAGCTTATAATAAAGTTTTAGTGGAAACTGAATTAGGAAAACTCCTAATAAGAAAAATTTCTTTATACAAATTTTTAGTAAGCTCAGAACTATGTGCTTCTCAAATCATCTTTTAATCAATGCATACTCCAAGAATTTTAACCCGATAGGGGAGCCCTACCATCCAGTTGTCACAGAGAAAACATGGCTGATTGCGTGTTGTCCTTGTTCAGATATAATCTATTTGCAAGGAACCACTGCTTTGTATTATCTTTTTTTGCTACTACGTTTCCTTTGAGAGTCTCAAAATGATAGTCACCGATTAAAGCAGTACAATATCATCAGAGAAAAGTAAAAATTTACTATTGATATCGCTATTAGACAACATAATATATAAGGAAAAGTGCAGGTTCAAGGACAGAGCCTTGCGGCACTCCATACTTAATAGTCAATTTGTCTTATTCCTTTCCATTATAGTAAACATAGTGAAACCTTTTTTTCAAATATAACTCTAATATTAAAGTACTAGAGTTATTAAAGTTATATAGTAGGCGTTTTAGCAAGATGTCATGACTGGCACAGTCAAAAACTTTTGTCAAATAATCGGCTGCTATCAGTGATATTATTAACTTCAAAATCGAATAGAATTGATTGCGATAAATTTAGAATAGCTAAGGATGTGGAACTTTTGTTATGAAAACTATACCTACTGGATATCATGAAGAAGTAAGCATTAATTTAAAGGGTTTGTTTATTTCATGAATTTTTGTTGCCTTTGGTCATACAGATTTGGAAAGTGAGGATCTTGATGGTGAATTGTATTTTGCCGCTTGCGTGTATTTGTGTCATGCTACACGCATACTTCGACCACAGCGTGTTTGCATCAAGCAGTGTTGCCAGGTGGGAAAAATTCAGTGCATGAGAATAATTTCAAAGAAGCAAGTAATTTTCAATTACTTTTTTAATGCCATTTTTATTTCATTAAAAATCATTATGTTCTGCTATTTTATCATAATATTACATTGTAAGTAGGTAGTTACAGGTACTTACTTAAAAGTTATTAACCACGTAACCTTTCTAATTTATTTTATTGTTAGGCCGGGCGAACGTTGAGGCGCAGTTGACGTGACGCAGGGTGACTCACGGGTCGTAAAGTCTGTTGTTTCCAGAAAATGTAGGTACCCTTACGGAATAGAGTTAAGAATCACTGCAATACAGCGTGAATACAGCACACATACCTCATATCCGTAGACTGTCATACCCGTTTATGTATTCATTGCTAATTATTAAGAGAGCAGTCTACAATAAAGGATATTTCAAGTACCCAAATCTTGTAGATACCTACCTCTATCTATTCAATTTTGCCCTCGATTTTTCCTTTATTTCTCGTTAGGTCTTTGTTTTGTTAGATTTCAAAGAGTAATTTTAATAATTTTATTATTTCTTGTGTCTATTAAAAAGCATGAGATTTTGTAATCAAAATATGAAAGCATGAGATTTCCTCGGAATGGATGAGATCTGACAACACTGGCATCAGTTGATCTGACAGTTAGATTTGCAATGGCGATACGGAACCGATTACCGTAGTAGTGGGGAATGCTAGACCAATGCACGTCGCCTTCCCTCTTAAAGTTCGTGCCTTCCCTGGAATGAAGCGGCAATATCTACTTTCTCTGTAAAGATCCGCAATTTCCGAATCTGTATATCCAATACAAGGCCTTTTACTATTGGCACTCATCCGGACACTGTATATTATATTACAACATGTGATATGTATATGATGATATATGTAAAAACAATCTTGTATGAAATATTAGAAGAATAATAAATACATGATACACGAGTATATGTAGTAACAGTGCATATCGTATTTATTAGCTTAGCTATTAATGTAATTTAAAATTTTTGTTTTATATTAAAAAAGTTAAAAGTTTCATTCTGGCCAAATTATGGATACCTTGCATCGTTTAAAATGCAGAATAGAAGACAAGCCAAGTGCATATAATAAAACAAATAAAATCATTTACTAGTGACCACAGAATAAAGGAACTACCAGAAGCGAAAGCTAAGGCGGCGCCTTTGATCTTGGATGGTCACAAAAATTTAACCTTGAATTTGAAATTTGACGTATCTACTACTTACTACACTGAGAGAAAGTTGTATATAATATCTACAGTCTACACTAAGAAACAAGTTGACACTATATTTATTTAGTCATATTGAAGCAGTATAAAATACCTACTATGTATAAAATTATTAAAAAATATAAAATACATGTATAAATTGCATTTATTCCTGTTTATTTTTATTGTTGTGAAAACTATATATTTTATTTAACGTGGGAGAGCTTTTTCAGATACATTTGCCATACAGAAAATTTGATACTGCAATAGATGTTTTAAATAGTATAGTCACTAATATTTCCTTTATTTCAATTATGGAAGCTATTTTCATTTCAGGTATAGATTTCAGGTATGAGTACCTACTTGGTGGGCCACGCTAGATGCAGGTCAACTCAATCATTCCGCAAAGCACATAGCAATCATCCGACTTCTCTTACATCTTTCCTAGTTCCAAATTTACAAAGTTATTCTTAATTATTTTCAGAAACAAAGTGTACATAAATTTAAAAATAATTTTCCTTCCATTTATTTTGTTCACTTTACGTTTTAAACCTTAGTTTACTTGTGTTAAAAAATATGATTTAGGGCACCCTGGACACTAGATTCTAAGAGCACTGGTGTAAGACTCAATTGAGATCAATATTATGGGAGTTATTTTGAAACTAGTTTCAAGACACCTAAAGTTTTAATTTTGAATAAAAGTAATTTATTTTTCAATGTTTACAGAATAATAAAGAAAACACAAATATGGTTCATGAAATATATATTTATACAATACTTATTTTACATAACTATAAATTAAAAGAATCTATCACTCTCCAAAACACACCAAACCGACACAGCGACACACATAAACAAGAAAGCAAAGCGAGGTTGATTAATAAACAACTTGTAAAATGGCGGCGCCGCACTTGCGCACTAAAATTGTGTTTTGGCGGCAGCTTTCTCCTTCGCTTCTGGTAGTTCCTTTATTCTGTGTAGTGACTTTGACCCATTTATTTGAAATAAAAAACATGTTTGCTGGTATTGCTATAGAGTCAGTGATTCTGTGATGAAAGCCTAGTAACCGCAATACAAATTACTGCTGGGATAAATATTTTCAATAGCTACCGTAACAGGAAGGTCGGATTGCAGCAATAAATTCAAAAGTTACAAAAAAATGTTCTAACCACTAGTAGGTTCTTTAAGCAAAATTATTTTTGTTATGACATCAGCGTAACATTTCTTAAGTATATTTAATATATATATTTTGTTGGAGCTAATCAATTTATACTAATGATAAAAATATATTTTATATTTATTTTTTAACCCTTATATATTTCAGTTATTAAACGTCTAAAATTATTTATCTTTGTAGAAAACACTATTTCAAGAATATGAAGCTGTTGAATTATTTTTTTTACCTCAATAATCTGTGCTAGTCCCATATACTTACACATAATATTGGAACACCATATGCATGGTCCCCTTTTATTGACAATATGATTTCCATCACAAGTTCAATAATACCATTTAACAGATAATCAAAAGTTTATTCGCTGGCGTAATATTAAAATAAACAACCGTCGAAGTGTATTTATTTTCGAAAACTCTTCGTAGATTCAAAGCAAACAGAGGAAAAGGGCCTCTGTCAACTGCAGATGAAGTCTGATATGATAAATGTTAGTGTGAGGTCTCAGATATCCCCATGCTGTGTCACGGGAATCATTCAATCTGCGATCAGGACGTTGTTCCCAGTGCATCTTTCCAACAATTTGTTTATTGTTTGTAGCAAATAGGCCAACATAAATATTGCAAGGCGTGGGAACAAGGAATCTTTGTGATGGAAATATGTTCTATTTATGTACGTTCAGTTAATACGATTAATTCAAATTTGCATTTGAGTTTGTATAGTTCATTACTGGTTATTAAGACGCGTACAAATAATTAAATCTTATAAATAATAAAATAATATACAATGTGCCACATGTCAGAAACAAAATATTGTTATGTTTTGTTTATGTGTTCTTGTTATTTTATTGTTTGTTTGTTAATTATTACGTTGAGTAGTATTCTTAAAATGTCATTTACTTATCAGGATATGCCTTTTTGTTCACTTATAACATTTTTGATTGATTTGATTGTCATTCAATGCACATAACTGTCATCTGAATGTAAATGATTTTGATCTGACATTTCATCAACGTATGCTGTCACTTTATAAAATTAACTAATTGGCTTATCCTTTCAATTACAACATTGTTTATCTATTTTAATTTATTACAATATATTGGGAAATGCAGAAAAATACTGAAAATTATGAGGTTGCTATCGTTATGATAGCCACCGCGCCTATACTAGCTTGATTCAAACACAGTTAAAATACAGGGTGTCGAAATAAATGCAACAAAATTTGGTCAGAAATTCTTAAGAGAAATTTAAGGGACCCGTATTTTTTACTTTTGATAAGTGCAGCCCCCTTTCGGAGATATAGCCCCCTGAAACAAGCCCCTAAAAATTTAATTTTTTTTATATCAGAGCTATATCGCACAAGAACCACCAAATTTGGTACACAGGGATTTTATGACATGTAGAATGCGATGCTGATAAGCTTTTTGGCAAGGGGCCCCCACAAGACACTTTTTCGGGGGGCCCCTTGCCTTTGGGGCCACCGAACTTTAGTTGCATATTTAATTTTTAAAATTAGTAGCCTCTTAGAAACTCCAGGGAATTTAAAAACTTTTTTGTCTCTTAAAATTTTTTCGAAAACGCAGCTTTTGTTCAACACAAGCCTGCAAACGTGACACAAAATTTTGACGTATTTTCGTGTGAATGTTGGGAATCTGTCTAATTTCTTCAGCCGCAGCAAGGATTCGTTCATGTAATTGTTCCCGGTTCTAATTGGTACGGCATAGACGCGATCCTTCATGGCCCCCAGAAAAAGTCCATGGCATTTAGATCGCCCGGGCCATGTTACATGAGGAGAATTGTTACCTATCCATCGCCCTTGGAAATTTTCATTCAGCCACTCAGTTACGAAGTGCCCCCGATGTGGTGGGGCACCATCGTGCATAAAGAACAAATTGCGTCTAATACCGAGAGGAACATCTTCCATAAGAGGCGGTAGTTCATGCTCCAAAATATTAAGGTAACTTTCAGCATTTAATCGTGGAGGCAATAAATATGGACCGATGATGCAATCTCCGACAATTCCATAATTGAAAATTTTTCTTGCGAATGAGTCTGCCTTAAGACAAATTGCTTTGCCATAGCCCAATAATGAAGATTGTTCAAATTTATTAGGCCATCTTTTGTAAAGCACGCCTCATCGATAAAGAAAAAATTTCGTATAAATCCCGGATTTAAGTTGTAACGTTGAAGAGCCCATAAGCTAAAATGTCTTCGTGGCAAATCTTCTACTTTAAGTTCCTGGGCCTTTTGAAAGTGAAAAGGTTTCAACAGTTGTCGTTTGATAAAGCGGTGTATTCTTGTTCTGGGAATCTCAAGTTGAGATGACGCGCGTCTTATGCTTATTTCGGGATTTTCTTCAATTAAATTTAAGATAATTTTTTCCTGTTCGGGAGTTAATAAATAACTTCTCCCTGAGTTAGGTTTTTTCACAACTACGGATCCTGTCTCCATTAGCTGCCGATGTACTCGTGCAAACATTGAATGGTATGGGAGTATGCGTGCAGGAAATCGCTCGGCGTACAATCTGCGTGCGAGACGTGAATTTCCACGAGCCTCCCCGTAAATTAGGTGCATTTGTACCCTTTCTTGGACAGAAAATCTCACCATTTTTTCGGGAACAATGATTACTGACAACTATTAATGGTAACAATTTGACACTGGTTAATGACAACTGTCACAGAATAAAATTGATTGTTTATTGCGAATGCCAGCCACCTACGATTAACACTTTAAAATTTCATATGAACCTCAGTAGGGTAGTTAGACCGAACCTGGATCTCCCAACTCCTCTTTGAGGATGTAATTAGCATTTACAATTGATATGGTAATTAGCGATTACAATTGTTATGGTAATTATAATGTGTGTACGTATGTATGTGGCATTCATTACCCTATGTGTAATTGTACAGTACATGTATGTGTAATTGTACAGTACATGTATGATGTAATGTATACAATTGCGCTTAAATGGTGTTGCATTGGAGTTGTTTTGGAGTTGAATTGGAGTTGAATTGGAGTTGTATTGCAGCTGTAATGTATGTATGTATTATCAAGCATTACCCCTATATACAATTGTAAAGTACGCGTATGGTGTAGTGCATGCAATTGCGCATAAATGCTGTTACAATTGCAGTCATAAATATGATATGTATATATTTTTTATTGCGCAGGTGGTGCGATAATAAACTTCTAATTACAACTGTATATATAAGTAATTAGATGTGTGTACATATTAATGCAGTTAGCATTGCGGGATTATTGTTGCTCCTGGTTATACCTTTAGAAGTTGAATGTTAAAACAGCATGGTGATGGTCAGACTATATGCATGAGGCAGCGGCACAAACCCCCCGTAAAGATAGTATAGCCGATCCTCAGTCTCCCCATACCACTTTGTGGTGGCGATTAGCATAATATGTGTGTATATAACAGCAGAGCTTTTATTTAATCAATGGCCAGAACCCACTTCAGCAGCCAACCGAGGAGTTAGTGTATAGTATTGTGAAATTACATGTGGTGTGATCGTAATTATTTCAAGTGAGCATAATAGATATATTCGCTACAACAACTACCGACTGGATATTTAAATTCCGTGCAATGTCTTTAACAGTGGTTGATTTAAATAAAATTAATAGTATGATTAATGGTGACTTTGATAATATTATTGTAAAGTCAATTTCATCGCTAGATGTTGATAGTCCTTATCCAATAAATAAATTGTTGGTTGTGAATACGAGGTATGGGCGAAGTATTTTGGCTGTATTGTTTGATAAAAAGTCTAACAGTCACTTTAAATGCTTTTTGCCACAGGGGGTTCTGCGGCATTTATCTGAAGAAACATTGAATAAAATGACTACACCGCACAATATGTATTCATTAACTTATTTAGGTCAAAGTGTGTCAGCTTTTAAAAATGCTAAATCTAGGGCATTGTTGAAATTTGGAATTATTGAATAATTTATTTAAAAAGTATCTAGTCGTAGTTATTATGTATTTATAATTCTTATTATTCTGATCACATACAACGTAATTTATACATGCTATTTTAGACTAGCTCATATAAGGTTGTTGTTTGTAGTCGACAGCGATGGTAGTTATTTAATAAACATATTGAAAATATGATAAATACTTATTGATATTATTTGTTATAGAAAAATTATTTCACGATGTGGATGCACTATTCTAGAGAAAATTGGACCGAAGCTACCGATATTCATTCAGCCGTTGATAGACTTGGAAGTGAATTAAGTTGCCTGGCATTTGATCGTCTCCATGCATCCAACTATGATATGAATTACTGTTGTTTTGATGATAAAGTAAAAGAACTAGAAGATGAGTGTGAGAAGTTTGAAATGGGTTCAACACTGTGTGGTAAATATTGTGATGGTGATTTACAATTAGATCAATTCTGTGAGGCCATGATAAAAACAGAACTTAAACAATTCCTTGTTTCCAATCTTTGGGATTATTTACCAGATGAGATAATTGAGAAATATCAATTGGTGCGAAAAAATCCATACAGTGAATGTGATGATGATGATGAACTGGATTACTAGTTATTTGAATTATTGTATTTTTTTTCATATATGTACATATATAGTGATAAAATAAATGTTAAAAAATAAATATTGTTTTTTTTTTATTTAGTTGTTAGTTGGTATTACAAGAATAAAACAAATCAGTGAGCACAATACTTTATTTTTAAATCACTATAAAGTTTACAAAAGAAGATTAACACAAACTTAAAAATATATGAGGATATACATAGAAAAAATAAAAAAATATGTAGGTATATATTAAACATGGAAACATCTATCTAAATCCGTTGTAAACAGAACCATCCAGAGCATTATATGTTAAATAAGCATCGTGTAGTATTAATGCATAAACTCCTGTGTTTTCAGGTTGGTAAATATATAGATACATTTATTTTATTATGACATATGTGGTACAGAGTTTAATACAATAATTTACAAGTAAATAATATTCATTATATAATGATTATAACGTTAAATTTTATATAATATACATTGTTCTTCTTTTAAACTATATCTGTCTTGTTGATCCAGGAATTTTGTGATGATGGTAGCCCCAAAAATTTACAGTAGAGCTTATTACGATTTTTTCTTAAAATTTTCTCCACTAGATATGTGTTGGGGTGACGTGTCTTTACAAGCTCCGGTTCATAGAAACACCCTTTAATTGGTTGACCATGCACGTCTTCTAAGATATATGTTACTGGATTTGTTATATTTATTGTTTTTATTTTGAAGAGCTCTGTTGAGAAATTTATCGAACTCTCTTTTTCAAATACATGTTTGTACCTAGATACCCGTACTACGTCACCAATAGCGAATTTTGGTTTCAAAGCAACTTTTGGGTGGTTATAGACGTTTAATATTGTGGTTCGCTTCACGTCGATAGGTTTCATCCCAGTAGTACGGTGAACTCTATTATTATATGAATTTATAATGTCTGGTAAAATATCAATCCACTTATAATTACCTCTAGCAGAAAACTCTTTATATATCCAGTTCTTTAAAGTTCTTACTCGTTCCACAATTGCTGCTTTTTTCGTGCTAAATGTGGAATAATGGTTTATGCTGTGTTGACGCATCAGTTTGGTGAATTGTTTATTGTAGAACTCCAACCCTTGATCGCTCTGTATATTGTCAGGTGAATAACCAGCCTCTTGCAGAACATCGCTCATCGCGGTAGAAACATCAACAGCTGTTTTTTTCTTTAACGGTTTGGCCCAGACATATTTTGAATAACAATTAATTACTATGAGTATATATCGGTAACCCTTATTTCTCTTTGCAAAATTCTGCATTTCGATCAAGTCTATTGCCCACAAGTCTGCATAATGTTTTATTATTGTTCTTCTACGTGTAAAATTTTTTCGGGCCTGTCTATGTAATTCATTGACAATTTGTCGTTTTGTATCGCTAATGAACATTGTGTTTCACTAAGATTCACGAACATACGTGTGTTCTATTATCTTTCATAATGAATATTTATAACAAACCATATTCTTTTATATATCGAAATGAGTATGCTATTTATCCCTGATGATGTTCTGCAATAACTTGTCCAATTTTTTCCACATCTACCACCAAATCTGATACATCCTGCATCAAATTAATTTGAGCTTCAAACTGTTTTCTGTTTTCATTTTTTACTACAGCCAATTCTACTTTCATGTCGTTTATAATTTCAATCATTTTAGTTTCGGAATTTTTCATCAATGTTGTTATAACATCCATGATTTGGCCCCTTTCATTCTTTATGTAAGTTATGAATGTATCGGTTATGAGATTGGTTGATTGTTTGTTAACTAAATTTACATAGTTTAATGTTGCACCATCATTTTCATCTGTTGGATCACCAATATTTTTTAACTGTTTGCCTTGTACATCATAATGTTGTTCCTTGGTGAGTTTGAAACCAACACCCTGTGGACCTCGATGACCTACGCAGCGAGTCCCTTTCGACGCCCAAATTTGTCAATGGAGCCCATCATTCTCATGTGTTCGGTATAGAAATGATATGAAATAAGCTAATACATGATTTATGTATTCATCATAATTTATGATGTAAATATTTCTCTAATAGACCACCCCTTCAGCCTTCAATTCGCGTATTATTTCGGATATTTCATTGTCATGACCTGAATGACCAGCCATTTTAGAGCCCCATATTAATCTTAATCGGTCAATTAATTCCTTGGGTTTATTCCAATATATGTAATCCACCTTGTTACCTGTATATATTTTATTTGATATTATGCCCGAACCTCTCATAGATCGTGTTGTTGGTCTGTGTTCTTGTAATAAGGGTTTTATAATTTCGATATACTTTTTTGTTCTGCTGTGGTTGTATCCATATGTTATATCATAATTTTTGTGTGCTGCATTCGTTATAGTTAAAATTTCTGCAAATATATGTCTGTTTTCATCACTAATCCCACCTCCGTCACTACCGTCTATAGCTAATGTTTTTAAAAATAATAAATCATATAACTGGGAATTTCCTTTAAATGTCCCAAGTTTTCTATTATTTCTCAAAAAGTGATATTTTTACCATGAAATCGAACTTCTGCGTCACCCATGGTTAGTTTTCCACTATCTGTATCAATACGCACCCCATACTTTGTATCATATATGGATTGACCAGCTTTTACACCTTCTATATAATTTGAAACAATGTGGGGTAATTTTTCAACACTGTCGCTAGATATGTCATGAGTGTGTTTCTACATAACTAGGAATTTCCAATTTGGGTGTTTCAAATACAGTAGGGTCGCTTTTAGGTGGCACTGCTAAATATTGCTGCATTGTTTGAAATTTACGATTTGTTTCTTGTGTTGCTTCGGATATATTTTGTAGTGGCTTCGTTAATGGTTCGTATATTTTTTCCAAAACCGTTTGATTTTCGACATGTCTGTTTTTTAGGTAGTTGAATTTTTTTCGTACAGAATCAGTTGCATCAATTAATTTCCGTTTCAAATCCATATCACTAATATTATCGCTATCACTAACTTCATCATTCTTCATTTTTCGATGTGTACCCATTGCCGCTTTCATCACAAATAATGTGGAAATTAGTGTGTATTATGGATATATGTAACTATCCAACCCTATTCTATATCTACCCTCATGCATTTTGCTGTCTTTGTCGATAACTAGAAACCCGTATTTATCTGCCCATGCTCTCGAGCACATATCCAAAAACTTTTTAAATGTAACATCTGGCGATACATGATCTCGGAATATGTGATGCAAATTCATTTCATCTTGTTTGAACATTATTATAAAATTCGAATTATCTCTTATTAATTGTTTCGGTACTCTAGAGTATGTTTGAGCCAAATAAAAACTATCTATGGATTTATGTCGGCCCATACTAAAATATGATCTAATAATGTCTTGTTTTTCAGATATAACATCATCAAATATAAAAACAGAGTTCGGTTTAGCATCTGAGTGGTCAAGAATTTCAACATTGTTATTAAAAGTGTAAAATCCTAATCCGTCAATCGGGTTTAAAATTTTTCGAAGATACTCATATTTTGGTTGATACAGTGATTTGGAGTATAAATAAATGTTAGCAAACCGTAAGCCGAACGGATGTGTGATAAGTGAGACCATTACATTTGTTTTTCCACAATTCGATGGGCCTATTAGGAGCGCTCGTATAGTTGATGGTAGCAGCGGTCCATGACGTCTGTTGTCAGTATTTACGCCGCTTCCCACATGTTCATCGAAATTATCCACTACAAACGTCTCCCTCTGTTTTACAACCTTCATTGTTTGAGTGTTGAACACAATATAAATAGAGATGATCTGTGTATGTAATATTTAATAGAAACCAGCAATCAGAGTAGTGCGGTCATATATAAACTAATAGATCACCACACAAATATTATTACACTTATTTATTATTTTTTTCGCTCATTATAATGCCACCCGTCAACAAGTCTAGACGTATAGTGTATGGTTCACGAACAGGGACGGGGGTTATAAATTCGATAATAGATAAGTTACCAATTGAATTACATTTGCCAGGATATAAATACTGTGGCCCCGGCACCAAATTTCAGAAAAGAGTAGCGAGAGGTGACCGGGGTATTAATCACCTGGATTCTGCATGTAAATTACACGATGGCGCATATGAGAATTACAAGGATTTACCATCTCGTCATAAAGCAGACTATGAATTAGAACAACGCGCCTGGCAGCGTGTTAAATCTAAAGACGCTAATTTTAAAGAAAAAGCAGCTGCGTGGTTAGTTACAAATATCATGAAGACAAAGCGACGTCTAGGGATGGGTTGTAAATCTAAACCTGCCCCCGAAGGGGTGATAAATAAAAAGAAGAAGAATAATATAGAGAAAAAAAAGGTCAGCTTTGGCACCTCTGTCATTAATAAAGTGCAAAATGAAATACGAAAAGCTGGTGGGGAACGATTCGTTTCTGGTAATACACAAAAAGCAGCGCAACTTGCGTTACTAGCTGCGCGAAGATTTGTGAAAACATCGGGTGGTAAAAGAAATATTCGCACACCTCGAATAATTCCTATCCCGAAAGTCGGTGGAATTTTACCCCTTATTCCCATATTTGCGGGGCTATCTGCATTAGGTAGCTTAGCCGGCGGGGCTGCTGGTATATATAAAACTATAAATGATGTGAAAAATGCTAATCAACAATTGTCCGAACAATTGCGCCATAATAAAAAATTGAATCCATACCTCTTGGGAAAAAGGCGATGGGCTGTATTTAAAGCCATATCGGAGAGGGTTAGGACTTTATTTAAAACCGAAAAATTCAAAAAACTTTTAATGTCTCTACCTCGAAGACCACTAAGTGATATTGATATTATCCATTATGCAGGCATTTTAAAAATACCATATTTCCGAGGTGTATTTATGCGAGACAATCTTCCTGAAAGTGGTGCTAGAAGTAATGAGTCAGCTGTTTTAAACTTAGATAGTATAAATGGCCCTGGAACTCACTGGGTGGCATACAGAAAAATTGGTAACATTGTTAACTACTATGATAGTTTTGGAAACCTACCCCCACCTAAGGAACTTATAAAATATTTACATATAAAACCAAACCCGTTACTCAAAATCTACTATAATTACAATCGTGAACAGAGGTTTAATACAGTCTGGTGTGGTCATCTGACTCTATCATTTCTAACCAACAATGGAATTTTCAACGTGTCCAAAAGAAGAGCGTGATAAAATTAAAAGGATGGTTAATTCGTTACGAGCATTCTCCAAATATAGATCCCTTACAAAATTGACAAAGGAACAATTAGCTGATTTTCCTAAGGAGGTAATAATCACATGTGCTCCACATGAAATCGCATGGGTATGGGATAAATTACCTGAACATCTAAAAAGCGATATTGATATATTGAAATATCAATACTGTTTGGAACACTACAGTGACAACAACACATCGCAATCTATAGACGTGAATGATGGTCCCGTACAACGAAAATATCTATGTTGTTATTGTAATGTACGTGATATTACAGTGGCATCTGACAATAAACTTAATGCACATGTTAATATTGTACCATCAACTTCAAAGCGGGGGGCGCACCTCAATCATTGTTGCAAGCAACAATAAAATAATGTGGTCATACGTTACATGTGTTAGTCATGTCTTGGACATTCACCCTGTCAGGGCAGTCTAGTGTACTAAGCACCGATTATTACCCTCCAATTGAGCTGGACATAAATAGTCGATATGGGCTAGGATTACATGGTTTCTATTCATACAATTCAATATTGAATGTTGATGCTAAAAATAACGTCATTGGCTTCAAAATTAAGAATAAATTACCTGCTACATTTATCTATCTACCACATGGCGCATATGAGCTTGATGAAATCAACAGAGTAATTCAGAATAGTTTGGAGTCAATAATAAACCACAACAACAAGGACAGTGACTTTATAATTGATAAATATTTTAAATTAAAAGCTAACAATAATACATTGAAATGTGAAATTATGTCTAAATATGATATCGATTTCACCCATCAATATTCCCTAGCAAGCATAGTGGGCTTTGAGAACAAACTATATCATGCAGATATGTTACACGAATCTGTTCTAACAGTGGATATCATGAAAGTTAGAATTATCCGTGTTGATTGCAATATCACCTCAGGAGCCTATATGAACGGCGAAGAAGCACACACACTGTATGAATTTGATATAGATGTTGAGCCTGGCTTTAAACTATCCAAGGAGCCACAAAATATTATTTATATGCCTGTCACACCTGAAGGACGTCAGTTTATCGATAACATTACATTGCGTATACTTGACGATAAAGGTGATCTTGTGGATTTCCATAACGAAAGAATTATTGTGAAACTAGAACTAAAGAAATTACAATAAAATATCAACACATGATGGGTTTTTGTTTCAATCATAGTAATCAATCAATGCCACACACAAAAAGCTATAAAAACACGTACAAATACAGGAATAAATCTATTCTACGAAAGAATGTTAAACAGTTAACACATAAACTATCAGCTGAAGATCGTATAACCCGGTATAACAAGCACTATGAAAACAATGGTGTCATGGGGACACACACAATTAAAATCTCTATTATCGTATGGATGGGGGTTGACAGAAGAAAACCAAGCTATTTTGGATACCACCAGTCATGTGTTTAGTGGAAAATTACCTTTGAAATATTTAATGGGTTTTGCTGAAGATTATACCAAGGGAATCTTAAATGTGAAACAAGAACTTATACTGATAATTGCTCGATCTTTCAAGAACTGTTACATTGGCGAAGTAGATGCTGATCTTAAAATTAATAAAATAGAATGGAAAATAAGACATATAGTCCCTGACGATAGACAAAAATTGAAATTGTTAAATCGTATTAATAGGGGTGGAGCTAATGCAACTGTTAAAATGGCATATCGTGGGACTTGTATGAACTACCCACATTGCGAAAAACATCCTCGGATATTTGGGCTATTAAGACCACAAACAGTTTAGAAAGACCTCGATATATAATTATCTGTTTCCAAAGTACTGAAATGTCTGAAAATAGGGGTATGGATGTTACACAATTTAAGCATGCAGATATATGTAATATCAGACTCTACTTAAATTCAGAAGTGTACCCATATGAACGTTGGAATTTAGATTTTGGGAAGAAATTAGATTCCGCAGCTTACTATGCTTATGAAAACTTCCGCCACAGCTTCTATGATAAATATAAATACGAGCCAATGATGAATATTGAAGAGTTTAGAAATAATCCACTGTTTGTTATTGATTGCTCTCAACAACAAGATGCTATGAAATCATCCACTGTAGACATAAAATTAGAATTTGAAACCCGAAAGAAGAGCTTCCCTGAAAACACACGAGTTTATGCATTAATACTACACGATGCTTATTTAACATATAATGCTCTGGATGGTTCTGTTTACAACGGATTTAGATAGATGTTTCCATGTTTAATATATACCTACATATTTTTTTATTTTTTCTATGTATATCCTAATATATTTTTAAGTTTGTGTTAATCTTCTTTTGTAAACTTTATAGTGATTTAAAAATAAAGTATTGTGCTCACTGATTTGTTTTATTCTTGTAATACCAACTAACAAATAAATAAAAAAAAACAACAATATTTATTTTTTAACATTTATTTTATCACTATATATGTACATAAATGAAAAAAAAAATACAATAATTCAAATAACTAGTAATCCAGTTCATCATCATCATCACATTCACTGTATGGATTTTTTCGCACCAATTGATATTTCTCAATTATCTCATCTGGTAAATAATCCCAAAGATTGGAAACAAGGAATTGTTTAAGTTCTGTTTTTATCATGGCCTCACAGAATTGATCTAATTGTAAATCACCATCACAATATTTACCACACAGTGTTGAACCCATTTCAAACTTCTCACACTCATCTTCTAGTTCTTTTACTTTATCATCAAAACAACAGTAATTCATATCATAGTTGGATGCATGGAGACGATCAAATGCCAGGCAACTTAATTCACTTCCAAGTCTATCAACGGCTGAATGAATATCGGTAGCTTCGGTCCAATTTTCTCTAGAATAGTGCATCCACATCGTGAAATAATTTTTCTATAACAAATAATATCAATAAGTATTTATCATATTTTCAATATGTTTATTAAATAACTACCATCGCTGTCGACTACAAACAACAACCTTATATGAGCTAGTCTAAAATAGCATGTATAAATTACGTTGTATGTGATCAGAATAATAAGAATTATAAATACATAATAACTACGACTAGATACTTTTTAAATAAATTATTCAATAATTCCAAATTTCAACAATGCCCTAGATTTAGCATTTTTAAAAGCTGACACACTTTGACCTAAATAAGTTAATGAATACATATTGTGCGGTGTAGTCATTTTATTCAATGTTTCTTCAGATAAATGCCGCAGAACCCCCTGTGGCAAAAAGCATTTAAAGTGACTGTTAGACTTTTTATCAAACAATACAGCCAAAATACTTCGCCCATACCTCGTATTCACAACCAACAATTTATTTATTGGATAAGGACTATCAACATCTAGCGATGAAATTGACTTTACAATAATATTATCAAAGTCACCATTAATCATACTATTAATTTTATTTAAATCAACCACTGTTAAAGACATTGCACGGAATTTAAATATCCAGTCGGTAGTTGTTGTAGCGAATATATCTATTATGCTCACTTGAAATAATTACGATCACACCACATGTAATTTCACAATACTATACACTAACTCCTCGGTTGGCTGCTGAAGTGGGTTCTGGCCATTGATTAAATAAAAGCTCTGCTGTTATATACACACATATTATGCTAATCGCCACCACAAAGTGGTATGGGGAGACTGAGGATCGGCTATACTATCTTTACGGGGGGTTTGTGCCGCTGCCTCATGCATATAGTCTGACCATCACCATGCTGTTTTAACATTCAACTTCTAAAGGTATAACCAGGAGCAACAATAATCCCGCAATGCTAACTGCATTAATATGTACACACATCTAATTACTTATATATACAGTTGTAATTAGAAGTTTATTATCGCACCACCTGCGCAATAAAAAATATATACATATCATATTTATGACTGCAATTGTAACAGCATTTATGCGCAATTGCATGCACTACACCATACGCGTACTTTACAATTGTATATAGGGGTAATGCTTGATAATACATACATACATTACAGCTGCAATACAACTCCAATTCAACTCCAATTCAACTCCAAAACAACTCCAATGCAACACCATTTAAGCGCAATTGTATACATTACATCATACATGTACTGTACAATTACACATACATGTACTGTACAATTACACATAGGGTAATGAATGCCACATACATACGTACACACATTATAATTACCATAACAATTGTAATCGCTAATTACCATATCAATTGTAAATGCTAATTACATCCTCAAAGAGGAGTTGGGAGATCCAGGTTCGGTCTAACTACCCTACTAACCTCGATATGCATCCAATCACATTTGCCATTTTTCGAAAAACGCTGCGTTTTTCGAAAAATTTTAAGAGACAAAAAGTTTTTAAATTCCTGGAGTTTCTAAGAGGCTACTAATTTTTAAAAATTAAATATGCAACTAAAGTGTCTTGTGGGGGCCCCTTGCCAAAAAGCTTATCAGCATCGCATTCTACATGTCATAAAATCCCTGTGCACCAAATTTGTGCTATATAGCTCTGAGATATAAAAATAATTAAATTTTTAGGGGCTTGTTTCAGGGGGCTATATCTCCGAAAGGGGGCCGCACTTATCAAAAGTAAAAAATACGGGTCCCTTAAATTTCTCTTAAGAATTTCTGACCAAATTTTGTTGCATTTATTTCAGGACACCCGGTATAATAAAATTGCTGTGCATAACACAATTATTGTCTTATCGAAAAAATATTGTTTGTATGTCGAACGCGAAATGTTTTTGTATTTTCGAATGGATATTCCCTTCTTGAATGTAAAAGTACCATTTTGCGTTCTAGATAAAAAAATAAGTTAACCCTTGGGTGATTTTATTGTTCGAAGGAAGAGGCTGAATCAGCCTTTTTAAAGCAAAATAAATAAAATGTGATCGATGTCTAGAATTTTGCATTGTCCTTTATTACAGTTACGATAGTTAAAATACCTCTTGAGCGAATGTGAGTATCAATTATCTAACAATTTCAGCATTTCTTTAATATAATTAAATTACGACATACATGATATACTAATATCTTTAGTTATTAAAAAATATCCCCTTAATTAAGCACAAAGATTAATGTTATTTTCTTCCAGCATTGTGTTGGGATAATAATAAGAGCTGAATAAGTTTAAGTGCCGTTTATGTCCGTAATTCTATATAATTCGTTAATTACATATCCTTAAACCAATGCAATTATACTGATCTATAATTTTGTTTCAGGTAAGAGGAACGACCGTCTCCTTTTTCGTAGGTACGTAATAATACAATAACCAGTTTTTTAACTGCCTTTGGCGTCTAGCTATTTTATATAATAATATAAAAAAACAATTAAACTAAAAAGAACTAATTGTTCTATTCATTGTATAATTATTATTCTATTATTTTCTGTATTTCGTGAAGTGCGTAGATTTTTGAGAACAAAAACGACTTGATTTTTACCTGTATTCAAATTTGTCTCGTATGACCGCTTATAGAGAGCATTAAACTTGCTAGCACCAGTTTTTGTCTATATTATGCATTTGCTTCAAGTAAATCATATATGTACAATGTATTACAATAATAATGGCACTCTTTAAAGCGAATTTGGCGACTTATTTTGAACTGCTGACATATTCATAATGGAATATACGCCGCCGAGCGCCGTATTCTTGATAGTGTTTTCTACAAATACAGGTAATTATAGAGACATTTAAGAACTGAATAATATAGAGTTTAGCAAATAACAGGAATGTTATCTCGTGCCACCTGCGGATATTCAAAGGTACTTACCGAAGTGAAACGAATATACTATGACTTAAGTAGTACATATATTGTAAGAGGTAATGGGGGAAAATAAGAGTTATCGGAATCATCTATCAAAAAATGTCCAAACTTATTTATAAAGCAAAAATTTTTTTTTTTTTCAAATCTATTACATACATAAATCCTTATTTATTGCTTTCACTGGCTTTCAAAGTCAAAGTCAAAGGTGTCAAACGTAATAACAGGTCACCACGTTGACACGTGTATCAGTTTACGCTGCTTTGAAAGAAAAAAAATATTTACAAAATGTAGATTATTATTAATGATTTAATGAAAAACACGATATGATAGCACAGGGAGGCAGCACCTACATTACTAATATTTATTTCCAGGATTTGGAGAGATTATAAAAATGTTATATCATTTTCTGTTTTCTTACTTGTTTAAATTAAAACCTGCCATTGATAAGATTTTTGTACTTGCTGTGGACCTCTCCTTCCTTCAACGGTTCTTTTTGTTTAAAGCGAGGTACCTACTTGGTCCGACCGTCATGACCGTCGATTGCTTACGTCGGGAAAAATCACAAAGGATAAAAAAATACAGCAAATATTGCAGGCTGCAATAAATTAGGTAATTTATTTGTGTGTAACTTTTTATTATTTTTGTATTTCATGTGATAATTTGCCGATTGTTTTATTTTTTTATTTTGACTGGTGTACCCTCGGGTGTACCCAACTAACTAGCAAGTGTTCTATAAGAAAAATACACGTAAATGTACACAAATACATAAAACACTGCCACATGTTTACCTCCAATGCATTAAACAGTTGTTCAATGTGGTTCAAAAAGTATTCAGCGTAATATTGTGTATACTCGAAAAACATCTTTGGTATTACGCTGCCACACGATAATATGCACTGTCAGCACCTTATTTGAATATGACATGTTTGTAAATACACTAAAAAATGAGCGAATAATTAAATTTGCAAAAAGCTGTACTGAATTTTTAAACTTCTTCTGTTGTTGGGGAATTAATTTCTGTTAATACTAGTAATAGCAACAATATTAACAGTAATCGTCGTTGCATGAAATAATTAGTAATATTTTAAACTATAACATCCCAAGATGTTTACTGTGTTCTGTAAAAATGTTTCTTAGACCCTTAGATATAACTAAGCTTTGCATGTTCTTTGAGGTTTGGAGAGTATAGCAATGCAGTATTCTAGGTTATGTTATTTTAGAACATTGTGACTAATTTCAAACGTTTTATAGTAATTAAATAAAGTATTTTATGTCGATATGTTAGTGTTATGACGAATTTGCAAGGAGTGAAAATGTAGGTTTGGTAGTGTGCAACGAAAGAACGTAGAACGAATACTAAATATTGCAGCTAACCGGATTAACTGTTATCAATCAGGTACTCAGATGTTATTATTATTAATAAAAATGTTTATTTTTGTCGTTTCTGCACTTGACAACGCTGCTAAAAACGACCGCACGGTAGTTGACATATCTAGGCATCTCGGACGATGATTGACTACGCCACAGTATAGTAAGCAATCAGTACGGAATCTTAGACAATTTATGAATGAAATACGTCTGGCAGTTTTTAAATACTCCCACTCTAGAAAAAGTCGCCAAGAATATGGCGGATCTCACAGAACAGAAAAAATAGCTAATAATTTGGCGTAAACATAACCAAAGTTGTTTTGTAGTTTTAATATAATCCAGTCAAAAATTCAAAAAACCTAACTGACATACAGAAATTTATAGTAACAACTGTCAGTCGCCAACAAGATGGCGGATTTTTGGAAGACGCGGGAAAGCTGAGGTTCCCTACTGATTGCTTAGTATACTGTGGACTACGCGCTGTCTATTGTCATAATAATAACACTCTTTAAAACAAGTTTGCTGACTTGTTTTAAACTGCTGGCGTATTTCTAATGACATCTACTTTCAACTGTTGGTATAAGCTCTGAATTGTTCTACTCGCCAACAGGGTTGGGTTTGCTATTACAATCGTAACAGATCTATTACAATTCATACATTGTCATTACGCTATTACGACAAACCAGAAATTATGCTAGATCTATTACAAACTAAAGAAAACAGGTAAATTCTATTACACTTTTCCGGTTTTCTAATTTTAGTAATAAAGAGTACAGGCTGTTAATCATTGAAACGTGATTGACAAATAATCCTTTTCTATGATCCCTCTGCAAATCTGTCAATAGTCGGTGATTTGCACCCTATTCTTTTGTCTGTGGTCTGTAGCCTGGGTCTGTGACTCCCATGTTTTTTTCATGTGATGACTGAAACACAGAGGACCTTCCTCTGTGACTAAAATGTTGAATTTGGCATTCTGTGCTGTGATTTTGGCAGCTAATCTGTAATAGCATGATACTTTTGCCAGAGCTTAAGTAACAATCAGCTCACAGACTCTACGGCGGCACCTTTGAAGTATTAAAACCTGAAAATTTGTCCTTGAAGCTTGTTGTCTCTCTCTCTTTGGGATACAAGTCAGGACCGGATTAAAAATAGTTGTCCCAATTTAGAAAGTGTCATACTAAATATAAATTTGTTTTACTTGAAATTGTTTAAAAATAAAATAACATAACAGTATAAAATACAAGAAAATCAACAAACCACAAAATACAGCATTCGTGCGCCAATAACGCAGTCGTTGACGGTATGGCTATAAGGGCATATTTTACAACCACACGTCCCTGCCGCTATTTATCCCAAAATATGCGCGAAGATCTGCGCGAGACGTTCCCGCTCATACGAGTCTGTGAGCTGATTGTTATTTAAGCTGTGCTTTTGCATTACAGGAAGATATAGAAACATTAACATTTTAATATCAATGTTAATCTGTGTTGCGCAGCATTTACATTTTTTATATATTATATTATCATTGTTATATATTATCTATATAAATGATTGTTATTGTTATTACTGACTTTTCAAGAAAAAGTTTTCCCAAAGACTGCGATGTTGATTTTTTATTATTAAACAAATATGTTTTTGTTATTTTCTTATAAATTTAAAATAAATGTAAATATTTTGTTCGGTTTAAAATGTAAAAACTGTTATGTGTTTTGTGATAGAAATCAAATTAATGAACATTAAACTCATACACCAGAGACCATAGACAAAATATAAACCATAGAAACCCCTAAAATGAAACCATTAAAATTAAATTTATTTGCAGAAACTGCAGTAAAAAAAATCTATTACCAATCTATTACATTTTGCATGGAGATGTCATTACAAATCTATTGTAGTTCTGTCCCAACCCTGCTCGCCAATACAGATCTAACGAAAAGTTTACAAAAATTGTTTTGAGGGGGTGTCATTATTATTGCAATAACTTGTACGTCTGTATCTCGATTAAGTCGAGTAAATATTGAACCAGCGGTACAGTTACAATCCCAAAGGTAGAATAAATCTTTGCCTGCCGCATGTCCGTACGATTTCCGTAATAATAATAGTTTTCTGGTTCAGACGAGCTCCAGACCTCGCTTTGGAACATTTGCATTTTGCAATTACATTGAAACTGATGAGGAAGTGCCTTTCTAACTGTGTGTGTGTATTTGAAGTTGTATTTTGTATATTCGGGCGATATTTAGTGTTATTACCTTTTTCTATGATAAAATGCAGTGTTCCGTTTTGAATCTGCTTTATTTATTTCCTTTTAATGAGAGGTTGACTTCGGAAAATGTGAATCTTGTACTTAATCAAAATATGTTGCATGGTTAAAATCAGTAATATAAGAAAATTTAGCAGGCTCCTTTATTTTCTTGATTTTATTAGTTTCGTGCATATAGATATTATAGCGGATAATAGTTCATGAAAGAACACACACATTGCTCGACACTGTGATATCTTGATTAGGAAATTGTTATGCTTCAATTTAAAAGGTCGGAAGATTTTTTTTCGATTTTCTGTCTCTTAGGTTTTTCCAATCCGTAGTTAAAATGAATAACATTATGACTGAATCACCCTGTATTCTTGCTTTTATAATGTTTTTTCTCTCAGTGTCGGTATCCTTATTTAACAAATAATAACTGAAGTCATTGCATTTAAGAAAAATATATTTACTTCTACACAAACATCCAAATTTTTTGTATATCTTATAATTGATATACCCTAAATTATAACTTACTGACGTTTCGGTCTTTTTACTGACAGCTTTATCGGTAACTAATAAAAGTTTATTCTCGCCTTCAGCCTAGATCTAAGGCAATTTTTTTCAAACACTATATTTTGAGTATATTATCTTATTATTATTACTTAATTAACTTAACTGGACAATTAGATTATGTCTAACCATAAAATGTATCAATCATCTAATTTGTTAACCTAGTCCCAACCTAACTACTAATAAATGGGGAAAATAGTGGTCCTAAATCGTTTGAATTGTTTTGAAATCATCTCTTAGCAACGTTGAGTGAAGCATTCACTCCACAGACAAGGTAATAGTTCCCTTGTTTATGATTGACTCAACGCGAGCATATCAGAAAGGCATAAATTAAGAAAAAACAATTATTCTACAACTAGTTTTACCCTATTTATTTATACACATAAATCTTACGTTACACTTATTTTATTGCATTTTTTCAGAACAAGTAGACGGCGAGGTATAAATACACATGATGTATTCTTGTAACAGTTATAGCATTAATAAAACAAGATCAGTTTGTGTAATTGTCGATATTAAACCTCGAGTAATTGGCACATGTATATTAACATTTGAATTTATTTTTCATAATAGTTTATTACTTTTTCTGTAATACAAAAGTAGCTCAAGTTTTTTTTTATTTTCTTCAATCTCTTTTGTCAAATTTTTCAGAATACGCTGACATTTTTTAATACTGATATGTTTAAATAAATTTCAGCAATTGTATTTATATTTTTGCCTTAAATCAACTTAACGGGTTATTTGTTCCAAATTGGTTTGAGTGAAAAAACATTTTCTTTAAATTTAGCATATTTAGCGTTTAATCGCCAAAAAAAAAGATAATTTTTCAGCAAATTTTCTATTAGATTTCTTCAAGTATTTCAGCTTGATTTATTTGTATTATTTCTTAAGCTCGCGTTACTTTAAAGACGCTTAATCTGATTTAATTTAACACAGAAAAACCTTGCCCAAGTTCAAAGCGGGATAGTACCAAGAAGCACTGACGTCACGCTCTTGGGCGTTAATTACTGTAGTTACTGTAATGTACTAAATATTCACTCTCCTTTAACTAATGGTGTGTACTCTATTTTTATTGAAAGGAAATATAAATTTGACTACAACTGAAAAAAGATAAAGAACTACAAACAATAAATTACAATTTAATCATATTAATATAATTCCGTTTACAATACAATTAACGGGAGTGCTTATAAAAGTATTAGAGCAGAATTTGTCCTATTCATTTTCTACTTGCAGGACTACTTTTTGTAACTTCAGTAACACTAGCATTTTTGGAAAATTCTACAGAAGATCCGGAGCACCTACTTGTTGAATGGTGCCAATATTTATTTTGCTATTTCCTTTGTTGGACACTGAATTTTCAATGTAGCCTTCAGCAACAGTGATTGATTTCCAACTACCATGGTGCTTAATATTAGTTATACCTGCTCCATCGTCGGCTAATAGTGAAAGTAGTGGAAGAACACCGAAAACAATGGTATATTTCTATGGGTTTGATAATTTAACATACGGTACGAAATATGACCCAACGTATTTTTTCCAACCATTTGCTTGGAGCATTTATTATTGTTATAATATACAACGTCAATGCTCAGTACCCGGTTGACGAAGAGACAAATTTCTTTTGTACATATCCAAATATCTTGGTGACAGATCATCAATTTATACTAAATATGCATTGTTTTATCTAAATCCTGAATATCATCTATTGTTATGTTACATAACTCTTCTCTACGACAAGTATGTACATTTTATTTTGTGTACATTTATGTACATTTATTGTATTTTTTGTCGGTCAGTAGTCGCGCGGTTTAAGGCGTCAATACTTGAATCGAGGTGACAAAATCGGAGTTGGTTCGCGCCCAGCTGCCGGTAGACCGTATATAAGCTATATTCGTGGAGAGGATTGGCACACTCTCTGCGGATATGGTAGTGGTAGGGTGGAATAATGTTGGCTTGGGTCAATGTGAGAGATTGATACCGGTTGATATTTGACTACCCCCCTAATTAATGAGGTTTTCCAGGTTTCCCTCATTCCTGCACTGAATGGTGGTTAGGGCCTATCAACATAAGTCGTTCCTGGGCGAAATGCGGCCTGCTTAATAATAATATGCCGCCCCCTCTCCCGCACAAGTCTCCGACTTCTGGGCTAATCCCTGTAATTAGAATGAGGGGTAGATATATTATAATAATAATAATATAATAATATATTATTATTATTATTATTTATATTATTATTATTATTATAATGCCTATGTTATGATGTAAAAGTAAGGTTTGTTATAATTTATTTTTGATTTTCTCGGCAACAGATTTTCTTTTGCTTCCTCCGCCACTTTAAAAATTCCAGGAGGTGTATCCGAATGTCTTCTGTACTACTATCACTACTGAAATCCATATTTTACCAACACATGAGAACGTACATGAAAACCGCTTTTGTTGATATTATTGCTAGGCATCCTTCACAACTGTCAATTCGGCCCCAACAAAAATTACGTGATTTTACTTATCCACAAAAACATAATATGCTGGATAGCAAATTTATAAGTTTGTTAAATACCGGCCGTATACAGGGTTAACTATGACTAAGTACAAAAATTTAACCACGTGCTCAGGAGGCCTAAAAGACAATAAAAAATTATTCCAGAATTTTAGCTCGATATTTAAAAATGGGGCAAAACCCTTTTTCCTACGGAAAGTCGGCGCCTATGCTAAGAATCGACTGAGATGGCTTAGACCCATAGATAAAACTTACAGCTGTCAACAATATCTACTACCATCGTCGTTTTTTGCAGCATTTCTAAATGTAGAAACGAAAATTAACATTCTAATAGTAATAATACCTGATAGATAGGTAACAGTTAATCCACTTAGCTCCAGTATTTTGCATTAGTTTTCCATTATTTCTTTATAAACTGGTATAACTGCATATTCGCTCATTACAGCCACTCACTACCGATAAAAGACACTTCCCGTAGGTACAATTAGATAGATTAGATTCCTATTTATTATAACAAAATCGAACGAAAGGAATAAGAGACGTTTAACCGCGGCAGTTTTGTCCCATAACCTAGAAAACCAAACCGGCGAACTATATTGTAGGAAATTATCTGCACCCAATACAAATATCTTTATTTAATAACTATGAAACGTTTAAAAATTAAAATAAGGCACTAAAAACTGCAGAAGAACACAAAATTACAACGTAAACACAGGAATTCAATTATGACATGACAGGACACTAGACACTGACTAATGCACATTGTTATGTGGACTAATGAGCGACTGTTTCATGCTTGTAGAGTATGCAAGCAACAAGCATTTGCGGCGTTAAATAAGGATTTAAAATAATATATAAAAAATTTTTTTGGCTTTATAAATAAGTTTTGTATTTTTTTGAGGTGTGATTCCGTTAATTCTTAATTTCCTATCCCTCTTAAAATATTTGTACTAAGTCATAGTTAACCCTGTATAAGCTTCATTTTTACATTATTCTCTATGTAGGTAGAACAACTATATCTACATATTTTCAAGACGTTCTCTAATTTCCTAAAAAAGAACTGAAAAATGTAACAAATAATTTAAACAAATTACTGCCGAAACTTTTTGTGAATATACTCACAGCAATAAGAGTTTTATTAAAAATTATTACGTTGACTGGAACGTTTAAGAATATATGGAATAAATAATAAAACTTTATACGAATGACGATTGACTGAGCAGATAGCAGTAAACATCGTATTTTTCTTCCGTAATATCCTCTCATAAAGAGAACCCATCTTTCATTTCACGTCAGTCTCTGTCATTTATGTAACAAGTTGGCATCCTTCCGTCTGGTAGTTTAATAAAATCGTGAAATATTTTTTATCCAGTTCAAAACTTTTCCAGGTCAGTTATTCTGTTTATATGTAGTCCATGCCCCAACGGGCATCGCGCTTAACTTAATTCCAATTTATTTTCAGAAGTTTTGTTTGTCACATACCTATATAGGGATTGAAGTCGATATAAAAAATGCTGGATTATTTCATTTTTGTTAAACTTTTCCTTTCGAATAATTTATCGTCACATAAATATGAAACTGAATTACAATTTACCTGCTGTAATTCAAACAGCATTTCTGTCCAACTAGACATATATTTTATTTTCGAGACCTGGTAAATCGTCGTACTGTTTACTGTTGTTCAATTATTGTTGTTCAATATTTAGGTAAAACATTTTTTATAATGCGCCATGCTGAACAACTTTGAAATTGATTTTAAACATAGAGCTTGTAGGGAGCATACCGTCCCCAAGCCCTCGAGTTCATATTATGAAAGATTAGAAAATACGCAGGATCACAAAATTAAAGGATAATCATTTTTGTCTCTTGATTTAAATTTTGAATAATTTGAAAACTGACCGGCCGACTTTAAATTATTATTTTTTAATTATCGTCCTTAATTTTTTAAATTATTAATAGCACAATATTTTATTGCAATTTAGGGTATATACAAGGTGAAATAGAATAGAGCATGTTTATTCTAAGGATTTCTTTATTTGAAGCATCTCTGCTAAATCGCAGCAACCGTGCTTTATTATTTAATCTGTTTCCAAGGTCCCTAAACAGATGAGGTTGTCTACAAACTGCTGATTCCCTTCGCTCCGTCCGCCCACAAACCTGCGAGTGACGTCATTGGTATTTGAATCGAAAATGTAAATATTGCTTGCTAATAAAGTGTGGTTTTTATTTGTGTTTTTTAGAAGTATCCCAGTGTCCCGTGTTGTTCTGGTATTTGTTACTGTTACGTTTTGGTTGTTATTATTAAAAACGTAAAATATTTAGAAACACTTTGTGTGGGGTAGAGGAATCGTATTAGTATCGTAGATTTTAAAGTTTTCAAATAGTAGATAGAAACACGTACAATTTTTGTAAATCAAATAGTATGCAAGTAGGTGCTATTAAAGGTAAGTTATTACAGTGTTGATATCAAATGTCAAATTCAAAATATTAACACTAGAATAACCACACTGCAGTTTTGGATTGAAATTTAGCTGATTCAACAGACAACAGACGATGTTTGAAGTACACTTACCTATTAGGTGGCAGCTGTCAAGCTGACATTTTCTGTTATATTGACAGAATTAAGGTTTACCTACGAAGCTCTAGAAGGACTATGTCTACAATTTTTTTTAATTCAGACTCTTATCTCTGAATTCAGACTTTAATGTTGAAATTCAGACTTTAAACTCTGAATTCATACTTTACACTGCCAACGAAATTATTAGACGAATCACCCAGAGCTTTCTAGATATACGGTGTGGAAGAAAAGTATGGAATAAATTCATTTTTTCTAAAACAACGAAGTTTCATGAAATTTACGTCGATTTTGCTTTTTGAAAAGACTCTTTTTTCTATACCAACGCATTTCCGACGTTCATTTGTTTTCGCGTGATGACGTCATCGGATGTTTTTTTAAATAAGACCCCTATATTTTTTCATCGGATTCTTGTATAATTTCAACACTTTATTCCTTAAACTTTCCGATAAAAAAATAACCGATCCAATAAAATCGTCTTGAAAAAAATGTAAATATTCCCATTTGTGTCTGTCATGGGCTAGTTGAGAGTAAAATGAATATAGTGAATTCATCGGCAGTATCACAAAATAAGGACTCTTCATTTTTATAACAATTTAACAATAAGTACCTAATTAATTAATTAATTATTAATTACATTCTGGTTGCCTCAATCGTATTTGACCCCTAATTTATTATTTTGTTTTATTAGATTGCATGTTAGAATATTACATCTTTTGATAGCAAAAACAACAAATTAAATCAAATCACCTCAGAAACTGTTTCTGGCAGCTAAACAAAATCTAATCAGAATTGACATCTGTCAACTGCAGCGTTTATTGGATCAGTTATTTTTTCTCTCGGAAAGTTGGAGGAATAAAGTGTTGAAATTATAAAATTTTTAATTCAGCAAGTTAAGCTCTACAAGAATCCGATGAAAAAATATAGGGGTTCTATTTAAAAAAATATCCGATGACGTCATCACGCGAAAACCAATGAACGTCGGAAATGCGAAATAATTGTTGTATTTCTTTAATTTTATGGGATAATCTTCTAATAAAATAGTAATGTTACATATTGACGTCTTCGTAATTTTATTCTCCATCTGCTACTATCAAGATCCAAATGAATGTTGCATAATGAAAACTACTGCCTAGAAATTTTCCTTCGATGAAAACCGATTTTTCGTATATTTGTATCAAATTTCAGCTCGTTCTTTTAAGAAATAATGAGTTAGATGACATTTTCTAAAGTCGCTACCTTCCGATATTTTTCACAATATTTCAATAACGGTAGCAGATATCTTGGATCTGTTCGATTTATCTTAATGACTATACACATCTTTTTCTAATTTGACCCTGTATATTTTACGATTTTCGAGATACCAATGGTGAGCCATGAAAAACTGACCACCCTGTATAGACGCTTTCTTTGGAGACCCTGTATTGTTCAATGACACGACGCGACGAGCTAAGTCGCTCTGTCATCCTAACAACTTACCAGTTCTGTATTGTAATGAAGTGATTATACGTTTTTATATTTACATGGGCCATCATGTGTAATTTTAAATAACTGTTTATAAGTAATTTTTTGCTTCACCGTTCATTGAAGCCGGTTTAAATGTTAATCTTCCATTACGATCTTGTGTTACCAGTCACATTACAGACACCTACAGTATGGTTGCCGAAATATATATATTTTTTGAGTAATTGGGTATATTTAAAATAATTTTTTCTCTTCATTTAATTATCTGAAAATTGAACTGTTTAATGATGTGTGATGATACATTTTTTATTTAAGATGGGTTGGGATTTATATTATGCAGCTTTTCTTTAACACATAAAAGTTCAATAATTAATTGGTTGCCGTTTCTTAAATATTTTAATGAAGATATAACGAATTATTCATTTGTTCGTATGTAAGTCGTCTGAAATCGTCGCAACTACACACAACGTGAAAGTCTTGGGCCCCCACTTATTCTTGTTAAAGAAATCTTTTTGTCAGAAAATCCAAATAAAAGTATATTGTTTTTTAACCTTTTTTTGTGAAAAGATGTTCGATTAACTGAGTACTTGGAAAATTATAAACCAGCAAATGTGTGACATTTTTGACAAGATTTATTAAATCAAAAAGAAGTAACAAAGCAAGTTCTCTACTTGACTAATAGTCGGTATGACATCCACCACATATTCACATATTGGCACGTCTGTGCATTGAGATAATCAAGCGGTTGACGATCTCTTGCGGAATATTGTTTCATTCCTCGCCTGCCGCCACGACTAACTCATCTGCAGTCTAAGGTGGAGGAATATGATTATAAATAGCTCTAGCAACTAAATTCAATAGGATTCATGTCAGGAGAGTTGACTGGCCAATCTAATCTATTGAAATGTTCTGCTTAGAGTGTCTCTTGAACCATTCTTCGCGATGTGGTTGTCGACCATAAACACAAAATTTTCACCTAATTCATTACGTAGGGGATAGTTAATGGGCATACTAACTTGTTCGATGTAAATTTGATTGGTCATATTTTGTGGTTTACGTTGGCGTAAAAGCCAACCCCTATGCTCTCGCGCCCACTGGAGACGGGCAGCGCTATGCCTTGGAAGTGGAGTGGGGACCCGTAATGGTCTTCTAGCACGTAAATTTGCGTTGTAGAATCGTCTTCGAATAGTAGGTGTCGATATAACACGGCAAAACGTATCTTGACAGTGTGAAATATAATCTAACTGTGACGGCGGAATTGATCTGCTTATATAGATTTTTAGAGTTCTCGAAGTTTCTGCGATCTCGAGAACGTATCGAGAAACAAATAGAATATAGCCTGGAATATTCCGGAAAACGTCAAAATAAAGGCATCACAAAAAAATTATGAATTCTAACATAAACAGAAACGTAATTTATAAACTAACGAGGTAGGTGAGCTTCAATTATAAATTCTAACGTAAACAGGAACATAATTAACAAACTAAAAAAGGTAGGTGAGCTTTCGTAACAATATGTTTCTAAATTTATTATTCATTAAATTATCCTGCCGAATTACACTCGATGATTGATACCTGGTAAATTTGTGTTGTTTAAAATTCTAAACTGTTTCCTTTAGCAATTTGACTCGCAAAACTGTCAACCTAAAAGCGCTCCGCTAATTGCAACTCTGTTTCTCAACAACCCAAATTTACCCGGTAAAATACAAACCTTTTGTGCAATAATTATAAGTGATAAAAGGCTAGATATTGCTGACAGCTATGAAATATTCGCTAGCTACAGCTTGCGCTTTTCTGTTCGCCTTAGTGTGCGTTATAAAACCATCCTTACTTAAATAAACTTGTCCAGTCCTGTTTTAGTTCGACTCGCGCACTTAAATCAAATGACGAGCAGCAACATGTGCGTTATATATGTAGGACATGCATATATATTTTTTGTCTTCCAAAGCAAGGAAGTGTTGAAAGATTACAGAGACCTCGGCAAAATTACATCCCTTTTTACAAAGAAATAGTTCGTTATTATAAATTTGTGGTATTTTCTTCAACTAGTCATGGATCATAAACTTCTTTGATGGTTGTCTCGTGGAAGATGTACTAATTGTATACTGTTTTATTTTAGTCAGTAAAATGAGGGCTATTCTAGAATAATTATTATACCAGGTGTTTATTATTACATACGACGTCAAATGTCTTGGACTCACCCTCATTCTTGTTAAAGAAATCTTTTTGTCAGGAAAACCAAATACATTTATAAAAGTATATTGTCTCCTGAATCTTTTTTTTTGCAAAACGAATATGTTCGATAAACTGAGTACTTAGAAAATTAAAAGCCAGCAATTGTGTGACATTTTTGACAAAATTTATTATATCAAAAAGAAGTAACAAAGCAAGTTCTCTACTTGATTAATAGTTGGTATGACCTCCACCACGTTCCAATAGCTATTGACACGCCTGTGCATTGAGATAATCAAGCGGTTAGCGATCTCTTGCGGAATATTGTTCCATTCCTCTTCTGCCTCCACGACTAACTCATATGCAGTATGAGGTGGAAGAATATGATTATGAATGGCTCTAGCAACGAAATCCCACATGTTTTCAATATGATTAATGTCAGGAGAGTCGACTGGCCAATCTAATCTATCGACATGTCCCGCTCTTGAACCCTTTTTGCTAGATGTGGTCGAGCGTTGTCGTCCATAAACACAAAACTTTCACCTTATTCATTACGTAGGGGGTAGATAATGGGTGTAATAACTTGTTCGATGTAATGTTGACTGGTCATATTCTGTGGTATGCGAATTAATGGGGTGCGGCAGTTGAACATTATTCCACCCCAAAACATTACGGTACCCCCTTCATACGGAGCAACTTCACGGGGAATGTGAAGTCGCTGTTGACGTCCTGGTTCTCTCCAGACTCTTTGTCGATTGTGATCAGTAACCAGCCCCATTCTGGTTTCGTTTGTAAATAAAACCCACTGCTACTGGCGTAAAAGCCAACCGCTATGCTCTCGCACCCACTGGAGACAGGCACCACGATGCTTTGGAAGTAGAGTGGGAACCCGTATGGTCTTCTAGGACATAAATTTGCGTTGTGGAGTCTTCGAATAGTAGGTGTCGATATTTCACGGCAAAACGTACCTTCAAAGTGGACCTTGAGACCTGAAGCTGAAGATGTGCGGTGTCTACGGGCATATTGCGCCAAATACCGATCCTGCCTTTCATTAGATACTCGAGGACGTCCACTACGTGCTCTGTTTTTCACTGTATCAAATTCTTCATATCTGTGTACTATTCGTACAACAGATGATTTAGGAATGCCTAACATGTTCGATATCTGATGATTAGAATGTCCTTCATCATGTAAAGCAGTCATTCTTGCTCGGGTAAACGCAGAAATTTCATGTTCTGGCATATAATGTACAATAATTCCAAGGAACACTTGGCAGAATACACTGCCAAAGTAACCAGATTTGTAAAAAGATTGGTAATAAAGTAAAGGTTCATGGTCTGCAATTTTTGTTGTGTTTTTTGTTCTCTAAGTACATGTACTTTTTTACCACATTAATAAAGACCACTAGGTTTCAAATCATTTTGACGTTGTGTATATATTAGAGTATTTTAAAATAAGTGCTACAACTTTTTGCGCCCGTTTTGTGCAATTTAATTTGCAGTGTATCCCAGAAATGAGAATGTAAACTATTTATTTGCGTATACCTGTCAAAAATTTTGGCCCAACGAGTGTGGTGGCAAGTCTGTTCCTGACTTCTCTGACAGTGTAAAACATCTGCTGTAGTATGGTTTTATGAGTCTTTATATACACATAAATTATTAAAATTTCATTAAATTATATACCTCGATTTAAAAGTTAGAGCCGAAAAGGTGAATCGATGGGTACCCCTTTTAAGGTTTTTTTTTATGACAAATTAGGGTCATTTTGATCTCCCCTATACACTCCCGAGAGTATGCCATATACCAGACAGCCTGTAAGCATATTACTCCTTAATAGAGCTCCTCTGTGTAGCATGTTCAAATTAAGTAGCATATATTAGCAAACCTTTTTCTAATTTTGCAAAATCTTTATTTCTTCATTTAAACCAACCTCTACAAGAAAACTTATTTGAGTGAGAAAATAAATAAAAAATACGCTAGTAATTTTGCTCTCAAAACGAAATAATAAAATGACGTCTTCGTGTTTCAAATTATGATATTAGGCAAGAATATTTTGTAAATAGTTTTTATTTTTTCATAGACCGTAGAGCAGCTATATTTGTGGAGAGTATTAGCACTTTCTCTGCGGGTATGGTAGAGTGGAAAAACGTTGGTTTGGATCAATGTGAGAGGTTGATACCGGTTGGCGTTCGACCATCCCCCTAATAAATCAGGTTTTTCTCATTCCTGCACTGGATGGTGGTTAAGTCCTACCAACGTAAGTCGTTCTCGGACCAGAACACGACCTGTAGCTGTAGTAACATGCCGCCCATCTCCCGCACAATTCTCCCGACTTCTGGGATAATCCTCGTGATTAGAATGAGGGGTAGAGATATTATTATTATTGTTATTATTATTATTATTATTACTATTATTATGAAAATTAATCATTCGCAATATATCTTCACCTTTACTTACTTACTTTTACATTTATATAGAATAGTGGAGAATGGTGAAAAATAGAAAATGTAGCTGAATCCGGATTATTAAACAATCAGTGTTAAATCTTCAATATACAGGATGTTACAAATGAATAGGTCACTTACTCTTTGGACCAAAATAATGGAACTTTTCATTAGACTCCACTTTTCATTTTAGAGCTCCATTTTCAAAATAAGAGATAAATTAAAATTTTAAAAATTATAGTCGTTATATACAGGGTGAGTCAGTCATAATGTCATTAATTTTAACCACGTATTCGGAAGGCCTAATAAAGGCAGAAAATCGAAAAAAAAAATTTTTTACTCGACCTTTAAAAAAATAAACAAATCACCCTATAAAAATCGGTAACACGACGCTCCTGGTACGCTCAAACTTTCTGATGTCGCAGCCATATGATAATCTAATTCCGATGGAAAGCATCGTTGCCACATGTTTACATACATAACGTCGTCTAACACTACAGCGTGCGTATTATTCAAATTTGCCACCATTTAGTCGCACTTTCTGCATTTCCCGCATTTCTTTCCCCCCAAATTTAGAGATCACACATCACACCTCACATTTAGAGGGGGGATGGAGAGAATACGAGCAGTAGTTTGTTTATTTCGGTCGTGTATTGGTCGTAAATTCACATCACAATGCCTAATTTTACTAATTTAGAATATGCGGAAATGCTAGTTTTATACGGGAATGTTTACGAAATCCGAATGCCGCTGCTGTCGAATACCGGAGACGTTTCCTAATAGGCTTCACCCAAGTGCGCGAACCTTTGTCCAAGTGTTTCAATGTGTTCGCGATACGGGATGTGTTAAACCGCGCCGAGAACTTGCTGGGCATCCTCAAAATGACTTAAATGTAATAGAGGCTGTTTTAAATTTAGTTGAGGAGGAACCTACAATATCTACAAGAACCATTTCAAGGCGATTGGAGATATCTCAAAGCAAGGTCTGCAGAATATTACGCACAAACTCACTGCACCCGTATCATTTTCAGAAAGTTCAATCTTTAGAACCTGCTGATTTCCCCAGTCGTCTTGAATTTTGCAATTGGTTACAAAATCGACTGCTGACCCAAATTTTATTAATAAAGTGCTATGGACAGATGAGTGTAGCTTTATTCGAAGTGGAATTTTAAATAGGTTAGTACCATATACTACTTAAAAAGCAATAAATTTCTAGGCTAGATGTATGTAATTACTAATTACAAACTGAATAATTATATTATACTTACGACTAATACTACAAATTCATATTCAATTGTAAAACGTAGTGAAAACGTAATATCAAAATTATTAAAAATAAATAACCTAACATTCGAAAACATTTATTTATTATCTACATTTGTCTTTATTAAAAAATAAATCAATATTTAAGGAAAATTCATTCATGTATCTAGATAAAAAAAAGTTAATTTTACTCCTTGTCGTTAAATAACAGTACAAAAACTAGGTAACTAGGTTATTGACCTAGTCTTGGACAGTGTTTTGTCGACAACACAAGGTTTTTTTTATTACTTTGTATTTAAACACGTTTTAAACGTTTTTTTATGTAAAGTACCTAAATGGTTTATTACTCAGTTTATTATTAGATACGTTGGAGTTTTGTAATTTCAATATTAAATACTTTTTAAACAAACCAAGCTAATTTCTTTGCAGTCATAACAGTCACATTTGGTCGGACGAAAATCCACACGCTACTAGTCGGTTTAGCTTTCAGAGGCGATTTGTTCTCAACGTATGGGCAGGAGTTTACGGGAATCATTTGATTGGGCCGTATTTTCTACCGGAGAACCGGAATGGACCGCGTTACTTGCAATTTTTAATAGAATTGATTGGAAAGCGTTCATTGAACATTAACATTTTAAATTATTATTGGCTGAACTGAGCAAGAAATAATATGAGATTCTAAAATAGTCAGTACAATCGTTTATTTATGATGTCTAATGCCTAGGTAGGTAGGTACTAAAAAATATTTCAACTTGGCAACATTGCATCAAGTCTACATCGAGTTGAACTGTCAGCTGTAACCGACCAAGGCTGTGAACGGTCAGTGGCAGTCTGAAAAGGGGGTTTAAATAATGATTTGAAAATATTTTTTCGGCGTAAATATGCATTTAGATTTTTTTAATCGCGTATTCGCATTATACTCATTATTCTATCTCCTCTTAAAATTAATGACATTATGACTGACTCACCCTGTATAGTCGTCACACTTTCTGTGTACTACAACCGTCCTTTTATATGTTCATGCTTTGATATTTTAGATCAAAATTACACAAAAAGTATGCCGACTTAAGATAAAAATGTGTGCCAAATTTCAAACAAATATCTCCGAACTATTTTGAAAATGGAGCTGCAAAATGAAAAGTGGCATAAGAAGAGTTGGACCAAAGAATGTGTGGTTAACGACTTGAATTACTAATTCGTAACACCCCATATATTTCGTGCGTAACATAGATAGGTGTAGAAGCCACAGAACATATTTTAGTTTCGACATATTACATTTGGAAAAATTCAATGGCATTACCAATCACATTTCTTTTAAAATTGATGGCATCTGAAACATTATCAATGGAATATAATTAAGTCATATAACAAATATCTCTTATTTAGCTGAGAACCAACATCATTAATGTATAATCCAAATATCGTCTGTCCATGGATAGAACCCTGTGAAAAACACTTGACGTCTGAGCACAATCAACAGCCAACTTTATCTTCGAAGTATGCGAGTGGACGTGTCTTGCCCCATTCTCCCCTGTATTAATAAGTATCTACCTACTTAATTTGTTTAACAAGCAACTTTCCAGCCATACTCTACTTGAAATTAAGATTCCTTCTAATTATATATTTTATTTTGAAAATGTACACAAAGCTGTTTGATTAATCAACGTCCTCCAGAACCCATTTGCATTAAGGATAAAATAAGGAATACGAATTAAGCAAATCCTTAAGCTTTATTTTAGTCATCCGAGTATAAGGTAAGCTATTTATATCAGTTTAATTAAATTTGGACACTATAGCAGGCATAATTTGAAGCAGTAAGGCCTTTTCTTTATACGAGTATAAAGGGATTTTGCATTGCAGATATATGTTTCTGCTGTTCTGAAAGAGTATAAAGTGTTATTCTTTTCCCCACATACATTGCGTGCCAAATATAAGTACTTCAATACTAAATGTACTACAAAAAATTGTTAGTCGATAGAGTTAAAAATTATAAATTATGGAGATATATAATAATTAAGGAGATTGGCCCAAAAGAGAAGATTTTTATGAATTATTAAGTTTAAAATTTAGCAGCAAGTTTATATAGATTTATGTCCAACATTATTGATGTTTTTTTAATGACTTGACAAACACATTCTCTAGCTATAAATTTAAAAATATAGATGTAGCAATCGAAATGTTAATATGCATAATTATGTAATAAAATATGTCTGTGTTTTTAATAGGTATAATAAAACTAAATCTATATCTCTATTCCAACAGTCCACAAATATATTTTCTAGGCTTTAACATGTAAAATAAGGTGATAATCTCAAAATGTTTTTAGCTACGTTTTGTAAATTGTAATTAATAGGTAGGTAAGTAATCTACTCTGTACGGTCGTTTTCGTGCATTATTTTGGATTACATATTTAGAAATGGGATAAAGAAGCTAATAATTGCAAATAATAACAGTATCAAAAGTCAAGCTCAAAGAAATAAAATTAAACAATACCAAAGAGCATTTTATCATGTCATTTACGTTTTGCGAAAACTATTTCTGCAGTCAAAATATATGTTATTTCAGAGTAATGTGTAGTAATGAAATATCTTTAAGTAGGGAAGCATCGAGTATAATAAATAATAATCTTCTGCAGAGACAGCTAAAGTATGATATTATAAATTGGGAACTAACAAAATTCTTATAAAGAAAATGCCGTACAGTTTTTTCAAAGAATCGTTCATTTGCATGCCATATATGTTTCAGTAAACACTATTAAATGAAAACGATTGTTTTAACGGCGCACGGTACTCGTATAGTGAAAATTTATGTGAAGTGTGATTCAAAGAATTAAAATTCCATTTGCATTTTGCCATGTTCGGCTTATAGTTTACGAATTCATGAAACAAGTCAAGCTATATCCGTATTTTCTAGTATATGTATTCAAACAACCACATTAAACTTGAAATGAGTCTTATGGTACTAGAGATGCTCGAAAAGAAACATGTACTTATTATTTGACCAATATAATGACTTATCTGTGCAGACGATACCAACTAGACGTTATTCACATTAACAGAAATCAAACAAAATACGATAGATATAACTGTGAAATACAAGTGAGAGTGTAGACGCCCTCCATCCAATGATATTCTTCTTTCTGCCTACACTTAATATCGATGGGCGGCTAACCGGTGGTTTGTTGCATTGGTTTGGGTGTGGAATTGATTTGGTGAAGCAAAAGTTTGAGATCCTCCTGCTACAAATGAACAATATTAATAATGAAGTCTGCTACAGTATTTTGTAAATTTAGAAGTAGCGCTTTATTGAAGTAGTCTTTGCTATGCTGTGCCCGGCGAGTAGACGAGGAGTGTTACGGGTTGCGCATTAACAGTAATCAAGATGTAAATATGTCATCCTTTACCATGTGTTTTATTGTATTTAAAGCATATAGCTAATTTTGCAATCACGGAATTCCAGGAAACAACTACTCTGCGGGCTAATGCCCCGACCAGCATTGAATTACACCTGGAAAACCTATAGCAACAGCTAGAGTCATTCGTCAGACGCCCACCAGACATATACCGGTTTCGAGCTTATTAGCTCTCATCAGTATGCCATAGTTAAGGTATCCGACGAATAATTCTCGCTGTTTAGTCTGTCTAACCCGACAGAAGGGACCATGAGTACGCGGTGTAGAACTAACTACATCTATCGGCCGTTCGCTACTCCATGCCGGACTGAAAATGTCACAGGCACGAAGCGTTCTACATGCAGTAGACACCATTGAAAGCTGTCGACCTTTATCGCGATCGGCGAGAAACGATATTTTTCAATCACCGAATTCCAGGAAACAACTACTCTGCGGGCTAATGCCCCGAACAGCATTGAATTACACCTGGAAAACCCATCTCATTCCCAAATTTGTATGTTCATACACTCACCGGCAAAAAAAACCGACCACTAAAAATTAGCCCCAATTTTAAAGTTGGATTTCTCGCAAACCGCTCATTTAATTTTGATTTGTTTTTAAATTGTACGTTGATTTCTCAGGAACGGATGCTATATCGGAAATTTGTATTGGGAATTTAATTTGAGCATATACAGAGCAACAAAAAGATGAAGTTTTTTCCACACCCAAGCAGCTACAGTCGCTGTTGCTAACTGGAGTCATACTGTAGCCTCATCTTTTGTGAACATTTTGTTTTTTTAATCGCGACATTATATCTGTTTTTATTGGAGATACACTGTTTTAAACTGATGAGAGCTAATAATCTCGAAAACGGTATATGAGCTGCCGACGAATGAGTTTAGCTGTTGCTAGAGGTTCTTCAGGTGTAATTCAATGCTGGTCGGAGCATTAGCCCGCAGAGTAGTTTGCAATACAATCCAGTCCCAGGAAAATATTTAAATTTTGCGACGTCTCATAAGGTCGACACCGAATTGATTATACTCATTTTTCACTTTCTTCCTTTAAAATTAATAATATGACTGAATCACCCTGTATGGACACATTCAAGATTCATCCTACACACGATGCTTAAGATCAGGTGGGAAATAAAATAAAAAATAGCATAAAGCAGAGTTTTTCAAATCGATAGTACGCTCTCCTAAAGACGTCTGAAACAGAAAAGATCTATCATTATTACCGAAAAACGTTCGTATCATTTTTGATTTATTACTTGTTTTAACTTGCTAGTTATTCAAATTTAGGACGCGAAAAAAGGAGAGCTCTGTGCAGCGAAGAAGTAGTTATAAAAACTTGCACGTGCCTTATTATTTGATGCACTTCCACAAGGTGCTTTGTAGTTACTACACGTCTTCTCTAGGAAGTCATCTAAGTCGGTCAATAACTTTAATTTGCGGGGCATTAGGCAACTTCGTTGGAGTTAATCTTGTGTTTCAATTCAAGATTAATTTAGTTTCCATTTAGTCCCTACTTCTAACATAAGAAAAATCGCATTTCCCCAGACATGTATCGTACTGAAATTGGTAAGGCGACATGCGTGGGAGCCTTTTAGGGGGTAGGGATGATCTGGGTAAGTCGATAATTCTAAATACTAATTTAGAGATCATAGACAATGAATGTTTCGAAATACTTTGACCTTTAGAAATACACACCATGCAAATTTCTCAAATTCAGTCTTGAAAACTTTTTTTAGCTTTTTCACAATTATCATACCTTGTTACTGAACAAGCTGCTACACACAAACACATTCGGCCATTTTCGTTTCGTCGAATTAACGTTGGTCGTTTGTTTTCGTGCCTGTCGTCCACCGCTTACCGTAGCAGGTGTTCCTGCAACGAGCTAATATAAATTAAAACGAAAAATATTCTCAGACATGTATGGAATCTGTCATTGGGACAATAATAATTTAAAAGTATTTTTCCGAATATAGTGTGCGATTAAGCTCAACTGACCCTAATTTATTATTTCCTGACTTGAATACCTACGTATACAAAAAGATTTGAAGGCCATAGTCACATGGTTCAGTCAAGAGCATGAATTCATTTTTTACGATTTAGGGCATTTTACTGTTCCATTCGAATTTGGTAGGCTATTAGGCTCAATTAACTCTTCTTCTTTTTCACACATGTAAAAGTGGTAAAACAAACTTAAATGAGATTCCTTACTTCTAGATGGTTCAGACAACAGTATCGGTTTATTCACATTTTTATGGCAATTTTTTCCCTTTTATGTCTACAACGACTTTTTTGTACTTATACTTGATACACCCATTTTTTTTGCCTTCACAAGTGCTGCTTTTTTAAGTATGCATTATTAGAAACCAGTTAATTTTCAGGAGACTTGTATAAATTCGTGAACAAAATTAGGCAATGTTTTTAATTTCATCAGTTTGGTGTGGTGGATTCCATTTGAATCAATCAAACATCAGAATTTTTAAACAAACCGATAACATAGCATTGGTGATTCTACATTTAACTGTTAAATTCAAGAAACAAGCCCTATCGCTTTAACATTATGCTTGTAGAAAACAATTGATGGCTTACAGTAACGTTAGCAATAGTGTTGGTAACTTGTCTTGATTTTTCTTGATCTTGTTTTGGTCTCCTAAGACAAGATAAGACCTGACAGTTCAAGTTGCAAGACGAAACAAGATTTTCAAAAAGTCTGCGAGACAAGATCAAGACAAGAAATATTGCCATGGCAAGACGTCTTGCAAATATAAGAATAGGTAATTTAAGGGAACATTGGCTGAAAACATAAATATTGCATTTCTATTGTAGGTATATATTTTATTTAAAGGACATCAAGTATATAAAATTATTTGTAAAATCAAAGTTTATTGAGACTAGGTCCAGCTCTGCTGAACTAGAATTAATTATAAATTCACTGCTACTTGACTGAAAGAGTGCTGGGATTTTGTTCCCGTCTGTTTTCTTAAGCTAACTTCACTATCGTTATTTTTTATTTCCATTTTTCTATTACCCCTCTTGTCCCATTTAATCATGATGTTGACCGATGTGTAATTACAGTAGTTTATGAAGATACAAAATACCAAAGTTTATTTTATACATTGACGTTCGCTTTCGACCATTATCGAAAACAGGCTAGAATAAAATCCCACGACCTGTACCAATCGACTACTGTCGATGATCGACCATATCGATAGTTGTGTCGTGTGATCTCCGAGCGAGACCGTAACCGACCGAGAGTAACCACCACTGTTACAAAATTCGTAATATAGTTCCATGTTTCTCATTTGTTTGCAATAGTCTCGCAAGAATCATGTAAGAGTCTTGCAAAATTGCGAGACAAGAATTTTGCGAGACTCACGCAAGACAATGCAAAACATGATTTTGTAAGATCGAACAAGAACAAGAAACTTTTCATTTGAAAGGTTTCTTGTCTCTGCCAACACTAGCATGTAGCTACTTTACGGCAAACTTTGATTCTATCTTTGTCCGAACCAATCCTCAATATGCTTGTGCAATAAAAATATTTGATCATAATAATCGCTTAAACATCATATGATAAGACAAATTTGCAAGACAACAGTTTTGATGTTCTATCTTTCTCTGAATCAATCTTCAAGATGCTTATACAATTAAAATGCTTGAGTAAAATTATCCCACCATCGCTTAACCATCGTGCTTATACAAAACGATTGATGCATGTTTATCAAGCTTGCTATAACGTTTGTAATCTATTTACGGCAAATTCGCAACAGTTTTGAAGTTCTGTCCTTCTCTGAAGATGCGATATGCTTAGGCAAAATTATCTTAAAATCGCTTTACACATCATGCTTACCAAGCTTGCATTAACATTTATAGCCACTTTAAGACAAACTTGCAACAGTTTTGATCTCTCTATTTTGCTTTGAATCAATGTTCAAGATGCTTGTACAATTAAAATGCTTGAGCAAGATTATCCCACAATCGCTTGTACAAAACGATTTATGTACGAGTATGCCTACCAAACTTGCAGTAAAGTTTATAACCACTTTAACACAAACTTGAAACAATTTTGAAGTTTTATCTTTCTCTGATTTTTCGACGCACGTTGTATATCATCCTTTATAATAAATATATTACAGCTGTATAGACATATTGTAAAACTATAGCCTACATGCTATAAGATATAGGTAGGCGCTTGAGAATGCAGTGGTACACTGGTTTCTTTTCAGAACTTTGATGTTTAAATTTAAAACATTTCTCATATCATTCCTTTTCTTATTTTCATCATTATTCCGGAACCATATCATATCAACAGCATACTTTCATATCCCCCACGGAAAACGAGCATTCCAAACGTCCAAACGCACCGTTAAATAAATTTCTCTATTTCGCCAAACCGATCACGTCCAGTTGAAGAATTTTAAAAAGGCGACAATGAAGACACACTTGTTGTTTTATTCTGGTGCATACGCGTAAATGCGCGTGCCCCGCGCCGCGGCTTCGCTCTGTATATCGGTACGAGACCGTCTACCCGTCCTCCTCCCACGCGTTCCAACGGTACACCCGAAGCGAGGAACGCGAACAGCAGAAAGACAGTTTTATCGCGATGATAGCTCGTCTTGTAGCCGCGCATCGAGCCAGCAGTGGCACAGTTGTCGGACGCGTTCGAATGTAGGTGGCCGGTCCACGCGTCGATTTGACAGGTTATCGCACGTGAGTATACGAAATCGCGGGCGGCATTGTTGTTATCGCAATGTTTTGTTTGTTGTTCGGTTGAGGGATTCGTCGCTGGTCTCAGTTGATTTGTGTTTGTTTTGTCAGCGCGGACTGTCACAGTTTTTCCTGTGTTTTTCTTATTTGTTTTGTTTTGGTTAATATGTGATTTTGTTTCTTTTGGATTATTTTTGTCATTATGTTGAAGATCCAGATGCTGGAACAGCTGGTCACCAATGAGAGTACAGGGTGAGATACATTTTCAATCTGAGCATAACATAGCAGGATGTGAAAAACTATTTTATTGAAAAGAAAATACAAATTTTTAAGTTAGTTGCATGTTAGTTATAGGTCCTTATCGTGTGGTACATACAAAAAATTATATAACTTAGGTAATATCATTTTTTATATGTACCATACTATCAAAATGATATATTGTATCTATAGGCTGTGTTGATGAGGTACTGTTAGGTATATGACAAAAACCAATGCAAACTGAAATCTAAAAATTTCTATAAGTTGTTTCTCGTAATAATCAATGAAAGTAATGCCCATATACTTTCGATTATATCAGAAATTGATGTTAACTTTATTATTTTAAATGGAAACTCCCTATAAGTACATTATTGCATATTTGAAATGATCCTAAAATCTGAGGTCAGACTTATTTAAACTGTATGTCTTAGTCCTGCCGTTTTCATGACATTTTGTGAAATTTTTGACATATGCAAGAGTTAATATACATATACAGGGTGTCCCATAATGATATGCGCTCCATTGGAGGGTGTTCCTTGGGTCATTTCTATAAAATTTTTCGATTTGAGCCCTCCCTTACGAGATAAGGGCTTCTAAAAAATTGGAAAAATTTTGGTTGGTGGTTGCCATCCTTTTAGACATTTTGTAAAAACATAAATCGTACTCAACAATGTAACTAAATTAACTAAATGTATTCACCGATTTTCAGATTAATAATTTTAATCGTTTTTGAGAAAAAAATTAAAATCGAAATTTTTTTTAAAGTATATATATATATATATATATAAAGTTGTTTACAGGCCTTTTAGGCCCAGAGCTGTGTTATTCTCCTCCACTCCATTCTGTCCTTCGCCTTTCTTTTCCAATCCGTTACATTTTTCTCTTTTAAAAGTACCTCCCCTAAAATGACCCAAAAAACACACCCTCCAATGGCGTACATTATTATGAGACACCCTGTATAATCTAGTTCTGTCAACTTAGAAGATCCATGACTTTGTTGATCATTCTTCTCGGTTTCATCTGTTTTTTTTTTGCTTCCATCTGTCAATATGAAGTTGCTGTAGGTCTTTCTCCAGCTTTGTTTTCCGTCTTGTCTTCGGTCGCCCTCTACTCTTCTTACACCCAATTATTCATGTCATCATTTTTGGTGTTGTTATCTCTAACATCCTCTCAATAAGCCCTAACCATCTTAACCTTCGTGCTTTTACCATGCTAACTATGCTTATCTCTTTGTATAAACTTTTTATTTCCTTATTCGTTCTTCTAGTCCGCCCTTTTTTTGGCCTTTTGCTCTAAAGATTTTCCTCAAGTGTTTTCCTCTCCCACACTTTCAGTCATGTTTGTGTACGCGATTCAATGGCGTACGTCACTACTGGTCTAGTATAGTCTTATCTTTATTTGCCTAGAAATATTTTTTTCTCAGTATTCTCTGGAGTTGTCGTTTCACTGACATTATTGCGACTTCAATTTCTTCTCGTATTTTCGGTTGCCTCACAAAAATACATAGTTTCTAAATATGTGAACTGTTCTACTTGTCTTTTTAATATTGTTTTTCCGTCTATTCCATGTTTTTCCTCGTATAATATATAGCCCCATTTTAAATGCCTGTTTATCTATTCTTTTTATTACCTCTTTTAGTTCCGTTGTATTTCTTGCTAGCACTACGAGACTCCTGCATTTCTTATGACTTTTTTTTCGTACTAAGCTAAATAACACTGATGATAACGGATCCCCTTGCCCTGACCGGTTTTTTATGTCAAACACTTCGGTGGTACTATTATTTAATTTTACTCTATTCTCAGTATTTTCAGTGTTAAGACGCGTTTTCACGATTCGATTTTAGTTGATCTACTTTTGTGGATCAACGAAATTCGAAAGAAAATTGCTGTGAGAACATATATTTCCAATTTTGTCGGTCAAATTAAGTTTATTCCACAAAAGATTGACCCATTCAAACTTTATCGTTCAAGTTATGAATCAACACTTGTCAGTCGATTTGAATTATCCGTGTCTCATGGTTATAATCTGCTTATTAATTTTACGAGACAACAAAAACGTCAGAGAGTACTATAGTAGAATTTATAGAACTGTATTATAATCATGACTGTGCTGAAAGTCCATACTGATTTTTTCTTAGGATCCAATTTCTTATCCAAAAACGGTTTTTTTCGTTGTCTATACCATTGCAAGATCATTTTTCTCAATTCTTTAGTCAATAAACTAAACGTATGTTTCTAGGTAGGTACTTACTCTGTTTTCAAAAACAGCGATGTGGGTACGCAAAAATACAGAGAAATGCACTATAGGTATATATACAAATTGTATTATTCTATATATTTATACATAATTGTATAGAACGCTTTCTTACGAATAAGATTGATTGATCTATTTCTTATAGTAAGTAACAAATATATGTATTAAAGAGTCGGAATCGAAAATCATCTTTCTTATTACAAAACTTGGAATTTCTTTTAGTGAATTTGTAAAAGTTTCATTTCCAATACCAATTGACATAAAAGAAAAGAAATAGTTTTAAATTTTTACTACCGTTATTTGTCTATTTCCGAAGCAATATAAAATTAATTTCGGAAAAAACGAAAAAAAAAATAAAAAATAATAATAAAAGAAAACATTGAGCACTGGGTTTGTGATGAGAGCAGAATTTCGTTTTTGGAGGAATGAATATTCAAGAGTGTTATTCCATGTTTTAGGAAAACTGTATAATTGAACTAATTGAAGTAGATTTAAATTACTTTATAAGAAACATAAAAATAGTAAAGTAGCTAAAATTCATATGCAAAGTTTTGCAAACTCTAATTTAGTATTCTTAACCGGCCCCTAACATCTTGTGATTCTTTAACGTTCTTATTTGCCTTTAAAATTAGTTGTCCATCTCGTGAACCCTCGCGAGAGACTTGAAATTTATTCCATCCATTCATTTCCATTTCGTCTCGTAGTTTGCTTTTCCTTTATTTTTCCAGGAAACCGCTTTTGATTAATGACTCAATTGCTGTACAAAAAAATAGTCTGCTTAATGAAATATTAATATCAAATTATTCATTTTACGTGATGAATACGGAGTTGTGGGTTTCTATTTGCATGTATTTTCCCAGTAGAATTAATCGCTGCAAAATTTCCCTATCGGTTTGTTTGAAAGTAAAATCATTGGGAAATGTTATTTTTGACGTTAAAATAAAGAATTTACATTTCACTTGATTCGCAGCGAGGATATACGGCTAGTTTTCACTGGGATATTTTAGTTAAGTAGTACATGCCAGTAAAGTGGACGGTATAATAATAATAGTAATAATATCTCTACCCCTCATTCTAATCACAGGGATTAGCCCAGAAGTCGGATACTTGTGCGGGAGAGGGGGCGGCATATTATTATTAAGCAGGCCGCATTTGCGCCCAGGAACGATTTACGTTGGTAAGCCCTAACCACTATTCAGTGCAGGAATGAGGGAAACCTGGAAAACCTCTTTAATTAGGGGGGTAGTCAAATATCAACCGGTATGAACCTCTCACATTGACCCAAGCTAACATTCTTCCACCCTACCATACTCGCAGAGAGGGTGCCAATCCTCTCCACGAATATAGCTTATATACGGTCTACTGGCAGCTGGTGAGCGAGGAGGACTGGTACCATGGCCGCCACGATATCCTGACTTACATCATTTGTACTCCTTTTTGTGGGAATATTTAAAAAATGAAGTGTATCGCACCCAAATGGATACCTACTATTGATGATTTACACAAACGTATCATAGTGGCTGCCAATAACTTATGAGTTCAAAACGGACAAGAAGCAGATTCATTTGTGTTAGTTTGTCGAAACTGGGTAAGACGGGCCCCAACATCAGGCATGTCAAACTATTTTATTAATTAACACCACAATTTAATTCTAATAATAGTTAGGTACTAACAATAGCAGCAGAAGCAGTTGAATTTGCTGTATAAAATAGAGGTTGTAAAATGCTATTTACTTCTTTCATTGGGAATTTCTTTCCATATTTGTCTGGTCGCCGATTGCATGCTTTGCCGCATTGAACCAGTTTCCAGTGCCGTGCAGAAGTGTAGTTTTAAATCATTTTTGAACTGCCCTTTTTGTTTTTCTTTACGAAATTGAATTTGACATTTAAATTTTTTTTTTGTTACTTCCACCCTCTAACATTTTACATGTGAACTAAATACATTTGAAGCTGAGTGGATCTGACTTATTAGTACCTGGAGTTTGATACAACTTACATGTGATTTCATGAAATTTGTGTTAACATTCATTTTAATTGAAATGAAATTATTAGAAATATAGATTTAATAAATCGTAATACGCTTAAGGTCACAGGAATCATGCGTTTTCCTTTATAAGAAAGGAACAAAGGAGAAAAACCGAATACGGTTTTATAAAGGATAAAGGAAATAAGAATTAAATTTCAGATATTCGCGTTTCAGCTTCTTTTGTGTTCGAACGTTTGTAAGAAAACTTTCCGTTATATTTTTGGATCAGACACGAATGCTCTCCAATATTCTTGATATAATATTTTACACTACATTAGATACAATCAAGTGAAAGTATTGTGCATGTTTTTTTTTAAAATTTATTATACTACTACTACTACTATATTTATAATACTTATTTATATTGCTATTAAATTAAACAGGTATTTAATCTGACAACCAGTTTTAAGGAACATGTTGATTTACTTGTTTCTTTGTGTTTATTAATTCCTAATACTGTATGTGTGAATAGAAAATTATTTTTTTAAAATGATTCACTCGTCTATATTTCTTCCAGATTGTAATTGAAACACTTCAATTCAATTCACTCATTTCACTCAATTTCAATTACTCAAGTACCGTCATAGGTAGAGACTAGAATTAGTACAAGTCTTTGATATGACAATATGATGACAATATCAACATTGTTGCACCTATTTTTAAGTGATGTTTTGTAATAATTACAGTGTTTGACTGTATCAACTTAAAAATTTGGAAATAGGTGTTTTTGGATATGAGAAATCATAATCTGTTGTCTGTAGCTTTTCAGTAATCAGCTGCATAGCATAACAATTATTAGACAAAATTTATGTTAAAGTTAATAAGTGCTTCTAAATGTAAGATATTTATCCAATTTTGGTTAAAATTAATTACTTTATGAAATTGAAAAATAATTTTTCACATTCAGATATGAGAGGTGACTATTATTTGTTGGCAATTAAATTTAAATGGACGTGTTGAACAACGAGGATATCTAGGAGGATTTTAAAATATAGTACAACCTGATAATCAACAATTAAAAAAAAAGTGTTTTGGAATTAACGAAAAAAAAGGACGAAAAATTTGTTTACATTGCGGATTATCCACAAACTAATTCAGGACGACTACATATCTGGCGCTGCAAGATTTAGTATGACATTCATTTAAAAAAAGATGCATATTGAATAATACTATCCGTAGCATTTTACACCAGTACATTTATTGCTTGTGGATCTACCTTCAATATATCCAATTTGCAAGGGAATTTTGGCGCCTGCTACGTTAACATATGGTACAATGAACTATTCAGCTGGTTCTTGAAAAGCTATTTTCTTGAAAATCGCTTATTTCTGAGATTAATGACTAGTATACATTTTTCCTCAAAAACAATGTAGGTTTAAGATTTTTTAATAAAAAAACGCGGGCCAAAAAAGTTTACGTTACAAATATGGCAGATGTGGCACCGTCTAGTAAATACGTCAAAATATAAAATAGTTATGTTTTCTCATATTTAGAAACATTCTCAAAATTTTTAAATTCCAATTTTGACATCCTGTATCTTTTTTATTATCAACATTTTAAGGCAAGTTGGCTTAAATCGTAATATTTTGTAGTGAAGAATCTAGTATGTATGGGCCATTACCATAGACCTTTGATTTATAAGGTCTATGGCCATTACTTCCCGACCATCTTATTTTGACAAAATGCTGTCACGTCATATTTTGGATCAAATGCGACATTTTTTTATGAGGTTTTTTAAAGCCCGCTTATAAATTTTTACAGAGAACTTAGTAGCGTAGTAGGGATATTTTCTAACAATTTCTTCATTTACAACACAAGTGACTTATATCTTTAAATCAAATATCAGAAATTAGTTTTTGGTGTTTATATTTTGACAACATTCTATGTAAATACATGTATGATACATGATTTCAAAGACAATTTTACACAGATCTCAAAAATCGAAAACATGCAGAAGGTTCTATATATTTGGAAAAGTATTATTTAGAAAAATTTGTATAAAGCCTCTTTACAAAAATTAAATAGTGTCGAAAAAAGCATGGGGTAGGCACATCTCGTATCTCTAAAATTAGTTATAATAAAGTTGAATTATTTGCAAAATTAAATTATGAAACGACAAAGTCAAAGATTATTGAATGCAAATTAAAAGCATTCATGCACTTTTTATTTAAACAATTACCCATTATGATATCATTTTTTATACATTTTTCGTTTTTCGGTTTTAAATGTTTCTATTCCATTTTGAAAAGAAGGTCTTCTAAGGAAGTAATCCTTGAAATAGGTATCTATACAATGAAATAAAAAGATATCCTGTTTGTGAAGTCCTAATAGACAAAAATAAAATAAAAAGCCATACCTATAATTAAAAATAAACTAACTAATAAATAAAATGCAAAAAATATCAAAACTATTTCGCTGCACTTTCAATTTCTATGGGAGCATTTCATTTCTTCCGAGCAGCAACGGCATTTCCAATTTCAAATCCAACGACCCCATATAAGATTTATGGGCAGTTTTAGAGACAGTCACATTACTTAACAAATGTCACACCGCATTTATGGTGCGTAAAACATGCGTCAAGAAATTTTCTAATAAGAAATAACTGCTCGTAAATTAAGTACAGCCATCTGATAAGAATGGAGCCTTTGTATCCCAAATTCTTAGCGTCGTGTCGTAAGCGACATCGTTCCTACGTTATTTCTTGGTATCTTTTTTAAAAATACATCGGAAGTAAGTTATAGACTTGATAATTGAAACATAAATAACATAGTTCATTGATTATTTGAGCGGCAGATAACTATAAATAAATAGATGTTGAGATGTGAAGTGATTTGGTTATTTTTCTCGGTGTTTATCGCTTCCTAAAAAGTTTCCGGATGCTTTAAAATAAACTAAATTCTTACTATTGTTCTTAGTTAATAGGGGGATCATCGACCTAATTAGAATTTACCAAAACATTGTCTGGTTGTCATTGTTTCGTTTCTGTATAGAAAAGTACTAAAGTAAAAGCGTATTAAATTTCAGAATGGAAAAGAATAATTTTCTCATTTAGTACAGACATTTGAGAAAAAATGTACTTTTACTGCTTTATATTTCAAAATATGGGTAGCGAATATTTCAATGCGAATATTTATTCTATTTGTGTAAATAAAATCATTGTTATGTTATTTTCATTGGAATATATTTGTTTATACTTATGTGTGGGTTTATATTTTTTAAATTTCTTAAAGTAGCATTGACACTTATAACAGAACTTCGTCGCGTAACATCAACAAGACCCTGCAATGTCATGGATAAAGCCCGCACCTCGTTCGCAGATGACGTCATTATCAGTCAAGTTAATGTTTGTAGAAAAACAATACAAAAATCTTACCTTGTACTAGTAATTTATAATATCCAACATTATTCATATTGAGTTTATTATTTTACAAAACACTACTAACAATTATTCCCTTGTAGTGCTGGAATAAATAGTCCAGGGCGTTTAGAACAAAATCAACCGAATAGCGGAAATTTTTAGGCACAGCAGATATCGAGATGCGGTTTTCTGCATTGTGTTCAGGAAGGTCCCAGGAAAAAAGTCTATATCGTCTGGTTTAGCCATTTTTTGAAAAATGCCTTCTGGGCCGGAAAATGCATTACACCATTATAGGAACGACTGGAAACTCGGAAAAATCGCTTGGAAATCGTTACTCGCGGGTTTTTGGGGCTGCTTAACTCGATTCTGGCATTAGAATTACCCGGGGATGCACGGAGGTGGCTCTGTGGGGGTGCGCGAGGGGTGAATTGGGGAGAAATGGCAGCGTGCATGAAAATCGCTCCAAACTCGTTACTCGGGGGGTTTTAGGGGATGCCGAATTCAATTCTGGCATTGGAATTACCCGGGGCGGCTCTGCGGGGTTATCCGGGGGGTCATTCTGGGAGGGAAATTGCGTAGTCCGTGGGAAGCGCTCAAAACTCGTTACACGGGGGTTTTCGGGGATACCGAATTCAATTCTAGCATTAGATTTCCCCGGGGGCGCTCGGGGGTGGCTCTGTGGGGTTGTCTGGGGGTGATTGGGGGGAAATGAATATTTGTTATTTGAATAAAGTATTATTTTCATAATTTGTGATTTTCACTTTCTCCTTTACCATTTCCCACAGAGCCACCTCCGAGCGCCCCCGGGGAAGTCTAATGCCCCGAGTATCGATTTTGGAGTGATTTTCATGGACGCTGCATTTTCCCCCCAATCACGTCCAGACAACCCCACAGAGGGACCCCCGAGCGCTTCCGGGGAAATCTAATACTAGAATTGAATTCGGCATCCCCGAAAACCCCCGAGTAACGAGTTTGGAGCGCTTCCCATGGACTATGCAATTTCCCTCCCAGAATGGCCCCCCGGATAATTTCAATGCCAGAATTGAATTCGGCATCCCCGAAAACCGCCGAGTAACGAGTTTGGAGCGATTTTCATGCACGCTGCCATTTCTCCCCCAATTCACCCCCCGCGCACCCCCACAGAGCCACTCCCTTGCATCCCCGGATAATTCTAATGCCAGAATCAAGTTCGGCAGCCCCGAAAACCCCCGAGGAACGATTTCCGAGCTATTTTTCCTAGTTTCCAATCGTTCTTATAATGGTGCAATGCATTTTCCGGCCCAGAAGGCATTTTTCAAAAAATGGCTAAAACAGACGATATAGACTTTTTTTCCTGGGACCTTCCTGAATACAATGCAGAAAACCGCATCTCGATATCTGCTGTGCCTAAAAATTTCCGCTTTTTTTCCTAACTTCCCTGGACTAAAAGTTGAATAATCAGCAACTGCTGTAAATATTCAGGTGTTCGGCTGTGACGTTTGTCGCTAATTTCATTTTCAACGTTCACAGAGGTCACTGAGACATACTAGGTATATATAATTTTTAATGGATGGCACATTTAGGATGGACAAGTAGCTACATGACGCTCATTTTCCTAAGCTACAGTTGAATCAAATTACTTGATCCGCGACTTGACACGCGTAAACGCGTCTTAAGGGTAAAAAGTTAAGTGATCGAGTTTGAAAATAAATTGTTCAAGTGATGCAGTTTTTATCTTCTTAAAGTTTTAAACATGTTTTTTCAAATATTAATCCTTAAAAATGTATAAGACAGATTGTAAAGTGGAGTGATACTAACATTTTTTACAATATATAAACTACGCAGTTTACTGTATAATTTGTGTATACTGTACATAGCCGGTACTAATACTGAAAAAAGTGTTGGTATCTAATACTAATAGAAGGCTGCTTTCACCTGCCAAGTAAACTTTATTTCTACGTAAAATTTTATCGAACAGTACGAAAATATGCGGTGTTTCATTTAAAAAACTTTTAACACTTTTGCAAGTTAATTGACATAAAATAAAATTGTGGCAGTTCAAAAATATTAATTAAGCGTTTACTTATGAAACCGGAAACTCTTTGAAGAGCTCTGATTCTGATGTTGGAATAAGGTAATGAGACTGAACGACTAGATTAATTTTTCGATCATAGATCGTGATGTAGTAAAAAAATAGTTTTCTTAAAAAGCAACGGTGCAAGCAGTGCAGTAGGAAACATGCTGTACATCTCTTGCATATTCTATTTGCATAATTCTGCAAAATATTTTATTTTCACTTTTATACATACCTAAATAATTTCATGCTTTCTTCTTCAATATTACTACAAGTATTAATTTATTCATAAAGAACAGCTAATTTAACTATTTAGTTATGTTGACCTCATTATTTTTAATCATAGGCCAGGTATGCATTGGAAATGTCTAATACTATTTTGGATTGGAATATCTTCTCGGATAGGGGAAGAGACGATTTTTTCTTCGTGTGTCTTCGACCTTACATCTGGTCTCTTATTTTAAGACTATTAAGTATTGTACATTTAACGTAACGAAAGATTACTTATTGATTAATATTTGTCTGTCTTGTTACTTTTGCCAAACTAATGTCTTTAGAAACATCTGTATGTACTTCTTTTTTACGTCACAAACGCATTGTACATATGGTATGGACCCACATGAAGAAGCAGCACCAATCTTGTATGTACGATACATATTAAACAGAATTCTTCTAGATATTGCATAATGATAATAGTTATCATGGTTTTCTTCTTGTTATCATCAAATATTACTTTTCTGATGTATGTTTTTGTATTTTTCGATTTCCTCTTTTTGCTCTCAACTTTTTTCTTTTGGTTCTGTTTACTTACCTTTTACTTATCTCATAAGATGACCAATTTTGACATATATACAAAATACAAATGTTGTTTGCTTGGTCCTAGTATACTGAATTTTTGAGAAAAAGCATATATGTTACATGAAAATTTTTTATTGAAATAAGTGATACTGTTTTTTTCTCTCACTAAATTTTCACAAATTAAAATTGTGAATTGCACCTCCGATACTAAATTTAGAATTAATGTACCTTTAATAAAATCATAAATGTATAATTTAAAAAATAATAAATTATAAACATCTCTACTAAAATTATAGGCGTTTAAAAAAGTAAATGTCTGTTTGGCAGCAGTAGCTTATTAGAAACAAAAGTATGTTCATTGAAATGCTCGTTGAAATGTTTTCGTTGTTAATCAGATATTCAATACCTTATTCAAGAAGTAAGGATATGACGCATGCAGGCCTTATTTTTCGCTACTTGATACTGTATGTATGAGAGTGTATTACATGCTAAACATCGGATTGCTTTTTAAGGTAGAAAAGAAACCAAGAGAATCATTAAGGATTTCGCAAAGCAAACACATTTTTTCACTGCGGTTTTTCTTTAAGGCTGGTTTCGCAAATGATAGAAACCGACTCATAAAGAAGGCGTGTCACAGTTTTATACATAGCGAGTAACACCCGGCTTCCGTCCACTACGATAAAACAGTTTGTATGCGATACAGACAAAGACAGCGAACATCAGAGAAGCTCGCATAAAACCAGACGCATTTGTAACCGCCCAAAAAACGAGGGCCACGTGTAGGTTTTACGTTTGTTCAGATATGAATGAGCGTGCTTCCCCGGCTGACCCGTCTTCGCAGCTGTCCACAAATAATCTTGAAACGATTTCAAATATTAATTTACAAGAAACAGTGTACGGACAAAACATATAGGGCGATTTAATATCTGTAGTAGTGTATCCATAAATAATTTGAAATGATTTCAAATATAAATTTACAAAAAACAGTATATCGACAAAATATACAGGGCGATTATATTTGTTGGTACTACTTTATGTTTCTAAAATTATAAATATAACAGATCTGTAAATATCTATACTTCGCATCTACTTGAAATATTTGTATATTTACCGCAAATAAAAAGTGAACTGAAATAATCAATATGACACATTTAATAATTTTTTGGTTTAGTTGTAAAGTGTGTATAATGTAGTTCTTTGTGTGGATACATTTTTTTATTATTATGTGATAAACAGGGTGTTCACGGAAGGAAAAACTTCGTCTTTTAAAATTTATAACTCATGTAGCATTCAATCTCTGACATTTCTATTTAGGGTGTCTCACTATTAATTAGCAGAACTTAAAAATATTAAATTCCTTCGTTTCTGAGGTGCAGGGCGTTGAACTTTATTATTTATTTATTTATTTATTAACGAAATAACCGCTGACAAACAAAAATCAGTATGTTGCGGCGAAAGGTAGGTATTTGAGAGCAAATAATTCGTCACCGAAAATCATCACATATTAATTTTAGTGGTGGAAATAGAGGGGTCTATGAATTTTTTGCAAAAAAAGTGGCCTAATTGAAATTTTGCTAATGTTTTTGGAAAATATGGAAGGGTATTCAATTATATCCAGAAGAAGCCCTCTTATGACTTATAAACAGTGTTTTCTGTTTTTCTTGAAAACGCCATGTCGTATCGACTTCAATAAATAAATAATACAATTCAAGGGCCTGTATTTCAGTTAACAAAACATTTTAGAACATATTTATAGGAACTTTTAGTCTCAAAATGAGGTATTCAGAATAAATTCTTGCTGTTTGATGCCCATCAAAAAATATACTCACTTTTTTTGTGTGCAAGATGCGGAGCCCTTGGCTGTTAATGTAAGGTTTTAAGATAGTAAAAAACGCTTCTATTTTTACAAAATGAAAACGGGCAATGGAAATTGAAAAAAGGGCATAGTTATTATTATCAAATACAAGGGCAGATGGCAATAACTCGGGCTAAATACTGTTATTTTATAGTTTGGACTCCTCTAGGAATGGTTGTAGATAAGGTAATTTAAGAACAATCTAGTAAAGATTTATGCCCATTAATTATTTTGTGTATCTATCTATTATAGGTTGAAAGAGATGATCAGTTTTGGGAATGTATGGTGATAAAATTAAAACATTTCTATTATGATCATATGTTACCTGAAATAGTAAAAATGTCATTATTAAATAAAATTATTTATATAAGTATGTAGTTTAAATTGTCTGTAATGTATGAAAGTGCAAATAATAATACAATTTGACGTTTGGATATTTTTTTCCATATTATTGTGGTTCCAAAAGTTAAAAAGTTAGATCTTTTCAATTTAGAATTAATGTCTAATTTAAAAATCGCATATGTGTTGATATATACTGAAAAAATATTTGAAATGTAATACTTTTGTAAAAGATTTGATTAAAACGTATTCTTTTCCTGCAAAATAATCCTGTTTAAACTTCGGCCAAATATTTTAAACAAAAATCACTGAAAATCGTAGTTCAGTTAACCATTTATGAATGGCTGCACATTGACTATTACTCACCACACTATACAAATAACTATACACACTGTATAACTAAAATAAATAATCTGCATAACATGTGATTATTTCTTTCAGTACATTAATTATTTCAGATTCTTATGTTATATAAATATAAGTAATTATTATAAATTATGTGTCCTATACCTACCTACAAAATTAATTACCTTCAAATTCAGAAATTAAATAAAGTACAATTAAAATAAATAAATTTTGAGGTTGTTTAGAGATTGGTTAGGTTTAATTTCTGGTTATTAAATATTGGTTAGGCTCTTTTAAACACCTTATATTTTTGTCCGTTAATTAGTTTTCTAATAGACCCTGTTAAATATTTTATCAAAACATTTTTATATTTCCATAAATTTATTTTTATTTATTATAGTTTTCAGAGATTGGTTAGGCTTTTTTAAACACCCTGTATTTTTTTCATTAATTAGTGTTCTAACAGACCCTAGTTAAATATTTTATTCAAAATTTTTTATAGCTCTATACATTTTTAGCGTTTTTAGAGATGGGTTAGCTTTTTTAAACACCTTGTATTTTTTTTCGTTAATTGCTTCTTGACCCTTGTTAAATGTTTCGTCAAAAATGTTTTGTAGTTCCATAAATTTTTAGTGTTTTTAGAGATTGGTTAGGCTTTTTTTAACACCCTGTATTTTTTTCGTTAATTAGTGTTCTAATAGACCCTTGTTAAATGTTTCATCAAAAATATTTTGTAGTTCCATATATTTCTAGGGTTTTTAGAGATTGGTTAGGCTCCTTCAAACACCCTGTATTTGTTTCTTTAATTAGTCTTCTAATAAATTCTTGTTAAATGTTTCATCAAAAATTTTGTGTATTTTCATAAATTTTTAAGGTGTTTAGAAATTGTTAAGCTTTTTTACACACCCTGTATTTTTTTTCTTTAATTAGTGTTCTGATAGACCCTTGTTAAATGTTTTATCAAACATTTTTGTATTTCCATAAATTTTTAGGGTTTTAGACATTGTTAAGCTTTTTTAGACACCCTGTATATTTTTCTTTAATTAGTATTTTAATAGACCTCGTCAAAAGTTAGATATAATTTTTTTTAAATTCATTAATTTTCAGGGGTTTTAAAGATTTAAACACCCTGTATTTTTTTCATTAATTAGGTTTTTAATAGACCCTTGTTAAATCTCTGAACAACATTTTTATTATTCCATTAATTTTTAGGGTTTTTTAGATATTGTTGGGTTATTAAATACCCTGTATTTTTTTCGTTAATTAGTGATCTAATAGACCCTTGTTAAAAGTTTCATCATTTTTTTTTTAAATCCATTAATTTTCAATGTTTTTAGAGATTGTTTAGTTTTTTAAACACCCTGTATTTTGTTCGTTAATTAGTGTTGTAATGGACCCTTGTTAAAAGTTTAATCACAAACTTTTTTTAAGTTTTATTATTTTGAGGGTTTTAAGAGATTGGTTCAGTTTCTTTAAATACCCTGTATGTTTTCGTTAATTAGTGACCTAATAGACTCTTCTTAAAAGTTTCATATAATTTCCTTAGGGATTTTAGAGATTGTTAAGTTGTTTTCAACACCCTGTATATTTTTTTCATTAATTAGTGTTAAATAGACCTTTGTTAAAAGTTTAAACAAAAACTCTATTGAAATTTTATTATTTTGAGGGTTTTAAGAGATTGGTTAATTTTTTTAAAATACCCTGTATTTTTTCGTTAATTAGTAAGGTAATAAATAGTCCCTTTTTGAAAGATTCATCTAAAATTTTTTTTAAATCCATTAATTTTCAGGGTTTCTAGAAATTGTAGTTTTGTTTAAACACCCTGTATTTTTGTATTAATTAATATTCTAATAGACCCTTGTTCAATCTCTGATCAAAAATTTTTTTTATTCCCTTCATTTTTAGGGTTTTTAGGTATTGGTTTGTCTCTTTTAAACACCCTGTATTTTTTTCGTTAATTATTATTCTAAAGAACCCTTGTTAGACGTTTCACCAAAAACAATTTGTTAGCTCTCTTAATTTAAAGTTTTTTTAATGGTAAAAAATTTTTCAACACTTTCTATACAGAAAAGTCTTTCGCACGTTTAATAACCGTTCCGAAGTTAAATATTCAAAAATAAAATTTCCTCGAAATTGGAAATTTTATTTTCTCCTTATCAATTTTTATATTAACACCCTGTCTATCACTCTGTTAAATTATAGGAGTAACATCTTCGAATTTTATGAATGAATTGTGACGTGTAAAGGCGGAGCTTTATTTCAAGTTCCACCCAAACGTCTCACGTACCAAGTTAAAATTTCAGTAAATTTAAGAAATTATTGGAAAATTTGAACCCATTTTTCTCAGTCATTTTTGTATATATTGGTATGGGACAAACGTGAAAAATCATTAAAAAAATATATCTATAACTTGCTCGTGGCCGAATTTCCGCTTATAAGGGAACCAAAAATCGAAAATTATTTTTTTGCTTTATTTCTGAATTTATTATCAAAATTTTAACGCGAGGAAGTAATAGATAATTATTAAATAGAACTACAGTTAAAAAATGAAATTATTCTGTCGGAAAATAAATGAGAAAAATGGGTTACGGCTTATTCAGGCACTGCGAAACCAGCCTTAATTTCATCGGTTTGTGCTAGATATCTGCGATAGAAATTTAATTGTGACACGATAATTTGAAGCGTCGAATTTTAGTACTAACTTATCCATATCTATATACTTTCCAATTAAAAATAAATATTAAAGTTGAACATTATTGATAACAAATAAAAACTTGAGGTACTGTATATAGGAACAACGGTTCAGTTTTTCATTTTTAAAGTATTATTTAAAAATGTTTTGTGTAGAAGACACTGATTTTATCCTGAGCATCGCTTAATATTACCTGAAACATGGGCTAATCTTATATTCTGTCTCTTTTTGAGCTGTGGGATTTCCTCGATCCTCAGTTAAACAATTTTCGAAACTGTTGTCTAATTTTCGTAATATGTACAAAATTTTCTTCGTTTTGTTTACAAACGAAATTATTTTCTTCTTCTCATTTGTGGACTTTACTTTATTTGACATGACGTATTGTGACCTTGTATAATGAATTATTATCATTGCAATGCATTGAATAATAAATAGGTGCCACTATTTTGAATAGTTTTTAAATAATTAAAACAACAATCCTCATACTGTGTATTTGTATAAATATATTTTAAAGAAAATATTTACTATACCTAGATAAATAAATTGCAACCAATGCTCAGTCCATTTAAAATAAGAATGACAAATTAATTTACTTGTGTTAAGTAAGATTATTTAATTTCCGATTTTTTCTCGATGAAGTCTTGTCACTAATCTTGTTCTGTCGACTAATGTAATATGATACATTGGATTTTATAATAAATATTATACAGAGTGGTCACTTTTACGACAACCAGTACAAATAATTTGGAAACGGTAATATACAGTGTTTTCGACAAGTAACGAATAAATTCATTGTTTTTGAAATTGAGAAGTTTTCGAAAAAATCCCCTGGCACGTCGATTTTGTTTTTTAAAAAAGGCACTTTTTGACATACGACCCATATTTGTGACGTCATCGTTGTTCGAGATATGACGTCATTGACAATTTTTTTAAATAGCAACCCCCAATTTTGACCATGCCATTTGAAAGAGCGTGTCATTCTACATACATACATCATGAAAAATTATGGTGTTACATAACCAAAATTTCATGAAAATAATATTTGAATATTTCAAAATTTAATTTCTGTTATGGAACACCATAATTTTTCATGATGTATGTATGTAGAATGACACTCACTTTCAAATGTCATGGTCAAAATTGGGGGTTGCTATTTAAAAGAATTGTCGATGACGTCATATCTTGAACAACGATGACGTCACAAATATGGGTCGTATGTCAAAAAGTGCCGTTTTTAAAAACAAAATCGGCGTGCCAAAGGATTTTTTCGAAAACTTCTCAATTTCAAACATAATGAATTTATTCGTTACTTTTCGAAAGCACTAGTAGAAAGAGATAGTAGATACATGTTTTTCTCAAACCGTCACAAAACTATTACATTTTTTGACTGTCAGGGTCACATTTTTCTTACTGAGAAACAAAACGGTATCTTAGCAACAAAAGTATTCACTTTTAATCCTTGAGGCTAAAGTTGACAATCAAGTTATAATTTATAAAGTTTATTCAATAATATTTATAATAATTTTTATTTATCCACATTGATATTACATACCTACACGTTTTGAACAAGTATTAAAATTAAATAAACCACTGAAACTGCAGCTACCCTCATTCTTGGAGCAATTCTCAAAACAGTCCAACACGTTTTCATTAACAGTTATCTTATTAGCTATGTTGTGAATTCAGAAATATCAACGGTGCTTGGGTTATCGTTAACCACTATCAACTTTCAGAATTCTTATCACAATATTTTCTTTATTCAAAATTGAGTCTTCCATGTAGCCTTCCGCCACAGTGCTCGATCTCCATTCTCCGTGTCTTTTAAGGCAAGTGAGGGATTTCGGTTGGAGAAAAAAATATGTTTTATTCGGATTAAAAGTGTCCTTTTTGTCTCGCAATTTTGAACAGAAATGACACTTACTCCTAATATGACAATATACTATTTTTAATGTAAATAATCTACTTCCATCATTTGTTGCTATTTTATTACTTATAAAATTATACGAGTACTATGTTAAAATAAATTTATTTTGTTAAAACCATGATGATTCACTTTTTTGAGATGCATAATATAAAAAGTTAGTGCACGTTTTGTTTTTACATTGTTTCTATAGAAAAATAATGAAAATATGCGGGAGAAGTGATATTATTTTGGACTGTACCGAGGTCTGTTGTAGTCTGCAACAGGTGAGAAGTATTCATAAAATACTATAAAATACCTAAACAGTTGTGTTCATGGAACAGTCAAGTAGGTACTGTACGCGGTATTTAAGCTCGGCATTCGAGAACATGTACGGTTTCAAATATTTCTTTCTATTTGCTCCTCTAAGAGGGAGTCGTGATGGAATCATACTTAGATGCAGTTATTCATAACAGTTTGCATCTCATTTATATACACCTTTTTAATCGCATCGCTACCCAGACATCAACATTCCGCAACAGGAGATCGAATCCTTTTTATCTATTTAGAGTGGATATGTGTTTCTCTGCTAATTAAACAGTTTCCACTGGTCGTTTGCGTGTTTGAAGGAATTTCTGTTTCATTACACACAATGCGGAAACATAGTGTCACGGAAGTAGTGTAACAACAATGCTAAATGCTGAACGATTCTCAAACGAAATTTAACTATTTAATTAAATCGACTTTGGTTCAGTTTGTAGACATCCGTGATAATTTTTGAGCTGAGTCATCAGTTTAGTATTTTAAACGTTTCGAGCAGCATATCGATTTCTTCCTTATAAATAACTGAAATGAGAAATTATTTTTTTGGTCTGAATTCATACTTGTGTGTATTGGTGATTTGACCTGACGTGTGACGTTTTGATCTCTAATCTTTACTAGTGAATCATCAAACAGCAGATAGTTCTGAGCTCTCATCTCAGTTGAAACATTTTCAATTTTTCTAATTGAAAAAATAGGCTAGTACTAGGCTTCAATCTAGTACTAATATGTCTCTGTATATACCTTGCCGCATCTACACCGATGCTGTATACACCTAAGCCTTTTATAATGCTCCCTCTTGCAGTCTTGCGAATAAAAGGTGGATGTTTAGAAGATTTTGCTATTGACACAAAGGTCACAAGAGATATTCAGTTGAATAGAGAAGGACACATATTGTTTAGTCACCAAATTTCAAACTGAGGATGCGGCACGAAGAGATAGAGTTTAAAAATATGTGTATTTGGATAATAAGAATAATAAAAGTAAACAGAAAGTTCAGTAGCAATCAACCACTTAATGAAATCAAACAATTTATGCAGAGGAGTAAAATTTAGAATGTACAAAACAATTTTAAAGCCGACGGAGCTATATGACAGTGAATCCTTAACTCCCAATAACAAGTCAAAAGAAAATCTGTTGCGTGGGAAATGAATATCTTAAGAATCGTAGGGGAAAAGAAAATGGAAAATGGCTATGTAGGGAGAAATAATGAGGAAATGTATCAGGCATCAGAAATAGATAAAGTTGTTATATCCAGAATATTGCAGTGGCTAGAGCATCTAGAACGAATGTATGTTGAAATTATTGCAATGAACTAACTGTCGTTGCATCTAAGAGATAAAAATATAACACATTAGAAAATAACGGCAAGAAACAGAAAGTAGTGAAGACAAATAACGCAGCTTTTGGTCTAAAGGACCTGTAAACATATATAGGTCATTTCCATATATATGTATATCTGTTCATTTTGCTTGATCTTAGATATCTTCCTGATAATATGTTCAGTGTTTCTGTTGGTATATTCATTTCCACTGAGATCGTAGATGTGTTCTGATTCACAAATGGTTCATGTTTGATGAAGGGGTTGACGATACCTTGTTACTGCCGTTCTGGTTCATAAATGGTTCTTGTTCGATAAAGGTGTTGACGATACCTTGCTACTGGACAGCATTATCTGTCAGACTAATATGCCATCTAGTTTTATGTTTACGGAGACATCTAGGAAAGAAAGGGAACAAATTTAGTTTGAACTCCATAGTGAAGCAGATGCCGGGATATATTCCATTAATGAGATCTAAAAGTCCCTGTATGCTGATATATCCATGATTCAACATGACTCAACTAATACTTACTTAATGTTTGTCAATGCTGGTAATGAGCAATTTCTAGGACTCATGACATATATCTTTTTTCGCGAAAATAGAGTAGGTTTAAGATTGCTTAATCAAAATGGCAATAAAATTACGAATGAAAAAGTTACGTGTATATTTACATCATAAACATGGTTTATGTGACTCCCTCTAGATAATACATCGAAGAGAATAGCAAGTTATGATTTCCGTATCCAAACATTTCTACTCCCACAATTTCACTTTAATAAATTAAAAAACGTTATATTTTTACCAAAATAAAATGTTTAAATTCTAAGTTATAAAACATTTTTTAAATTATTTTGAGATCCTATATAACTCCAGTTTACAACAATAGTTTGTTGTAAACTATTATGATATCACATAATAGTGTGTAATTCTCTTATGACTTAATTCTAACCACCAGATATTAAAATCATGTGGTATAATAGGGTATTCTGGTTTATCATTGACAATGGACATTATGTTATTATTTACTTCACAGTTATCTCTTAAGTAATAATAAAGTGGTCAGTTAAGTAAGTGCTTAATAATAAAATTTAATACAGTCAGAACTGTGAAAGAAAATGGTACGCAATGAATGCAAATCAATTTTGCAGTTGTCAGTTTCGAAACTTGAGAATAATTACATAATATACTAACAATGTAGTACATTCAAAATTATTAAGGTTTCCTATTTTTAGCATAAAATAAAATCCCTTTTTGCTGAAAATTTGATTTATTTCGGTCTAATTAAAATGGTTAAAGGAAAAAAAATGTGTAGGTGTTATCTGTATATTAATTTATTAAATTTTTCCCTAATGCACAGAGATTGTTATATGTTATAAACTTATTGTATATAATAAAAATGGTTTTTTTCGAGTAAAATGGAAGATTTATTTTTTTTAAATGATACAGTCAAACATTTTAAAAGATAATCTATTATTAAATACGATCTATCTCACAAATCAGTAACTTACACCATAGCATCATAAATATTTTTGGTTTAAAATAACCTAAAGAACAATTTCGTGAAGCTGTGATGTACCTAACTTTAAACACTGCGTATACAGGGTGTTAATAAAAGAGTGTAAAATATTTAAGGAGGTAATAATATGAACCAAAATAAGCAGAAAAGCCTCAATAAACATGGGTCCACAAAGTAACGGTTGCGGAGATATGGAATGTTATATGTTTTTTAGCCCCTTTTTTATTTTGCAAAAACGTTATGTATTTTCTTATAATAGTTGGTTGATGTTTAGTGAAATAAACAGTACGTATTTTTTCGCTATGGCTGGTTCCTCTAACGCAGAATTAACAGACATGCATTTCATGTATGGTCGTGCTAATGGGAACGCCACCGAAGCGCGACGTCTTTATGTTGACGCTTATCCAAATCGCCAGATTCCTTTACAACGCATGTTTGGAAGAATTTACCAAAGATTGCGTGATACCGGTTCCTTGAGCAAACAGTGCCATTTATCCGAAAGGCCAAAGTCGGTATCCACTCCTAGAGCAGAAGAAGAAATTCTAACACTGGTAGAGCAGAATCCAGGTACGAGTGTGCGGAGAATATCAGCCGAGGTAGGAATTAGTGGTCCTCTTGTTTGGAGAATCCTTCACGAGCAACTGCTTTATCCATACCATGTGCAACGAGTACAGGCCTTAAATCCAATAAATGATCATCAAACACGTTTGGTTTTTTGTCTCTGGTTTCTACGTCATGATGCTGAAGACCCTCGTTTTCTTGCAAACATTCTTTTTACTGATGAGGCTGGGTTCACAAGAAATGGAGTGTTTAATTTTCACAATACGCATATTTGGGCCGACGAAAATTAATCCTCGATAGAATCTGGACATCAGGCACGTTTTTCATTAAACATTTGGATGGGTATTGTAGATGACAGGTTTCTAGGTCCTGTTGTTTTACCAAGCCGATTAACAGGCGCTGCTTACTTCAACTTTCTGCAGAACACACTGTATGAGTTTTTGGAAACATTCCTTTGAATCAGAGGCAACAAATGTGGTTCCAGCATGATGGTGCTCCAGCTAATTTTTCCATGGCCGTTAGATAGCATTTACACCAAAATTTACCACATAGATGGGTAGGAAGGACCGGACCTGTTTTATGGCCTCCAAGATCGCCTGATCTGAACTCTCTAGATTTCTTTGTTTGAGGATATTTGAAGACATTAGTGTATGGTACTCTTGTAAATAGCCTGGAAGAGCTGCAGCTACGGATTAATTAATCAAAAGTGTCAAGAAATCCAAACCAAGGAGGGTGTTTTCGAAAGAGTTCGAATATCGTTGAGACGAAGATGTCGTGCCTGCTTGGAAATGGACGAAGAGCACTTTGAACATCTTCTGTAACTTTGTTTTTTGTTGGTTAAAAGCTTCCTTTGTCGGTTTATTCCTAATAAAATAAAATGTTTGAAAAACGAATAGTGGTCCATATCTCCGCAACCGTTACTTTGCGGACCCATGTTTATTAAGACTTTTCTGCTTATTTTGGTTCATACTATTACCTACTGAAATATTTTATAATCTTTTTTTAACACCGCGTCAAAGAAAAGCTATGTTAATTAGATTTTAATAATTTTTGGTGCACTGGTTTAGGACCACTTACTTATTGAAATGGTTATATTTTCAGCAAAATCAGAGAACCTACTGCAAAAATTGGTTCAATAGTGTGTTGAGAACCACGATTTATAATACACTCATTGATACGTCTGGCCTCGGATCTAATAAGGTTATTGATAAGTTCTGCTACAGTCTGTGGGGGGTGTTGTAAATGCAGAAGTCTGCGGGCAATCGTGTCCAGACCTGTTCAATAGGTGACAGATCCGGCGATTTTAGTTCCCAGGGTAAACGGTTGATTTGATGTTGATCACACAACATAAGGTCTAGTATTGTTTTGCTGGAAGCATATAGCACTCCATTCCATAATCTGTACCGTGTAGTGGACATGACGCTGTCTGTCAAATTGTAGATCGCATCTTTCACCATTCGTCACTAACGATCACCTGATTCCATTCTTAGTGCCACTGAATCCTATTTCTACACCATTGTATGCGGTTAGTTTGATGTTGACGAGTGATAGTCAGCATCTAATGTGGACGATAAGACAATAAGAGACCAAAACTCTGGCGCTAAATGACGCAATCAATGATATTTACGCTCTGTGGTTCCTTTACAACAGCTGGTGCCTCTCGCTCAGTAGTACATAAGGATCTGTTCTGTCCCTCTAGAAATTTCTCACCGACAAACCTGCTTCGTGTAACGCAACCGTCCTCCCAGTCTCAAAGTCATTAATCTGGGAAGTCTGCCCAAATCTCTCTACTTTAGACATAATCAGCTGTAAAAATGTCGTTTACAACTAGCTTCACAACAATTGTAACACAAATATGAGCAGAAATGTTTAAAACAGAATGTTACGTTATCGAAGTACGACCTATGTAAACTCCAAAAAAAAACTAACAGACATACCTGAAAATTTAATCATTTTTTATTTTAACCAAAAGGAGTAAAGGTGCAAAACAATGACCAAAATAAAATTCTACTTAATGGGTGTTTATCTTTCTTTATCACGTAGTAATATTTATAAATAAAATTTTGCAAAATCCACAGGCGAAAGAAGAGAAAAATCTACTGGAAGATTTTTCCCAAAATAATTATAATGCCACTTCGTTTTTAGTAATGTCAGCAGTGCAGGCTCAGAGTATATGTACATAATCAAACGTATGGAAAAATTTCAATACAATGATTTTTATTACAATACTTGTATGTAAATATATTTTCTGACCTCGATATTGACTTTGTTACGCAATATATTCGCATATGTAATTTCCACTGTTATTAAAACAATTCGTATGCCTTGTGCATGGCAGAATAATATCTAAAAGAAAAGAAATACAAATTTTAGACCCAATCCATAGATAAATGTATTTGGAAATTATTATGGTAAAGAAATAGTTTACTTTCGTATATTTAATTAATTAATATCTTCTGTTACAATAACAGCATTTTCATTGATTTATTATTAAGCAAAACAACTTATTAAATTTATATAATTATCACTTGACGAATAGGTGTCTGAATTTGATGTCGCAATTAGGTATCCGTCTTGCTGTAATCATAAACTAACACCATTTTGTCCATGATGTTTGGAATGCGGAGGGCAGCGATTAGCTTGCATACTAATTTAACAGTAAAATATTATTTGTCTTTCAAGTGGTTGCCGAATGCCTGTTAACTAGGTCAGTAACAGTATCGAACCTACATGCGTGCGTGTCTTACACCAAGAAGTTCTTTGACTTCCATCAGCCCGCTGTTTATTGTCTGTCACTGTTACTTCGTATTACGTATTCAGGCGTCTAAATTCAAAACACAGCAAGTCCATTGAAATGAAATTTAGATAATCCACGAAAATAGTTGTGTTTTTTTTTTCAAATCGAATAAAACTTATTATTATTTCTGTTTGATGGAGAGTACACCTAGCTGGTAGTATCAAAAAATCTACTAGTCTACACTGAGAAAAGTGATAATCTGGGAGCAACAGTTTTCTTGATGTCAAGTTTTTGATTGTTGCCGCAGGAACATTTTTCTTGAAACAAAGCAAATATGATAAATTAGCAAATAAATTATTGACGACTTACTGCTTAATTCAACGTTTTCTCATGTTTAATGTTATTAGTTTCATAATTGGTTCCATCTACGTGTTATTCGTTTATATTAAGTTTTTTTTTATTTGGGTACAACTTCTATTCAGGGGCGTATATATGGGGGGTAATGGGGGTAATTCCCTTCCCTCCCTCCCTCCAAGAAGCTTACTCACGGGTGAAGTATTTGTAATTTGAATTACTTGATAATCGCATGCAAACAATATTAAATTGTGTAATAAGTAATATTTCTGTAAGTAATTTTTAGCGTTTACTAATGTGACTTTCAAGCTTAAATTCTGTAATTTTGCTCGATGTTGCTGCATATATGAATGCTGAAAATATATCTGATTTAGAAAAATACAATATTTTGAAATATGCTTTCGTCCCCGGCGAAAACTTTCTCTTTCCCTATTCTGTTCATAAAAAATCCTTGCTCTTCTACATATACATAGACATATTAAGTTAGCCATTTCAATTATTGATATACAAGTAAAAAAATAGAAAAATTAATTTAATTTCCATTATCTTTTATTTTTATAATACTGCTGCAATGCATACATTTTTAATTTATATTTTATTATTGATATTGGATGTTAACTTCTTTTATTTAACAAAAGTCTTTATTTATGTTTAGTTCTTTAGTCTGTTCATGTTATAAGTTTTTACTAAAATCATAGATACGCCCATGCTTCTATTGATTTAATTCAATGATTTTGCTTTATTCCTAATGAACTGTTGGTTTTGTTTAATTTAGTAAATTAAACATTTCTAATTATCTCCACCCAAAAAACTTTAATTTGAAAGTGTAAACTGTATTAGTTCAACACTATGAAATGTTGATTCAAATATGTAACTTTTTACTTGAAAAGAATTTTTGCTGGCCAGTGCAAGCCATTGTTATTTGTACTGCACGTTCTGCGTCCGACATGGAGTAGCTAATTACCGCTGGTTGTAGCTTGTTACATTTCGCGTACCCTGTAAAGCGTCAGAAGATAAACCCTCACCTACGGAGTTTGCTGGAACAGGAGACAGGAGGAAGTCCCTAGTAAACCCGCTGGCGTAGGGCGCAAACGCAGTCGAGATCGAGCGGAGAAAGGGGTCCGAGGGTCCATCTCTACAAGGCGTCTAGTCCTACAGTACAATAATGTGGGTGAAAATAGATAATCCTTCTCGGCCCTCGCACATCCGACGTCATATATACTACCAATAATATTGGTGCGCACTCTAACAATTTAAAACTGTTAAGATGAAACACAAAATTTAACCTTTTCTTAGGTTAGGTTACTAATATGATGTGTGACATTTTGACAAAATTTATAAAATCAAAAAGAAGTAACAGAGCAAGTTCTCTACTTGATTAATAGTCGGTATGACTTCAACCATGCACGTTCCAACTAACTCATCTGCAGTCTGAGGTGGAGGAATATGATTATGAATGGCTGTAGCAACGAAATGCCACATGTTTTCAATAGGATTAATTTCAGGAGAGTTGGATGGCCAATCTAATCTTGCTATGTCCTTCTTGCGCTCGACCACATCGAGCGTTGTCGTCCATAAACACAAAATGTTCACCTAATTCATTACGTAGGTGGTAGATAATGGGCCTAATAACTTGTTTGATGTAAATATGACTGGTCATATTCTGTGGTATGCGAATTAATGGGGTGCGGTGGTTGAACATTATTCCACCCCAAAACATTACTGTACCCACTTCATACGGAGCAACTTCACGGGGAAAATGAAGTCGCTGTTGACGACCTGGTTCTCTCCAGACTCTTTGTCGATGGAGATAATTTCCTTCGATATCGTTAAACTCGAATGAAATCGAAAAAATTCTTTCTAATTTTGTAATAGGTTCTGATTAGTAACACATCATAAACCTGTTGGAATTGAAGTATGTGGCTAGTTTTCATTAAATTTAATTAATTACATTAGCAGCTTACCGCTTGGAAGCGGAATTTTGGCCATCCTGTAGTTTTGTTGAATAACAGTTGCACAAAAACTGGTAAATTGCGGTAAAACGGGTGCACCATCTAAGGTCGCTTATAAATACTGAATTTAAACTGGAATGTAATCTAGAACATAATTATGTAAAATGTTCCGATAATTGGCATTCGATAGGACGGACCGGTATGTATATACGGCATTATAGTCTAGAGTGGATTTTTTAAGCGTTCACATTACCTTTTAGACATGGTTGAATAGGCCGTGTGTGAAAGAGACCGATATCTGATTGCGAAACCTATGGGAAGCCTCTTATTCTTCTCAAGATTCGAATTTTGTAGTGGCTAGCTTAAAAATCGCGTTACTTACTTTTCAAACTTGTCCTGTTAATTACTTCCTTGTAGAAGTGGTCTTGGAATTACGATATTGATGAGAAATTTTCATGGTCCAAATAACACCTATTATTTACTATTATTATCGACTTCATTTTGATAAGCCTGCTGTTTGCAGTTTGTTTATTCACCATATTTTTTAACTCTCTATTAGTGTTTGTTTTGTTTTACGGTATTTGCCTGTAGTAACTTTCCATTTCACTTATCTATGTGAGTATCAAGTCCTTAATAGTGGAACTTACAACAATGGAAAAACCAATCTGATGAACCTGAGAATACTGAAATTGACACATGTTTGTGTAATTTTTATTTAATTTTTTAAATTTCTAATCGGACTTTATTTATGATTCGTTTCGATTTTGAAGCCTCCTCGGCCATTACAGTTTTAGATATACATTATGTGTTAAGTATAGAAGAAACCTTAAAACTTTAATATCAAAATTAAAAATAATACATTTAGCATTCTATTTATTTTGGCCTAATTCTAATTTCACAATATTAAAATAAAAATCTAAAAATTGTACGTTCTTAATTTATTTTATTGCCGAGCTTTTATTTTAGCTCCTATGTTTTTTAGTTTTAATAACATAGAGTAAGTACCTATTGCAAAATAAGAATTAAAATATTGATATGGATATCTAAATTCTGGCGAAATAAGTGTATGCTATTACACCGTAAAAAATAAGTAAATTTTCATTTAAAATTAACACAATTGGTTGCTAAAACGAGTCCATCAGATTGTATTAAAATAATAACACAATTTGTTGAGTAACGTTCCCTCAATTACTTAGGTAAGTAAATGATTTTGTATGCGTAGTAAGTTTATGAATAACTTTTGGTTTAGCTTATTAATTAAACTATGTTTTTTACGGTATTATAATATACTATTTCGCACAATCGTTCTGAAATATGCACTTACTGTCATTGTTGACACATTCTGTAAGTTGAATATACAACACTATGGCTTGTTTCCATAGAAATCAAAAAAATAATAGTGTTGTTTGAGTTTATAACAGCATTAATGCGGTAAGTAAAAATCAGTAATTCTTTTCGCCAACAAATGCTGGGCTCATTTATTGTAAAAGTTAAAGGTACAATTTGTACAATTCTTAAACGTAATAGTTTTCCCTCATTTTTATCTATTGCTTTTACAGTAATTGAATTTTCTGTATTACTTATTGAGTTAGATATGTTATGATTAGAATAAACTTTAGTAGTTCTGTCTTCAAATACTGGAATGGAGTCAAATTTATTGTCACTGACGCTGTTGGTATGTAAAATCTTATCAGCAAACTTGCTAACTTGCTAAAGACTTTGCAACATATCCTTCAGCGACACCAGAAGACCTAAAGTTACATTTTCTGTTAGTCAAATAATACATTAATGTTATCACTAAAACCTCCAGCCACCATGACGTTTGAGTGCCATAACATCAACTCCAGTATTTGTTAACAAAGTCGCCGACGTCCTTCTAAAAGCATGTCCAGATTTTGGATCTTGCAGTTTTAAATATTCGGCAATTTTTTGTGGTATTTGTCCCAATGTATTTATACCCACAAGTTGATTTACACATTTTCCCTGACGAACTGAGTAGAAAAATCGACGAGAGTTAGTCTCCTTAGGTCTTAAGCCTGTATATTTTCGCAAAATCGTCAAAAAGGGACTTTTTCATTGGCCTTGTCAGTGATTGTGAAAATTCGACTAATATGTGTTTTGGTATCAGGCACTTTTATTAATAATAATAATGCCTGATAGATACCAGTTAACCCGGTTAGCTGCAATATTTTGTATTCGTTCTTCGTTCTTTTGTTGCACACTGCCAAACCTACATTTTCACTCCTTGCAGATTCGTCATAATTATCCACTAACACATCCGACATAAAATACTTTATTTAATTACTATAAAACTTTTAAACCTAGAATACTGCATTGTTAGTTGCATACCATATCCAAACCTCAAAGAACATGAGAAGCTTAGTTATTTCTAAGGGTCTAAGAAACATTTTTACAGAAAGAACACTCTAAAGACCTTGGGATGTTATAGTTTAAAATATTACTAATTATTATTTTATACAAACATCATCGATTACTGTTAATATTGTTGCTATTATTGGTATTAACAGAATTTAATTCCCCAACAACACAAGAAGTTTAAAAATGTATCGCCGTGAAGTGCACCTTGCATGAGTAGCCTACAGATGGCGTCTGCACATGGCAAAAAATAGTTTGAAATAATGTTTCAGCACTTGCTTTTCGCGAATTGAATTGTTCGCGTATTTTTAGAGTATTCAAATTCCTAGATGACGGATAAGGTGCTGATTTATGGGAGTGTGACAAGTGCATGTTATCGTGAAGCAGCGTAATACCAAAGACATTTTCCGAGTACACAAAATATTATGCTGAATACTTTTTGAACCATATTGAACAACTGTTATAATGCCTTGGCGGTAAACGTGTGGCAGTGTTTTTATGTATTTGCGTACATTTCCGTGTATTTTTTTGTTATCCTTTGTGCCTTTTCCCGACGTAAGTAATTGACGGTAATGGCCGCCGAACCAAGTAGGTACCTTGCTTTAAACAAAAAGAACGGTCGAGAGAAGGAGAGATCCACTCCACAACAAGTAAAAAATTATTTTAATTTAAACAAGTAAGAAAACAGAAAATGATACAACATTCTTAAAATCTCTGCAAATATCAGTTCTGGAAACAAATATTAGTAAGGTGGGTGCTGCCTCCCTGTGCTACCATATCGTGTTTCTCATTAAATCATTAATTAATAATTTACATTTTGCAAATATATTTTTTTTTCTTTCAAAGCGGAGTAAACTGACACACGTGCCAACGCGGTGACCTGTCACTACGTTTGACACCTTTGACTTTGCCCGAATATACCTAACCTCGCGGCTGACAGAAGTCCAGTGACGGTGATAAATAAGGATTTAACAGTTTTGAAAACATTTTTTTTTTTTCGCTTTATAAATAAGTTTAGACATTTTTTGATAGATGATTCCATATATCATCTTAAAATATTTGTACTTAAACATAATTAACTCTGTATACTAATCAACAAATGTACGTTATATTAACAAACAGAATAATTTAAATTTTTGCCCAATAAACGGTACTCAATATTATGAACCATATTTTTTCAGTATCCTCGGATTCAGTTATTTATCGTTTCTGCATTACATTACATATATTATGTCACGCTTTCTCTTCACTATAATGTTAATTTATTCGCACTTAACAAAACCGTTCCACTTATCAGCAATAAATAATATAAGTTTTGTTCTCATATAAGGCCATAACAAAAGCCGCGTATACATTAATATTAATGATTAGAACGGATCATTGAAAAAAATCTGTATGATTCACTAACCCCTGATCGATTCAAATTGCGGAAAGAATAAGAAGTGCTCCATTTGCAGACCCCACGTTCTACTTTATGCATGGGAGGAAGACTTACTGCTACGTAGACGGACTGCGGAAATTGCATAGGGGCTACGATGGGGGTGAATACATACAACTTTGATTCTCGCAGATTGCATCCGCTGGAAACGTTTTTTTGGAATCGCGTTATGGGTTTTTTCCGTTTATGCGATTCCGAGATTGATACGTAATCTGGTATGTGGAGAGATGGAAGATGTGTAAAGGTCGTAATGTACCGCCGGCAAAGATGTGTTTAATATTTATACAGTGTAAATGTCACGGGTAATCTCTACGATATCTGAAGTGAGGGATGACACGATCTTGGTTATTTCCGAATGTAAATAGGAATTCAAAAGGGGATACTCTTAGGAGATTTTAGGGAAAATGTAGATTATATTTCGGTGTTCTTTAAAATAACGTACAGGGTGGCCTGAACTGCTACCTCCATCATCTTTACAATCTTGAAGCTACTCGTATACAAAATACGCCAATTGAATGAATTTTGAAATAAATCCAATTAAGTACATATTTCAAAAGAAATATAAGTTCACTGAGAATTTAGAATGGTTTTTAAGCTGTGACAGCCGGTGCTATTATTTGATAAACAATGTGATACAAAACTTATCCAAAAAAATCTGAATGTACAGGGGACTCTTACAAATACATACAATTTTGTAAAAAAAATCAAAAAGAGCAGTTTGAAGATGGTTTAAAAATACACTTCTGCATGGCACTGGAAACTAGTCCATTGTAAAACCTGATAAGGCAGCAAAACATGCAATCGGCGACCGGACAAAAAATGGAAAGAAATTCCCAAGGAAAGAAATAAATAACATTTTATAACACCTATTTTATACAGCAAATTCAACTGCTTTTGAAGCTATTGTTATTAATTATTAATAGAATTAATTTGGTTTTAATTAATAAAATAGTTTGACATACCTGATGTTACAACAAAATTTTGGGCCCGTCTTACCCAGTTTCTGCTTCTTGTCCGTTTTAAACTCGTAAGTTATTGGCAGCAACTATGATACGTTTGCGTAAATCATCAATAGTAGGCATCCACTAAAGTGTGAAAAAGAAGTACAAATAATTTAAAGTCAGGAGATCTTGGCGTCCAATGCCTTGGTATTAATGCTTGGACTGACTGCACATGGTACGCCACACTGCTACAATACGCCGTGGACGCCCTGGAGCTCCTTCCACGATTCTGTTTCAAATTTCCTTGCGTTGCACTATACACATGCACTCACTGTACCCCGCGATTTAAGTCGCCATAAATTAGAACGATATCCATCAACTCCGAGTTGCTACTATACACGTAAACCATTTTTGATACTTGAAAAACTAATGTAAAGACTGACATCACCAGCATCATTTTCAGACAAGAAATGGAATGGGTTTGTAAAATTTAAAACTCCTGACATCAGGTGTACGTTTTGTGTGAAATCAAAAAAATCTGTAGAAATCTGTAAAATCAGGCAAATCACTTGAAATTGTGGAATCAATAAAATAAACGAAACCATGCGAAATCAGTGGAATCAGCGCAATCAAGTGGTCAGTAGAATCAAATGAATTCATATAAAATCTGGTGAAATCACGAGAGATCAAGTAAATCATTAATTCATGTGAAATCTGTTTTCGCTGATTTCCACTAAAGTAATAGAGGATCTGAAATCAGCTGTACAAAATCCTTGAAAGTGATAAATTTCCTATATCTGATCTGGTTTATTACCTAATTTGTTTCATTTAAATTTTTCTCTGTCAAAACGGCAACTTAGTTTTTCCAGTTTCTTCCGTTCATTGCTTTATTTGAGTAATTACGTCACACGTTAATGGGGGGGAGGGTGTCACCGGAATGTGACATAGTGTGACAAGGGGCACGGGGGGGTCAAAAACTTTGTGACATCACATGTTAAAATTCAAAATTCATAACGCGAAATTTATATGTGAATAAAAAACTTACGAACTTGATCTATATTTATTAATAATTTAGCACTCTCGCTATGAGATTATATAATAGAAGTACGAAAAAATAAAAATAACTGTTTTTTTATTATTTTTAAATACATACATACATTTGAAAAATATGTGATGTCACATCAGGGGGGAGGGGGATCTGAAAATGTGACAACCTGTGACAAGGACGGAGGAGGGGTTAAAAAGTCCTAAAATTCGTGTGACGTAATTTATGGATGGCCCCTAAATGTATACTTTCCGGGAGGAATTCGTTCCACTCGACAGTAACACTATGCGACTGCTTTTAACGTGCCCTCTTTTACGCTATGCATACAGGATGAAGTGCATTTCGCAATTTTAAATGAGCTCTTAGCGGTAAAAGTGGACGAGTTTTACTTTGGGGAAATTAAAAGTTAACGTTCATAAATTCGAACTAGTTCAGTTTGCATTACATAGTGTCTAGTTGGCTATGCAAATAGTTCAACTTGAATTGACTCAGATGCTCGAGATGTTGCGGAGTGTGGACAAAATGTTCGTTTTCCTCTGAATATAACAGTATAATTGCAATTTGAATTAAAACGTCTCCTGAAAATATAAACAAAGTTATGAAATGTACATTATATTACTTACAATAAATGTTAACTTTCACTCATATCAAATTTGCGTAATGTTTTTAATGTAATGTTAATTAAAACATAACATCCTTAAAAATAAAAAATTTCGAAATGATGATTATTGCAGCAATGAAAAATTTATCAGACGTTTATTATTTCTAGAACTGCAACTTAGGTATGGAAAAATATTCATTGAATACATATTTTCAAAATAAAAAGTTATCAAGTTAAAGAAACAGACAATTTTTAAACCGGCCTTGTTGGTAGAGTGCTTCTGGCAATCTTAAGGACAGCACCTTATCACCATTTTGTGCCAGTCGAGTTGTTTATTTGAACATGCTTTTAGAGTTTCTTAGAAAGTGTTGGGTATCAACTACTCGTGCATAGGTACTATAAATCGGTTTTAGACGATTCTACTTTTTTTTCGAAATTATTTCCACCAGCTAATAAGTATGCTTCTAGGCGACAATAAAAAAAAATTACCTAATTAATGCACTCTAAGCAGCGTAATAAGTATAGAAATACAGAGTTGATTAATTTTTGGGAACACACTTTAGATCACTTTATGGTTCTCAGTGATTTTTTTAGTTTTACTACCTTTACTGTCATTTTGAAGAAACGCATTTATTTCAGATGCACTCTATATAAACACGTTTGTCGTAGATCATTCGAACCTATATATACATGCCACTCCTAATAGCACATTGCAAAAATATATAGGTGTAACCCACTATACAGGTGAGTCAAGTTTAAATAAATAAATAGTCAAACTTTAGAAACATACCCTTCACGTGACGTATCAAAAATATATGATACGTCACTGAACAGGGTAAAAAGTCATTCCCTCTTTTCCTACATAAAAGGACTCTGGTACAAAAATCGTCAGACCCACCGTTTTCCTGTAGAAACACTTTTATGATGAATGTAAAAAATTTAAAATTTAAAAAATACATAAAATATCCAGGCAGGTTGGCTTAATCTCAAAGCAGTTGGCTGTAATTTTTTCCTTTTACATGATCACCCTGTATATGTTCGAGAGCTAAATGAAAGGTATGCTGTATTCACATTTTTTTACTTGAAATCTCGTAAGGAATCTATTCCTGAAGTTTCATTATTTAAACTTGACTCACCCTACATGTATACTCGAAGTCAAGTGCAAACTTAATACATTCCCAAGTTTGTTCTTGCACTTATTACTACATTGTATTTTATGAAGATGCTTCTAAAATTGTTATTAGTAATACTAACAATCTATTGTTTTGTCTGATGTAAAAAAAATTATGGCCATTGTTGCAAAGCAGTAAATCATTTACTAAAAATAATAGCAAATGCAAGAATTTCCATATTTTAATTAGTTATAGAAGCATAGTAACTATTTCGATCTACAAGCATATGTCATTCACTATTCAGGCAGTCGGTCATTGAATATTACTTTTAATATAAATTAATGAAGGCTTGTATTTACATTGATTTATTGAAAATGATATAACGTATCCAAATAAATATAATATACATATATACTACATAATATATTGAAATATTAATAGATATAAATTTGCCACAAATGACTCTCTATGAAATCTGTGTTTTGTAATAACAAGAACATGGTTTGTGCTGTGTATTAGATTTTTTAATTTACATGACTTGATGATGAATTATTGATATTCTGTTTATTAGCTATCGAATGAATTATTCAGTAAGTAACCTTAAATTAAGAATATTCCTCAATAGGATTAAGTAATTAATAAAACAATAATTACCTTTGTTAAATACTGTACATTGTTGCTGAATTGTGTTTGAAGATAAGACATTAGAAATTATTATACAGAATGCAACCGAAATTAATGCAACTTAGAGTAACAGTAGATTACTGACGACAAAATAATGCGATGTAGTAGATCTTACCTTGATGATGGTTAAAAATATACAGGGAGTCCAATTTAAAATGTTAAGTCTTTCTTCATTTCATTTCCGTCAACTTTGGCTTAGATGGGGGCATATTTTATGGATGTATTCTTTTCCCAAATGTTTACCCATGCAGTGATCTTCACCCTTAAATCGAAAGTGGTATTGTGGGATACAACATTTTAAAGGGCATCTAATTATATTTTCAACGCCATCTAGTTTTTTAATTTTGAGTGTTCAGTCCCCATGAAATTAAATGCGAAATGTTCAAATCTTCAAATTCACTTACCACTAATTTTAATTTATTTATACGGGATGTTTGGAAATAAGTGCGAAATATTTTCGAGGGTAGTTAGCTGTTATTTTGTAAAAAAAAGTTCATACAAACGTGAGTCGAAATATGTTTCGTTTTCGAGATACAGTGTTTAAATTTTAATTTTTTATTTATTTTTATTAATTATTTCAAAGAAATAAAAAAAATGGTTCACCACTGACTTTCCCCGTTTTGATATTTTTTTAGAAATCCACCATCAATTTTGTTTAGCTGCCAGAAACAGTTTCTGAGGTGACTTGATTTAATTTGTTGTTTTTGCCATCAAAAGATGTTATATTCTAACATGCAATCTAATAAAACAAAATAATAGATTAGAGGGTCAAATACGATTGAGGCAACCAACATTTAATTAATTAATTAGTTACATATTGAGTAAATTGTTTTAAAAATGAAGAGTCCTTATTTTGTGATACTGCCGGTGAATTCACTATATCCACTTTACTCTCAACCAGCCCATCACAGACACAAATGGGAATATTCACATTTTTTTCAAGCCGATTTTATTGGATCGGTTATTATTTTTTTTTTAGGAAAGTTGAAGGAATAAAGTGTTGAAATTATATATTTTTGAATTCAGCAAGTTAAGCTCTACAAGGATCCGATGAAAAAATATAGGAGTTCTATTTAAAAAATATCCGATGACGTCATCACGCGAAAACAAATGAACGTCGGAAATGCGTTGGTATAGAGAAAATAGTATTTTTAAAAAGCAAAATCGACGGGTCCGATGAAATTTCATGAAACTTCGTTGTTTTAAAAATAATGAATTTATTCCATACTTTTCTCCACACTGTATATTTAAGGGTCAAAATATCTGTCTGAAAAGGATACAATACAATGAATGATCCTTGTAGAACCTATACTTATATACAGGGTGATTCAGAACTTATCTTAAAAAAATTGGTAATAGATGCGTAGAAAAATAGTAGTCAATATCGTAAAAAAATTTTTGTAAAATCCTTATAGTTTCCAAGAAAAAAAAATTAAGTTATATCCAATTACTTTGTATCGTATAGTAAATTTGCCACCGAGTCGTGGAGATTGAGGTCCAAGGCGTCTACGGCGTGTTGCAGCAGTGTGGAGTACCATAAACAAGGCTCAATTATATTCGTACTATGTACAGGGTGTCCAAGCATTAATACCATAAAGGGATTGGACGAGGAGGACCAGTACCATGGCCGCTGCGACTTTAAATCATTTGGACTTATTTTTGTGGGGATATTTAAAAAATGAAGTATATTGCGCCGAAATGGATACTATTGATGATTTACGCAAATGTATCATAGCTGTTGCCAATAATTTATAAGTTCAAAACGAACAATAAGCAGAAACAATTGTGTTTGAACATCAGGCATCATCTGAATTGTATAGAAGAATTTTTCTAGTTTTGGACCAACTACTCGTATTCTAAAATACTTTTGTCTTTAAATGTTTGAAATAAATTTATTTACCTATTTGATTTATTAAAATAATTTCAAACCGGAGATTCTCTTTTAGAAGTGGTCGATTAATTTTACTGAATAAAGTAAGAAATAGTGATCTACCCGTAACTTGACATTTGTTTTCATTTCACAACATTATTCATAATTTTCATAATAATTGGAGTCTGCGTTAAGTTGTTATGTTATGCAGTACCCTATTCGACACACTAGAGTAGTACTGGTTGCATATATTTGCAGGTTCGATTATTAAAATCATTAAATCGGTAGAATCATAATCTGAAATTTGCCGATTAATCCCATCACATTGAATGTTAATTCTGCATAAAATATCTTCCTAAAAGTATCTCAAAAATATTTAAGAGTATAGGCGTTTAATAGTTCCATAACCGAAATTAATTCTGTGATGTCTTCCGTTGGCAAACCGGCATAATTCTGCGATCAAAATAGGGGGCAGATGTCGGCTCGATGTGACTACACATTAAGAGTTTAATAACATGCAGCATTCCCTTCTGTATGAGTAATCGGGCAATATCTGGCTGCAATAAATCACGGCGACAGCCCAAAAATCCAATTACGAGGCTTTGAAGTCAAACACGCACTCACTTGGTATAGATAATTTCTGGGATTTTCTCTAACTTCAGGGATGTTAAGCTAAAATATCTATTACGTGCTTTGCCATTCAAATTTCGACACCTATATTTAGTAACACATCTTGTTTTTGAGATAATTTACTTTGTTTCAGATATCTATTTCAGATTTTAAAAAGACAACATCTTTCAAAGTAGATGATCTCAGAAGCAAGATGTGTTGCTAGATATGTGTTCCTTATTTACACAATTTGATAATTGATAGATGTTTTAACAAATACGCACAGAATAAATAATATGTACAGTACCTAAAAATTGATCTGATGAGAAACATGTTTGATGTAGAAAAATACAGCTGCTTCGTTAAGTGCAGCAAGTTTGGTTGGTAAAATTTAAAACGGCGCGTATGCATTCTAAATGATTTACTTCAGTTTTATACTGTGTAGGTATTAAATTTAATTTTTTATATCTTACTGACGCATTGTCTAATATTTGTACAAACTATTCTATGAAAATTTCTGAAAGAATATTGGATAAGTATTGGGTTATTTTAATTGAAAATAATAATATTTCTAAAATAAAGATAACTTTATTAAGAAACTTCTAGAAGCCTAAAGCCGTTGTTTTCGAGTCAAATTTAGGAATAATTAATTTAACATTTTTTATTTCTAAACCTCTTGAGATATTTAATAAATTTGGTACAAATTTTAAGCGTGTCGGTAAATATAGAATAAGATGGTCGTATATTTTTGTATACAGGGTGTCTCATAATTAGCTGCCAACCCTGAACAGGCCGATTCTATGATCAAAACTAAGTAAAGAAGTTCATATGAACATGGGTCCGGAAATGCTTCCTAAGGGCACAGGGACCCATTGAATAGGGAGGAATGGAAATCATTTTTTTGCAATATCTCTCAATCGCGCTGTGATAAATTAATGAAATTTGGTATACACAGCTAAATTTTGATGAGAAATTTGATGGACTAATGCATTTATTTCCACAAGGTCCATTGGGGTAGGTACGGGGGTGCCCTTTGTTTTTTGCGTGTGTAACTTTTTCATCTTTGGCTTTTTAACAAATTGGACAGCAAATTCCGTTTTCCCGAACTGTTTTACGTTAAAATGGGACTCTTGTTTCAAATCGTTATCTTTAACGGTTTCTGAGAAAATCGCTCTTGAATTAATCCCACTTTGGTCAATTTCATAGTAATTTAAACAAAATTATCAAGGTATTCTCATGTGTGCCCTTAGGAAGTATTTCCGGACCCATGTTCTTATAAACTTTTTTACTTAGTTTTGATCATAGAATCCGCCTGTTCAGGGTTGGCAGCTAATTGTGAGACCTGTATAGCGTAATATTACTTTAGAATACTATGATTTATAAATTTTCGTAAAACGAAAAGTTTGAAAACGATGGACTTAGGACTCTATGCCTATGTAACCAAATTTCCTTAATTTTAATCATAGAATATGTTCTTAAATTTTCTACGTAAGAACTTAAGAAGCACTCTGTACATACTCGTATAGACAACAAAATTTCATGTATATATTATATGGGCATTGTTTTATAGGGGTGTATTTATTTATCATTATGAAAATTTCAGTTTTATAGTAAAGATAACTTTAAAAAACAACCTTGTGATGCAGAGGTTTATGTTTTTTATTTATAGACATGCGACTATGAAATTGATGGTGAGAAAGTAGATAAATAGATATATATCCAAGGGTAGGTCCAAGGTGTCATTATTTCGAATCAATAAACACCATGTGAATTCTACTTGTATACATTATTACATAGTACATTACCTACAATATATGTATATAATGCATTTTTCTTCACGAAGCCAGTTTATGAATTAACCTCAACTTACCTGTAAGTAGACTTATTAATTGTTAGAATTTTAATTGTAATATTTAATTGATTATAATAGTTTTTTAAAATTAATTGAAATTTTGATATTGAAATGAGTTCTATGAAACTAATTACATTGTATCTTATTGTAGCCCTGATGATGACAATAAACATTGTCGAAAGCTCGGCAGAGTAAAATAGAGTTTTACATAATTTAGCCTTCCTTGACCGTAGCCCTATTAATTTTGTATATTTTGGTATATATAAATATATATATTTTTAATTTAAAATTTCCACCCATACTAAATTTTATTGTTTATGTTATTAACTTTCTTAATAAATATGATGCTATAAACATAAAAGAATAGCAATTAGTGAGGTAGTGCCAATAAACAATATTGTAAGGAAATTGTTTTCTTTTTCCCCGATTGCATTGCACAGTTATACGTATAATTAATCTTTAATGTATTACTTGAATAATATATAACCATTATATACAGCAACATTCATATATGTTGGATGTGAAGGAAGCCTTTACTTTCGTAAATGTTTATTTTCCACTCAAATTTATTTTTTTCAGCTTCCCTAAAAAACAGGGAATAATGAATATTAATTACTGTTTAATATTTAAATTACCCATAGGATTATCTTCAACGAAGCCCATGATATAGGTACTTTAGCTACTGAATACCCCACGGTGTTATCAAAAATGCTTTGTTAGTACACCGAGAAAAAGAAATATTAAATTTACTCAAAAACTATTAGATTCACAGTTTTTCACAGTATATATGGCGAACCGAAAAACTACTTTACTTAACATTTCTAAAATGTCAACAAATATTTGTTAATTTAATAATCCATTATTATTTTAGCTCGATAAAAGTATTGGTTAGACTAGCCTAAAAATGTATTTATTCAATCCATGTTTAGTATTGCCAATATGGCAACGTAAAAATTCTTTAGGGGAACTGTCAAAATTCTTCACAAATCTTCACCACCCACGGAATTTTAACTGATAATTTAAGTAATGTATGTGACAGAAAATAATCTTTCTCTTGGCTCAGAATAATAGAAAAAAATATATAAAAAGGAAACATTTGAAGAAAACATATTTGTATTTTATACACTTCATAACATCTCTATGTATAATCACGGAATAGATCGATGGCGACGATAGACTAATGAATCAAGAATTTCACTGTAATAGACACCACTGAATCAAAAAACTGATATGAGCAAAAGTTTTTTTCACGAAACAAAAATAATAAATTAACTTATTGCTCTAACCATGAAATATGGCTAAAACTAAATATTAAGAGAAGAAATTTATATTATTAGGAAAAATCGTGCCATGAAAAAATATTCACTTTGCAGAAAAATCTTCACAGTTTGCAACACTATCTACAATGTTGATTATATTAACTGAAATAAATATTTCAAACAATTGCGAAACTGCTGTACATAAACGTCATATTGTTAAATCTAACGTTCAAAAAGGTTAAATTTTGTATTTATTTTAAAAGTTTTTAATTTAATGTTATCGGGCGCGCCAATATTCTTGGCGGGATAAATGACGTCGGATGTGTCGGACCGAGAAGGATTATCTCCCACATTATTACCCTGTAGGACCCGACCACGGTCTATTAACTACACGGTCAGGATCATCAGCAGGTAGCCAACTGAGGACTTTTGTGACGTATAGCACCACAAAATATAAAGAAGAAGAAACCCAATATCCCTTTTAACGGTTGGCAACAACTGTGGCAGCTCAGCGCCATCTACATCTCGGATTGATGAACTAAAAATGACCGCGGGAATTTCGAATATTCTATTTGCACATATTTACTTTTTTAATGTGACACAATATTTAAAATCATACACAATTTACTTGTACTTTACAAGTAAATTGTGTATGATTTTAAATATTGGTCACTAGAAATGGGAAATTATATAAAATCACAAGAAAAAATGGAATCAAAATGTATATTTTTAAAAAACTTATAAATTATAATTCATTTACTGCATTCTTTACATTCGACAAATGTAGTTAATACAGGAAATTTACCTTAACGAAATACATTTCTGGAAGCAATCCAATATTTCAAATTTATGAACGACGATAAAAAAATTACTTCTTTCTTCTCTTGTTCATATTTCGCCTACAGATTTTCAGTATAGAGCAACGAAATTTGAGGTACTTCACTTATTTATAAATGCATACAATAGAGAACATATTTCTCTCGAATGTCTTCTTAAATCTTCATTCAGGTTTCGGGTTCATATGATCGACATAGCAAAAATCTCTAATAAATAATGAAATCAATAGAAACACTTCAGGCATTTCATTACTTATAAATCCAAAGACAAAGAATATATTTCATTTGTCTTGAATGTCTTCATAAATCTTCCTTCGGGATGATCTGATCGACAAAGCAATAATCTCTAAACGAATCAAAGTAATCTCCATGTATATTAACAAATATCATTATTGAAACTCCTCTTCCTGAAATATAATAACAAATTAATGCAATGAAGAATTTATTAATGACCATAATTTTGTATAAAAAGTAGGTAGGTACTTTTTACTCACATACTCATATTTCCACTGAATTTTTCTACTTTTTCAAACGTTCAAGAGGATATCTTTTATTAATTAACCACTTGGATAGTTATAAATTGCTGTGATAAAATAAGAATAAAAATATTTTAAGTTACTAAAAAGTTGGGTTAAATTTAAATTTCTATATTTCTATCTCGCTATGACGCTCGTTTTTTCGATTGTGAAACCCTGTCGGTATACCTACGTATTTAGGTAAAAAGAAATTTTTAATAATCAAAACATATATACAAAATAATGAACAATATTGAATTTTACAGTATGTTAGCTTAAAAAATTTTCATAAATAATGAGAAAAAAAGCTATAAATGCTTAAAAACATCCTTATACCATTCTACCGGTAGCCGGTAGCACTGATTTTGGTTGGTAGGGTTACTGATTTGAGAAGGAATATTGCATAGACGATTGTTGCCGGTTTCGCTATACGAGTTGGCTACCCGTGTATAGCACAGTCTATATCAGTCCCTATTTCGAGAATGTCATCACCTGGCCTCGATGACCCCGACCGTATCGTATAGTTAATAGATCGTGGGATCGGACCGCCGGATGTCTTCACCTTGTAGATGTGGGCCCCGGGTCCCTTCTCCAATGAGCCTCGATTGCGTTTGCAACCGATGCCGGCGGCTCTACTATGGGTCTTCTCCTGTCTCCTGTTCTGGTAAATTCTGGCGGTAAGAGTTTATCTTCTTGTGCTCTACAAGGTACGCGAAATGTAACGAGCTACATCTAGCGGTTATTAGCTGCCCCATATTGGACGAGGCACGTGCAGTACAACTAAAATTAATGGCTTTCATTGACCAACAAAAATTATTTTCAAATCAAAGATATTTGAAACAACATTTCGTAGTGTTAAACGAAAATAGTTTTTACACTGAAAGTTTTTTTGATCGGGGAAAATTAATTAGAAATATTTAATTTAATAATTTGCACTCTTAAATCAAACAAAATAACAGTTCATTTAATATCGGTATAATTTTATGTCAAACTGTTATGAAAATAAAGACAAAGAAAAATTATTGAATTAAATCGCGTGCGGAGATAAAAAAATAATTAATATAAAACAATAACACATAGAGGAACAAATTATGAATCTGATTTAACATCAAACAAGAGAAATCGTTGAATTAAGCTGTAAACCGTCTAAAATTTTTCTTTTGTTATTTTACGAAAAATATTCTTTATTTTTTTTTTTTTTTTTTATTTTACCAATAAAATATCCAACGGGCTGAATGCCCAATTACAGGATAAGTGCATAGCATAAAATTACAAACAAATATATATATATACATAAAGCTACATGTCAAAAAATTACAAACAATTATAAATAAATCTACGATGTCAAAAAACTAAAAACAAATAGGAAAAAATACACTGTACGAGGAATAAACAGACAAAACATTATATAAAAGCAATTACATGAACAAAACAACATAAAAAGCAAAAAGAGTGAAAATATAAATCAGGTCTTAGAAAAAAAGTGTTTTAATATCATGCACGCCACAAGAAAACATGTCAAGGTTGTGGTCCACACTGAGGTAGTTACTAGTCATCCTGTAAATAGGTGACTTTAGCAATAAATTTGTACGCGCCTGTGGTAGAAGAAACAGTCTGTTGTGTCGGTTATTATAACTTGGGACTTTAAAATTAAACTCAGATAAAATAGCCCCGCATTTTATATCATGACGAAGTACTTTGTAAAGAAAAGATACAGAATGCATCTTACGTCTTGATTCTAGGCTCTGGATGTCAAAGCATTCATAAAAACCGCTTTGGAGTGTGCCTCTAGCAGGATAGACTCCGTCTAACAAAAACACAGCCGATTTAAAAAATCTCCGCTGAACCCGTTCAATTAAAGTGATATAAGTCATATAGGCAGGGCTCCATATCACTGATCCAAATTCAAGTTTGGATCTAACAAACGCGTTGAATAACAAGCGCAGTGTTGAAGGATCGGTAAAATCCTGAGAACTTCGAAGGATAAAACCGAGGTTCTTATACGCATTTGTCAGACATGCATCCATATGCTTCGAGAAATTCAGCTCTGGATCAAAAATAATGCCAAAGTCTGCAATTTCTGACGGCCGTTCTAGAACATCACAACCAATGGTGTAATCAAATAAGGTAGGATTCTTTTTCCAATGAAACGACATAACTTTACATTTAGATCCATTCAAAGGTAATTTGTTATTATTACACCAGTCGTTTAACATATTCAGGTTATTTTGTAGGTTAACACAGTCAGCCAGGGTAGCAATTTTACAAAGCAGCTTAAGATCATCTGCATAGAGCAAGTAGCGAACGTTCATGTTATTAACAATATTATTGATAAAGAGTATAAATAAAAGAGGGCCTAACACCGACCCTTGTGGAACACCTGAAGTCTGACAGAACAAATCGGATTTGAACCCACGGTACTGAACAAACTGAAAACGACTTGAAAGGTAAGACCGTAACAAATTTAACAAACTATTATAAAGACCACATGCATCAAGAGTATTTATTAACAATTCATGATCAAGTATATCGAATGCTTTAGAAAAGTCAGTGTAGACAACATCTACCTGACTTCCCTCATCAACAACTCGAGATATATACTGGGTCTTACAAACAAGGTTGGATATGGTTGATCGACCTTTTATAAAACCATGCTGTTCGGGAATAATCATATTAGATACATGATGCAATAAATGGTTGTGAAGTATTATCTCAAATATCTTACAGAAGTTGTTTAAAATTGTTATAGGACGATAGTTAGCAAAATCATGTTTAGAACCTTTTTTAAGTACGGGCGTTATTCTAGAGGATTTCCAGATGTCAGGGAACGTTTCATTTTTCAAAATTAGATTGTACAAAGTAACCAAAGGTTTACAGAAAATAATAGCGCAATCTCTTAACAAAAAAGCTGGAGAAGGTTAGCAGTAGTAAAATTGGCAGTAGGTTTTAAAGTACTAGAAGGTGTAAAGTTTCCAGAAAAGAAATTGGCAAAAGTGTTAACCATTGCTTGTGGATCATCTATATTTTGGCCGTCATTAAACAAAGTAGATGGAATAGAAGTGGTACCTTTTTTAGAATTTATAAACGACCAAAACTTATTAGGGTTAGTTTAGTTTTCTTGCAACAATAATCAAAAAGTTGACACATGACTGCTGCTCCAAGAGTTTATCTTTTCTCAGTGTACAAACCAGACTCCAGCCATAATTGAGCAAGCTTTGTTTTTGCATTTCCCATAGGATGATATAGTTTTTATGCCGTAGCCTAGTTTTTGAACTATGGCTACCAAGCCAAGAGAAGTAGTTTCCAAAAAGTGTAAACGACTTTCTTTAGGCACAATTATAACAGGGTACCAGAGTAATTTCTGATAGAAATGTTTTTAATTTTGTTAGTTCTAAAATACTTATGTATTATATTGTATTAATTTTCTGAATGTGTTGAACTAAGTAAGTATTAATTGACTCGGAAATCACCTATATTGTAAATTCTGTATAATTTTTTATTGCGAACACCGTACCCCATACGCATCTATTTTAACACTTGATGTAATATATATCATACAAGGAAAAACTAAGAATACGACACATAATACATGATTTCATATCGAACAATATATCATTAAATGAATCCATCTCATTATGTTCATCGTGAACCTTTCCATTATGTGCTTACATTCTTGATAGCCAGACTGTAATGGTAAGATAGCAATTAATCAACGTGAATATATTAATTAAACTTGTTAGAGTAGCTTTCTTGAACCACATATCGCCGTGCTTGTATCGCGACTACGAGTTCCATTATATTTGAGCATTTCATTTTTTTAGTAGACGTACAAAAGCAACATGTGTTTTTCTTCAGTACCGTATCAACCGGCAAAAATATACATGTGGTACGTGAATGTGGAATATATGCGTGATTTAAAATATCTTTTATGGTTTTATTCTGTATCTACTAAATAAATAAATATTTTTTGTTCAAATTTGGTACAGGATAATCGTAAGAATAGTTAATTAATTACAATCTCTTGCGAGGATGGCTATGAGAGTGCTAGCAAACTTAAAACAAAAATTAACCAAGCAAATGAAGACTTATGACATATTGATTGTTTTGTTTTTAAGTTTGCTAGCAATTTGCAACCATGTAACAATAGACCATTTTGAATTAGGCTATCGAAATGCAAATTTTTTCATAGAAGGAAGCTTGATAAAAATCTCTCTAAAATTATTTCAAAGTAATCGTTATACGATATTTTTTGACAGTATCTGATGCAGTCGCCATCTGTAGGCCACTACTGCAAGGTGTACTTCACGCCGAAAAATTTTCAAACTTCTTGTGTTGTTGGAAAATTAAATTCTGTTAATACTAATAATAGCAACAATAATCAGCGATGTTTACAGAAAATAATTAGTACTATTTTAAACTATAACATCCCAGTTTGCAGTTTTCTGTAAAAAAATTTCTTGGACCCGTAGAATATTAGAAGTTTTTATCTGTAACAAATGATAGGCATCTCTCTATCTTTCTTTTAAATATAAGTACTTTAGTTTGCATTATGTAAAAAATAGGCAATTTTGAATTAGGCTATCGAAAAGCAACTGTTTTGATAGAACTGAAATATCTCGAAAGCCATCAGAGATGGGATAAGGAAGCTTAATAAAAATCCCTTTAAAATTACGCGTAGAATCTAAAAATACAGGATGTTCCATTAATAAGGTCATAAAATAAGTAATGAGATGGCGACTTCCGGTATAGCTGCAAGTGCTTCAAGATAAACTTCTTGTTGAAAAAAGTATGATTTGTGCACCTACTTTTGAATGTTCCAACGTTGTTCGAGTACAAATGCAAGGTTTGCTACGATTATAGTTAAAAATACATAATTATATAAAAAAATTTCGAAACTTAGTTGTAAAAGAGCTTTCATTTTAAGAGTTTCCTATAAAAGGACAGCTTTAGGACTTCGTAAATATTAAATTTCAATTATTTATGAATTTTATCACTCGTTTTTCTGCCTCATAATAAATGTATTTATTACTAGTTGATTAAATCTGTATGCGTCATAAAAAATCTATGCACAAGAAAATGACAGATATATAATTATTGTTAAAGAAATGTATTGGCACTAGAAAGAATCAAGTTTTAATCAGTTTTGTGCCCTAAATATTTTTTAATTTATAAGAGAAAATATTTATTTTTACTATTTGATTTAAATTATGCTCCGTTTATTACGAACCAGTTTTATTAAAATTTTGCCTTATAAATATTTACGGCAGACTTTAGAGCGATTAATAATGAGGTGTAGTATAATGAGCGGATCTTCTTAAGCTTTTGTGCTTCTAAATGAAATTTAATATCGCTCTCATTTACGTTAGGTAAACAATGTCGAAATCAAAAATGAAAACAGGAGGAATAACTGTTTTATGATTATTTTCATAAATATAAGGTGTATTATGTATACCTACTTTGTTGTGTATGTTTTACGGATGTTTTAATAAATATAAAATGAAACTCTTATAGAGAAGAATTTGTCAGAGATGTTTATTTAGTAATATGAATTTTACATTTCTATATATAGTTTGGTAAGGGTATCTCTAGTGCTGTATATTATGTATATAAAAATAATTCACACCAAATATATTATTTTGTTGTATCTGAGAATTTACGATTTCTTTCAAAACAAGTATTTTTACGGATATTTTTAGTATGTTTATTTCTGTATTTTACAATAAATTCTGAAAACTGTTTGATTAAAACTAATAAAATGAAACTCTTATACAGAAGAATTTGTCAGAGTTGTTCATTTAGTAATATGAATTTTACATTTCTATATATAGTTGCGTAATGGCATCTGTAGTGCTATAATGAAAAAAAAAACATTTGTATTAATATTTTTCTCTTTAATAAGATCCCACTAGAAGAATGATTTATTTATTATTTAAAAAATATATTATAAAACTGAAGGTTTATTATAAACATTAATAATATACTATTTACAATGAGAAATTTATATTATAATACCAGAAGATGTGATAGAGCTGTTTAAGTTCAAATTTCCAATCGCTAAATCCGTGTTTGACCCCATGATCTTCTTTGCTACCTGGAAGCCGTAGAAGATTTTCAGCCTACATGACGCTTTCAACATCTACATATCTGCACCTATATCAACTAGAATGGTGGCAGAGAACCTTCTGAAACAATGTCTGGTGCATTCTTCGAGATTCTTCAATACAAACTTTGTTACAATCGGTTTTGGAATGATTCTAAAATTATTAAATCCGATAGATTGCGAGGTACATTTTCCTTGTCTATAGAATACAAAAAAAACTGCTTGTGAGTTGCATATGACGACGAATTTTAGCATATTTTCGAAAAATATTTAAACAGTGATACCTGCCACGTTTTCTTCTGTTAAGGTACGGATTCGCTGTTGCGACTGTGGCTGCGGCTCGCGACTGCAACTCGTTGCCGGCCAATAGGCAGTCTAACTGCTGGAGTTGATGAGAACATTCAGACTGTCTATTGGTCGGCGACAAGTCGCAGTCGCACCAGCGAATCCGTACCTTTATAACAAATTCTAGGACAATTTTTATATAGAGGTCATTGTTTTGAATAAGATCTAACATTAGCTTAGTTAATTCTTCGCAACAAGCCTCAAAAATGCTGATTATTATAACAACCTTCATGAGTAAACGTTTCATCATCTGCAGTACTTACAAACTTATGTACTTCTTCGTTTGTAAAATTTGTGGACTTTTTGGCCTTATAACTCTCTGAACTTCTTTTCAAAAATGTGTTTAGTTGAAGAAATCAGCCTATATCTTGATTGTTTTTAACTGAAATCAGTTTTCAACACTGAGTAATGGGTCCATAGATGGTTTCTGGGAGCGTTACTTTTTTGGATAAATAAGCCAAAAGGATTAGGATTAGAATTAAAGATGAAACTGACAATTCGCGCTTTTTTATGTGTTATCAAGCAGGTAGATGTTATAATTATCTAATTATCTAGTCGGCAAGAATACCTTTTCTATGATTCGGAACAAGATCTCACAGTTTTTGGGATTCAATCAGAAGACCATCGGCAGTAATGAATTAATACAAGAATTAATATGTCAAGAGACACGATGGATAGAAATCTACTACGATTGCAGAAGTTTATGTTGTTGAAAGTTTGTATAAGAAACAGCTAACAGGATTCTTCATATTTGCAACTTCCAGTAGTATCTTGCATCAAGTTATTACAATGAATCAGTCAGACAATATTGCGTCTCAGGCATATGTAATGGAGCAATGAGACTCTTCTGAAACAAACTTTTATTAACAAACGTGAAAGAAATCCAAATTTCACTAATTGTAGTTTATTTGTATTTATGACTTGAAATCACTTTTCTAACCGTTATCAATAGCAGATGCTACTTTTCCCATAAAATGCACATATCTCCTTAAAAACAATGCGACAATACCCCACTTATCCTACTGAAAGCAGGTAAATCTAGTTATTTTTTTGTTCATATGGCAATTAAATGAAATAGTTTTTGTTTTAATATTTATCACAATCTCGTTTACTTTTTGTGGGATATAACTGGAGCTCTTTATTTCTACAGCTCTTTTCTCTTTATTTTTTGTGTGTTTTTTTTTTATTCGTCTATTTGATATATAGCGTCAGATAAATAGTTATTAGGCATATAAATAGGGCATAACTGTAAAAATCAATTTGAACTTAATTGTATAATATGAATATTAGAATATATTATCAGAATTGTAGGGGTTTACGTACGAAATGTGCAGTATTCTTTCAAAATTTACTTTCTGAATTATATGATATTGTAATCTTAACTGAGACCTGGCTGACTGATGAGATGTATGATAGTGAGCTTTTGATGAAAATTATAATGTCTATAGGAAAGACAGAGATAGATCGTTGGTTGGTAAACAGAGAGGTGGAGGAGTGTTAATTGCTGTTAGTAATAAATATCAATCATCACTTATTGAGGTAAACACTTACATAGAAACATTATTTGTACTTGTTAAAGTATGTGGAAATACGTTAATTTTTAATTCGACATACATTCCCCCCTCTTCTGCTGCTCTTTGCTATATGGACTATGTGGATGTTTTTTCTGAAATTAATAGGTACATATCTTTAAATACATATATTTTCCTATTTGGAGACTACAATATACCTGTTATTAATGGAACTGAATTCAAATTTAAGACGAATAATCAGTCTATTACATGTTTAGAGCAACTTATGGAATTTTATGATTTGAAATCATTAAATAACATTCTTAATGAAGATGGTAGAACTTTAGATTTAGTGTTTAGTAATGCTAACATAACAATTCAGGAAGAATGTCTTTCATTAGTTCCTATTGACAGAAAACATCCGGCATTAGTCTCTGAAATAATAATAAATCGTTGTGAGAGGCGAAGTAATGCACCAAATAATTTAAAGAATATGTACAATTTTAAACTTGCTAATTTTGATTTGATTTGTAACTATCTGCAGGATTATGACTGGACACCATTAGGATATTATGAAGATGTCAATGAAGCTGTTCAATATTTTTATAGAAGTCTATATATGATACTAGATACTTGTGTTCCTAAACGTAAATCAAATAGTTGTCGCAAAAGTATCCTGAATGGTTCACTGAAGAAATAAGACAAATAATAAAACAAAAGAGTATTATCGAAAACGGAAGAATGAATCTGAGTTTTATCTATCTATTTACAAACAAAAACGAGCTGACTTGAAAACCAAAATTAAACTTGCGCATTCAAACCATATAAAAATATTGAAAGCAATCTGATAAATGATAAAAATGTATTCTGGAACTACGTAAATAGTAAAAATATAAAAATGAAATGGAGACATATTTTTAATTAATGATTCAAATACTAATGATAAATCTCTCATAGCTAATACTTTCGCTGATTATTTTGCTAGTGTTTACGGTCAACAGTCATCATATAATATCGATATCGTTAAAAATCATAGTGAAAGGTTATTCAACACTTTGGCTAAAACTGATTGCTTGCACTTTTCAAAAATTTATATTGAAGATATGGAGAGGGCATTTAAGAAATTAAAACCCAAACATTCTTCTGGGCCAGATAATATTCCATGTTACATTATCAAAGCTTGTAAAGACTTTTTATTGTATCCATTACTTTTAATTTTCCAAAAATCTATCGAAACCGGAGTATTCCCTAATGAATTTAAAAACACAAAATTAACACCTATACACAAAAAAGATAATAAAAATCTAGTTAGTAATTATAGACCGATTGCTTTAATTAATGCAGTAGCTAAATTATATGAGTTTATTCTGTCTGACAAAATTTATTTATATATGCTAAAGTATATTTCACCAGAACAACATGGTTTTGTCAAGCAGAGGTCAGTTGAAACTAATCTGGGTGTGTTCGTGGATAAAACTGGTAAAATTGTACATGGTGGAGGACAGATGGATGTAGTGTACGCTGACCTTGCGAAGGCATTCGACAGGGTAGACCACGACACACTCTTATCAAAGTTACATTTTTACGGATTTAGTGATCATTTGTTACATTTTTTTAAAACCTATATGAGTAATAGATGGCAATTTGTCACATATCGTGGGTCTGTCTCTTCTAATTTCCTGGTAAGGTCAGGTGTGCCGCAGGGATCCAATCTGGGTCCATTATTTTTCTTAATTTTTATCAATGATTTACCAGAGCTTGTTTCTTCTGATTGCCTTCTCTATGCTGATGATTTTAAAATATACAGGCAGATAAAAGATACAAGTGACTGTCAAATTCTGCAAGCGGATTTGGATGTTGTTTATGATTGGACACAAAAGAATAAGTTAGATCTAAATTTTAGTAAATGTTACATCGTCTCTTATACGCTTGCTGGTAAACCAATAGAATTTAATTACCGTATCAATGATCAAATTATAAACAGGTGTATTCAGATAAAGGATTTAGGTGTCACTTTCCAGAATAATTTCAAATTTGATATACATATTAATAATATTTGTAAAGAAGCTAATAAAATGCTAGGTTTTGTAAGGCATACTACTTATAATTTTTAAAATATAAATTATATATCTTATTTATATAAAGTTTTGATACGTTCTAAGTTAGAATATTGCTCCATTTTATGGTGATCAAAGCAAAATCAAATTAAGCAGACAGATACAATACAGAATAAGTTTGTCAAATATTTGTATTTTAAGAAATACAATGTCAATCCAGGTTTTGTGCATTATGAACCTCTCAGAAAGGAATTCGGTTTGTTGAAGTTGCAGTCACGGAGAACTATAAGCATGCTAACATTCATGTATAAAGTTTTAAGTTATAAGTTAAACACAAGTTACTTATTAGCTCAGCTTAATTTTTATGTGCCAGATCACCGAGTTCGTCCTAATAGACATACTTTCTACGTAGCTCAGAATCAGTCTTTAACAGGAGTTATGATGTCCACATATAATCAGTATCAGGGTCAGCTTGCTTTTGGCATTTTTGATGTCAGTCTGTCTAGGTTCAAGAATGAAGTTGTACAATTGTTCTAAAATCCCCATATACCTGTAAGTCAAGTATTTATATTGTATTATACATTCTAAATCCTATTATGTGCCTATAGTTTATTCAAATTTATAACTTTATGTTAAATATAGAAACATGTAATTAGGTTAACACCTGTATGTTTCTTTAAATAAATAAATAAATAAATAAATAAATAAATAAATAAATAAATGAAATCACACATCAAATTACTACACACATTACTATGGGGTATTTTATTTGTTTTTCTTCCATAGAATGATACGATGTCGATAAGACATTAGAGGTTCTACGGTCAAGTCATAAAGCGTTCATCGAAATAAATATCTCGTTATTGATCTACACCAAAGGAATAAATTATATTTATAGATCATTATAACATAAATTACCTCGTAAAGCAGTCACGGTTAAGTGAGGTAATGAACTTCAAATATAGTTAAATATTTTATAGTTACTTAACAGATATGTCGTTAATATATTTTATAATTTTATTAAGAGAATGGGTATAATAATTATTGTGATAGTAGTAAAACACAACGTGAAAGATATAGTCATAAGTGTTAGGAAGCTTTAAGTACAACGATTAAAAATCATCATTTTTTTGGTGATATGAACAGAAATGGTAAATTAAAACATACATGATACACATACGTGGTTCAGTCATAATATCATTAATGTTAAGGGAAGATAGAAATAAATGAGTATAGTACAAATACTCGATTTAAACAATTTAAATTAATATTTAGGCATTATTTAAATCCCCTTTCAGACTGTTACTGATCTCTGCCGACCTCGATTCATTCACAGTTCCTAAAGCAACTTGGTGGCGGCCTGATGCGACGTTGCCAAATTTAAATATTTTCCTAGTATTGGACATCATAAACGGTTGTATTGACTATTTTAGAAACTTCAGTGATTAATAATTTACAAAATTAAAATATATATGGAATGCTTTAAATTATTCTTTAAAAATATTGTCACTGATTTCCCAATCCGTCTTTTTCTTACTGCCAGAAAAACAAACGTTAATTAATTACTTATCTTTATTAACTACTCAGTACACTACTGAACACTAATTACAACTCAACTAAACACTTATTTAATTAATCGCTATCTAAATCACTTTGATCTCTTCAACTAAACACTTCAATTCAGACTGTAATACAAGACTAACTAACTCGGCCGTTTATTCTTCTTTTATAGACCAAACGAATATTGCAGGTATTTTCTAGTATCTCTAGATCCATTTTCCCAAACGACTCGAATGCTTCTCGTCTATTCTCCAGTTTTCCAGTTCCGTCTCGATGCTCGGCATTTTGTTTAACATAATCGTGTAGGGGCGATCGGGGCAATCTTAGCATTTCGCGATACCAGAGTCGTCGAATTGGGTGTGAGTGGGGCAAATTCTGTGACAATATGCAATTAACATATTATTATTACATTGTTATTGTTGGGAAATTAGGTGGTTTTAAAGTTTTAACTGTTTGGAAATGGTATGGGTTGAGTGAGTTTTTTATACTATTCTCCAGGATTTCTCCAACCGCCTTGAAATGATCTTTGTTGAAATAGTAGGCCTCTCCCCAATTAAATTTGCAATAGCTTCTATCACATTGAAGTCATTTTTGCGATGCAAGTTCTCGTCACATCAAAGATCCAGTATCGCAAAGACGTTGAAAAACTCGCACAAAAATTCGCATAGAAAAATGGTCTCTGTGAGGGAAACGCTTCCGATATTTAGCTACAGCGACATTTATGTTTCGTAAACATTTTCCGTATAAAATTATCATTTTGGCATATTCGAAATTCGTAAAATTGACTATTACGACCGACACGCTAAACAATCCGAAGTAAATTAACGGTTGCGGGTAGCATTGCTTTGTTCTTTCCACAAATCCTCTCTTGATATGTGTGGTGTGATCTCCAAAATTTTGGAAAATGCATGCGGGAGATGTAATTGACAGTGGTAGATTTTAATAAACACCCTAAACTGTTAAACAATATTATTATGTATGTGCTCTTGTGGCAACGCTGTTTTGTTTCAACGCTGGAACGCTTATGGTTGCGTCATCAGAAAATGTGTTGCGTACCATGAGCGCCTGATTACCAGGAGTTATGGGTTGATATGCTTCTGTTTTAAAAGGTAAAAAAATGTTTTCGATTTTTTGTCTTCCAACTACGTGGTTAAAATTAATTGCTTTGTATGACGAATCCAGCCTCTATGTTAAAAAGACAAATACTTCAAATAAAATTATCTTTTTTGTGAACAGTAATATTGCATATTTAGAAACTAGGTGTTGAAGTATGGGTAGTTTCTTAGCGTTACAATTAATTCTTTATTTAATAATTTTACGAAACACTTAATTAAATAAATTAAACAAGTTTTTTTTGCAATTTATAGTAATAAAATTATACAAGGTTGCAAAAATACTTCCTATTATGGATACATGGTACGTTAGAGATATTACGCTTTTTCATATTTGAAAATATCTTTTCTACTGTATGATTTGCCTACCTAGGTAATTCAGGGCTTGCTGCAAAGAACAGCGGCATATTCGACCACTTTAACCAGCACAAAATGCTTTTACAGAAGCTGTAAGAATACAAGCTTTATAATATTTTGTCACAATATTGTTACAGCCTTCACAAGGGTTCTATAAATGTAAAAGAGCACTAGATTATAAAACAAAAATGTCTCATATAACAATGCTTTATTAGTGTATCTTGCACTTTAATAGATTTATTGTATAAACACTTATAACACTATTATACAGCACCTCAATGAATATGTTTTATAATTCTTGTTATATAGACTAGTTGGAACTGATAGCAACCAAAAGATACTACTGCAAAACTATTATAAAAATTTGAAAAATTAGATATATCTTAAAAGCAAAATTCAGGTGGAAGTAAAACTGCCAAAACAGAAATGACCATGGAGATAAGAAAAAGTAGGTATGCAAATATATTTCCGTGCGCTGACTTTTTGCAGAACCTAGTTTACTGTAAAAGTATAGATACCCATACTTTGACAGTAAACTAGGTTCTGTTAACAAAATTTTCACGTCCCCATTATCTTTTACTTCTAGAGTATTAAGAAATCAATTTTGAACATAAAAATGTTTAATTAACAGTTACCTTTATTAAGGATAATATTTTTATGAATAATCATCATCAAATATATATGGCAATTTTTCTGTTTATAGAGCATTTTTCTGAGTATTGTTTGTAACGACAATAGATGAGATCTGACCTATTTTTATAGTTAGATATTTGACTCAACTTAAAGGAGGCCACCTGAAGAAGCAATCCTAAAAATGCAGAAATAGGTCAGATCTCATCTATTGTGGTTGAATTTTCGAGTTCCCACTGTTTCAAAAGTGAAGTTAGATATTTATAGAGTGTTTTCATTAAACCAGGTTAGTAAATTTAGCTATATTAATTATTATAATAATTATTATTTTCGATAATTATTGAATACAGCTTTGTCTATGGAATTGTTCATTAGCATACCTAGATGTTTGCTGTCAGAAAGTATACATATGACTTTGTTGACAGGAATTGTAGGAGATTTGATTTATATTAGCTTAAAATACCTTTCTAATACAGTAAACAGTAAAAAATAGTATTGTTGCCGCCAATCACTTGTTCTGACCTTTTAATATATTTGAAAGAATACCCTTATTACCTGTTATACAGGGTGTTAGAAAGAGTGTAAAATATTTCAGGAGGTAATAGTATGAACCAAAATAAACAGAAAAGTTTGAATAAACATGGGTCCGCAAAGTAACGGTTGCGGAGATATGGACCACTATTCGTTTTTCAAATATTTTATTTATATAAAATATGCATGGGATGCGACCAGTTACAGCGGCGGCTACGGAATGCCTCGGAGGACCACCAGTATCCGAGAAGCGGTTCCGACCGTAGCAGTCGTAATACCAACAGTAGGAACCGAAATCAATATATGGACAGGCCCAGAGACACCGATAGCGGGTCTGTCCCCACAGAGCCTAGCCGAGAACAACCAGGGAAGGTAAAAGTATCCCAGCTAATGCTAGGGATGTGCATTTTAACTCTGTTTCTGGCAGCTACCAGTTACCGAGGTCACGGCATAACAACCCGGAAAATCACCATGTATCAAATTACAGCACTGGCCGTGAAAGCCTAAAAACCACTATGACATTCCTGTGACTTTGTAATATAGCAATTCTGCTTTCGAAGACTAAATTGTGTTATTTACAGGATTTATATTCGTAATAGCTAATGGCATTTCTTATGCTCTTTTTGGTGTTTAAAACACTATTTTGCTTTATAGACAACGAAGGAAAGATGGTGCTAGTTGGGAAGTTATCCAATTTATTAGATTTTGCTTAGAACTATGACAATATTGTCTAATCAAACTTAGCGATCGACGCTAAATTCTATCAAAGCACAATATGTTACTTGTAAATGCTTTTGTGGGTCGTCTGGGTGACAGATATGGCGAATCGTGTCAGCAATGCAACCCGATGCGCAACATCCGCTAGATGGAAGTTTAATATGGATTTTAAACGACATATCGCCGGCGCGGAATGCGTTTGCGAAGAATTTTAATTAGCCTAATTAAGAAAAATGCAAGTTTAATGTACTTCGGACATGTGTTTGAGTAACAATTTGTGAATGCTCATTTAAATTGGTTGAAAGCATGGTTAATTGGAAATTGTGGGGCGAATACACACTGTTTTCTCTCCTTGGTTGTAGAGCATTCTTGTCTAATTTGAATGAGCACAGGTGAAGTAGTGTTTAAGGGCGCCGTATTCACGAAGGAATGTTTTTAAAAATACAAATAATTTTATCTACAACTGCTTTATAAGAACTTCATTATAGTATTTATTTGCTACTGTTTCAACTGAATAATAAAGGTCATTACACCACTAGTGGAGTAATATGACATATTACCCCACTATTTCTCTATTTTTAAACTAGGAGGAGCGAATGCCAAAGACAAATTTACACTGCAAAATTTACTAAAAACTACCCTAGATACCAACAGACTATCAAGAATATACTCACTGCAAGTGATGTTTAACCTCAATTTGAGTACAATAAGCTTTCATTACTTTCAAATGGGGTTATTAAATACTTATTCAAAATAATGTGCAATGAATAAATATCTAATTCTAGGTTTATTTAACTTATGTATATATATTTTTAAAGTAGGTAGGTAGGTACTTCCTACATAACATAATAATATGAATGAAATAATTTACTACAAACCAAACATCTATAAATGATTGATTCCAGTTTTCACTTTTAAAATTTTTATTGATTCACATTTTTACAATTAGCATTGGAGTAATCATATAATGGTGTTTTTGTTACTTTGAATTGTTGCACTTCTACGAACTACGTTTATTAAGTTACTGGATAATTGCTAAATAACTGATAACTGAACTTCGTTTGTAATATATCATCTGCAGGTGTTCAAAGTAACAAAATAAGTTTTTATAATTTATAATATTATTGGTAAAAATAAGGGACAAATCATGTCTTTAACAATTTTCTGAATTATTTGACGAGTCAGTATCCATATCACTCTCGCTATTATTAATTGATATGATTAAAGATTCAATGAGATCGTCCATAATTCCATCAAGTGTTCCCATTTTTTCTTCCTCCTTAATCACATGTTCTTCACACTTTTTCCAGTTCATATTTGTAACATTATTAAGAGCCTCTATTAGTAGTTCCCTTACGTCTTTCAGTTTATATGTTTTATTTTTGCTTGCCACTTCATTCTTCACCTGTGCCCAAATCAATTTTATAGAGTTCAATTCACAATGATACGTTTCATCTAAATAATAAATAGGTCTACCTTCAGATCTAAACTTTTAATTGATATCGAGTAGTCAAGTCTTCATCTCACTATATCATCACGTTCTATCAACACACTTTTACGACTTCGTTTTAAGTATCTGCAAAAAAATAAAATGTTTTTATTGCAATTATACTTGCTTGAGATATGTATTCAACCTTACTTGAAGTTAATTTGTTTCATAATTTTGTATAATGATGAACGGGACATCTGTGCCAAATCCTGACGACTTTTTATTGCGGTTAATATTTTGTCCAAAGTGGGGATTTCATTTTTAAGAAAAAGCTGTGTACTACACGCCTTATGGAATTCTTCATTACTTCATCCAAACATGTAACAATCCCAGGTCGTCGTCGTGTTTGGAAGTAGACACCCTTCCAGTAGATTTATATTGCTTTATGGATCGATATACTGTTGATTTTGCAGCACCTAAAAAAGTATAATTTGTTATATAGTTAAACAGTATATAATATTAATATAAATTTACCTAATGTCATCGCTATTTTGGATACAAGTTGTACAGTTTTAAGATTATTTTCATCATCTAGGATTTTATTTTACAAATTCAATATTTCTTGTTTTTCTGACAGAGATAAATACCCCAAACTGAGTTTTTTTCGTTTACTTGGGGGCGACGGCGATTTAATTCCCGCGCCTGACTTACTTGTGGTCGGCACACTATCATCCATATCCAATGGAAAATTGGAAAACGAATGGCAAACAATATAATAAGTTGTTTAGTTCTGATAAGAACTGATTTATACGTAACTGAGATAATAAATAGATAGAAAAACAGGTAAAAACACAATGACAACGAACTGATGACAACTGACAAGCAAAATGTCAACAAATGCCAGAATGTAAAATTTATTAGCAGTGTAAAGTAGGTTCGAAATTAACCAATAAGGAACCAACATTTTGGCGCGCAATATTCAAAACGCTCCTCCTAGTTTAAAAATGGAGTAATATTAAGAAAAGAGATCACTGCTTAATGATTATTTTTATTAAGAGCCAACAAGATTATCAATTTGACAATTAATAGATAACTTAAATTAAATTTAATTACTTGTTTCAAATATTATCAACGCAACTTTGGCAATTCGTAAGATTAATGCCAGATGAATGCAGCTGGTCTGTATTTGTATCAACATTTGAAGTAGCGTCAATGACTGCAACCTCTCCAAGAACGTTTGTTTTCAAGAGACGTATCAATATACCCTTCACACACGGTGTTGCACTTCCAACCACCATGCCCTTTCATAGTTATAAGATCTGCTCCTGTGTTGGCTACAAGTGAAGTAGATGATCGTCGAAAACAGTGCTCTGTATATTGTTTAGGCTGTGATAAATTGACAAAAAAGCATTTATCACCGCTGTAACCAACAAAAAATCTTCCATGATCGGCATGACTACCCAAGCAGCACAGACTGGTCGGGTTGACGTCGAGCCGACGTCGGTAGTCTAACCTGAAGTCGGTAGCCGACGTCCGCGCCACGGCGTACCGACCAATTTTTATACGAAAATGGTCACATAAACTCCGGTCGACTCGACGTCACCCTGTCGACTAATAAAATCGCTCTTAGGTGTAAATGTTTATACCTACTTCCACGTCACATTAGATATGACAAATATTACCTAACATAACATTTTCTATAATTTACGAATAAATTTTTCTAATTTTGTAGCTAATACTGCAACTCATTTTAATAGATGGTATGCATCTACTCGTATACGATTCAGTATATTAATGAAATATAATTTTAAGGATATAAGTTTCGAGACCTTCAAACACTGAAATTATAAACGCATGCAATTTTATTGATTATATTGGGCAAAATAGACCATTAAAATTAAAGCGCCATTAAATGAACACTATTTTATCAATATATATTTTTATTTTGTATTTTCAGAAAATCTTTTTTTTATTAGTAATGTCAAGAATAAGAAGATCAAGTTTAAGAACTAACTTCTTATACAACATATAATCTTAAAATCGTAAAATCACTCTTCAAATATTAAAAATGAAAAATTATTGTGTATTGATCCCAACTCTTCCAAAATGGCTTCCTATTATTTTTTTAAAAAGATGTCGTCGTCGGCAATACCGATCTGTTATATACCTATGATTTAAAGTTATTATTGGTGTAAACGAACATAATTACTCCAGGCACCGGGTCATATTAAGTTTATTTATTTACCTTAATTATATACCAGTCCTCACAATTGATATAATATAAGTACTCCCATTTCTATATACTAACTGAAGTAGTCAAAATTACTTCACCAAGTTGTACTAATTGTGTACTTTAAAAAACAAGATATAATAATGGTAAACAAAAGTACACTTCCAGCATACTGTACAGTAGGTATAAATGTACGTATCTAATTCAACTTAGTCGTATTGGAAAAGTTCATTTATACTTGTTACATGTCGATCTACAAAAGAGGTACGAGAAACATACAACTCTTACGACTAACCTAACTTTCCATTGTTTTCAGGCGTGTTCGTGCAGTTAAAATTAAGATTGTGTTAGTGCAGTTATAGTTTGTTGATACCCATTTTCGGATGCAGAATTTTGTGGATATATTTTTTTTATTATGTTTATAGATATATGTATACCTGTGTAACATTATTTGCTGTGTTCCCACCCAGTAATTAGTACTGACTGTCAGGTGGTGTACTATAAATAAATAAATAATTTCGTAGTATTGACAATAAATGATGTATTTAAAATATTTGATACATAGCGATTTTCCGGTAACTGTGACCTCGGCAACTGGTCTCTGTCAGAAACAGAATTAAAGTGCTCATCCCTAGCATTAGCCGGGATTCTTTAACCTGCCCTGGTTATTCTCAGGCTAGGCTCTGTGGGGACAGACCCACTATCGTTATCTCTGGGCCCGCCTATATATTATTTTGGCTTCTATTGTTAATATTCCGACTGCTACGGTCAGAACCGTCCTCAGATAGTGGTTTCGACTTACTTGAATTATTCAGATTTCTTAATACTTGACAGCTTTCATTATGTCAAGCGTCAAAACGTTTCGAATACGTGTGGTTGGTGTATAGGTCAAAATATGGCATAAACACCTACGTCGGCTGTACCTACCTCATCCGACATTACAATTAGTATAAAATAATTTGGAATAGCGACGTCGGTGTGGATGACATTAACTGACGTATATCATTGGTTAGAGACAGTTAAAAACACCGACGTCGGCCTATCCGGCCTGTTTTATTATTAATTTATTGTTATTTTAAGCATGGAACAGGTCGAAATACCGACCGTTGTGACGTCGGAAATAGTAACGTAAGCGGTTCCTACCAAAATTACTTCAAATTCGACCATAGACGTAATGCTATACCAATTTTGTAGTCATAATTTGTATGATTTTGGTATAAAACTGGTCGTTAGTTAAATTAGGTGTGGTTTGTGCTGCTTGGGTAGGACGCGGGGGGAGGTATTTTCGTATTACTTTTACCATATTCGCATTTTCGATTCCGGCAGTGATACCTAAGGAATTCTCGGGAAGCTTTGGTTTTCGTATCAGGTATGAAGATAGGAAAAATGTTTCCATCATATTTTACGTTGTCTAACAGCAAATTCATTAACGTTCGTTCACCCTGTATGCATCTCCAAGTCCAATAATTAAGGCAACTTTAAATTACGCATTGAAGTATCAATTTGAAAGAGCAAACATTTTCTTGTTCTTATCTTTGTTAGCAAGAATTTTGAGTCTTGTAAAAATTTTGAAACATACTGTTTCGTTAATATTCTTGACTTTAAGAGAGACTATACTCAAAATATATTTATTCATTTCAAATGAACAACAACCAAGTTTTCTATTATATCTAACAAAATTAGTAGTAGTAGAAGTACATATTTTAATAAAGAACTTAAAAACAAATAACATACTACTAAATCATAAATAACGAAAAAACAAACATTAAACACAGATGTATTACATAACAGGAGTTTACGAAAGTTAACTAGTAGTGTAAAAGCAAATTTAGTATGTTTTATTATAATACTAGTAATTCTAACATATTTTGTGTAAAATGTATAAATAAAAATAAGCCAGAGTGTGTAAAACTATTGAAGCTAATTCAAATCTGTAGTACATCAAAATTTTCCTATAAAAAAAATAAAGAAGCGATCACTTGATTTAAAAGGAATCTATTTTTTCAAATATTTACATATACTGGCGTGGTTAGGAAAAATATGCGGCGGTTAATTTTTGTTTTTGCTAAAATTTCATAAACCGGTATGAGATCCGAATTTATACAAAATTTCAACCGAATCTGAAAAAAATAAGGGAGTTATTCATAAACATATTTTCAACAAGCGCTTAAATGAATGACCTAAGGAAATGTCTGTTATTTTTACCCCAAGAATCTATGGTTAGCAGTTTGCCCTAGTTTTTCTGTGACGTTCTCTATAGAAATCATTTGTAAGTACTATTAATTTAGTGATGTATAGACATATGTAGTCAAACAGAGCAAATGTAGTATTATTTATTTAAAATTTTAGCAATATTAGTTTTTGGTATATTCAAAAAAGAATATTTCGAAATATTCACTGAGGATCGGTCAGTGGTCGCGCGGTTTAAGGCGTTAGTACTTGAATCGAGGTGACTAATCGGAGTTGGTTCGAGCCCAGCTGCCGGTAGACCGTATATAAGCTATATTCGTGGAGAGGATTGGCACCCTCTCTGCGGGTATGGTAGGGTGGAAGAATGTTGGCTTGGGTCAATGTGAGAGATTGATACCGGTTGATATTTGACTACCCCCTAATTAATGAGGTTTTCCAGGTTTTCCTCATTCCTGCACTGAATAGTGGTTAGGGCCTACCAACGTAAGTCGTTCCTGGGCGCAAATGCGGCCTGCTTAATAATAATATGCCGCCCCCTCCCGCACAAGTCTCCGACTTCTGGGCTAATCCCTGTGATTAGAATGAGGGGTAGAGATATTATTATATTATTATTATTATATTATTTTTACCTGAAGAATAATGATCTAGAACTGGACCTGTTAATTTAAATTCTAGTTCAAAGCATAAGAGGTATTAGTTATAAATAAAATATTATAAGTCGTTTTTTTCTCTTGACGCTAATAGCGTTTCCATAAATTTATAAGTAATTATTACCTTATTAGTATAATAAATTATTACTCCAATTAATCATTACTAAAAAATTGCGACATTATTTTTTTAAATGTATCAAGGATTTCCAGACAACCATGTGCTTGCAATTACAGTTTTTAAATTAATTGATATCATCTGCTTTACATCTGATAGTTGTTATAAACATTAATAATTGAAAGGGCATGTGCTGGATGGTATTAATTGAAAAGGAAACAAAATAGGTACATAACGTACGTGTGTCTGTGTTTGTGTGTTTTTATTGTTTTGATCTATTAGGGGAGACCAGGTACGATAGTAACATTTTTTTATAAAGCCGGATAAATAAAAAATTAACAAAGTTATATAAATTTACTTTCTATAAGTCGTTTCCTTGGCATTGTATATATAGAAGTAAAATAATATTGAAGTAATTAAAGTTCATATTGATGTACAATTAATAAAACAGTAGATAGTGTACGTCGTTACAATCTACCCAATGGTATGGGTCAAAAGTAACAGACCATGGGGACGTTTGTAATATATGAATAATAGGTAATAACTAGGCATATAAAGTTAGTATTTACAAGTTATTATCAATAACAATTAGGTAATGCGGTCATGTGTAGTAGATGAAAAACTTATTAGTGGTGGGCATTCTGTCAAATCTCAACCGATTTCTAAAAACGGTACGTCACTGTATTCGCAATGAAAAGGGCTTTAAAATGATGTGCCACAAGTGGGGTAGTTGCATTTGAAATTTTTAAGTTGGGGTTGCTAGGCATTAGGGGGATGAACATATCGAGTTGGCTTGACTGTCAAAAAAGCTCCCCCCAAGAACAAAAATCGACCGGTCTCGGCGAATTTTGAAATATTATTCGGTTTTCCAATTATAGGGGGGTCAAATTTTCGTTGGGATACCCTGTATGTAGTTCGACCGTGATTTTCACGGTATAGTTCCTACCCCAGCCCAGATACAACTGCCCAACGTCGATATCAATAAATTATTAACACACAAATAATTAAACGTAGCCGAGATGGTCAAAGTGATTTATTCCGTTGAAAAACAAAAACACTTTATTTTACGTGCGCTCGCTCGACTGGCATATGAACAGCAATTACGCCGTTTGTTTTATTTCTTGCTATATGTGGTAATTTATTGTGTTCATAATTTATTACGGGACCAACAGAGCATAAAAGAATTTATTGAAATGTTGTCCCAGTTTGTTATCGTTACGTATCTGGTAGTGTTTCACGCCAATGAGCAATTATACAACTTACGCCGTTACTTCCCCTTTTTTCTCATCGGCATCGATTTATTCCGCCTTCTCCATTAATATTTTTAGTACAGGTTGACTAAAGAATGCTGAACTATCAACGAGGGATACTTGCGTCTGTTCTTGTAATTTGGGCGTAGAATAAATTTTAAATGTCAGGGAAAATTTAATTATAGTCCAAGCAATCACCGTGTCTAACCCTACCAGATAGCTGTCACGATAAAACGTGATTTAATCAATAATGTAACTTGCTAGTAATGCGTACCGGCAATTTTTTTTAAATTGATGTGGCCGAAGCTACCAATATGCCATCATAAATTGTCTTGTTAACTTATTTTATTCAGTGTAAAGTAGTAACCTTCCTCAAAATTTTTGAAAGTTGGTTCCTATAATGAGTTTATAGGTCTAAATAATAAAACTGTTTTTTTATTACTGGTGAATCTCAAGATTACGTTTCGAAAAATGTATTTTTTCTTCTTCATGAACTTACTAAAATACCAAATTGGAAAAAGAAGTACAATTAGCAACTGGTACAAAAACAAAAGAAGTAAATTGAAACCAAATTTATAAAACTTGGTTCTAAATTATAACAATTTATAGGATTTCTAAAGTCAATTGGTAGGCTTTTCTGTAAAACATATCTACGAGATGCATTTCAAAAGTAAGGACCGATTGGTTATCAAAAAAATATACAAATGGTGCTAAATACATGCATGGTTATACAATGCTTTCGAAAAGTTACGAATAAATTAATTATTTTTGACATTGAGAAGTTTTCGAAAAAATCCCCTGGCAGGTCGATTTTGTTAACAAGGCACTTTTTGACAGACGACCCATTTTTGTGACGTCATCGTTGTTTAAGATATGACGTCATCGACAATTTTTTTAAATAGCAACCCCCAATTTTGACCATGCCATTTGAAAGAGCGTGTCATTCTACATACATACACCATGAATAAATAAATATGCTTTACTTTGTAATAATTTTTTTTTTCAAAAATATTTCATTACTACAACTGACAAGGCAAATCATATCCGTTAGCAAAATCTAAATTCGTGTCTGGCGAGTGGCCATGGACGTCGATAAATAGGGGGTTAGTATATTATGCAAAAAAATATGTTTTTGCTTTGTAGATAGGTACTTAATTTTGGATATGCATGTATTTCTGTATTACAAAATTTTCAATACATTTGAGCGCCCTGTATGGATTGTTACATTTTAAATAAACAATCGTTAACATATTTTGTTTAAAAAGTCTTGCCTATTTTGTTTCTATGAATAAAATCTAAAGTACCTATTTCGTGCTAAAATGTCAAAACGTTGCAAATAATCGAGATATAGCTCTATTAAAAGTGAAACGCACTGTATATATTATATTTTCACATACTTCATTGCATCCTTTTTGGCTAGATGAAAACAGATCTTAGCAAACGTTTTTTCACAAGAAATCAACGAAAATATTTTAAATAATACTATTATCAAGTATCATCAAGTACAATGTACAATTATTCTCATATGTTTATTAGTCAAGTAAATCATATTTAACATATATAACATAAAAATATACAATATTTAATATAAAGAATGTGAAGCATAAAAGTAGCAATCTACAACCAAATCAGAATACATAAATTTAACTTGTTTGTTGTTCAATAAAAAAAAATAATCAGTAATACATTTCAAATAAAAAAAATTGTTTTTAAAATATACGTTAAAAATGATATAACATAATATATATACCATTAATATCAGACATTTATAATATCAAAAATAAAGTTAAAGTTTAAATGTTACTTTCAATTTTACCAGATTCCACGAAGAGAGATAAAACATTTGTAAAGTAAACCATCAGAAAGTTTTTGTTTTTCTTTCTAAACTGAGTTATTCACTCTGGAAACAAACCAACTGCAATTTATATTATTTTCCTTTATTTGTATTGGGATTTTGTCAAGATAACAGAAGTGCAATATGTCATTGGAAGGGTTTGATGGATGAGTTAACTTCTATTTGTGACTGAATTCGAGGGATTTAATACTTTCTACGTGGACATAGGATCTGGATTTCATACAAAAGTTTAAGAAATACTACAGTATATTAACCAACCAAATGTATTATACAGTGCTTTCGAAAAGTAAAGAATAAATTCATTATTTTTGAAATTGAGAAGTTTTCGAAAAAATCCCCTGGCACGTCGATTTTAACTTTAAAAAAGGCACTTTTTGACATACGACCCATATTTGTGACGTCATCGTTGTTCGAGATATGACGTCATCGACAATTTTTTTAAATAGCAACCCCCAATTTTGACCATGCCATTTGAAAAAGCGTGTCATTCTACATACATACATCATGAAAAATTATGGTATTATATAACAAACATTTCAAGAAAACAATGTTTGAAGATTTTAAAATTTAATTTTCACAATACTGTGCACCTCCCTATTATGCAACACCTGTCCGTGCTTATTTAGATGAGCTGTTCCCGAATCGTTGGATAGGGAGAAGGGGGCCGATTGAGTGGCCAGCCAGATCGCCCCTAGATTATTTCTTGTGGGGATACTTAAAAAGGAAATTATACGTTAACTAGACCGGTTAATGTAGAAGATTTAAAACAAGAATTTGCCACGAGATACATCGTATACCCCCTAAAGTTATTGATAATGTCCAAAAAAGATTTATAAATCGTCTTAGCTACTGCCATGCAGCCAACGGTGCACAATTTGAACATTTAATTTAGTCGATTTTTTACATAATCATTATCATTTTCAGTATTGTGAAAATAAAAAACATTATTTTCTTGAAATTTTTGTTATGTAACACCATAATTTTTCATGATGTATGTATGTAGAATGACACTCTCTTTCAAATGGCATGGTCAAAATTGGGGGTTGCTATTTAAAAAAATTGTCGATGACATCATATCTCGAACAACGATGACGTCACAAATGTGGGTCGTATGTCAAAAAGTGCCTATTTTAAAAACAAAATCGACGTGCCATGAGATTTTTTCGAAACTTCTCAATTTCAAAAATAATGATTTTATTCGTTACTTTTCGAAAGCACTGTATGTTATTTTTCTACAATGGTCACCGCGTCGTTCCAAATACTTTTGAGAAAGTGGAATAAGCTTTTTCAAACGAGTCACATAACATTCCACCGCCTGGAATTGTAGCTAGTTTTGTAGTTATGACTGTATTGTTAACTAGGCCTATATGTATAATTTAAATTAAGCATCAGTCCATATGATACGAGGATGCGAATATGGTTTAAGTATGCTTTGTTATTTGAATGAGAATCGAACCCCCAAAGACAATCCTATTCCAGAATAGTGCATAATATTGTTCAAGCACTTCAGGACGCCTGTAGAGTGAATCAAGCTATGAAAACCGTGGACAGGAAATACCACAACGTGACTTAAATAGTGAGGAAGACAATTTACATTTTGTCTAGAAAAACCCAAGCCGCAGTATCCGCGATATTGTGAATATTTGAAATGTTGCTGTTAGCCGCACGTTATCTAATGTTGTTGTCAATTTATGGTAAGAAATTTATGTTATCTTTTTTTACCTAATTAATTTCAGTCGCAGCAATCTTACAACATTTCGAAATTTGGCAAAATATATTACAAGAAGACGTCATTGAAAAGAACCGGTTCCAAATGCTAATGACTTTACAGTTTTCTATCTTGAATCTTGACACTTTAGACCACAGATTGCTTGACGAAAATTTATTTTCACATACTCTATTATCCCGTTGACAGAACACTTTATTTTGTATTGTACTAAATATAAAATAAGTTTTTTAAAAAAGTTCTTCTGGAGGGTTTATAGGTCCAGATCATACAACTGTTGAATCTTAAGCTTACGTTTCGAAAAAAAATATATTTTCTGAGCATACTAAAAAAACAAATTGGAAAAGAAATAAAATCAGCAGCGGGTACAAAAACAAAAAAGAAGTAAACAACAATCAAATTTATAAAATTTACATTCATCTACTTGTTGTTTCTTTGTCCAACTGCTGCTCTCTAATAATGACTATTTTTGTTGTAATAATATTGTGTTACATAATAAATAGACAGATACATCATTTAATACATTCTATTTAAAAATACTAATGCCCTTTAACCCCAATCGGTTGCTGGTGCGGTCGGTATTTACCATATACATTGATGCCAATTACTTTGGCTCCTCGTATTAATTCCAACCAACAATATCGTTGTCTGTACCGCATTGGTTTGGGGTTGCTATTACCGTACATTTTAAAATTTTATGTAGCGGAACCCGAATTTAATGGAGCACTTTATAAATGATATTCCATAAATTGACCACACAGAATACTTTGTATAATTCATACACGTACGTACAGGATAGCAGACTGAACAGGATGTAAGCAATTATTTTTGTAATAAAAGTTGAATCTGTACTAACACAAGGAAAAGTAATGGGAAATTATAAGTTTAGCTAAGTTAAACACTTTTATTTCTCTTATACAGGGTGATTCAGTCATAATGTCATCAATTTTAACCACGTATTCGGAAAGCCGAAGAAAGATAGAAAATCGAAAAATAACTTGATCTCTTAAATTGAAGCAAATTAACCCATAACCCCCGGTAATACGGCGCTCGGTGAAACGAGAAACGTCGCTCCTGAGTTGCCTTATCACGGCTAAATGTTTCTTCATAGACTACACTCACCATCAAACGTCTTGGATATAAAATGATTCGATTAAACCTAGTGGTTTTCCTTAATGTGGTAAAAACAGTACATGTATCTACTTAGGGAACAAAAAAGACAATAAAAAATTGCAGACCATGAACCAATGTTTTTACAAATCTAGTTAGTTTGGCAGTGTATTCAGCCAAGCCAAGTGTTCCTTTGAATTTTTGTACATTATAACGTTTAAAAATCACAAATCAACAAAGAGTGTGGAGATAACCAGATTGTCAACAGCGACATTTTCCCCGTGAAGTTGCTCCGTATGAAGGGGGTACCGTAATGTTTTGGGGTGGAATAATGTTCAACCGCCGCACCCCATTAAATCGCATACCACAGAATATGACCAGTCAAATTTACGTCGAACAAGTTATTACGCCCATTATCTACCCCCTACGTAATGAATTAGGTAAAAATTGTGTGTTTATGAACGACAACGCTCGACCACATCTCGCAAGAATAGTTCAAGAGACACTCGAAGCAGGACATATCAATAGATTAGATTGGCCAGCCAATTCTCCTGACATGAATCCTATTGAAAACATGTGGGATTTAATTGCTAGAGTCACTCATAATCATATTCCTCCACCTCAGACTGCAGATGAGTTAGTCGTAGCGGCAGAAGAGGAATGGAACAATATTCTGCAAGAGATCGTTAACCACTTGATTATCTCCATGCACAGACGTGTCAATATGCTATTGGAATGTGGTGGAGGTCATACCGACTATTAGTCAAGTAAAGAACTTGCTTTGTCACTTCTTTTTGATTTAATAAATTTTGTCAAAAATGTCACACAATTGCTGGTTTTTAATTTTCTAAGTACTCAATTTATCGAACATATTCGTTTTGAAATAAAAAAGATTCAGGAGACAATATACTTTTATAAATGTATTTGGTTTTCCTGACAAAAAGATTTCTTTAACAAGAATGAGGGAGAGTCCAAGACTGTTGGCGTTGTGTGTATTATCCGCTAGAAGAAAATAAAGGAGTTGAAGCTGAATTTTTTTATAATGATTTTAACAATAGTGTTAACTCAAATACGCATACAGAGTTAGCTACTAATTCGCTAAGACCAATTTGAAAGCGATTGCAGATTTCCCAAAGCAAGGTCTGGAACACGTCTAGACGCAAAACTGTCACTGTTACGAAAAACGTACGGTTTAGGCAAAGTTTACAGATTTATTCTAACTTTGAGATTATAATTGTACTTGCATATTTAGACTTCACGTACAATATACAAGTTATTTTAATAATAATGACACTTCATCAAAACAATTTTTGATGAAGAACATTTGCCAAAAGTTGACAAATAAGTGAGCAGTTTAAAACAAGTCATAAGGTCAAGCTTATTTATAAAGTCTAATTAAATTTGACAACGTTGTACCCAGGTAGTCAACGAGCTGTATGAGTCGGTCAGTGACAGCCTAGTCTGAACAGTTTAAATAATGATTTGATTTTATTTTCATCGTAAATATGCATTTAAATTTTTTTAATTTTTCCTTTTCCTCTTAAAATTAACGAGATAGTAACCCAATCACCCTATATATTTTTTTAGTCAGTTATGTTCAAATTGTTAACTTATTTAATAAATAAATATAGGTATTCATATTTTGATAATGTTACTATTGTTACCAATAATATAGATGATGTAAAACGTAGATGAAATTATATTTGTCAACTGGAATTGTATTGAAATAAAGAAATATATATGTTTAATATCATTTATCAAACAATTAAATGAAAAATAAATTTGTAAATTTAGTTCTAATTTTGATAAATTAACTATATTCCAGACAGTATTTCTTATTAAAATACTTATCTTAAAATTGCGGGTACTAAATTTCTAAACCTGAATGTAAGTGTTCAGATTGTTTTTTAAACCACAGGATGTCCTTTTTAGTAATACGCTGGTATTTCAGAAAAGTTCACTCAACTTTTCCACATCAGCTATAATTAGAATAAAGTATCTTAGAGGTGCACGATAGGGGCCGTAGTTTCCTAAACCTTTACAGCCGGATTCATGAAACGGGCGTAGCGTTAGTCGGACTAACCAGCTTTGCCCCGTGTAAAGTGCGTTAATTGGACTAACCAGCCTTGCACCCATTCACGAAACATGCGTTGCTAGGTAGGCTGTTTATTTACGTCGATATTTGCGCCAAAAGTTAGACCCAGTATTGTACCTGTCTAAAAATCGCGTAACTTCGGCCTCTAGTTTCTTATGTTTCCCATTGTATATTTAGTATTTATATTCAAAAACAGTAGTTTTCAGTGCTACGGATTAGTTAACATATCATAAAGTAAGTATTATACATAGTAGTGAATAGGAGTACACCTTTTATTTAAATTGGTGCAACAGATGCGTAAATTTTTCGCGTAACCTCCGCTAGTCTGACTAACGTTACGCCTTGTTGATAAATCCGTATGCTAGACTTTAATTTATACCATTTCCACTTTATTTCAGCCTAATTTTTATATCATGTTAGTTGATTTCATTATTAAGGTTAATGATAGTTATGTGTATTATTATCATTTTCTAGTATATAGCCAGTAGTACAGTCGAAAATACTTAGGTATTTTTCTGAAATACAATTGAATTATTTAATCTTTAGGTGATATTTCTCTTGAGATTCTTTGAGACGATATTGTATATAATTTGTAAACGTGAAGTAGGTAATACAGAAAAAAATTTTAACAGGGAAAAAAGTTGGGTGTTTCTGGAAAAAATATGTCGTCATTAGTCGTTTCTGTCAAATCCCAAAAACAATACTTTCTATTAAAAATGAAACTTCCCTGTCCCAAATTATACTTTTTTTTTTGTATTCTTACAGTAGGTCCATTTTATCGAGTTTGAGACACCCTGTACATAATTATCTTACTAAAAATGCAATTTTTCCAATAAACAACAGGTACTCCCATTTGTATTTGTTGCGGAAACACGAAGAACCGTGAAGGCGTAGGGCCAGCGAGAGTTATTGCTCGTGTTATTCAAGATGATATGCGATCAGGGCACTTACAAAGTAGTGCTCGCGGCACAATAAAGCATGGGAGCTGTTATTGTATTCAACGTGGGGTCAGCCCAGGTGACGACGTGAACGTGTAACCGATGTTCGGAAATAAATAAACGCATAGAAATCTAGAAAGTATTACTCGTGATACCTTACGTATTTCGAAGCTGTCGTCTTCCACAATGAACGACCATCGATTAAAGGTCGTTGCGATCTTGATGCAACTCCACCGTGAATAAGGTTTTTAAATTTTTTCTCCTTGAACATACTGTAAAGAATAATACGCCAAGTTGGTAACAACAATATTTTAATTATCACTCTTAGAAATTCTACACTTTGACTAACAACTGTAATATTTTATCAACCTCCCAACAGACTTAACAATCATCAACTAACTTACATCCTTGTCGACCAGTCAGTGATCGCGCGGTTTAAGGCGTCAGTACTTGAATCGAGGTGACTAGATCGGTGCGGGTTCGCGCCCGGCTGTCGGTAGACCGTATACAGATTCGGAAATTGCGGATGTTACAGAGAAAGTAGAAATTGCCGCTTCATTCCAGAGAAGGTACGAACTTTAAGAGGGGCGGCGACGTGCATTGGTCTAGCATTCCCCACTACTACGGTAATCGGTTCCGTATCGCCAACGCCAATTCGCCATTGCATATCTAACTGTCCGGTCAACTGATGCCAGTGTTGTCAGGTCTCATGCTTTTGCATGAGATCTCATGCATTCCGAGGAAATCTCATGTTTTTTAATAGACACAAAAAGAAATAATAAAATTATTAAAATTACTCTTTGAAATCTACCAAAACAAAGACCTAACGAGAAATAAAGGCAAAATCGAGGGCAAAATTGAATAGAGGTAGGTATCTACAATATTTGGGTACTTGAAATGTCCTTTATTGTAGACTGCTCTCTTAATAATTAGCAATGAATACATAAACGGGTATGACAGTCTACGGATATGCGGTGTGTGTGCTGTATTCACGCTGCATTGCAGTGATTCTTAACTCTATTCCGTAAGGGTACCTACATTTTCTGGAAACAACAGATTTTACGACCCGTTCTAACCCCATCTTTTAACAATTATTTTCACATGCCTATAAACAAAAGTGATATTCATCTTATCATCATCTGATATGTAGAACTATGTACCTAAGTTCATGTTATAACAATGTTTACATCTACAGTTGAATTTAAAAAATACGTATTTTGAAACATTTCTATAGGTAACTAAAAATTTGTTGGTTATAAAAAACAAAAAAATCCCCTTTTCCGCATTTCAGCTCCTGAAGAGTTACGACATTAATATTAACATTTCCTGTCGAAAAACTCGTAAGAAATAGAATTCTCCTGTCAGCCCTTCCCGCTCCATCTTCCTGGCGCCACAGGATGTAGTAGGTAGGATGCCATTAAAGATTATCCTGAGCCTTCCCGGAGAATACAAAGCAGCCGGTACCCTTCTGCCGCCGTAAATACTGGCGTGTTTACTAGAAAAATATAACCGAATAAGCTCGTGAAGTAATATTTTCCGTGTTCCCGATGGTTTTATTTGCCAGGAGAGCAATTTATGTTGTGCTCTGTATAGCCACTAAGTGGGAGTGGTTTTCGATAAATAAAAGTACAATGGGCCGAGCGGCACGGGCCATTAAGGGATGTTTTATATGTAACGTAGGTAAGTTTAGAGGAAGACGTGTAACTTTGATAATGGATTCTTGTCGACTGTGTCTCAAAATGCCATGTTTTCCTGGAAGTCATTTATTTTTGATTTAGGAATTTTCAGGAATTGCGTCAAGATTGTAGAAAAACGTTCAGACCCTTCGATTTTAGATTAAAGGGGGACATTCTTTGCTGATATTTTTGACTCCGCCACTTTCACCTCCAAGCAAGGGTAAGCATCACTCCAAATATTTAAATGGCGTTGGGGGTTGAGTAGGTAGTATTTATTTTGAAGGCTCTTACAATTCTCTTTACAACAGACTTTAAATATTATAATTCCGCCCAATACTTAATAAGAATTTTGATTTTAAAGTTGAAACTTATGTACATTGGTTTTTGGCAATTTATTATCACTTTCGTAATAAAAACACAATTGTGAAAAACAGAAATGAATACTATACACACACAACGAACGTAAAATTAGTAGATTCCAAATTTATTTTCTAGTATTGTTTGGAAGCGTTGTTTCGTAGTTTATTTAATTGTGTTTTTGAAAATGAAACACTATGGTTTATTCCATTGCGGAAAGGGTAGATATCATTTCGCTTTACTTTATGAACAATAAATGTGCGAATAGAACAGCTCAGCTATTTAATGAACAACATCAAGATCGACATGTCAGGAGGAAGTATGTTCTAGAGTTAGTAAAAAAATTTCAAGAGACAGGGAACGTAGCCAATAAAAAACGAAAAATTAAAAAACCTATAGTTAATGAAGCTAGTGAAGTTGCAGTTTTGGGACAAGTTCATCTTGATCCTACGTTAAGTATGAGGCAGCTGGAATCTGTGTCTGGAATCAATCGAACTAGCATACAAACCATTTTGAAGAAAAATAAATTCCATCCATACAAAATACATTTAGTCCAGGAACTTCATAACGATGATTATGACAGCCGTTTTTTTGCAATTTTGCGAAATAGTGAGCAAGCAGGGAACGCTCCACAGTTCCTTTTTAACATCTGTTTTCTGTTGAATGCATTTTTTTCTTGAACGGGACGGTAAATCGTCACAATTAGCAGTGATCTGAACGTATCATTTTCTTTCTTAAAGTTACAAAAATATCAGAATACAGAGTAATCTAAAACGTCAGAGTGAACTCCTAATATTTTTAAGAGTTGTTATCCTAATTAATTTTAGCTTTGTTACAATAATCAGCAATATTTGTAGGTAATTACTTACCATTTTCTTTGATAAAACCTGAATTTAAATGTTCTCCATTTGAACGGAAGGTAACTGAACACAACAGCGCTACACGCTAATATACTGCAGCTGCGCAGTTGTGTTCAACCAGGCAGGAGTTGGGAAATAGAACACAGAGGTGTGTTAAGTTTACACAAAATGGTGTACTTTTAACACATCACTCGTAATGGTAAAAAGCCATAGTCTGTAAAACTATTAATAGGGAAATTTTGCTCATCCTAAATTACACACTGCAAAGTCTCATTTACACAGCAACTTTTTTTACAGTGTAGTTTCGGTTAAGTTCTGTACACGGTAAAAAATTTTGACTAAAATTTTATCTCCAGCTTCTAACATCCTTAATCTATAATTCTGTACAATTTGTCAGTATAGGATAATCAAATACTATAGGATTTTAAAATAAAGTCGACGTTTCGTTTTTATTTAAAAACTTCTTTAGGACTAATTTTATGTATCCAAGAAACAAACATATTTGATTATAGTATTTGATTATCCTATACTGACAAATTGTACAAAATTAGTAAAATTTCACTCAAAATTAACACAATTTGTTGGTAAATTGAGTCCACACCCGATTGTGTTAAAATAATAACTAAATTCGTTGAGAAATGTTTACTCAGTTATTTGTTAGCTAAATAAATGTTTAGATATTGTCTGAAGCTATTTATTTGTGGCATAATTTTAGTTTTTCTTTAGTTTTGTTGGGTTTTTGCCACACTTCTGAAAAAATAATAAAGATTAATTAAATAAGCCCTTGCGCCAAACGGAACAGTCAAGGGTTATTTTCGAAACTAAGTTTGCCTAACAAAAAAGTAGTAAGAATTTTTTTAAACGTATGTCAAATTTTAAACTGTCAAACTTGACATACGTTTAAAAATTTTTACTACGATTTTGAGAACGAAAACAGAGAGTTTTTCGAAACGTCAATAACACGGAAGTGCGCGATAGTGATGTGATTTTTGTTATTTTTACTTATCTGCTTTTTTCAGTGTGAGATTTTTTGGTTAGGCAAACTTAGTTTCGAAAATAACTATTGACTGTTCCGTTTGGCGCAAGGGCTTATTTAATTAATCTTTATTATTTTTTCAGAAGTGTGGCAAAAACCCAACAAGCTAAAGAAAAAATAAATGTTTTATGAGCAACATTCAGTAACTTTTGAGTTAGCTTACTGAACTACGTGTTACTATAAACACAGAATTGAGTTATATTATCAATATATTTAGTTGTTTTTTCCACAAGCTACATATCTCTCTGACCAACAATTGTGTTGATAAGCTTATTTCTTTGTTGAAATGTTTAATTACTAAAAATTCAACACCAAAATAATTTCACTCACAAATGAGTTTGAATTTACTCAATGTTATTTTTCACTGTGTATAAATTCAAGTTCATTTATGGGAAAATGCACGCGAATAAATTATGCCTTTTTTAATTGTTAAAGACTATAAATAGATAAAAAAAATATATTTGTGTAACAGTGTTTAATTTGCTCTATGATGTCACATTAAATGACTTAAATATCGAAAGGTTACATATATCAGTTCCTGTAATGATTCAAAGAACATTAAGTGAGATAATTTCTTGTGCATTAAACAAAGTACGTATTAACAAAGAAAAATATAACATAAGTTATATTTTTAGCCAGAATTGCTCATCATAAAATTATGACGGAAGGATCACAGAGAAATACGATTTAAAATATTATTATTCTCATATACAACAGGTAAGTACTTTGAATGATGCAAGTGTACACTATGCAATATAGAGAGAGCCGTATTTCAGTTTGCATATTTATAAAAAATGATATATTGTTCGGTATCATATGTTTAATAATTATTTATGCAACAAGTACAAAAAGTAAGTGTTTATTGCACGCGACGTGAATTTGTCCAACGAGGCCGTCAGGCAATAAGCACTTTTTGTACGAGTTGCATACAATATTTTTTCTACGTTCATGCAAAAACCAAAAAATGTTATTTAGATGACACTAAGTCTAGGAAAATGTGACATCGATTTGAACGTCTATGTTTGTCATGATGACAAAACGCTGTAGTAGAATGATAGATGAATGCAATACATTTTATTGCACTAGTGCAATAAAGAACCACTTTTTTCACTAAATATAGTTCAATAAAGTTTTGTTTTTTGCATGAATGTAGAAAAATATGATTTAATGAGTATTTTTGAAAATTTCAAGGATTGAAAAATAATTTTGGTTTATTTACGAATATATTTTCGACCATACGTTGTTGAATGAAAATTAGTTATTGTGCGCCCTCTATCATGCCTTTGAAGAATTGTACTTACTAGAAACATCACGTGTAGATTGACTGGAAGCCTCATACTTCAAGAAAACAAATTAAGCTCTACAAGAATCCGATGAAAAATATAGGGGTTCTATTTAAAAAAATATCCGATGACGTCATCACGCGAAAACAAATGAACGTCGGAAATGCGTTGGTATAGAAAAAAGAGTATTTTTAAAAAGCAAAATCGACGTGTCCGAGGAAATTTCATGAAACTTCGTTGTTTTAGAAATAATGAATTTATTCCATACTTTTCTTCCACACTGTATATCAACGTATTCACAAAGGTTCCCACTAGTGCGTGAGATAATTTTCATTTCTCATAAAATCACAAGAATAATTAAAATAAATGTTAAAATACCTCAATTTTAGCCACACAGTTACTACGACAATATGTCACAATTACGGCAAAATTATCACAACCACAGCCACCAAATTACTTCACTCACTAGCCAGGACATATAGGACAACTTGTGTTTCACTTTCACATTAATATTTATTGGTAATTTTACATTTTGTGTCCTCGAGTAAAATCATAACATATATCACGGCTTCCATTTTTATGTACGTCAAAATGCACGATAAACTTCAGAGAACCGTGCGGTTCGGGCCTATACGGTTTGTATACTGTCTCATAGGTCTGATTGATTCGTCGTTTCGCTCACTCAGGCTGTGCAATTCCTTTTCCACAAAATCCTCGCCTTAATATTTATTACTGAAGACACTCGGGCTAACACCGGATCCTTCGCCATTTCTTCGACTGTTCCATTATTTCTTTATACAAAAATAATTAGTTAATAATAATGTAGTTTTATAAACATTTTTATGTTACTTATTTATATTTTGAGTTTTTATTCTTGCTTTCTGTTACAAAATTAAATCAGCTGGTACCGTCGTTTGCATTTTTGTATATTGTTATTGTGCATTTAAATTTTTTTGCCAACGTTTTTAAGGTTAATATAATAGATATATATAGAATTTGGTCGGTCTGTGATCGAGGGGTTTAAGGCGTCGGTACTTGAACCGAAATATAAATCTTTTGTTCATCGGAACTTTTTCAGTCAAGTAGCAGTGAATTTATAATCAGTTCAGTTCAGCAGAACTGAACCTAGATTAACATGATTTAATAAAATAATTTTATATGCTGTATTTCCTTTAAAGAAAATATACAGAGTGTTCCAGAGCTTATCTAAAAATTTTTGTTGTTGTATGGATTGTTACAAATACAATTTTGTAAAAATAAAATCAAAAAGAGCAGTTCAAAAATGATTTAAAAATACAATTCCACTGGAAACTGGGCCACTGTAAAACCTGATAGATAACGCGTATAATCGGCAACAGAACAAAAATTTGAAAGAAATTCTCAAGGAAAGAAATAAATTACATTTTACAACACTTATTTTAGCAGCAAATTGAACTGCTTTTGCCGCTATTGTTATTAATTTTAATAGAATTAATTTGTGGTTTTAATAAGTAAAATAGTTTGACATACCTACCTGATGTTACAACTAAATTTTGGGCCCGTCTTACCCAGTTTCTACAAACTAACATAAAATGTTTTTGCTTCTTGTCCGTTTTGAACTTATAAGTTTTGGGTAGCAGCTATGATACGTTTGCGTAAATTATCAGTAGTGTCCACTTCGGTGCAATGTACCTACTTAATTTTTTAAATATCTCCACAAAAATAAGTCTCGTATGATATGCTACACTGCTGCAATACGCCGTGGATGCCTTGTACCTCCATCGCTTCCAAGATTCGGTTGCAAATTTCCACGTCTGCGTTTGCACTACACTTGCACTCACTGCACATCGTTGTAAATTATTATATATTCTGTGGTTGTAAAAGTACTTGCCTTTGGCATATGTTTACCGGGAAATCGTTCTGCTAAAATATTTTCACTTCACCATAAATTAAAATGATACCCGTCATCTGCTGGTTGTTATACGTAATCCATTTTTAATATTTAAAAAACTAATGTAAGTACTTGCATCACAAAAAAGTTAATACGGTTAGTAATTGGATATTTGAATCGCCTGGCTAGAGGCTACAGTAGTCTAGCGATGTAAAGATTGAAACTACTAGAGCTTCAAAAATTTTTTACTCGAAAACTAGAAGGATTTTACAAACAAATGTTTTACGTTATTCACTCCATTTTTCATGACGCATGTATTCCCAAATATTTTATTTTTATAAGTTGTGAATCACCCTGTATACCTACAATAGAAATGCAATATTTATTTTTTCATCTAACTGTCACTTAAATATTACCTCTTCTTATATTTGTAAGACTTCTTGCCGTACCAATATTTCTTATCTTGTATCTCAGTATATTTTTTAAAATCTTGTCTTGTTATTTAATTTAAGCTGTCAAGATTTGCCTTGCCTTGCCTTGCCTTGTCTTGTACTGTCTTATCTTGCAAGACCAAGACAAGACCAACATGACACGTCTGGCACAAAAAATGTACGTGCATAAAAATTAAATTTTAAACAAAGATAAATTTTTAGCTTCAGAAGTGAGAAGTAAATTTTAATAGATAAAACACATTTAACGAAATCTCTTATTATCGACGACAGTTGTCATATTATTTTATTTTTTCTCTCTCTCTCTTCATTGACTTCATATTTTTTTCTTGTTGCAGGTAAGTGATCATCATACGTTTCCGTATCGCCGCCTTCTGAGTAAGACGCTTTCGGTGAAACAATCGACAGTTTAACTAATTGGTGAGTAAAACTACCGCTTTTCCAAACGTAGACAGGCCATATGGATTCTTCTTCTAGTTAATGGCCGGTCACGTTGCCCGTAGAATTCGTAGCGGGTGCTTTGTCCGACAGGACAAAGGAAAATGCAAAACTAGTTTGCTTTACTTTCTGCTGACGCAATTCGAAGTCTGCAACGTGAACGTGGAGTTGATGTGTTTTGCGTATTTGTGCTTTTTATAGCTGCAGTGCTAACTTCACATTATTTTATTTTGCAATTAGAGTACGCAAATGGGAGATTTGATTAAATAAATGTAAAATGAAATAGAATATGGTTGTGTCTAGAAATGAAGCATTATTCCGGGTATGTCAGAAAGAACGGGTCAACATTAAGCTGAAGATACTAGACACCAAAATATTATGTTTGAGCCATCCCTTATACGAATGTCGCTGGTTCAAGAAATACGGGGTGTTCAAGGTTTAAATTTTATTCTGAAATTTCTCAATAATAGGCAATTTGCATGAAATTTTTAAATGCTTAAAAATATTGTTATTTTATTATACCTTAAATAAGTACAAATATTTTAACTGCTGGTGTAGTTCGTCATATAGATCAGTCTAGTGAAAGCCATTTTTAAAAATTTCTTATATTTAGGCAGATATTTTTTTTTAAAATACCCACATTTTGAGGACCGCTGTCTTAGCTAACCTAATGAACCATATGATTTGTTGCGAGGTTGCCATATCTTCTCTAATATAAATATTACGTTTCCCTTAACGTAATAGTAAAGTAATACGGTTAATTCTATTTTAAAAATACTTGTTTGAAGCATAAGTACAGTAAAGTTGGGTATGTAGGTATACGCAGCAATATTAACATACATTTTAACTGCTTAACTGACCTTACTATAAACGATTAAAAATGAATTTCCGCAAGTTAAATACTACCGTAAAGTATTTAGGAAGATATTACATAATATTACTATGTCCATTGTTCAAAATTATACATAAACGTGCACACAAGCTTACCTGTTTGTTAAAAATTAACTATTTAATCAGTAATCCACATTTCACAAGTTAAATGCCATTGTACACTGTTAGAAAGAGACACAAGACACAATTTCCTTAAGTTATTTTATGAATAATAACGAAAAACTATGATTTTCACACAACATATTAAGTTTCTTCAAGCAAAGACATTTGTGTAACACTGGCAACACTGTGAACTACACGTTCAATCTGAAGCGCTATGATTCGTAAATGTTTGAAGGTCAGCGGTCCTCAACAAGTTTTCTACAGAAAAATTACAAAATTTATTTAAAATTTCACTTTTGTATTTCAGATTTTTTTGTAATAAATGTCTTCTACACAGTGAACTATACTGCTGGTTAAAATATTTGTACTTATTTAAGGTTCACCCTGTATATTAAGTACGTAACAAGAATATCTTGCTAATTCTGTAAAATTGTTCCTATATTTTTCATAATTAATTATTTTATATAGCAATTTATTCAAATATAGTCACGGGTTCGGAAACAACATTCTGATTGGTCCACGTCACAGTATATGGAAACATCCATGGTGACACATGTCAAATTGTCAAATCAACGCAGTTTAGTTAAGTCGGTTAGCAAATTCGTTCCGTAACGGGTTAGCGTCGAACCCTGGTGAAACTTTGTGGTGTTTGTGTGGTGCCTAGCATTGATTATAACATAAGTTTTGGATTGCCGAAGGGGATGGAACCGATAAAACACAAATTTTATAAGTATTGTGTGGTACCAAAGTGCAAAAACACTAAGGTAACCACCCCGGAAAAAATATTCGTCTCGGTTCCTAAACATGAGAAAATGCGTAAGAAATGGTGCATTTCAATTAATAGAGACGAAAAAGAGAATGCAACACTATTGAACGCAACGGCGTTATATTGTTGCGAAGATCATTTCACCGTAAGTCATTTTTCACTTTATTCAGAGATTATAAAGATCATGTGTGTTTTAAAATTAATAGTTGGAAGAAGATATGGAGAATTATTGGCAGCACAAATTAAATGAGAATGTACAAAGACTACAACTAAGGAAAGGCGTAATACCCCATCATTTTAACTGTCAGAATAAAATGGTACCTGAGCAACAAAGTGATGCAAAACGCAGACGTTTGAAATTATTCGCCATAAAATTTGGATTTTCTCCCAGAAACGAAAACATTGACAATGAGTCAATTTTGAGCAGGTTATCTGTCTGTCCTTTAACAAATCCACTCTCTGTTGCCATTATTTACTATTATTATACACAACGCACACCAACAAAACAAATAATAATTTGACTTTGACAGTTCGATATTGACATTCATGTCACGCATATAAAACAACATGACATGTTCATATACTGTGACGTCACATAACCGCCATTTGTATTTCTCGCGTTTTTGTGGTTGGGAAAGACGTAATAAATCTATTAATTTATTACCGCTTTATTGTTGCAGATAATGACATAAAACTAACACAGTGCACATAAAATGAACTGAATAATATTTTGGTAATAAAATAAAAAAATATGCAAATTGCCCATTGAGAAAGTTTTGATAGCATGACTCTGAAAATGGGTAGTGTTGGGTTTTTTGGTGTGAGAATTACGAATTTAAAGCTTATTTTGTTGCGCTATGTTTTAAAAACTTAAAAATCTAAAATAAAGTTCAATTCTACATAAAAATATACTCCTGTTTAAGTTACCTAGCTTTATCGGTTTCTGAGTATTTTCATTTAAAGGATTTAAGGTATTACGTGCTGATTTGTTGCTTGTGTCAAATTTTCATTATTAGCGTATTTTGCGTGCGTGTGATTTATTATTTGTGCAATTATTGAGAAATTTTAGAATAAAATTTAAACCTTCAACACCCTGTATTTTTTAAGTCAGCGACACTTGTATAAGGCATGATGAGCTCAAACATAATATTTTAGAGTCTAATATTTCCAGCTTAGTGTTGACCCATTCTTTCTGACTCACCCTGTACCGATAAATGTGTTGTTCGGTGGTAATTCAAGTACAAATACGGCACTGCATTTCCTTGGATTATGGCCAAGACATCATTTGATTTGTTTTGCAGATTTCTGTGAACTCGATTATAAGAAAAAATAAACAAAATTTATTCCTTACTTTTTCGACCCGACTGTCTACTAAAGTACCTGTATTATGCAATTGTTATGCTGGAACTTTTCCAGCTACTGTGTACAAACCAGTGATTCCCCAAGTGATTGTATGCAAATTTTATTTGCCCTGAAAACTTTTACGGTTTATTGTTATTCCAAGTTGAAGTTAAACAAGCTTGTTATATGGATGTCTTCTTTATGTAGCTTTGCAGGGTGCTGGATTCGAATTGTAGCAATTAAATGGCTTCTTTTGACTAATAGAGTTACTTAAGATGCACATATATTTTCTTTCTTTTTATTTTATTGTCAATTATATGAAAATTAAATGGAGAAGGTGCATTGGCTTTACATTCTCAAATATGCTATTATTTTTAAATTAAGAAATGTGATTGAGACGCTTGTCTTACTGGCAATATTCCATTAAACAAACTAGAGAACCCTAAATTACTTTTATTTTTAGAAAAATACATGGACCGAAACATCCATCATGAAAGTACGTTAAGACTAGGATAGTCTATAGGGTTTACAACAATGTATTGACATCAATACGCCTTAACATACGATTTTGTTGATTTCATTATAGACGACGCTACTGATACTTGTAGACGTTCAATAGCCATTTTTTTAAATAATGACAGCCACCTATTGGATTCTAAGGTGCTGGACCAAACCAATCACAAAACTATTGTGAATTTTATCTACAACTGCTTTATAAGAGCCTCATTACAGCATTTATTTGCCACTGTTTCAATTAAATAATGAAGTATTAAAAAAGAAATCAATGGTTATTTTGTTAAGAACCAATAGGTTTATCAATTTGACAATTAATAGATATTGAAGATGGTTAACCCGTATGAGTAGTAGATGAATATGGTGTTATAAACAAAAGTCTAAATCTCATAAACTCCTTTTTATTTTATTTAGACAACCGGTTTCGTAGTAACCAAGACTACATCTTCAGGTCTACAAGGACTACAATATAAACAAACACCCTATTATATGACTTACAAATACAAATTTAAAAGTTTAACAGTTTAAAATTTTTTTTAAAAAATTGGTAAGATATAATTAATATTAAACAAAAATAAATACTTACATTTTAATAAAACAAGAGTTGTCAAGCTATCAAATACCAACGTATATATGTCATAAATTATTATATTAATTATAAATAAATAATATGTCATTCAGTTCAAGAAGCTAACAGAATATAGAAATAAATTTTAAAACCTCAACATTCCACAAAAATATGAAACACAAGTTTTTATAACAAAAAATAGTGTTTCTTCGGTTTCATATTTTTGTGGAATGTTGAGGTTTTTAAAATTTATTTCTATATTCTGTTAGCTTCTCGAACTGAATGACAAATTATTTATTTATAATTAATATAATAATTTATGACATATATACGTTGGTATTTGATAGCTTGACAACTCTTGTTTTATTAAAATGTAAGTATTTATTTTTGTTTAATATTAATTATATCTTACCAATTTAAAAAAAAAAAATTTAAACTGTTAAACTTTTAAATTTGTATTTGTAAGTCATATAATAGGGTGTTTGTTTATATTGTAGTCCTTGTAGACCTGAAGATGTAGTCTTGGTTACTACGAAACCGGTTGTCTAAATAAAATAAAAAGGAGTTTATGAGATTTAGACTTTTGTTTATAACACCATATTAATTAATAGATAGTTTAACTTAAACTAAATTGAATTACTTGTTGTAAATATTAACAACACAACTTTGGCAATTCGTAAGATTAATACCAGATGAATGGAGCTGGTCTGTATTTGTATTAATAATGCTTTAATTTTCTTTGTAAACACTTGAAGTAGCTTCAATGACGGAAATCTCTTCACCAAGAACTTTTGTGGCGATTTTTTTCTTGTATTCAAGAGACGTATCGATATAGCCTTCACACACGGTGTTGGGCTTCCAACCACCATGCAGTTTTATAGTTAGAAGGTCTGCTCCTGTGTTGGCTAGAAGTGAAGTAGATGATCGTCGGAAACAGTGCCCTGTATATTGTTGAGGCTGTAATAAATTTAGAAAAAGCAATCTTCTTTGACATTACACTAAAAATATTTATACCAACAGGAAGTTTCAAGCATTTACCACCTCTGTAACCAACAAAACATCTTCCATGATCGGCAGTGATAAAAAAATCTCGAGAAACTTTGAGTTTCGTATTCGAAAAGCGTTACTTCTAATCTTATCACGGCGTTTAAGATGGCGATCCAAGGCCTGCTATGATTATTTTTGGGAACAAATTAAACACCCGTTAAATTATTTAACAGCACGATACATTTTCCGAATAAAATAATATAGAAATAGGATATTTTATTTGAATCCACGATACATTAAGAAATGTTTGGTAAACATAATAACTGTTCGGTTAAAATTATAAATTCTCAGTGAAAAATGTATTAGCAAACTGGAAATAATAGTTGCACAGGGTAAAAATACATGTTCGATAAAAACAACAAATGCTCTCTAAACATATAAATGTGTTCATCACAAATAATACTTGTTAGTTAAAAATAATAAATGCTCGGTAAAAATATTAATTGCTCGATAAAACTATTCATCGCCGGATAAAAATATTAAAAACTCGGTAAGCATATTAATTACTCGGTAAAAATATTAAATATTTAATGAGAATATTAAATGAACCGTTAAATATATATATGCATTAAAAAAAAAACAATAATTACCCTCCAGAAAGGGTAAACACACAGTTATAAAAATTATTTGCAGAAAATAAATTCTTAAGTTTCAAAAATTGACTGTAGGTTAGGTTAAACATTGAAATCAGCCCGGGACAGTCGTTTGTTAATTTCACTGCTTGCAAATCATTCTATTGCGCACACGCGCTTTTAGATTCAAATCTGCGAACCAAAATTAAATATAATGCATAAAGTAATGAAAACTTTTGAAATTTGTATCGTGCAAAATGGATAAAATATCGAAGCATACTTTTAAAACTTACCAAGCATTTAGTATTTTTATTATGCAAATGCTATTTAAATACCGAGCATTCTTATACTGCATTCATCATTAGTAGTCAAGCATTTCTGCAATTTTATATTGCAAAATTTATTAAAATATCGAGCACTTTATTGGGACCCATTATTTTTATACCCCTCTATTTCAATAAAGACGTTTAGTGATATTTTATTTAAAATCTGGTAAGGTGATGTTACTCAGGACCCCTCAATATCCCTATGTGTGAAATTTGAATAAAAGTTATACAGAGTGTTTAGCTCTTCACGTTCTCAAAGTTTTATGTGTGTACAAATTCCTAAATCTTTATTCTTCAAGATAATCCAACATTTTTTTTGTTTTAAATGGCATCGAAAACCGCTTGTTAACATAAATGTTTAGCGAATTTTTGATTTACAATCCGATAAGGTGGGGTCAATCACACTGGGTTCTGAGATGACCTGATAGGTAACACCACCTTATTAGATTTTAAATAAAATATCGCTAAACGTTTTTATTGAATTCTGGGGGATATTAAAATAATCATAGCAGGCATTTGATCGCCATCTTAAACGCTGTGATAGGATTAGATTTGACTGTTTACGATGATATTTAAATCAAAAAAATATTCGTTTCGTTATTTTGAGAAATAAAATTTTTACGAATTTTTACAAAAATGAAACTAAGAACGTGCAGAAGAAAACACTCTGTATAGTTTTTGTTCAAATTTCACATATAGGGGTTTTGAGAGATCCCGATTAACACCACCTTATCAGATGTTAAATAAAAAAATCACTAAACGTTTTTAATGAATTTCGTGTGTATAAGAAAAAATCATAGCAGGTTTTGGATCGCCATCTTAAATACCGCGGTAGAGTCAGAGGAAGCAGTTTTCGTATCATTTAAAATAAAAAAAAATAAAATTATTATCTTGAAGAATAAAGTTTTTACGGATTTGTACACAAATAAAAATAGACACCCTGTATGTATTTATTCCTGACTTAATCTTACTATTTGGTAATAGAACTATGTTGCGACATATTTTCAGTGAACATATTAATATATGCATTCGTAGACTAACTACGGTTCAAAGCCCGCACTGCACTATTTAATTACAAAAGTAATAAAAAATTAAGCTTTACTCTAACGTATTTGTGAGTTATCATGTCAGCATTATAAGTAACCATTTTACTATATGCACACACTTATATTATCAATAAAATTCTGATGCACGACGAGCTTATTTCTTATTTTAATTTATAGACAATCATTCTTCATAACAAACAAGGGCAGGAATTTCTCAGTTCTCTGACTTGCAAATTGTAGCTGCTGAAACGAAAGTAATATTTGCACTACTTACTCCATTAAACTTTATCAAAGCGAAAACAAAGAAACTTCAGAAATGTTTTCTACAGAATTTAAACCCCGCGTTATTATCCTGTGTAGCTGTTCGTTAAGCGTTATTCGAGTTTCGAGGGATAATACACTTGTTTGTATTTGAGTAAAGGGGATTTCATTCAGCTGAATGTTTTCGGTGAACTTTAAAGGATTTGGGCAGTGTTAAAGAAGTTACAAATTAATATTTATCTCCTGAAACTGAAAGATATTTGGCGTTAAATGCTGGTGCTTTAAAGTGGAAGATATTTTAATTTTACTAAACACTTTGTTCTACTTCTCATCTTCTAACTGAACGAACATAAATAATAGTTACTTTCAATTGCTATTTAATGAAGCAATATGGTTTTCATTCACTATATTTTGTTGCGGTGTGTTATTGTTTATAATAACACGATTTCTTATAAAAAGGTAAAGAATTTGTACTGTAAAAAAATAATTACACATTTTACCACAAAAGAACATAGTCCTGTTTTAATTGAAACCAACACGTGATTGTGTATATTTATACACATTTCTCTGTAGCAGTGTGTTTAACACGATCCACTATGTTAATACAATAGATATTGTATATAGCATAGGTCGTACTTTGATAAAATAACATTAAGTTTTAAAAATTTCTCTTCACATTTGTGCTGCAAGTGTTGTAAATCTTGTTGCGAACATCTTTACAGCTGATTATACCTAGAGTACGTAGATTGTTGGGTTGGGCGAAGCCTAACCGATGGTAAAGAGAGGATTCAGTGGGACCAAGAATGGAATCAGGTGATCTTTAGTGACGAATTCCGTTTCTGCCTGGGGGTGCAATTAGACAGAGAGAGTCATGTTCATCACACAGTAGGCGTTATGGTATGGGGTGCTATCGTGTATGGTAGCAGATCGCCACTAGTTTCATTAGAGGCAATATGATAACCCAACGCTACATCCAGGAAGTGGTGGAGCCATATGCCATTCCTTATCTTCACACCATCCAAAACGCCATTTTCCATCAAGGTAATGCTAAACCTCATGTTGTCAGATAAACAATAGCTTTTATGGATCAACCGTTTACCCTGGTTACAAAGCTCTTCGGATCTGTCACCTACTGAACATGCCCGGGATATAATTGGCTGTACACAGATGCATTTACAACATCCCCTACAGACTTTAACAGCTGCTACCCATGACATTCAGATACCTTGAAATGAAGTAGGCACCCCAAGAACTTATCGGCAACCTTATTAGATCCAAGTCCAGGCGTATCAATGAGTTTATTAGGAATCGTGGGTTTTCAACATACCTACTATTGAACCAATTTTGTCAGTAGATTATCTGATCTTGCTGAAAATGTAACCATTCAATAAGTAAATGGTCCTGAATCTTAGTACCAAAAATTGTTAAAATCTAATGGACATGTTTACCTTTTTTGTCACGTAGTATATATAGTATTTACAGAATTAGAGTAAGAAATAATTAAATAAAAAACATTTTATTTTTTTTATAAACAAATCACATAACAACATTTGAGTTTTCTCTTATTATTTAGAAGTGTAAAATCCATTCCTGGTGTTGCGTTCTTCCCGACTCACCTTGTACCTATAAGAATTTAGAAAAACTGGTAGTGATCGGAACTTAATTACCTAATCATTCTCTTTCTTCGAAATTACAAAAGATAAACAAACAAAATACACAGATACTAATCCAAGTTTTCGTTAACCCTCAATACTTTTGATAGTTTATAGTCCCGATTAACATTAACATCACAACTATCATTAATATTTGTTATGATTAGGTAATTGTCCTTCAAAAATTATAACATGCTTAGTAGTATTATGACTTTCCAAGACTAGAAATATTTGATGACGACCGATATCTGAGAACCGGTTCCCACCGTAGCATCTGTAGTAGCAACATTAGGTATGAACCCAAATAAATACCTATATAGAGGATATGGGATTCTATTAGAGAGTCCTCCTCCACATAACCTAGACCGAGAACTACTAAGTTAAATCAAAGATTTTCAGCATAGACTTGGGAAGTGAACATCAATTCTATGACTGACGCCCATCAGTTACATTACCATGGCATAACAACCCGGAAAGCAATGGTACCATCACGGGCTTGTGTGATTGTGTATAGTTATGCAGTCTTAGAGATAAGCCTTCTATGTTCCTTTAAGTATTAACATTGTATTTCATTAAGAGGTTACATATTTATTCTCAGTGTACCTATTTATCCTTGCATATAAGGCCTTATCCTTTGAATTTTTTAATATTTCTCTTGGTATATCAATCACATTGTCTATGATAATATGGTTCTCCCAACTATTCTGACTCATACATTTTTCATACTAGATTCATTAAAGTGTTGATGAGAGTTATCAGTCAAACTTGTAAGTGTCAGTAGGCCTTCTGTAAAGACATGTTTAAATATCTCACCTCTCTCTTCTCTTCACACGTACATATAAGAAGAGAAGAGAACAATTTTCTGTCCACATCAGTGTTAGTTATTATCCGGATGTATTCCATCAATGTGAGTCATAAATCTTTCTGTGTTGTTATATCCATGAAGCCATATTATGTAATGTCATTATATCTGAACCTACATCTTCATTTTTGAACTAGCCCTCCAGGCTTCCATGTAGATGTTTGCCAGAGCTAAAGATGTTCTTTCCATTTATTCGTAAAAGTGGTAGCTAAAGAAGAAGGTTTGATGCACATTTTTGTCAAGGATACTAGTGTCTCGTTATTGACCATTGCAATCAATTTCCAATGAAGTTCTCCCAAAGCTTATACAATTGGCCTGTTTGGGAACAATGACGTAACATTGAAACTCACTAGGATATCTATTTAGATCTCCTTGATCTTGTTGACGAAATCTCAAGATTTCTTGACATCGTGTTTTGTCTTTAAAGCAATTGTAATAACATTTTAGGGATATTTAATTCCTTGTCTTGTTCTCAATGGTTTAGTACCTAGTTACAAGGTATTAAAGTTAAGAAAAGAAAGCGATTAAACTTCAGCGTAACTGTAACAGGTTTTAAACCAAATATAGACGCACAGACAGCTGCAGCTGCAACAATGTGTATAGAATTATCGCATGTGCTCTAAATGTACATGCATACTGTCCATTGCAGTTTCCCATCTAGTGTAAGTCGCAATGAAATTTATGTATCCGTTACAGTTCGCGCTCGGGGTGTAGTTTTTAAACTGTAACCGAACACCTAATAAAAATTAATGGTCGCGGCGATATACTGCCGCTTCACATTTTACCGTCCCTCCCTTGCCAAACATCCCACTCCGCTGGGTTATCGAATTTCAATTTGCAAGTAAATGTCGCCGAGTTGACGCAATCTTTTAGTCGTGTCGCTATCCAGAGGTCTTTTGCCTCTACGTGAGCGATACTAAAACCTAAGATTACGGCTTTTCATGGACATACTCCGCGTTGTCGCGTACATCGAGTTCTTTTTCCAATTACTACAGGCCGTCCGGTCTTCCATCAATCACTCTTCGACGTCCAGCTACACGTTTCCTTTCAGGAATAAATAAAGCGTTACTTTAACCAATTGAATCGTTGTTAAGTTATTCATGGTAATATCGATGTTTTATAGATTTATGTTACACAAATAAGGATTAATGGAAGTGATTAATGGTTTTGCATGCTCGTATGTTGGTCTATAAATTGCCCATAATTAGTGGCAATGAAAAAAAAAGAGTCTCGGTATTTTTCCTATAATAAAAGAATTTAAAAAAATATATGTATATAGATAGTGTTTTAGGATTTGACGTAGATGGATGAAACTTATTGCCAGGGGAATATTTAAGATAAAAAAAATTATTCAATTGGTGTACAAATATGTCAACCAGGGTAAAATGTAAGCGAGCATATATTTATTTTACTATTAGAGGACTTCTAGAAAGTTCTAGAACACGCTTGACCACATACGAAGTGTGATGAAAAATTTAGCGTTGTACAGTTAGCAGCACTGTTTTGAACATAACCTAACCTCACATGTAACTAGTTGTTTGTTAATTGTCTCATACGTCAACATATTTTGGACTTATATTTGTTTTTGTAAATGAATGTGTGTTCGACCAGTTTGTAATGAGTTTTATTGAAGAGGACCAAGTTCTATGTGAAGTTGAGTAAATCCTACATATCAACTATAAGAGGATTTATGCAACTTACTTACGATCCTGAAGCTTTGAGTCGATGAAGGTGTCATGAATGGTTTAAAAGGTCAATGCGGTGCCAGATATCAGTCGTCGATGATAATCTTCTGGATAATCGTCAACATCTGTCGATAAGTGTCATGTTGCGCGAGTTAATGCACTTGTACAAGCAACTGGTAATTAAATGTTCAATAAAATGTTGAAGAGTGCAATATTCCTTTTGGTTTATGTTAAAATATAAAAAAATATCTATGTATTTCTGATTGTCCAATTGTAATCATTTTTTATTTATTTGTAATAAAATCTCTGATTAGAATTTTTAATAATATTCGTCCTTTCCAGGGATGATGAATAATGTGCCCTGTTTAATGTATGAAATGCACACCTGCAAATTATGCGGTGTTTGCTATTTTTTCAAATATTATAATAAAACCAAATAATGTCGAAAAACTTATATAGATAGACAGTTTATTTTAAGCCGCATGTGTTATAGAAACAAGACATAAGAAAATTAAATGTGTAAATAGTTACGTTACTTTTCCATATAGTCACTATGTCAATCGACACACTTTTGATATCGCAGAACAAACTTTTTCAAACCCTCTACATAAACTTCCACTGTCTGGAATTGCAGCTATTTATGTAGTTGTAGTGGCAATATCATAAAGTATAGAGTGCGTCGTGTTATTTAAAATCAACAAGAGACAATTGGAAAGCCATTGTTAAGCTTCGTCCTTATTCCTTCAATTATCCATATGTTAATGATTTATCGTCGTTTATCTTCTTGACAGTTTATCGTTATGGAATTCGTAATTCTTAAAGTACTGTTTGGTTGTTTGATCCTTTTTTGCATTTGCTAACCCAAGAGGCGCCTTCAAAAACTCATTATGTGCCATAGGTATTATGAATGCTGCCTTTTCTATCAAATCTTTCTTCATAGATATCTGATAACCCGAAAATAAATCTAATATGTACCCCTTCAAATATATCTATTTGATCTTATTACTATTAATGACAGCGGATATTTTTAACAGTAATAACGTTGAATCGTGTAATCCACGCACATTCTGAAATCGCCTGTATTTTTTTACCAACAGGGTTTGGCTATTATATGCCGACTGCGATTCTCTTATTATCCCGTTATTTAAAATATCTTGCAATAACTCATTAAGCATTTCCTTTTTGTCCATTGACATTCTATATGGATTATAAGGAATAGGGTTGTCCGAATTACAACCAATACGCATTCTAAGAACATCCATTTTCTATGATTTCATTGGTCAAAAGATATTATGTCTTTATATTGCAAAAAAAATTTAAAACACTTTATTTTTCTCGGTCGTTTTCATTCTCAAAATTTATGTTGATAATAAATGTTTCATTTCGATGTATCACTCTACTATTTTTGTCATACTATTATTTTGTTTTGTTTTTTCTATTAGCAGATTTTTTTGATTTCGTTATTCTAAGTAATGACAATTAATTTCATTAGCAAAACTTTTTTAGACAATCTAAGTAAATCTTCGACTTCAACGATTGTAGTTTGAATTTTTCTCTCCGGATCGCATATTTCACGTACCTGTGATGTAAAATTTTCCTGTCACGTGTTTTTGCTCTTTTATTTTCATCACTTTTTAACACAGATAAACCCTTTTGTTAAAAAAACTGCACCTTTTGATTTTGACATGTTAGTACAGTAGAATAACTAAAATGTAGAGATAATAAATAATAGGTATTTCCAACATGTAAGCCTATGATAAAAAATTGCACATGAATGTACGGTGTCCACATTCGAGCAGCCTCTCTTCTTTCATTTTGTACATGATCTTTTTTCTACAAACTTTCAAAGTCTCTGACTTGCGTCTTTTTCCATAGTTTTATTTAAAAAGCAATACAAGTTAAATTATTTATCCTGGAAGCCATTACTCAACTATTATTCTAGTTATTACATTGTCAGCTCTAGAAAATTTCCCGAAGAAGAGAAGGTACATGTGAGATGTAACTGGTCTGCTACTTCCTGATCGACTTGCAGGAAGCGACCTACATTGTCGTAGGTACTTAACCGCAGACCTCTCGCCCTGGGCGATGCTCCATTAAATCTATAAATGATACTGCAGGAAACTCCTCCGCGGACTAATGCCCCGACCGGCATTGAATTACTCATGCAGTATCTGTGTGAACAGCCAAGAACCTTTATCGGCCACTCCACCAGACATAGAGAGAAGGTACATCTTCATTTTTTTCCTAAGCAGAAAGAAAAAATAAAGAACAGTGTAGTATTATCTGTAGCTGAGCTCCGTATAAACAATAATTAGATCAGTCTACAACGTCTGCATTAAGGCTACGGAATTAATTACCGCGCAATGAATAATTACGTGTCCTTGTTACATTTTTCTTAGGCATGCAATTTAAAAGAGTGCAGTAGCACACAATAAGAACTGGAGTGGGTTCAGCACTTGCTGCCTCGGATTATATCATCAAACCAGCCTTGAAGAACGACCTACAGAAGTTGCTACAGAACGGTTAGAAACGTTTCCGGTAAGTTGGGAAAAATACCCGAAGTTACAAAGTGGACCAAATAACTGCACGATTGCATTAACAGAACATACTATATGATTGTGCATAAAATTTGTAAGACTGCCAGCTGTAGGATTTTTTTATTTGCAATTTCTACGCTCTATGAAGAATAAGTATACGATTGTTGAATTTTTTGTAAAGTATTGTTTGTGTTCGAAGATGGTCCAAATCAAATTTGTGCTTATTTTTGCATATTGTATTGCCTAGAATTCTTTGGATTCAATGTTTCTACATTTTTTATACCTACCTACTTTTTATTTAGTTGTGTATATATTTAACGAGTATTATTTTGTGTAAATTAGTAAACAATATACAGGGTGATTCTAACTTATCTAAAAAATGTTGAGAATGGATACGTCATGAAAAATGGAGTAAAAAAATTGCTGGGCTACTGTAGTTTCTAGCCAGGCGATTCCGAATCCGATAACTTTTTGTAGGTATTAAACTTTATTGTGAAGCGACTCTACATTAGTTTTTCAAATGTCAAAAAGTGGCTTACGTGTATAGCAAGGAGTTGATGGATATTGTTTTAATTTATGGTGAAGTGAAACATGTGCCAAATGCAGCTACTTTTACCGCGGTGTGCAATGAGTGCAAGAGTAACGCTCCAGGATGTCCACGGCGTATTGCAGCTGTGTGGCGTATCATATACACGAGGCTCACTTATATCCGTACTATGTACAAGCGTGTCCAAGTATTAATAGCAAGGGATTGGACGAGGAGGATCAGTACCATGGCCACCGGCATCTTCTGACTTTAAATCATTTGGACTTCTTTTTATGGGAATGTTTAAAAAAAGAAGTGTATCGAACCGAATTGGATACCCACTATTGATGATTTACGCAAACTTATCATAGTTGCTGCTGAGTTAATAACGAACAAGAAGCAGAACCATTTGTGTTAGTTGGTAGAAACTGGGTAAGACGCCCAAAATTTTGTTGTAACATCAGGTATGTCAAACTATTTTATTAATTATAACCACAAATTAATTGTATTAAAAATTAATAGCAATGGCGGCAAAAGCAGGGAAGTTGCTGCATAAAGTAGGTGTTATAAATTGTTATTTATTTCTTTCATTGGGAATTTATTCCATTTTTTGTCCGGTCGCCGATTTCATGATTTGCCGCCTTATCAAGTTTTACAGTGGACCAGTTTTCATTGCCGTGCAGAAGCGTATTTTTAAATAATTTTCGAACTGCTCTTTTTGATTTCTCCAGTACATTCAAAAAAAATTTTTTTAGATAAGTTCTGAATCATCCTATATACGTTACTATTAATTAGAATTGCAAAACATAGCTGAATATGTTACATAAAAGACTGCACAAATTTGTAAAATAGTTTAATATTTATAATTAGAATAGGTATAACAACAACGGGATGATCGATATGGCATACTCGCATTCGTTTTTGACTAAAATATAATACCTACCTATAGTCAGCGGTCGAAATTGTGGACAGTGACTAATCGCTAGCTTGTAGACAAGCGCGATGGGCGAAGAAGCAACATTTATTTGAAAATTTAAAGTTTTTATCTTGTATTATTAATTATCCAAGATCGAAAATAATAGAGAGTGACTAATTCACAACACAGAGATGAGTACGGAAGGTACGGGTGGTATGATTACCTAAGCGTGCCACTTGAGAAGAGTTAAATCTCATAAAATTATCAAAAATAAGTTGATGTCGGCTAAACCTGGCACATTACTTTAAATGTGCCCCTGTCCTTGTGGACAGCGATTGCCCACTACCACCCACTTACACCTACCTGATGCGTACTCCGTACTCCGCAGATATCACACTTAAGCCTTGTCCTCATGGACGCAAAATTCAGGGATTTTTGCAACTTCTGTTTTAATTATTTATGGCGGGAAAATCTCAACTTTTGACAATTAATTGCAATTTGCAAAACTGTCAAACACTACAAATATTATTGCCCCTTACATCATTATGTGGTGTTAATAAATTTGTTTTGAACTTCTGATATTCTACCATGGCAGTTTCATGATGAAAATGATAGAAAATGTTATAGGTAGTTAACAAAATTTGTTACAAATAGAGATTTTTCCACCGTTAAATAATTCGCGCAAATATTTGAGAATTTCACATTTGAAAGGACAAAAGGGTTTAGAATACATACACACTATTTACTATTGGTTACTAGCACTGTCACTATAACAGTCACACATTAACACTTATTATATCATATCGTACCGCTTTCCGTATGACCTTCACACGCCCATGTTTCGTCAAAATTTAATATATTCTTCGATTTTTCTATTTTTTAATATTTATTATTAAATAGTTTCTTCACCGTATCATTATTTCATCTTTTCTATCAGTGCACTCGTTTCGATTTCATTTATACGGACTACGTTTCATCTTGTAAGATATAGCAATAGATTTTTTTTTTTGGAAAACTCATTTTAAAAATACAATCTTCCTTCCGCGAGTTTCCATCACTTTCCGTTTCACAGTTGTACTTCTTTATCACTTTTTTATTTGCACACATATGCTATTCACGTACAATTTTGTTAATGAAATATATATTTCAACATCACTTACTACATACATGTCATCATCCGATATTCCTAATTTCGATCAAATCACTAATAAAATTAATTACATTTATAATTAAATTAACGAAAAGATATATCCGAAATTTTGCCCGCCCATGATAGCGCTGGAAATGAAACAGTTCCGACAATTCGTCGCAACCAATGAAATGCCAGCAGCGCATGCGTACTAACTGCAGGGCATGCGTAGCAGAAGCTATGTAATCGGGTATGCTCTCAGAGATATACGGCACACCATTTTGTCGGAAAAATATAAGGGCTGCATATATATTTCTTTGTGTTGACTGCTATAAATTGTGAGCAGGTTTATAACATTAGTCACTCTCTATAATTTTGGAAGTCTGGTATAATTTCAAATGATCTATTTGTATATGATGTCCCAATTTTGTTGTAATTGCAGGGTATCCTGGAAACTGCAAAAGTTAGAAAGATACGGTTTTCGCAACACGCAAAACTTCTGTTAAGAGATTCTTTGTGTCTCGGGGAATAGCTGAGATATCGGAATGGTGAAAATTGCCTCTGATAGATTTTTTTACGTAGAATTCAGTGGCGTACTTGAAATTTCTCTACAGATTGTGTCTTTTATAATATGTACCAAACATAGGTACATGTTTTAAAAGGAGCACCTATTTTGCATATTTTTATGCCGTTCAGTTGCATTGTTTTTGCTTTCATAATGATATGTAATAGTTGCTGCTTTATATTTTGAAAATTTTCAAAATAAAAAAAAATATGGTTCATGAATTAATTACTTTAATAATACAGAAACAAAAAAAATAACAAAATATTTATATTAGTCAATTAAGTAATTGACAAATATCTTTAATAGCGATTTGTGTCATCGCCTTAAAACTAGCAGTTATGCGTGGCGTGGGACTCAAGAGAACTGTGCAAAAATAGTGCAATATTGCGTACTAAATAGAGCAGTGTATTTAAATATCTACACAATTGTGTAGATAACTTTAATATAAATAAATATGTACAAAATGTTAACTCATAAAGCAGTAAATAAAGTAAACGCGTAAAATTAAGGTTCACTCGATAAATATTTTTAAAAGCGTTGTGTTAATACCCAGTTGTAATACTTTTATGCAACATAATAATAATAATATAATAATATCTCTACCCCTCATTCTAATCACGAGGATTAGCCCAGAAGTCGAAAACTTGTGCGGGAGAGGGGGCGGCATATTATTATTAAGCAGGCCGCATTTGCGCCCAGGAACGACTTACGTTGGTAGGCCCTAACCACCATTCAGTGCAGGAATGAGGGAAACCTGGAAAACCTTATTAATTAGGGGGGTAGTTAAATGCCAACCGGTATCAATCTCTCACATTGACCCAAGTCAACATTCTTCCACCCTACCATACCCGCAGAGAGGGTGCCAATCTCTCCACGAATATAGCTTATATATGGTCTACCGGCTGCGGGGGTCGAACCACACAGCGATCTAGTCACCTCGATTCAAGTACTGACCACCGATCCGATAATATGTAGTGTATGCAGTTACTGCCAAGCTATTTATTTATTATAGTGTAAAATTTAACAGGATCAGATGGTATTAAATTGTCATAAGAGTCCCACTGGATCTGCATAAAGGGTTACCTAATATACAGCCTACTTCACACTGTAGTTGAAATTGTTGAAATAAAAAACGACCTCCCTGTATGTATCTTGCTTGTACTCGCTCGTTGTGTAATAAAGTTAATTATCAATTTGCGCCTCGACGGAAGTGAAATTGCAGCTGCAGATTTAATGCGGACGTCCATGTTACTAAAATTATTTTGTTTTGCCCCTTATTTCCGGGCGTTTAAACTCTAGTATCTCGTCTAGCGTAATTTGCAAAAAATATAAAATAGTTTACCGTTTACAAACACTTTTGTAACAGGATGTAAGGATTGTAATTGTAACATGCCACCGTTAAAGTGAATAGAAGAGAAAACATTTTTATTTTTTACTTTACGAGAAAAAGTCAGTGTTCATAAATGTTTTATTTGTTTTTATAATGCGATCAAGGAAAATTTTACGTTTGAAGGAGTAAGGTGTCCAAAAATTGGAATAATTTAAGGATGATGTAAGAGTAAGCCGCCCTTATTGTACTGGCACAAAAAAATGTTATTAATAATAGTTGTCAGTATAAATTTACAGATCCATCGTTATACTTATATAAAATTAAAATGATGAGAGTGTTAACTTAAATACATTTACATATGCATATCTCCTTAGCGGGTCACAGACGAACGTACATGTATGCAAACATCAACGCGCATTCATCTACGCGCAAACAACAACGCCTGTCTATGGGCATAATAACGTCACGTACATGATTGCGCGGTGAACAAAAGTGCGTCGTACTTGTCAACCTGGTTTTCCAGAAAACATGTGCGTGCGCTGTTGAATGTACGTTGATGTTCGACTGTGTGTGGCAAACAACTACGTTATTTGACACACCCAGTCACGGCGTTCTTCAGTGACGTAGAAGGTAGTTATAATTATTTAAATTAATAATTATTATTAATTAGTTAAATTAGTATATATTTAAATTAATAATAATTATTTGATTAGTAAATAAGTATATGGCATTTATAAATTATAGTTTTATTTACAGAGTGAAAATGTCGGACTTACGAAATTTAAAACGAGATTTTTTAAGACATTTCATTGACTTATATATCGGCCCGCGGAACCTTTGCTGCCTCCCTAGCAGCATTCTAATAATCAAATAATGGAGTAATAAAATAAATATCGAAATATACATTAATAGTAATAAAAATAAATGTATTTTTTTTCAACAATTAACAAAAAATAAACAATATTTAAAAAACAAGAGCTAAGAATAGGAACTTGAATAGTCTTCATAAGTAACACAAAACTGAATATATTTATAATATAAAATACATGTGTAAAAATAACAAGAACACATAAAATGATGCGCAGTTTGATCAGTACTGACTTCATTTAAATAGTAGGTATCTTGTCATTCAAAAAATAATTTTCTCTAACACGATTTTATATAGTACACATTCCACAACTAAAAAGTAGATTGTAATACATGTCATTCCAGCATACTGTGTTAGAATGACATTCTATCACACTGTATTAGCATGTTATTCTAACATACTGTGAGGGAATATGTACAAATAAGCAACACGTTTAGAATAGGTACTTTAGACTACAAACTTTTCGCTTGTGTGGAATGTATGCCATTCTACAATTTGTTGTAGAATATACTATTTCTGGCCTTTCTTTTGCAAATTCCTCAACCAAGTCAGATATATCTACGTTTTTTGATAGTTATTATAGCTAAATGAGAAAGTCTATCTTATGTCATCCTACAACGCATCCTAAATTTTGAGAAAGAGTCAGAGGCTACCGTTACAGGTATGGTTAACAATGTTTTCAAAGCTATGAACACGTTGGGGCATATATTTATTAAGTCATTTTTGAATAAATATTCTAAAACTGCTAGGGGGGTAATTTCTGGGTTAATATATATAAGTTATGTTTCAATTAATTACCCGAGGTAGAAAATAATAAATAGTGACTAATTCACAGCACATGAATCAGTACGAGAGGTGAGGGTTGCACTGGTTGCAGAGAACAAGCTTTTATAGGCTTGCCACTACTTGAAAAGGGTTTAAAGCACATACAATGACCAAAAATAAGTTTACGTCGAGTGAACCCCACACTTTAACTGTCAACTGAGAAGAAAGTACTTATTTATAGTAAGGGAATCTGATCTAACTGACAAAAATGTGGGGAAGATATATTTTGACAGGGAGTGTGCAGTTTAGCTTGACTGACGTCTGCTTCTAACCAACGGTCATTTGCCGCCCCCTAGATCGTAGCGCCCGGGTGCCATGCACCCCTTGCACCCACGGGTTGTCGCGACCCTGTCGGACCCATCCTTGTTTATGGAAAACTAAGTGAAAAGACTACCTCAACAAAAATAAGAAAAATACAGCTTATCAGATTTTACTTGAAAAGTTAAAAGTTGTACAACCTGAACCGCTCAAAAATACAGTCATATAAAAGATTAACAGTTTGCGTGGTGGATTCAGAAGAGATTTAAAAAGTTAAAGACTCGAACAGATCTGGTGCTGGAGCAGAGGACATATTATATGTACCGACATTATGGTACTATCCTTTAATGCAAATTGTTGCAGACCATTTACTAGGCCTTTTATTTTTCTTATTTATTGTGTCACAATAATCGCGCACGCCACTGCAATGAAATGCAATTCTTTCGTCATTGTTTTACGAAGATTGTGCGAACGTGTATGTTGTTTACTGCGAACTGATGTGTTAATACATGAATCAACGTTTGTGACCAATACACTGTCATGCTGATGCGCGAGGTAGATGAATGCGCGTGTATGTATTAATTCATATATGTTCGTCTGTGCCCAGCCATTTAGAATATACAGTCTCAAAATTATTAAAAAAATAAATCAAATTTGAATGTCTTCTAATATATCAAACAAAATATACTTCAATCGATTTGCAACTGACGTTTCTGACATTCACATTCGACGTCTCAAGATAAACTGCTTATATGTTTAGAGTTCAATGGATTAAGATCCGGTGACCTGGGTGGCCAGGCCACTGGTTCAATACCATTAACCACGTCATGATTCATGTCATTCCTCCCTAGCCGATCAATCCAACGTTGCGGATAACTGGTATTTAGCCATTCTCTTACGGCTATTCCAAAATGCTCCATCCAGTTGTGTCCAACTTTTATGTTTTAAGTTAAAGGTATATATCTTTAAATATAAAAAGAGTTCAACTTTAGGGTATTTGTACTTTTTAAATAACTACTATAAAATATATAGATATTTTTAAGTATTACACTAAAACTCCAAAATAAATATTTATTATTAAAATCTATTTAATTATTCAATTCTAATTTTTCCAAACGGAAAAACACACCCAAGAGTTTTGTCTAATTTTACTGCGGAACTACACGTATCATTTCTGTAACTAAAATGGAATCTTTTCAACAAATTGTAACTTCTAAATGAATTGAGGTTAAAGTCACGGTTAAAACCACAGGCTGCACGCTGCAAGCTCATAATATGTAAATTTATCCTGTTGTAAAATTAGTCCTGCTTGACGTACACAAAATCCTAAAATTATAGGTTTAGCAAAGAATTCAAGTGAGCCATATCTGGACTTAAAAAAATTTGGATTTAATATAACACAATAATTTGTTAAATCCACACTTCATTCTATTGATATGAGTAATATAAATGTAATTTTATAAGTTGTAGTAGTATAAATCATGTATGTATGACATAGGACATAAAATCAAAATTACTTTATATCGATAGAATGAAATTTCATTCAATTTGGTTTGACAAATTATTGAGTGGATTTGTGTTCAAATTTCTATCATTAAGTATGCACATTAAATGTTATTGGCAGAAGGCAAAACTTCCAATTAAACAAAATAACCGTTAAAAACCCGGTAAAGAATAGTATGCCTATACAGATACAGTTAATTCTCTAACACATTTAATCTATTGAGACGTTTTGTGACACAATTTTTGTGTTCATTCTGAACATTTGTAATCAACCCGTGTTTCCTCGAATAAGCTTGTACTGCATGTGTCTCCATTCTTAGTGCCTTATTATTTCCTTTTATTACTCTTTATATCTAATGAAACGGAATGACTGTATTAAGCCCCTTTTGTGACCGTCGTTAGCACGGTACAACGTAAATGTGTTCGGTAATAGTTTTTGTCTTTATACGAAATAGTGCTGGCAACCGTTCAACTCGGTGCTTTTTCAGTTATGGGTATATAATGGTTCCACTTTTCCTCCGAATGGTATTAAATAGTGACATAAAAATAATGGTAATTGTACAGAACTGAGTTGACCAAATGGCTTAGATATAAAGAATGACGATTGTAGGTACAATAAACGACGTTAAGGCTTACGGTGAGCGCTCTATAAAACGATATAAAGTTTTCGCTCACTAACTCCTCAAGGGATAAAGATAAAAATATGCGGTTTTTTTTAATAGACTACAAATATTATTTTACATCGGCGCTGTGTTTTGAAATTTTGAAAAAGTGTAAAATTGTTTTTTTTTAAATGAATTTTGCTCTTTTCCGAAATTTCAAAACAGAGCGCCGATGTAAAATAATATTTGTAGTCTATTAAAAAAAACTGCATATTTTTATCTTTATCCCTTGAGGAGTTAGTGAGCGAAAACTAAAAAAATATTTCTTAGCAATAAAATGCTGCCACCTTGCGGTAGCCTTGATAAAAGAGACGATCACATTAGATTCTGAATGTCCAACACTGAGAGAAGTGATTCAGGCTAACGGTAAATGCTCTATCAAACGGGATATAGTTTTCGCTCAATAACTGCTCAACGGAAAATGATAAAAATATGCGATTCTTTCTAATAGACTAGAAATATTATTTTACATCAACGCTGTTTTTAAAATTTTGAAATAATGTAAAATTATTTTTTATTTAAAATTTTCACTCGATGTAAAATAATATTTACGTATTCATTAAAATATAATTAATATTTTTAATAAATATTAAAAATGTGGAATGCAAACTGGTAGTTGAAATTTATGGAATATATAAAAATGTTATTAAAATAAAGTTATGTTTATCTAATTAAATATATGTAGCATAGCATATTTTTACATGGCATCGATGGTTTGCTTCTCAGCAATTCAATAAATAATAATAATTATACCTACTATTTGTTGCAAATCCAAACTTAGTAGAAATACACATAGAAAGAAAAAATGTGCCAAACGCATTTTATTCTACAAATGAAATTATCTCTTTATTTCATATTTTGTGATATAAGTTGAGCCCTATGTCACGTGAAAGTATTTATATTTTTATTATAAAAGGAACAAACAAAAAATTAAGCATCGCAATTAGTGGAACTATTTTGGATCCTACCGTTAAAAGTGATATTTTTTTGTTAAAAAGTGTTATGTGTCGTTCCAGATGGAGTAACACATTCTGGTCAAAAATTAAAAAAAAAACACTGTTTACAAGCATATACAAAGCATTTTGTTCATTTTTCTATTTTATGATTTTTTATAAAATTAACTATCAGGAATTATGTTTTCCAACAATAAAAATATGTCTGAAATGCCTTATGTACCAAAATATCATTACCTACTTCTATTTTTCGAAAACTACAAAAGAGTTTAATAAAATAAATACCACAAAAATATATTTTTCAGTAAAACATTTAACATTTTATTAATTAATTTCTATAGTATAGTTGATAAAATTGTAAATATAAATTAACTACTTGAGTATTTATGGGAAAAGTAGCATAACAATTAAAAATGGATTTTGTTTGTTCCTTTGAAACTACATGTTTAAGTAGTTGTACTTCGATAAAAATTAAGAACCGCTTACTTACATCGCCGTATTTCCCGCAGTGAAAATTGTGTTTTTAACTATTGAAATCTCGAAAAATATAACATATACAACAAAGGTAACTTATTAATGTTGTGTTTATTCACAGTTACTGTTTAAATTTTACTCAAATAAAATAATAATTTTGAAAAGCGTCTGTAAGACACGCATTTGTAGCTATCCTAACTCCACATTTAACAATTATTTTCATACACTTAATTATAAATATTTAACAACTTTTATTATCAAGTAAATTTTTGTTATAAGAATATTTATATCTACAGATATATTTAAAATAAGTCAGGTAAGTATTTTGGTAGATCTATGTATCTAAAATCTTAGACAGCTGTTTGTCTGTTTTACTTCGGTGTCTTTGAAAATACCCAGGTGTCATTCCTATTTTGTGCTAACACCTACATTATCCAGTTATTAAATATTTAAAATTATATGTCTTTAGAAGATATTCTTTCAAGAAAACGTCAATCTTAAGCCAGTGTTATATCTTTATAATTAAGAACAATGTACGCCACATATGTATTTTGGAAAGATCAAATGTTAACAAAACAAAGGTCTATGTTTTCAATATTTGATCTAATCTAATTGGCATGTTTACACTTTAATATCTCATATTTATCTTCAATAATCAATAAATAGTCATTATATTTTAAATATTTTACATTTTAATATATTTTATGAATATTCTATGACCTACGATAAGTTTTCTGTATTAAAAATACGAGCATAAAAACTAAAATTTAATCTTATTCAACATAAAAATTATGGAAAATATAGATGTTTCTGACTTTCCGAATGAATGCATTGTCCTATTCTGAAAACGAATACTGCACCGCAAGTATAAACTTAACTTGCATACGAAACACGAGCATATGTAAAATTCAATTTCTTGAAAACCGTAACACGTAGCGAAGTAAACTTTTTTTTAAAAACTTTTTCATACTTTCGACTACATTTGTCTCGATATAACTATAGTTCTATTTTCAATAATTAATGTAGCTCTCCGCATAGTAAAGTTTTTAATGCACAAATTTGCTGGTATCGACTTTGGAACAATTTTGTTCGAAAAGGCTTTAAGTAATCAAAAATTGGTGTGTACCATTAGAAGCGCTGTAGTTTTTTTATATATGTTGTGAAAAAATTATGAAAATAACTTGAATCGTTGATTTACAAACGCAATATATGTTTCGTAAAACATAATTGTCAAATAACGTCCGACGCACCGACAATTTGATTTTATAAAGTTAGACCCTACTGAAAAAAAGTAGTAGAAGTCCATTTCAGATGCCCAAATTGTCCTTCTACAAGATGGTAAATGTTTAATTTGGTTATATCTTTATTTTAAACAGCATAATTGAGAACCGACTTTACTCCACTAATAGAGTTGTGATACCTTTATTTCAGTGTATCTTTCGTTTTGTCTCCATCCCAAATGAATTAGCCTCTAGGCAGCACATATTTCAGCGTTTTGTCACAACACGTCAACATAGTCTTGCTCTGCGCAGCGATATATCTGGTTTTAACAAAACTTGATCACGTGTTTCACCGTTAGCCTTAAATGGGATTTTTTCGATGTAGGTCAGTCGCTAGTTTAGCAATTTTAAATGCTGTTTGCAGATTTCAACACTCCAGGACTCTAACAGAGCATTACTCCAGCAATGGAATTACTAATTATTAAAAAAATAAATGATTTGTATGCGAAGCATGTCACTGTAATTGTTTAGTTACATTGTTCATGGTGAATAGACACAAACATGACATTAAGTGAAATTCCAGTAGAGCTAGTGTTAGAACATTTGCATTTAGGTAGGTAGCATGCATGTTCTGGGTTCAATAAGTCACCAGAGATGAGTACTGCAGGCAACCGCACTGTCTCTTAACAACAGCAACACTACAGTACGCAGACCATATTCCGATAATAAAAAGTGATAACGTTTTAAGGAAAAAAATACAAATTTTAAAATTTCTAGATTATATAATAATCAGAGATAATTTAATGACTATATGACGACAATCTAGAGTGACTAATTGCTAGCTTGGCGATCAGATATAAAAAATATAAAAAAAATCAAAAATAATTGCATTACCAATTGCCAATTTTGAGGAGTTAAACAATAAAAGTGATGAGTTACTTTCTAATTTAAAGTTTTTATCTTGTATTATCAATTACTCAGTATTGAAAATAATAGAGTGATTAATTCACATCACAGAGATAAGTACGGGAGGTGAGAGTTGTATGATTACCTAGGCGTGCCACTTAAGAAGGGTTCACACAAGATTATCAAAAACAAGTTGACTTCGAGTGAACATGACACATTAACAGTTTATTTTAAATGTCCCCTATGTGTCATACTCTCCACAAATTAGAATGCCGTCCTTTTGGACGGAAAAATCTTAACTTTCGTAATTTTGCAAAACAGTACAAATATTATTGCTACTTTCATTATTATGCGGTGTTAATAAGTATGTTTTGAAAATCTACCATGGTAGTTTCATGATAGAAAATGTTATAGTTGAGAGAATTGTGCAGTTATAAGCCCTTTTAACCCTTTATGAAAATCCGCATTCCACTATGAGAGTTTTAGCAGGTGATTTGAGTGTGAGTAAAAGCACATTGGGTAGATTTCTTCATAAAAGTTAGTACCATCCCTACAAAGTTCACTTAGTGCCAGAAGACGATTTCGACAAACGGACAGAGTTTTGCAAAATGATAATGGAAGAATGTCAGGCAGATCCGGATTTTGTCAAACGCATAATCTTCTCGGAATGCGTCTTTTTATCCGAGTGGCAATAGAATTGTTGGTACTGGTCAGATCACAATCCACACTGGACGATAGAAGCACACACTCAGCGTCCCCATAAGGTCAATGTTTGGGCCGGAATTGTTGATAATCGAATTTCTTTGAAGGAGATTTAGATGGCGAAAGATATTTAGATTTTCTTCAATTTAATTTAGTTCTTTCCTTGGTTGTACTGTTCACCAATGGAGAAGAACCAGCTTTGTCCAATGACACAATTTGGTTACAGCAAGACCGTGCACCGCCGATTTATGCCATCGCTGTTCGCGGCTACTTAGATGACGTGTTTTCTCATCGGTGGATTGGCAGAAGAGGACCTAAGGAATGGCCCACAAGATCGCCAGATTTAACAACGCTAGATTTTTCCCTTTGGGGATATGTAAAAAGCAAAGTATACATCACTAAGCCAGATAATGTTAACGATCTCAAGGAACAAATTCGACAAGAAGTTCGTGCCATCCCGCCTGAAGTTATTGGAAATGTACAACAAGAATTTGTCTCTCGTCTGGCCCATTAAACCAGGTTAGTAAATTTAGATAGATTAATTTCTTTAGATGATTATTGAATAGAGCTTTGTCTGTGGAATTGTTCATTGGCGTACCTAGATGTTTGGTATTAGAGAGCATACATATGACTTCATTGATAGGAATTGTAGGAGATTTGATTTATATTAGCTTAAAATGCCTTTCTAATACAGTAAAAAAACAATAATATAATCTCCAGTGCATCATTCCTATGTTTGCGGAATTTATAGGTTATTGGTTATAATAACAATTATTATTATTAGTGTTTATCAAAAACTAAGTATATAAAAAAATACTTATAATTCTATTCAAAATTTTGTATACAATTTTTTATCGTGTCATAGGCTTTAAGAGTATATTGACTTGAAATTTCTTCGAAACTCTAATAACAAAACAAAATCATTTTGTAACCTTCTGCTACTATACAATTAATATATGAAGATAAACCCAACATAGCTAGATGCAGGCAGCTTTCATGACAAAGGTACTTTTATTGAATGAATGAATCTTTACAATTCAATTTACTTCAGATTTCTTCAAAATCTAGGAAAATGCAATTTTGTTACTTTAAGTCTGGTGTCATTACTTTAACTGAATTGTAATTTTAATATTCACCAGTTTTCCTTTTATGCGCTGCACTGAATAGCTGGGCTTATAATAATTAGTAAGCAAATTTAAGCACTTGCGTTTTTCTTCCTGCAGGATAATCCACTTAAATGGAAATTGAAAATTCCATCTAATAGTAGAAAATTACCTTGGAATCCAGGGATCTCTACGAAAAAGCTTTCAGAAAATTACCGTAACCACAGCGACCGCCTCTCTAGTTCCTCGCTAACTTTGATCCACCATTAAATTGCCAAAGTTATGTCTGTATCGCTTTTTGCTTAGGTTTTCTTTACTTGATTCATTCGTTCTCTTTTAATCCAACGCCAAGTGGTGCACTTAAAGATAAAACTTAGAGGAGCAATTAGCTTCTCATTGTTTCTCGACGTTATCGTCTAGATGTTCTCGTGTTTGCAGAATCTCGAACCGTCCAAGCTAGTCTAATAAATAATTATTCAAATCGATATGACAAATTATTTATTTCCTCACTCAATTATTTCCACTGGTTTCTGTTAGACGTTACTATTAGTTTAAGATCCGAACTAAGGTCGCCTTGTACCCATTTGCTTACCGGACGAAAAGTATTTTTTATGAAGAAACATAATATGTAAACAAATATATGGTAATGGGTTGCCTAATGGAATATGTCCATGGCTACCCTTAATTAAAAATATTGTAATTTTTTGGTTAATATTTCGCTTATTTGCTTACCAAACAAATTTAATACAAATCGAAAGTACAACGCATAAGGATCATGTAAAAGTGAGATTGCCGGATTGTCCGGTATAAACGTTGAAATATACAGGATGTAACACAAAAAAGCTTGTCATCCCATTAACTGCATATTCTTGACAACAAAATATGATGATTTAAAGCTATAATAAGTTACAGGGTGTTGAACTTTTAAAAATGTTTTTTCGTAATAACTTTGTCCAATTTTGTTGTCGTTGTGGTTTCTGCCGTATCCCCGTGGACAAGTTCTTCCAATACGGTAGTGTAAAATTTTAATTAAAATATTTTATTACTGTTAATAATTTTTCTTAACACATTTTTTATCCATATTCGATTTTTAAAAATGATACAACGTTATAGATAGCCACAGAGAAACAATTTTAAAAGTTTGTTTCTAAAGAAAAGCTCAAAGAAACAATTTGTAAATAATTTACCAAGTTTTTAAATGTCCTAACTGATTTTATACAGAGTATCTCTGGACGTAGGGTTAATATTTTACATTTTTAAGCAAACAAATATATTTTCCCTATGTTAGTTTCAACGTAGAAAATTTTTAATATTGAAATTACAAAACTGCAGCGGATCAAAAAACCATTCACATTTTATTATATAAACAGTGAAATAAAATTCAACACTAACTACCCAGCGAACAATTACAATTACTTAGTTTGTTTGTCCATCAGGGAGCAGTACATTTTATTGCGGAAAAAGTTTTATCGTGAAATATGTGGTACATAATGGTAATTTTTTGACGCGCCCTCAGTTAACCTTATATTTCCTATGATGTGATGAATGTAACAACCAACTGTACATAAAATAGTCAGAAAATAAGTATATCCATATTATTGATATCATTTCACCTATTTATATTGTACATATTTTTAATTAAGATATTTTTTCCTTCTTCACAATATGGCGACAGAAAGAAAGGCTTCATCTTGTACTTCGAATGGATTCTCACTAATATGACATTTTTGTGTCGATTGCGATGATTATAGAGCAAATATGCTTTGTAAGCAACTACTTAATATTCACAGTGTTGTCATATTTTATTGTGGTAATTTCACTTATTTCAATCTTATTTAATAAATTTATTAAAATTCTTTAACTTCAACATCTAAAAGTGAAAATGTTTAAGGTTTGGAATGGTCTAAATTAAATATGTTACTAAATTTCTATATGAAAATCAATTTCTCGTAGCCATCAAATAAATCTTATCTATCGTAATAAAATTTTCTTTCTGCAAGCAGATAATAATTTTTACAAGTCACGACAAATTTCCCCATTATACTTTGATCAAAATATTTCGTACTATTACAGGCAGGTCTCGTCAGATGGGGCTATGGGAAACCTACATAGCGTTTCTTTATGGAACAAAAAGGCTTTTGTTACTTATTTACTCTATAATGATTTTATAACAACTGTATTATTATTCTCTACAACTGCTTTAAAGAGCTTTTTCTCTTAAGTTCGATAGCAGCTTCCATATTTGTAATTTGTTTTCCGCAGCAGAATTGTAACTTAACAACGCCTTATACAATAGTTCTATAATTAAACTATAAGCGACATTACGGAATAATTTAATAAGAGTGTCACAAGAGATGGTATAATTCTATAAAGCAGTATTTTGCATCGGTTTTACAGTAATTTGATTCTATAAGCACCGTTGCTGTAAAATTGTGTTATTGTACACACTTATAGGGCTACATTAGGAGTTATCTTATAAGTGCTCTATAAATTATGCTCTAAGAACGTTCTTGCAACAAATTTAAAGAACAATTCAGTTTCTGAAGGCAAAATAGTCTCATGTGCCACATTAATGCAACAATTTAGTATTCTAAATACAACTATAAAATATTAACAGAATATAAAACTCCTATTACTCTAAATTTATAGAACTACTTTGCTAGCTGGGTAGGTTAAATTTTTAAGAGAGATTGAAACGTTTTTTGTATTTAAATACAGACAGTAATAAAAAACCCTCGTGCTGTCAACAAAAAACAGTCCAAGACATACCAATTCAGTGATCAACAATCCGGCAATCAGAGTCTTGACCTACCGTTTTAGGTCAATAACCTTGTTTTTAATGACTACTCAATTACAACGCTGCAGAGCCGCTAAGTAATAACAGAAACAAACAATAATTAATTTTGAATTTTTATAAACACCCGGTGTAAGCATGAAATCATGAGAATTTTATAACAAATGCAACCGCAGTAACCAGCGCCGAAATCAGATCAGCTAAAAATTTGGCAGTTCAAATTCCCGTTTAATACGTTACCGGTGAAATAAGTCAAACGTCGACTACATCTGTAACATATGTACGAGGCCCTACTTCTCTCTCTTCTTCATCCATCAGTCATTATTTTTGCGTGGTAGGGGTTGGTGAGTTCCGTATGTTTGTATCGCCAATGTAGTTTATAATTGTTAATAGAATTTGCTATTTGCTCAAGTAGTGAAAGGCTGCGGTTGTCTTCTACTGAACATAGCAGAGCAGGCAATGTAAGCTACAGGTTATGCAAATACGAGTTTGAAGAAGCAATAGACTGTTTGCGTTTGATTGGTTGCACAACTATTAGCGTAAGCATAGTGGTTGCACAAGCAAGCGTTGCTAGGTGAGATACTGTATTTAAATCAATAGATATAATTTGGTACTGCATGTGATGACACTGCCGTTCGCATAATATGAGCGTTTACAGTTAGCACTATGTTTTAAACTCTTTCTAGCAATATGCACAATGGTTTATAAGACCTGAATGCCGTAGGTCACCACGCCAAACTCTGCAGCGATAAGGACAAGATAACAGCCATTATTTTAGAATTGATCTAGCTCCAGTTTAAAGGAAAAGATTTTCTGTTGCTTTACGAAAGAAATAGTTTCATTTTAAAATAACAGTGATCTTAGTATACAACACTTATCATAATAACATACGTACATACATACTATGCCATGCATATAATTTTATTACAGATCAAAAAAAAACGCCACTTAGAAAATTGTCATAAAAACAAACACAGAGGTGCATAATCACTATAATTTGAGGTGAATATGCGAAAACAGTTTAGAAGCGGGATCGTGAGTGGGCAGTGCCGAAAAAAAATGAATGATTTATAAGTATCGCGCAATTGAGAATGATGTAATGGCTAAGTCGACTTCCGTTCTATCCCATATATTATCATAAGTGAGGTGGCCGCGGTGCAAGGTTGTTAGTAATTGCTATTGCCATTTTTGGAACGCTTCATGAGCAGTGAAATGGAATGCATTGGAATACGTACGGCCGATGTGTCTTTTTTTTTTGTTGCGTTAACGCTTGAGATCTGATGCCTGTTCTGTTGATTTTGAAAATTATCCTTCTCTACAAGTGGTACATACATGTACACTGAGAGAACATAACAGGTATTTTAAAAAGCCACAAAATAAATCTAAACTATTAAGATAGGGACAGCAAATCGTCTTTCTATAATCAGAAATAATATTTTTACAGAACTGTGTAAATAAATTATATTGAAACTGTTAGTTGCTTATTTCTTATTAGAATTAATAAATACCATACTAATTGGAAATTATTTAATCCACCAATTGTATATTAAAGTTTACTATAACATTGCAAATATACTTAGTTGTTTTTAATTTTTTCCAAGGTTTTTATACAGGATGCCTTAGGTATTACTGGCATTTTTGAAAGGGATGATTGTACAGTGAAAATAAATGAGATTCACCCAAACATACACTAAAAGTTAATCGTTTCCGAGATACAATGTGTCAAATATTTCGAAAATTTGATTATATTTTTTATTTAAGTACTTGGAAATCCTTCGTCATAAAACAACAATAATTTTTTGTTGTAATGGAATACCTTAGATCTATTTATTCAGTATGTTTAAATATTCCCGTTTGCACCAGTGGTGTAGAAATTCTGTGCCACTCTTTTTTTATTTATTATTTCTGTATTTCGTAGTTTGTGCATATTTGTGCCAAAAGCTGAAGGAAACTTAAAAATACACATCGCCATAATTTATCATTTTGAGTGTCTTTATCGAGTAACATTTTGCTGTATTTTTAGCGAAAAAGGCGCTTTACCTGAAATCAAAACAATTTTTAAATATTTAATTGTTGTTGAATTGTTGAAGTAAGTTTAGCTATATCGCATTATTTTGTCGTTAGGAATTTACTCTTGCTCTATGGTGTACTAATTTCGGGACACCCTGTATTACTGAAGTACAAACTACGAAATTCAGAAATATTTTTAAGAAGAACAATTACCTAAATATGATGCATTGTAAAGAAAATTTTTGAATTTATTCCTAAATTATAAATAAATAAATAAATAAGAGAAAAGTGCCACAGGGTTTCTACACCACTGGTGATAATGGGAATATTTAATCATACTAAATAATTAGACTAAAGATATCTCATTACAACCTAGAACTATTACTGTTTTATCAGGAAAGGTTTCCAAGTAAATAAAAGTATTGTCACGAATTTCCTAACCCGTCATTTTCTTACTGCCAGAAAAACAATCCGTTAATTAATCACTTATATTTATTAACTACTTGGTACATTACTGATTACTAATTACAACTCAACTAAACACTATTTCACTTTTAATCGCTATCTAAATCGCTCTAAACACTCCAATTCAAAACTGTAATACAAGACTGTAATTTCAATACTGACTGACTCGGCCGTTTATTCTTCCTTTATAGACCAAACGAATATTCCAGATATTTTCTAGCATCTCTAGATCCATTTTCTCGAACGACTCGAACGCTTCTCGTTGATTCCCCATATTTACGATATCCGGCCTCGATATCCGGCATTATTTGTTTACCAGAATCGCGTAGGGGCAATCGGGGCAATCTAGCGTTTCGCGATACCACAGTCGTCGAATTGGGTGCGAGAGGGGCAAATTCCGTGACAATATAATAAAAATTCCGAAATCTTTGACACACTGTATCTCGAAAACAGTGATCTTTTAGATATAGGTATGTTTGGGTAAATCTCATTTATTTTGACTATACAATCACCCCTTCCAAGGATGCCAGTAATACCTAAAACACCCTGTATAATATCTTCTAACTAACACCCTTTTAGACAAACGTTCTGCTTTACGATGTTATGTTGTTCTTACAAGTTAAATCCTTCTAAAGTGGAGTTAAAGTTGATTAAATATAAAATAAATTCGGCCTTATTGCAAAGTTTTGTAACCGAATAAATTTCTGTTCCAAGTGGAAATACAATAACATGAGTCCATTTTCATGAGGAAAGCTTCATTGCAGAGTTAGAGAGTAATTTTGAATAAAGTATACTAAAATTATTTTTGCATGATCTTGTTTTTCCTGATGAAGCCCATGTGGCAATCCCTTTGAAAATACGGACTTGCACACACTGAATTTTCGAGCTAACATCTATTGCAGTATTCAGTTGCTTCGCAATAGTTTGTGGATCCATTTTTCATTATCCATCTATTTTATGAGGTCGAATGCTTCACACTCGTTACATTCCCCGTCCCTTAACTCAACTTTGTTCAAGTGCCCTGTTTTCAACTTATTTGTTATGAATATTTAATGAAGACCTTATCATGTTGATGCCTGGGTAAATTGTCAATCAAAACTTCCAGTTCCTCCAGGTATTCCCGTACCAGCTTAGACATAACTTAAATTTAGAGTGCTTTCAGTCTGTCAATTCTTATAGGTCCTCGTATTATTTTCACCTCCACAGTTGTATACATCATCGCTTGGAAAATTGGTGTCGTTGAATGAAATACTGAAATAAGATTTTCTCATTGCACCAAATATACCAACACTAATCTGTGTGCCGCTTCGAGTTTGTTACTATGTATTTCGTAATCTCATATTAATCTTTCAGAACGTTTGTTGAAATTAAATTGTAGAATCCGTCTGTTCACATGTTTAGTATGTTATTCCTCAGTAAATTTTTAAATCTCTTCTGGCCCAGATTTGCATAATCTGAATTCTGAATGCATCATACCCTTTTCCATTTCAACAAAGTGAAGATGAGCCATGCTCAGTAGGTTTTACACGCAAGCGTTTATTCCTTTTCTAGATCAGCAGTAGCAGTGTGCTGTGTCATCCTACCAAAAAATCAAATGTTATTGTAGATCTGACCACCTTGTTGTTGTCCGTTACATCATTTTTAACTCTAGTTGTCATATTTTACCTCGAACCTTGAGCGAAATCTCCCTCTCTGTCTCATAATGTTCAGTTCTTGATTTCAAGGTAGTCTTGAATGTACAATGGGTCAAAGATGCTTCTCCTGAATGTTGTAATTGCTTAGTTCGAAGTTCTAATGATTCTAATCGCTCAAGTTTTCTTCTTCTGGTAAATGTTACTGTAGTTGATTAGTTAGTTTGGAGATATCAGTAGTTGACATGGGACAGTGACCTGTTTAATTTTTAGGAAAGAATTACTAAATCTTCTGTTATAGCTGTACGCTGCTTCCCATTCAATTTCTGTAGAAGCCCATCCATGACTTTATAATCTGGATCTATATAATCAGCTTTTCCCATTAGGGTCGTATAAACCAATCTTTCTTTTAGCATGCAACTATCCATCTGTGATAAATTTATTCGATTCCCTTTTCTCGATGTAAGGCAAAAATGGATACGCTGAGTATGTGATCAACTTTGTCTAAATCGTAGAGAAGATTGAGGAACATTTTTGGGGGCTTTTTTTAAATAATCCTATACCTACTGGTAGATACATACAGTTTTTTAATCTTTAATAAAGCGGAGATATAGGTGTGTCTGGAATATGTTTTTTTATGTTGTTTTAAAATTTATGAGCTTATTTATCATGTTATTGTTAAAAATTCTAATATTCTCGTTTATCCCAGCTTGTTAAAATTACTTTTTATAATTGTGTAAGGCAAGTAATGGTTCCACATGAATCAACATATTAATAGTAAGTAAGCTTATTCGCCTTGATGGTGAGTCTGTTCAGGATTATTTTAGACTTGTTGAGATAAGTGCTTATTTATTTTTAAATCGGCACGCCGATGGTAATAGCTAAAAGTTAGCAACGATTTTCTAAAAAGAATTATTGCAGATATACACGTTTATTAACAAGAAGAAGTATTATTTCATTAGTTAAATTTTGTTATTTAAATTTTTATTTGTGGATATATTATTTTTATCCATTTAAAGCAAGCTTACATATTCTTCAATGCTTATTTTTACAGTAAAGTTTGTATATTTTTAAAAGCCTATACAAAACTAATGAGAACTTCGTAAATTTGCATGTACAAATTCAAACTGGTTGAACTAGGCATATGTAAAATATTCTAATCTGTTAATGAATATATAAGTGTGAAACCTATCAGATTGTGTTATCTACTTGATTGCTCGTAACAAATAAATTAATTGGCCAGGAAATTTCTTCGAATTTGTTATGACACTGACCACTGTCAACTGGTCTCTCTGATGTTACCTAAATTAATTTAGCCTATTTATTTCTCAATAATTAGTGCATTTTTAGTTGATTAGTGGTGATAAAATATATTTTCAAATAAATACTTTGCATAAAATATATAAAATAGAATTTATGGAAAAGCTTTTAAATTACAGTTAAATTTGGGACATGATATTTGGGATGTAGGTATAGAAGCAATATAGATACGAGTATGTATTGAAAATCGGTACTTTAAAACAAAAAACCTATATAAAAGAACATCATAATATGAAAACCTCTAACAGGTAATTGATCAGTTCGATTGTCATGTAGTACATTTTCCCATTACAAGTTACATTATATCAGCTTTTGTTAACGCATTTCTCGTTGCATGTGAGTATACAGTCATAAATTAATTGGCCAGGAAATTTCTTCGAATTTTTTATGACACTGACCACTGTCAATTGGTCTCTCTGATGTTACCTAAATTAATTTAGCCTATTTATTTCTCAGCAATTAGTGCATTTTTAGTTGATTAGTGGTGATTCAGAACTTATCAAAAAAAAATTGAATGTACTTTCTACTTTGTAAAAACAGTCAAAAAGGGCAGTTACATACATACAGCTATTATATGTTCGCGTAAATCTTCACTAATGTCCATTTCGATGCAGTACACTTGATTTTGCAAATATCCCCACAACCAGAAGTCCACAGGGTAAAAGTCAGGAGATCGTGGCGGCCATGGTACCGGTCCTCCTCGTCCAATCCATCATATCCCTTGAACTTCATTAAGGCACTCCCGAACATTTTTTCGAAAATGAAGAGGAGCACCATCGTGCAAGAACCACATTCGGAGTCGGACAGCTCAGGGCACATCTTCTAGAAGACCTGACAAATCATTTCGAAGGAAATCGAAGTATTGAACCTCATCAATTCGATTTGGTATATAGGAATGATCCAACCAAGCGATAATCGACAATCCCTGCCCAGATATTTTAGAAAAAGCTGATCCCGTTGAATTGCGTGCGGATGTTCAAAATACCGAACCTGTGTATTATGTATACATCCGATTCCGTGTAAAAATAGCTTCATTTGTAACACGTCAGCTGTAAATCTGGGATTTTGATCATTTTGTTGCAGCAACCATTCGCAAAATCTAATTCGCAAGGGATAATTCCGTAGACACGCTATACATGGTACGGATATAATAGAGCTTCGTGTACGATACACCGCACTGTTGAGTGGGATGTTCCTTGTACTTGTTGAACGATTTACCTGGTACTTACTTATTGGGGATTCTCTTAAGACATCTCTAAAATTTGTTGCTCAACAGCTGTAATACGCCGTGAATGCCTTGGACCTCCATCTTGTCCACGATTCGATTGCAAATTTCCCGTGTCGCGTTACATTATCGCGGTAAAAGTAGCTGCATCTGGTGCATGTCTACCGGAAACTCGTTCGGCGTACAGACGAGTAGTTGCTAAAGCAATTTGTTTCACTTCACCGATTTGCTATACACTTAAGCTATTTTTGTCACAGTAAACATTATCGCAAAAACGTTAATACTAAAATTGGATTTCAGTATTCGGAATCATCTGTGGCTACGTGTGGAGAGAGAGCGTAAAGCACACAACGCGAAGACTACAGTAACCCAGCGATATAAAGGTTGAAAAAAGAACCACAACTTCAACAATTTTTCGCCAACTATAAGAATTAAAAAAAAAACGATATTTACCTGATTTTCGTCTTAAACGGGTACGCACTGATATGTAGGTCAGACAAAGCTTAAACAGTCGATTTGTGGAACCGGAACCAATACTTATATATTACAAGATCCATTGGTGACTGGATCAGAGAGCGATCAAGAGAATATTGGTCGGGCAGATCTGGTCTGCGGCAGCCTTCTCATCATAGAGAACTCATGGGCTGATGCAAACTCGAATTTTATTATGCTTAGCAGAAACAACATGAGTCTTCTAACTGGCTACAAGCATCTTGACAAGCACTATCATAGGATTGACGGGCAGATCAGGATTCGGTACATATCCTTTGGGACTGTTTAAAGAAAAAGATTCATTTTAATATTGATACCTAAAGGAAGAATTGTAGAATACTCCATACGATATTATTTATTACTTCTATAGAAAATATTTATTTTAGACATTTCTGCGGCGCTTAGAGGTACATATGTAATTCACTCTTATATATAATTTAGCACATTGACATGAGAGATGCTTGCTTACATATATTTTATTCATCACCTTATTAATATTCCCGTCAAGTCGAACATTTGATTGCAGCCTTCGGTGTATGTGCAACGTATTCTCTATTTTGAATTGCACAATTTGATTGATGGGGGATCCCGCTGATGTACTAGATCTTCCAATTAAGTTAATGAGACCGATTGAATTCTGGTGGCAGCGTGCAATTTAACAACAATGGTAACGAGTTGCACTTATGCCTACACTGATAAAATGTTTCAATACTGAAAATTAACTGTACATTTGTGATATTTATTAATTTGTAAAGTCGGTGCTTATACAGACAGAATGATGTTAACTAAATTTAGAGGCAGGTTCTAGATATAGATTGTTTAAAATTCTTAAATACTGTAATCTTCTGTACTTGAAAACCTATCAAGATATTCATTCACTCATTTAGCAGCAACAAAAAAATACGCCACTGATTTTTGGACAAATTGGTATCACTCATTTAAAGCCTAGTTAAATCTGCTTAAAAAGTGTGTCTTGAACTTTTTCCTTCTGTCGCACCATTTTCAAAATAAAACTTAATTTACTGTTTAATAATAAGGAATATATGGGTAGATATTGTGGGTGTAATTCAACGCAGGTTGGGGCTTTTGTCCACTGAGTAGTTAGTTTCACACAATATTGTTAATACCTGAAAATATATGAGAAAAAAAAACGTAATTTATTATAACTATTTCAATAGACATAGAATAGCATAAAAATTGGGAAATCAGTAATTCACATTTGCCAATACGCTACGCTTATGTGAAGTTGTTTTTAAAAAGGACACTTTTTGACATACGACCCACATTTGTGACGTCATCGTTGTTCGAGATATGACGTCATCGACAATTTTTTTAAATTGCAACCCCCAATTTTGACCATGCCATTTGAAAGAGCGTGTCTTTCTACATACATACATCATGAAAAATTATGGTGTTACATAACAAAAATTTCAAGAAAATAATGTTTGAAGATTCTAAAATTTAATTTTCACAATACTGAAAATGATAATGATTATGTAGAAAATCGACTAAATTAAACGTTTAAATTGTGCACCATTGGTTGCCTGACAGTAGCCAAGACGATTAATAAATTTTTTTTGGTCATTATCAATAACTTCAGGAGGTATACGATGTATCTCGTGACGAATTCTTGCTTTTAAATCTTCTAAATTAACCGGTCTAGTAACGTATACTTTGATTTTTAAGTATCCCCACAAGAAATAATCTAGGTGTGTCAAATCAGGCGATCTGGCTGGCCACTCAATCGGCCCCCTTCTCCCTATCCAACGATTCGGCAACAGCTCATCACAGTGTTATGAAAATTAAATTTTAAAATAATCAAACATTATTTTCTTGAAATTTTTGTTATGTCACACCATAATTGTTCATGATGTATGTTTGTAGAATGACACGCTCTTTCAAATGGCATGGTCAAAATTGAGGGTTGCTATTTAAAAAAATTGGCGATGACGTCATATCTCGAACAACGATGACGTCACAAATGTGGGTCGTATGTCAAAAAGTGCCTTTTTTAAAAACAAAATCGACGTGCCAGGGGATTTTTTCGAAAACTTCTCAATTTCTAAGATAATGAATTTATTCGTTACTTTTCTAAGGCACTGTATAATACATTTGGTTGGTTAATATACTGTAGTATTTCTTAAACTTTTGTATGAAATCCAGATGCTATACCCACGTAGAAAGTATTAAATCCCTCGAATTCAGTCACAAATAGAAGTTAACTCATCCATCAAACCCTTCCAATGATATATTGCAGTTCTGTTATCTTGACAAAATCCCAATACAAATAAAGGAAAATAATATAAATTACAGTTGGTTTGTTTCCAGAGTGAATAACTCAGTTTAGAAAGAAAAACAAAAACTTTCTGATGGTTTACTTTACAAATTTCGTATCTCTCTTCGTGGCATCTGGTAAAATTGAAAGTAACATTTAAACTTTAACTTTATTTCTGATATAATAAATGTCTGATATTAATGGTATAGGTATATTATGTTATATCATTTTAAGGTATATTTTAAAAACATATTATTTTATTTGAAATCTATTACTGATAATTTTTTTTTATTGAACAGCAAACAAGTTAAATATATGTATTCTGATTTGGTTGTAGACTGTTACTTTTATGCTTCACATTCTTTATATTAAATATTGTATATTTTTGTGTTATATATGTTAAATATAATTTACTTTACTAATATTAATACTAATATTAGAATAATTGTACATTTTTTGTGTATTTGATAATATTATTATTTAAAATATTTTCGTTGATTTCTTGTGAAAAAACGTTTGTTAAAGTCTGTTTTCATCTAGCCAAAAAGTATGTGAAAATATAATATATACAGCGTGTTTCACTTTTAATACAGGTATATCTCGATTATTTGCAACGTTTTGACATTTTATCACGAAATAGCTACATTAGATTTTATTGATAGAAACAAAATAGGCAAGACTTTTTAAACAAAATATGTTAACGATTGTTTATTTAAAATGTAACAATCCATACAGGGCGCTCAAATGTATTGAAAATTTTGTAATACAGAAATACATACATTTTCAAAATTAAGTACCTATCTATAAAGCAAAAACATTTTTTCTTGCATAATATATTAAACCCCTATTTATCGACGTCCATGGCCGTTCGCCAGACACTAATTTAGATTTTGTTGTCTGATTTGATTTGTCTTGTCAGTTGTAGTAATGAAATATTTTTGAAAAAAAAATGTATTACAAAGTAAAACATATTTATTCCATAAGATAATAAAATCAAACGTTGTAAATTGCATACAAGTATATAAAACAGAAAGACACCACGTATATGAATAAACAGTAAAAAACGTGGAACAAAATATATAAAACTAGGGCTACATACAATAATAATAAATATGTAAAGTATTCTCATAGAAATCTTGCATTGAATATGGACACAAGAAAGTCTTTTATTTGTTATCATAAACATTTAAATTATTAATGATTTTGAAATGCTGTGGAAGACTGTTAAATAATTTTCTATACCAACTATGTCTGGAAATTTTGCTGATACATTTAAGCGGTGATGAGGTAAAGAGAAATTTGATTTATATATGGTATAAAAATCAATACCACTATTAATTACATATTTATCATCGACACTGTATTTCGCTAAAGTAAAACAAGCAAAGCTGTTGTACCTTAAGAGTTTCTTTCAAATTTCTTATCTGATGACACTCTGAATTTAGAATTTACAAATACAGTGACTCTTAAATGACAAATTATTTTGTATATTACAGTTGTTAATGGATATGGTTAAATATGTCATAGTAATTTGTCTAGTATGAAAAAATACATAATTAATTTTATTTGTATTAAATAATAGTGACTGGTCACTAGACCAAGTAGTGGAGAATTTAGAAAATGCACTTGAAATCATTTTTTATTGTCACTAAACAATAATGTAGAGTCATCTGCATAAAGAGAAGTAAATGTAAATGTACCAGGCAAAATAAGAGGAAGGTCAATAATATTGGCCCCAATATTGACCCCTGTGGCATTCCATTTCTGTTAATATCTGAGTTGGACACAACTGTGTTTCCTTAATTCGCAATTTTTACAAATTGCTTTCTATTACGTAAGTCGAAAGTCAATCATGTGTCTTACCTCTCACACTATATTTATAGAGTTTATCTTTCAAAATACCATGTTACCGTAATAAAACTCATACAAAGTAACACTTTTCAATTTACTAAGATGAAATTGAATTGACGTTTTTCTCAAATTACTATTTCTGGATTTCATCTAGAAAACGTGTAGCAGAAGCAACTGCCAATTTAATTAAACAGATCCCATTTTTTTATAAGAGTTCGTCCTTCAATGAGGCCGGCTCATAAATCAGGGAGGTGGGTTGAAATTAATAGGAGAGATCGCTTTATTTGCATACTCAAAACACATACTCCCTGTCCGACGTACATTCGTATCGTTTTTGTAAGTTAATTTATTGCGACGCACTCGCAAGGTATTAGACGTTTCGGACACGGTAAAAAGCAGGTACGTGGGCGACCTTCACGGGTTTGGATTCGTTCCCAGGTCTCTCCTACATGTGGACCAGTGCAACAAATCTTTCTGTAACAGTTTCTTCCTAGTTATGACTAAAGCCCGCACTTCGTTCGCAGATGACGTCATTATCAGTGGCGCACTTATATTCATATAACATACATATACATATCTGCAATACACAATACAATATTCTTATCTATGCAATACATAATACAACATTCTTGTACATATACATACATAGAGAAAGAAATTACAAGGTTAGACAAAACACCGAACGTGTTTGTGATGCTACCTTTTTATTAAAATCTAAAAAAGAAAAATTTTAATTATCAGCAAAAGCAGTTACATATGCTTATAAATATATCTAAATATTAAATATAATGACAAGAATAAAGTAAAGACGAAATAGTAAAGAGATAGGAGGCAGGCAGCATGGATCATAGAGGATTTTATGTACAGATAAATTGTAAATTTAACTATCATACAGGGTGGGCCATTTTAATCAGTACAGTCGAATATCTCGAGATTCGTGAGTGTTACGAAAAAATGACTCAGACAAAAGTTGCTCAAACATCTGGGGGCCAACTAGCTGTGCATTCAGATCTGACTTTGACATTGATTTTGAAGGTTATTTGAAGGTCAAAATCAAATTTTTAAATAGAAACCCATATTTTTGAAGCCGGATTCGAAAAGAACAAGAAATCTTACGTCTGAAGCCACTTTAAAAAAAATTTTGCTTGTTACTTTTAGATCGTAATTACAAGGTGAAATACCGGGAAGGCTGCAGTCAATCCTGTAGCTACGTAACTTGAAATCGCATTTAGGCTAACTTCCCATAATCTAAGCCAGGTAGTTAACTAGATAACATCATTCTGGATCATGTTCAAAGCCCAATTGGAAAATTCAATCCGCATTTGCATGTGGATTGGTTTTAATTCTTGGAGCAGTTATGTGGTACGCATGATACCTAAGAGTCCTAAGAATTCTCAATGGCGTTCTTCGTTTTCATGATGTTATCCAGTTAACTACCTGGCTTAGATTATGGGAAGTTAGCCTAAATGCGATTTCAAGTTACGTAGCTACAGGATTGACTGCAGCCTTCCCGGTATTTCACCTTGTAATTACGATCTAAAAGTAACAAGCAAAATTTTTTTTAAAATGGCTTCAGACGTAAGATTTCTTGTTCTTTTCGAATCCGGCTTCAAAAATATGGGTTTCTATTTAAAAATTTGATTTTGACCTTCAAATAACCTTCGAAATCAATGTCAAAGTCAGATCTGAATGCACAGCTAGTTGGCCCTCAGATGTTTGAGCAACTTTTGTCTGAGTCATTTTTTCGTAACACTCACGAATCTCGAGATATTCGACTGTACTGATTAAAATGGCCCACCCTGTATACTGAAATAAGTTTGATGTTGGAAATATAATTTTACACCATTTTTAAATTTTCTAAAATTGATTTTTTTTTATTTCACACAGGAGCATGTTATAGAGTTTAGGTCCGTAGAAAAAAATAGAATGTTGTGTATGACTTTTTTTAAGTAACGGCAAATTTATTAATAAATTCTCTAGAAATCTGGTGTCTTTATATTTTCGAACAGTAAATGTATTTTTATTATTAAAAGTCCATAGTAAGCAGCGGTAAGTAAAAATATTTCTTACATTTAGAAATCTTAATTCATTATATAATAGATCAGTTAAATATAATTTATTCTTATTAAATAAGATTTTTATTATAGTATTTTGAGTAGCTTGGATTCCACCAGGGAATAATATAACATGATTAAATTTTGTTCGGAAAAAAATTCTCTTAAAGCATACAATTTATGTGATAGTTGTCTAAGTTTTTGTAATATATAAAGAGCATGCTCATCCCATCTCACGTCCCATCTCTCAATATGAGGACATAAGCAATCGTTGTTATTAGGACAGTCGATATTATGAATTTTTAAAATTTCAGTACCTGGTTGATCCGTATTTTGTTAAACTGAAAGCAAAAAACTTTTTTTATACGTTTAAACTTAATTTTTTAAAGTTGAGCCATATCTGCAGTATTTTTATTTCAGATTCTGCCGTATTATACAGATCAAACCAGTTATTACTAGTATAATTAATCGCGGTATCCTCAACATATGAAATGAGGTGACCTCTGAAATTTCCTATGCAGCTTTACCTACAAAAAGTGAAAATCTACCTTATACTGGGAATTTGTAGTATCCAATATTATTCATATTAATTTTATTAGTTTACAAAACACTACATAATTATTCAACTGCGATTGGGGCGTATTTAAAGTATATATTTTTCGCGGATGGTACATTTAGGATGGGTTCAGAAAAATCTACTTCTTTGCCATCAAAAAAGTTAAGAAATTCCGGATTGTTCTGCAAAACAAGCCAATCCTGCAGAAATCGTGTTCAGTGACTCCAGCAGCATATAACTTAGTCAGTCTGGTCCGGGGAACATGACCATTATTTTTTTGGAGCTGCGTTACATGGTGATTCGGAACTTATCTAGAAAAATTTTTGAGTGTACAGGGGACTGTTACAAATACAATTTTGTAACAAAAATCAAAAATGACTCTTCGAAAGTGATTTGAAAATACACTTCTGCACTATATATCCACTTAAGCGCGATACCCTTAATTTTTTAAATATTTCCACAGAAAGAAGTCGAAATGATTTAAAGTCAGGAGATCGTGGCGGCCATGGTGCCAGCCCTCCTCGTCCAATCCCTTGGTATTAATGCTTGGACGCTGTTCATGGTACGGATATAATTGAGCCTTGTGTATGATACGCCACACCGCTGCAATATACCATGGACGTCCTGGACCTCCACGATTCGGTTTCAAATTTCGCTCGTGTTGCATTACACTTGCACTCACTGCACACCGCGGTAAAAGTAACTGCATTTGGCACATGTTTACCGGGAAATCTTTCTGCTAAAGCATTTTCACATTGCCATAAATTGAAACGATATCCATCAATTCAGTTGCTATTATACAAGCACACAAGCCATTTTTGACATTTGAAAAACTAATGTAAAGTCTTGTACCACAAAAGCGTTTGATACCTACAAAAACTAATTGGATTTCAATATTCGGAATCGCCTGGTTAGAGATTGCAGTAGGCTCAGCTATGTAAAAGTTGAAAATAATACAATTTCAATAATTTTTTACTCGGAAACTATGTTTTTACGATACTGACTCAATTTTCCAATCTTTTAGATAACTTCTCAATTAGCCTCTATAAACTCACCCATATTATTTCTCACCCAGTAATGGTAATATTAGCGCGCGCCGTTATTTTATTGGCGAACGGTGGCCTTGTATGGATTAGGATCGAGCGGTATTATCGCTCTTTATCCTTCACCATCTCTGTAGACCTGGGCGGCCTCGTAGAGGTGGGTTCCCTTCTCCGGTCAGCCTCGACCGCTGTTGCGGCCGATGCTGTCGGCTCGAGGAACCTCCTCCTGCCCTGGCTGACCCCCGCCGGCAGGGGGGCCTCTTCTGGCGCTCTTCGTGTCTTCTAGGTTCTTTCTTCGCCGGCCGTCCTAAACCCCCGGGGGTGGTCTTTGTTGGGAGTGGGTTTTTGTGAGTGGCTTGTAGCCATAGGATGCTCTTCTTCCCGAGCCTGTTACGGTTCGGGAGATGCGAGCGCTAGGTAAGGATAGGGTTTGGGTTTGGGTTGTCTATGTTCTCGTCTTCTTCTTGGTGGTCTTCTTGGTCTTGGTTTCTTCTTGTCCTGAAACAGAAAAGATTAGCGGGGAGGGGGAGGGTGTTTTGTCAGGAGGAAAGTCAAGGAGTAATATTAGCGTATAATGCTAGAATATGATTTCATAAAAAACTGGAATATTTCATATTATAAAAGATTTGCAAAAGTTCCCCTTTAACATTATTGATTAAACTTGTGCTATTTAATTCCTAATTAATTTTTAGAATAAAATACATGCCTTTTATTATTGCCAGTGTATATGAATTTTTTTTCATATTTTCTGAATACACTAACATACACTATTTTTAGACACTCTCTCTGTGTTACTCATTTTATAAGAAAATGGCAAGAAAATCGTTTACAAACATAGAATACCTAACAAAAAGTAAGTGACCTTCAACTCGTTTTTTTTAGTTCGATAAGTGTGAATACACGTAGGTGTTAACTGACAAAATGACGGCCATTAGAAGGAGTGCTGTTTACATCTCAATAGAATGTATAAAAAAAACTGACACGCAACCGCTTTTATGTCTATTTATGTAAACTACCAGATTAGCGGATTCGAAACGATAGTTATGTAAATAGGGAAAACAAATTGTCAAATCACAACAGACCCGACGAACCGAACTCTAATTAGTAAATTATTAAAATTAGTAGCCGGCTGTTTTTGTGTAACATTAATTAGATCACTTCCAAATTTGAACAAGTAATTTTTATCTGCGTTACGTTTCATTAGCCTAATATCTGTTGGCAGGTTATAAGAAAACATAATTAATTGATATTACCAGGTGTTCCTAAAATTAGTAATCAAAATCAATGATGTAGAACAAATAAAAGATGAAGAAATTCTATAGTTGTTCTCGCAAACACTTTCAAAGGCAACTACCGCATCTGAAAAGGACGGCCCCGAAAATGCATTTTAGTAAATAACTTAATCGAGGACGGTGCCATTATGACACATTTAGCATCCTCATTTAGATGCCACTAATCAATAGGAGAGTTTCACATGAATTTCTTTTTAGGGAATGAACTAAATTACTCGTAATTTAACTTTCACACCCGTCAAATGAACAATAACATATTTTGTATAAATTTAAAGTATAAAAGTTCTGTACAACACCGGCCGTACTCCATAGTTCGTTGAAAATGAAACATACAATAAAATAATTCAGATACTCGACGTAAAATAATTCTTAACTGCAACTTATTCTTGCGTTTCATCGTAAACATTGTCAACTTTATTGAACGGATTGTAAAAATATAACCAGAAATTATTGTTGATGTCCCAATGGCAAGACAGCTACATCATATCGATACTACAATCGCCAGTTTTTCAAATAAGGAGTTGTTTGGCTTACAGCTGGCTATATTTAACGAGTTATTGAAGCCAACGTCGTGTATTACAATAGTGAAATAAATTCAGTTTTTCCAAAACGAATATTACGCCGGTTGAAGATACATTCTGCTTGAAATTTCAAATGAAGTAGACTGATGTTATCGAAATGTAATGGATAAATTTGAGGATTAATGTACAGGGTGATTGTTAACCGATATGCCTATACTTGGGAAATTATAATTTTCATAGTACTTCCCTATGTACCTATTTGGTTCTCGAAGATGTAGATATGGCAACAGCATATTCAACTCCTTATGAACTTAATAAAAAACCAAAAAATCTAACTGTAAATCGCACACTTCAGTTTGACTTATCGAATATCAAGATTTCGATGGGTTACCTTTCCAACAATTGCGATTTAGTAAATAACTTGATTTTGACACAATAGTAACGCTTTAAACTCCAATTTACCACTAAAGCGAAAAATTGACCAGAAAGCCTGGCAACATAAAAAATATATCTTGTTTGCGTTAGCAATGATGGGTACAGTTTCAAATTCTTTATTATGTGCAAACTCATGGAGTATAACACTGAAGAAAATTAAATTTTATTTCACTTGTTTAGTAAGTGTTTTATACAACCCTAAAAACCTTGCTATTGAAAACATAGAACTTGTTTGGTATATCTGGATTCGGTTTTCTATAAGCTTTTCAGCGAGCCCTCTAATGTCTTATATCCATTTGAAAAAAAAGTAACGGTAGCTCGGGGTTAGGGGGTTGAAGAAAAAATAATTATTATATAACCGAAAGATGGGAAAATATCAACATCAGTTAACGTGTTTCGGCGTTTAAAAAAATCACTCATTCAAAAGATATGAACTTTATTCCGAACTTCTGGCCATCCCTGTAGATAGATAAGTCGTGCCGTAACGTTACTCGAATAGGACCACAAACTGATAGCAATGTACTATTAAAAATATAGTCGCGTCAAATTAGGATAAAAAATGTGCAACAATTGGAAAATAAACAATGACGTGCAACAACCTTGTGCCGATGGTTCTTCCCATGATCCCAGAGTTATTGAAAAAAAATCTGATTCTCTAACGATTCCGGGAGTAGAGTTATTAATTTGTTTATTAGCGAGGTTGCAACAATTGAACAATAAATATATTTGCAAAAATCTTGTGCCGATGGTTTGCCTTAATAAGCCAGAAATCCTGGAACAAATTCCGATTCTCTAGTGATTTCGGGGGTGGAGTTTTTAATTTGTTAAATATCCCAGTTACAACAATTTAGCAATAAATAATCACCAAAGTGATAAAGAGGGATCTCGACAACCCCCGAGAGAACATTTTCCAGACATTTTCGTTGAATCGTGTGTGACATTTGCCATATGTTCAACAAAAATGGGTCATTTGTTAAATAAACAGTTAAAAAGTTGCGAGCGTACAGAGGTTAGATGTACGTTTTGTTATAAATAATTCCCTGAACATTTTGCAGAAAACCACATCTCAATCGGACTTCTCCGCAAAAAATTGTAAGTGAAATGCTTATTTACCTACTTCTTAGTTTTTATACAACAAAAAATTTCACCTGATAAATTTTTGTATACCTCCGAAACTAAAAATTATTTTACTACATATTTGTCATTATTTATCCGCGTCTATAATTTCACAAGTTTATGCGTACAGGTTAAGAATCACCCTGTATTTATGTGTTCTTTCTTGTAACAGATATAGGCACCGCTGTATTTATTATTTTTTCTAAAGCCATGATTTTGTAACCTTAAATATACAGAATTTTGGTGTCTCTTTTAGTTTTCTAGATTCAGCATACCAGAAACAACAACTTGTAACAATTTTTTCATTTGATATCGTATTCCCTGTAATTTATTTCTCTTTGGTGATATAACTCAGGACACTCTGTATGTTTTCGGGTCAGGTCATTTGCATCAAATTACCCTATGGAGGCATACATTTAGTCATCGGGTTAAGGGGGATTTGAATTCATTTTGTGAATGATAATCTCAACCCCTACTTTATATTGCCGACATGTATCGGCGGAGAGTACCCTAGGGATTTGCCTTCCAAAATTGGAATATGGAGGCAGGCAAAGCAGGAAATTGCTACGCTGCTTTCAGCGTCACCGCCAAGAATGTAAATAAGAAATTTGTTATAACTAGCTTTACCAAATCAGTTTAGGTATATGTATAGCGAGTGTCCGGAAATTATGAGAAAATATTTCAGGGGTGATTCCACGTCAAAGAATAAGAAGAAAACTTTCTATAAAGATATGTCGAGAAATGGACTCTAAGCGAGCTATAGATCTTTTAAAGCGTCGGTCCTGAAGATGGTTTTGTTCAATATTATCGAAATGATTCGAAATAAAGTAATTAAATTTGGACCAATAAGTGAGATTTTGATGCTACATCAGATTTAGGCAATTTATTCAGAAGTTTATTAAACAGGGCCGACTTAGATTATTTTCAGCTTTTTGTAATTATTTTAACTATTGAACTACATAAATTCAAAATCTATCGTGCTTCACACTGAAAAGGTATATTATTGTCCGACTTCGATAAAATACACCGTTCTCGAGTAAAAAGGAATTGAAGTGGTATGTAAAGAAAAAATCGTTAATGGGCATATTTTATTGTTCCCAGCTATACCAAGTTTTATTAAAAGAGGATGATCTTTGACGTATTAGGATTGTTCGCAGAGCTGTTAGAACTAACAAAGCAGTAATAACAATTTAATAAAATAAAATAAAACAATCGTACGTTTACAAATAAATTTTATTTAACAATTCAACAGGACTTTTTTAGAAAAACGTTTCAATTAAACTCGGTACATATTTTTAATGTCACGACAAATCTATTGTTTGGATTTATAGCGACAATGTTAAGAGCGGACTGTATTTCTTAATAAATGCTTTATATTTTGTTGAATCACTTTATTATAAGCGTCGGTTTGACTTAACAGCAGCAGCGACTCGTCAAGTCCACTAACATAAGGTGACTGACTCACTGACTGACTTGAGAATGGGAACTATGCTTGTCTAAAATACTCAATCATTGTTCCACTTTCGCTATACCTACTTTTAATAAGGCATGCTTTGGAAACAAACTCAGAAAGTTTCCATAGGAACAAGTAAAGTGACAGTTTTTGATAATTAAGTTAGTTTCTTGGCAATTACTAAAAATTATTAGTAACTAATTACTCTAACATCGAACTGCGTGATATACACTATATCTATGGTTTAGCGGGCGGCAATCACCTACCCTACCAGCCCATCACTTCTCCACTACCTGCCCTCGGCCTTCCTCGAACCTTCCCGATGCCCTGATGAACGCCAGGATCATCTATTCCCTTTGCAGATCCTCGGCGCCAAAGATTCTATATCTTAGTCTTCCAAGGGCCGCACAATATCCTAGAATATAGGGGTCTCCTCCACATTCCGGATATAGGGGACTCTTCTCTATACCTATCAAGTTCAAATGCCTTCTGAGTCTGCAGTCGTCTGTCAGGATCCCCACCATTTGGTTCAGGGACCTTCGACTACGGCTCAACAGCCACATCGTCCTACTAGGTTCATTGAAGAAGTCGTGGGTCTGTCTACATCCTTCATTCGTTCTCCAATTCATTCCTAGTGTTTGATAGGCTCATTTGTTAAGTACACTATTCGTACTACCTCGCGTAATTCCAAGAATGGGTTCGGGTCCCTGGCACGATGCCCCAGATCCGAGACGAGCTAACAAGTCAGTCGTCTCATTACCGGCCCGGTCCTTCATGGCTAGGAACCCAGACCAACTCCACCTCTCTTTGTCCGTCCACGGTCCAGGGCATCTCCACACTCCTGAATAAGACTAGATCCTGTCCTTGGAGAACTAAGGGCCCTGAGTGCAGCCTGACTATCAGAGCAGATGAAGATTTTCTCCTTCACACAATTCCTTACTTCTTACTTTCCCGCTACCATCAAAATAGCGAAAATCTCCGCCTGGAAAACCGTGGGGTATGTGCCCAGCGAAAAACTGCCGGATGTCGCAGTTTTCCAGATATATTCCTGCCCCAGAAAACTCATCCCCTACCCGGGACCCATCTGGTTAGCATATCAGAGATCCCGGGAGAAGCATGTCCTCTGCTCTTTCCGTTCTCTCGAAGGGAAGACAGTGGTATACTTCACAACCTTAATTTATCCTTCACTTCAATAACCCTCAAAACAGAGACTGGGGTCTCATTCTCCGCCCTGAAGGCTATAGCAGCGTGACCCTCCAATCGACCTTTTGCCTTCCAACACTCCGCATCCCTTATTCTCAGGTAGGTCGCCATCACCTCCTTTACAATCTATGTTGTGAGCGGTGGCAACCCCAACCAAACTTCCAGGCTGGCAGTTGGAGATGTCCTCATTGCCTCTGTGATACCTAAATAGGCCAGCCTTTGGGTCCTCGAAGTAATTGATGAAATAGGCGAAACAGAATCGGAGATGTCAGTGAATTTATAATTAGTTCGGTTCAGTAGAACTGGACGTAGACTCGATACAATATCGATAAGTTTAAATTACCCTGTATACCTACAATAGCAATGCAATATTTATTTTTTCAGCTAATATTCACTCTTCTAATTTGTAAAACTTCTTACCGTAGCAATATTTCCTGTCTTGTCTCACAAGACTTTCTTTCAAATCATGTCTCGCAATTCAGTCTGTCAAGAAAATGCATAACAATATTGCTAACACCAACCATATATCTAGGTATACCAAAGGAACAGTTCCAAATTGCGTTGAATAACAATCTGAAATAAAAATTAATCTAGCTAAATTTACTGAGAGAAAAAAGGATACTTATATTACCACCACTGCTACCAAATTCTTAATAAAGTTCCATGTTTCTCATTTGTATGAACGTCTCTTAAGAATCCTGCAAAATCGCGAATCAAGAAGTTTGTGAGCCTCTGCAAGGTCGAGCAAGAACAGGACGTTAAAGAAACTCTTGTCTTGTTTTACAAGGCAAGTCAAGAGAAGAAGAATTTCTTGCCTTTATTTTCCGAACATGAATTTAATCATATCGTTCCCCACCACTGATAGAGATGTTTAAAATAATATAAATAGTCTATTTTTTAATCGACTGAGCTAATTAGTTAGCATATTAATATAAATATTCCTTTAAGGACCTTACGACCTTAATCCATTCCCATAGCTCCACCTTAACTTCCCACACAGTTTTGCACTGATTCGCCCCAAGAACAAAGCCCGAATGGAACCCTTCCCTTAATCCCTAAACCCAAATATTGAGATTGCTTATATCCGTTCATCAACGCCTAATCATTATATATTGCCTGAGAATGCCAGATAGCATAATTAACCAGATTAGAACGTGCCATTATAAAAGAATTATTGCTTCCCATTGGCTTTTAGTAAAATTATACAAAACATTACACACGGGCAGGATCGGTCAGTGGTCGCGCGGTTTAAGGCGTTAGTACTTGAATCGAGGTGACTAGACGGAGTTGGTTCGAGCCCAGCTGCCGGTAGACCGTATATAAGCTATATTCGTGGAGAGGATTGGCACCCTCTCTGTGGGTATGGTAGGATGGAATAATGTTAGCTTGGGTCAATGTGAGAGATTGATGCCGGTTGATATTTGACCACCCCCCTAATTAATGAGGTTTTCCAGGTTTTCCTCATTCCTGCACTGAATGGTGGTTGGGGCCTACCAACGTAAGTCGTTCCTGGGCGCAAATGCGGCCTGCTTAATAATAATATGCCGTCTCCCGCACAAGTCTCCGACTTCTGGGCTAATCCCTGTGATTAGAATGAGGGGTAGAGATATTATTATTATTATTATTATTACACACGCCTCCCTTTTGCTTAAATACTACTGAAATTTTTACATCCTGTTAAAATGAATAATTCAGCTACAAATTAGTTAAACAGGGTGTTCCACATAAGAACCGATATAGAGCAGGTGCATGTAGGGGGTTCCAAAATATTACAATTTAATCGAACATAACTATTATACAGGGTGTTCCGTAAAGAATGCGCAAAAAAGCAAGGTTGGATTCTAGACGCCAAAATATTATAAAGCAAACATGCTTTAATAAAATGTCGCTCCTCTTTGATATACAGGGTGTCATTTTTTTTTATTTTTAAAGTTTATTTAATAATAATTATCATCTAAAATATATGAAACTTTGGTACTGGGGGGTTTTGGGTTCAGCTAAAACTTTTTTATGGAATGTCCTAGCATTGAAGATTTGTGGAATCGTATTACGAATAAATAAATGTAACATTATAAGAAACGGTCATCATTTGTTAGGCAGAGTAAATTGTAAGTATGGCCCACTGTTTAGGGAATATCCGAGATTGTAGAATTCATACATTTACAACTGAAAGTTTAAATGCAGTTTTCTCTAAAATGGTGCCTGTAGCTTCTTAAGGAAGCAAGATTGTACTAAGTTGATTTAAATCACCTTATTTTCGTACTAAGAAGCTAGCCTTAATGTGTCGCCAATTCTTTAATAAATGTCCTGTATATTTTTCAAACAACTGAAAGAGCCATTCTGTCGGTCTATATAGGTATGGAGCCATTATTTTTCATAGTTCGAAACTTGTTGGAAATGTGTCCAACTGTACAAACAAATTGAAATTTCCTCTTCCACGTTTAACTGAACTGAGAAACAAGACAAAAGGGAAAAATCTGTGAAATAACACCATCTCTCCTTCAACTGTACTCTCGATTGTCTAGTCAGTAACGTACATACTGTAGACGTTTTGTTTGTTTTAAAACAGTCGTCTCTTGCGGGTATTTTTGTTTCGAAGGTTTCGAAACTGGTGTTTATTTTATTACTTTGTAACCAATTATTTTTTTAACAAGTATCGGACTTGAATAAATACACTTTCCATATGTGTCGGAAATAATAAATATCTGGTTCAGTTCGTAACTTTTTTTTCTAAAATGCATAATAGTATTCAAATAAATTTTAAGAATTTCGAATAAATGTATTCGATGTCGCATTAATATTAATAACTATGTACAAATATTTTAAGGGGGGATAGAGAAAAATAGGAATTAACGGGATTGTTCATAAAAAAAAATTCCAAACTTATTTATAAACCGAAAAAGAATTTTTTTCGAAACTATATTAAACCCTTATTATTTGCCGACTCTGACCTTCTGTATCCTCGAGGTTAAGTATATGCCACGAGTCAAAGGTGTCAGAAGTAGTGACAGGGCACCGCGTTGTCACGTGTATCGATTTACGAAGGTTTGAAAGCAAAATATAGATAATTATTTAATAAAAAACACGATATGGTAGTACAGGCAGGTAGCACATACACATTACTGATATTTATTTCCAGGATTGATGTTTGGACATGTTTCAAGAATATTTTCTTACTTGTTTAAATTAAAACTTGTCGCCAAAGTATCTACAGCAGTTGTTCATTATGGTTCACGGAGGATTCCGCATATGATAATATGCACTTGTCACACTTCCCATAAATTACACAAAAAATGCGCGAAAAATTGAATTTTCGAAGGCAAGTACTGAAAAATTAATTCAAACTACCTAATTATCGTATACGGTATCTTATTTGTGACAGAATCTGGTGCCACAGTCGATAATCTGCTAATGCAGTTTGCAGTCGCCATCTGGAGGCTACTAGTGCAAAATGTACCTCACGCTGATAAATTTGGTAATTCTTGTGTTGCTGGGATATTAAATTCTTTTAATACTACATTCTGAGGTGTTTACAGTTTTCTGTAAAAATTTTCCTTGTAAGCTTTGATCAGTGTTCTTTGATGTTTGGAGAATATGCAACTAGCAATGTAAAATGTCAAATTGTCATACTCGAAACCTGGTTCAATATTAGCATTGTACAGGGTGTTAAAAAAGAGTGTAAAATATTTCAGGAGGTAATAGTATGAACCAAAATAAGCAGAAAAGAATTTTAAACGTTTTACAGTAAAAGGCAAATCCAGCGGAGTTAGGCAATCGCGCACGATCTTAGATTTATTTAGAAGTACTGGACTGCCGCGGGTGCCATTGTATTATACAGTGTGGAAGAAAAGTATGGAATAAATTCATTAGAGAAATATATGGGGAAATAATGAATGCATTCCATACTTTTCTTCCACACTGTATAGTAGATATTCATTACAATAAATTTCAATTGCAAAATACCGCAGCCAACCTGATTAGTCTTTGGTACCTACTTAAATAAAAATTGTTATTAATAAAGATCTTTATTTTCGTCGTTTCTGCATTTTTGATAACGCTGTAAAAAACGACAGGTAAGTAGTTGACATTTCTAACCATTTCGAATCTATTTTCCGCGAGAAAAGAGTGGTTTTGCCCATTTTTTAAACACTAGGCTAGAATTCCGAAATATATTTTTTATTGTCTTTTAGGGTTCCCTGAGTGATTGTGCTTAGTCTATAAAACATATTTTTTATGTAAGTAAATTAACTACCACAATTAACAAAAAGAGCCAAAATATGAACGCCGGTTCTGCTAATTCATCAACAGGACACGACTGGCGTATTGCGTCTAGCATTCTTACTTAAAAAGACCATAAAACACTATAACAAAAACAACCCGAATATTTTATTCATTCTTATTTAGGCCGAGTTAACATTGTTTAAAAAATCGTATAGAAATATCTCGTGGTTTGGCTTTTTACCGTTAATCGGGATCACTATTCACTAAAGCATCAAAGGGTGAATATCGATCTAATATTATAAAGTACGTAAGGAGTTTTTTGGTCTAGTGTATCAATGTATTTCAAGTAAAAAATAAAAATTACTTGTTGATTACTTTTAAAAATATGTTTTTTATTTTATATTTTACTTAATCTCCTCGTCTTAGTGTATATCCCATGCAGTATGTTCTAAGTAATGATATTAGCAGCCTTATTGTAAAATAAGGCTGATACTAATATTGTAAAAACAAATAATGAATTTGCTAAGGACAACTTAAAAAAGTTTTTCAAAATCCCTTATGTAAAAGGTCTCACAGAGAAGTTGACAAAAGTTTTTAGAAATGAAGAAAATATCAAGGTAGTACCCAAAAATGAAAATACTTTAAAAAGAATTATGTGTATACAAATCTTAAAACAAAAACACCAGCCGAACTTCAATCAAATGTTGTTTATAAGATACCTTGCAAAGATTGTGATAGGATTTATATAGGTCAAACTGGTAGATATTTAGGAACTCGTATTCAGGAACATAAAAGAGACTGTATGAATATATTAAATCCAACAAAGACAAAAAAAGTAACAATACTGCACTTGCCGAACACTGTTATAGTAGTTTACATCATTTTGATTATGATTCAACTAAGATTATCGGCAAACAAAATAATATAAAAAAACGGTTATTAGATGAAATGATATGCATAAAAAAAGAAAAACACTCGGTAAATAAAAGATCGGATATTGAAACCCTCAGTAGATCATATTTTAACCTTATAGGGGAGATAAAAAGGTAATGTTTGTAAAATTTTTATATGGTTTTTGTTCACCCTTAGTCTCGTACGACAAGATAACTTTAATTTGATTTATATTTTAATACATGCTGTTGATATATATGTACGTTATTTTCTACTTATATCTATACTGTCCAAGATTGTTATAGGACGTACAACGAGACTCAGTGAAGCACTTAAATCCGTGATGTGAGTAATATATAAACAATATACGTAGATTTAATTTTTAATATTATTTTTTTGCATGTTATGCACAGGTTGTTGTTTGTTACATTTTTCGTTCTTTCACCATATTTTTGTTATTTTATTATTCATTATATAAAGACATTTTGTTTATATAATTTTAATACTTTTGCTTTTAAATTTGTGACATATAATAATTGTTAGTGTGTGTGTAATTGTGGTTTCTTTTTTCATGTTTATATAGATATTGTTGTATTCATTTTATTGTAATGTTTTAAACACACTTTTTTAATACTTTAATGTTAAGTTTGTTATTTATAAATTGTGATGTAATTTTGAATTTATTAAACTTTATAGTATCCTGAGGATGTCACGATAAGTGACGAAACGTCGACAATTGAGAAAATTTGGTGTTTTCTTTGAAATTTGGCCTCTAATTTCCCACTATCGACAACAAATTTTACTTAATATTGTCTAATGTAGAACATGCAGTAATCGAAACATTTGAATACCGCACAAATAGCACAGCAAGTAGACATCCACACTGTTCATCGCATATTACGATGCCAGCTATTCCATCCCTATCATCTACATCTTATTTAGGAGATTACCAGTAGATTATGAACAACCTATGGGTTTTGCAATAATGTTAAAATTAACTTTATGAAAAAAATCATTAATTCTGCATAACACTCATTCAATATTCCAATTAATTTAAATTTTATATTCAGATCCATTTAATTAACGATTTTTGTGATTAATGTTTTTACAATTCCTTCATTAAACGAAAATTTGATTGTGAATTTACAAAATAAACAACGCGTATTTTATTCTTCCTGGTAATGGTTTTATCAGAGCAACGAGGGAAAAAACTTTTTGATTAAATTAAAAAGACCATTAAAGGGTTCCTACGGTTAACTTTGAGAAAATCAATGATGAAACTTGGGTGCTAATTAACTTCTCTCTTTGTAAATATTTTCGCAATTTTACGAACTGTGTAATTAAGAGTGTTTATCTTTGCAGTATAAATGCTTACATAACAGCAGTATTGTTTTTCACATAATTTTCAAGATGAATACAGTGTGACCTACTAGTAACCCAACCACCTCCCCATATTTTATAATTACATAATTTCTGATGTGAATGTTTTTAATTAGGTATTATAATTGTTCGGTCTTTTACCAAAAAGAACTATATTTTAATATTCTGTATACAAGTATTGCAAATAACTAAAGCATATTCAAAAAGAACAACAAAACTAACAGGCTAACTGTGAAAATTCGAAGAATTATGCACTTTATTAAATTTACCTAAGTGTTTGTTGCACAATTAAATACTGCATTAGAATGCAAAGGTAGATAAATATATCTACGTTTATTAAATTATAAACATTTCTTGTAAATGTCATTTTGAACTTGAAAGAATTACTGCAAATATTTGAAATAATACTAAATAATTTTTGATTAAGTATATAACAAACACTGCATTAAGACAGAAATAAACTGAAGCAGATAATAAGTAGGTACTTCAGTGTTCTTGCAATATTGTATTATTTTCTAGAATAGTTAGTTACTACTCTACCCACTTTATATAAATAATTTATTAAGGAAAGAATGATTTATAGCAAACTATCAAAGTCATTCGTTAGCGGCACACTAGAGATATACCGCTTTTAAGCTTTTTTCTCCTTGGTATGCCATAGGATACGAGGCAATCGACGACTTATCTGACAGAAGGGAACCTGAGTAGACGTCATGCAACATAGAACTACATCTTTTGGTCACATGCTAAACATGTCGTTCCACCAGCACACACAATTATAATATAATTTGTAGTAAATGATACTACAATCGTATTTTTATAGTTTTGGTAATGGTCACCATAAGTATTGTATTAATAACATTTATTAATATTATTATTTTCCATTTTGATTTTTACAATACGACATTTATTACAAAATATTAATAATTTTAATTTGCGCAAATCTATAAACCTGTAATTTAAGGAATAACCTATTCTATAGTTAATAATATTTTATTCATATTTGAACAAAATGTTATTTTTTAAATAAATCTTAAATTTTATGTATAGGAAAAAAAAGGTGTTGAATGAAGTATAAGAATGCTTAGATGTCAAGAATATGAAAATATTTATATAAAATATAGATACTTTATTAAGTACTGAATTCATACATATACACTTCAGTGAAGTTAAACATCTTCAGTATATTAAAATATCTACTTAAATATAGATTAGATTTTTCCGTGTGTTTCTGTATTTTAGTACTACGAAAAAAATTAAGAAATAATTAAAACTTTTCTCTAAAAAGGTGTGTCAAAGGTTGATTTTAGAAATATTTACCTGATTAAAACTCTCAAATGAAAAATACAAAAATTAAAAAAAAACTTAATTATACTGATTTTGTTGATGAACTGATAGGGTTGATTTATTTTTTTTGTCGCTGCCAAAATACCCAAATACACAAAGAAAAACACTAAAATATAATAAAAAAAATTTTAAATAAATAATTCTCAAGTGATGGCGTATTCTATGTTATTCATCTATATCTTTGATAGTTGGAAAAGACAATAATTAAAAAGCAAATCGCAAAGAATTTATGTAATTTTTATGTATATAAAAAGTTTTGTAATGCGTATATGTTTTTGTCAGTTTATTTATTTTTTTTTATTACTGCAAGAACAATTTGATAGATAATAGTAATAGTTAAAACATTTCCTCCAAAAGGGATAGTAAACGGTTGAAATTATTTGTTGTCTCGATTAAAAATCGGTAATAAAAATGCATAAATAAATAATAAAAATCTAAAGAAATATAAAAAAGCCAAAAGTAAATAGTATCAAGGGATGGTTTAATTCAATTTTTGAATGTTTTTGGTATGGAGCAAAATCCCAAAAACACAAAATAAAATCGAAAATTACGTGACAAATAATTGCTAGGCATGTTTTGTCTTCATATCTGATAGCTGAATAAAACAATCTCAAATTTAACTTTTTAGAGCATAGATTATACAGATGAAGCATATTTTTCACACTAGTTCCTTCTGTCGCATTTGTATTTCACGCCTTACCTCTTTCGAGGTTTCATTTCATTACCTACGTACCTGCACCCAACTTTATATCCCCCGAAATTTCTATTTCACGCCTCGTTCACATCATCATCATACACGTGAACAAAATAAGTTCATTCTAAACTGAATGCCGTGCTTCCAAATTTACATTTTAAAGGGGTGAGTAGAACATAAAATAGAAGAAAAAATTGATATAACTCGAAGAATATGAATGTTAAATGCATTGCAATAATAAAGAAGAAACGAATAGTACTACAATTATTTTCGATACTTCTATCTGAGAATGATTATTTATTGGAATAAAGGAATATATTTCTTTTCTTAGAAATACATTCATTTAGTGATCGTATCTCCTAGATTCTGCGTTTATGTAATTATGTACAAATTTAGAATATTTTTGTTTTTTTCATAATCAGGTTAGTTTGTCTAACTTCTGATATTGTAAAAATTCTTTAGTCGAGAAATTTAAGATGCCGCAATAAGAATTTTCAGAGATCTCTTCGCTTTTACAGATCCAGGACGAAATATTAAAATGCTTTTAAGGAATCGTTCGTAGGTATCTCGGAGAATATCTATAGATATCGAATTAGTGAAAATTGCTAGTAGAGTTTTTCACGTAGAATTCAGTGGCGTACTTCTAATTTCTCTACAGGGTGTCTCTTTTAATATATGACCCAAACATACATGTTTGAAAATGGAACACCCTGTATATTTGTATATCATCCAATTGCATTTTTTCCATTTATAGTGATATATAGTAGGTTGCTGCTTTATACTTTCGAAATTGTCAAAAAACGTTAAATTGACAACACTCTACGTGAAAAGGAGCAAGAACAATTTTGACCATTCCGATATTTCAGTTATTCTTTGAGATCCGAGCAATCTCTTAAGTTTTTTTTTTAAATTTTGCCCTGTACCCTAAAAATTAAGAGGTTTATGAAAGATACGGCATCTTAAGTTTCTTGAAAATATAGTTCAGTGTTGCCCGAAGTCCTTTCTTTAACATGTCCTAAAAAATAATCGGAACGTAGTGAAGGACCGCCCTGTATACAGGGTGTCTCTGGATAGGTGAAACGACTCAACGAGACAACAAATTTTGGTGTTGAAAAATAGCGTTCTGGGAATCAGCTCTGTTTGTTTAAGAAACAAAATCTTCCATGATTTCAAATCCGTAATATCTAGTACAAGTATTGGAAATTTGAAAAAACTGATTCTTTCACTAGTAAAGTGCTGCTTATATTTGGGATACGACAAAATTTGATTAAGGAAAGTTTCTCAGATTGAAGAAACTGAGTATTTTTGCAAAATTTCAATATCCTATGCCTTTGATTTTTGCTTGATTTTCAAATTTTTCGCTAGTAAAGTACCATTTATGTATGAGATACGACAAGATATTATTAAGAAAATCAGAATGAAAAACTGAGTATATATGAAGAATTTCGATGTACTGAGCCTACTTTGATTTTTTGCTTGATTTCATATTTTTCTAGAAGATACTAGAATTTTGCACACATCCTCAATTCTTTATTCTGACCAACTTTTCTTAATAACATTTTGTTGTATCTCATACAGAAACAGCACTTTACTGATCACTCAAAATCAGTTTTTCCAAATTTTCAAAGCCTATTGGATTTTACGGATTTGAAATCATAGCAGATTTTGTTTCTTATAGAAGCAGAGCTGAATCCCATAATGTCAATTTTCAACACCAATTTTTTTTGTCTCTTACAAGAGTCGTTTCACCTATCAGGGGACACACTGTGTAGTTTTTGAATTAGGTACTTTGTTAAGAAAACGTTATCTATTTTAAAAAATAATTGTTAAGGTTAATCTCCATAAATACTTCACAATACATAGCCTAAATTCTGAAAGATATGTATACAAGGCCAGGACCGTACTAGACACATTTCTTCTTTACATAAAATTGAAAATTAGTTTATATGAAAATACATAAAGATCGATTTTTTTATTACACATGTATTCAGAACCTGTTTGTTGTTGTACATTGTAAAAGCTACTCATACAATATTAACATTTAAAAATACATCTACTTAAATCTAGTGTTACATAATTTATTTTTTCTTTTTGTTGCAGGTAAGGCGTAAGCCGTGAGTTTTTTTATGGAAGTTATGGTAATGTATAAAGTAGAATAATTTATATCAAAGATTTTTAAAAAAGTGTCTTTCTTGTCAACTTAAGCTCCGACCTATGGTTCCCCATGTATTTTTGGCTCCCGAAACCGATCCCGGGGTCGGTATAGCCCAGACGTTTATTTTTTTTATGTCTTTATTCACTGTGCAATGCTACATGAAAACAATCCTCTTAAATCAATTCGATCCTGAATACGGTGAAATCATATGATTTTTTCTGACAATTTGAAATTTTTTAAGTGACAATTGGGATGTGCGAGGTCCTATCCATCAACTGATTCATGTTTGGACCCTTCAATGGCACGGAGATAAAACTTTGCGCTTATTTCCAGGTAATGGTCAAATTTTGGTCATTTTTTTACCGTAGCGCGCAAATATGGAACGTCTGGGCTATACCGACCCCGGGATCGGTTTTGGGAGCCAAAAATACACGGGGAACCATAGGTCGGAGCTCGGGCACAGAACTTTTATTTTTTGTGTGTGCCTGTGAATTAATTTTGACGCGGGTAGTCTGTAACCAGAATAAGACTAACCACTAAGAAGTTGAGAGCAAGTATTCATTGAAAAACAAACTGCGATAAATATTGACTCAATTTAAACTATAAATTTATTAATTTGCACTCACGTCCGTTTTATTTTTCTGGTCTTGTTCAGATTTGTATCTCTTTATAATATATAACTTTTGTTTTAACCTTGGTTTTAACGTACTTATATAAATTCCTCCTGAATTTTGTATAAAAAATAGATTGTTATATTTTTCCTAGCTTTTTATAAAGTTTCTCAAAACCGTTTTCCCAGTTATTTAAAAACCATTCCAATTTCATATGTCACATTGAAACCAATGTATTATTTGATATACATATAACAATTTTCCGGGTTTACCATGACCTCGGTAACTGGTCGCTGCCAGTAATAGAATTAAAGTGCTCTTTGACCTGCCCTTGTTGTTAGATTAAATATATTTGAAATAGTTTGCAGTAATCTGTTCTGCAAGTAACTACAAATAATAATTGAAATTAATTGTACAAATTACTGATATAAAGTAAATATTCTTACCTCTCTCCTACAAAGTGAACTCACAAACACTTTCAGCATTCTGGATTGTTCTGTATCAGAGGGGTCAGTAGAGGGATGAAGCTAAATATTTATCGACACAATACATGCCAATATATTGATTCGGCGAACAGTTATATACTAATCAACAAATGTACGTTATATATACAGGGTGAACCTCAAATAAGTACCAATATTTTAATTGCAGGTGTAGTTCGTCATATAAATGAGTCCAGTCAGTTTTAAAAATTCCAAATATTAACGGAGATATTAATTTAAAACCAACACCCACATTTTGAGGAGTGCTGACCAGATAGAGCCCTGACGAACCTAATAAACCGTCTGATCTGCTAATGGCGAAGTTGCCACATTGCCTCTAAAATGATTGCGTAGGTGGTACCAATGAGTAATAAGTATAATTCAATGATAGTACGCTACGCAGTAATATTAACTCAAACTTTGGCTGATCTTACTGTCATAAATGATTAAAAAATTTATTTCCGCAAGTTCGATACTACCAATTAAGGTATTTAGCAAGTGAGTAGAGAATCTGTTTTATTATACTTTTTTGGTGAGGTGCAGGAATGGAAATGAGGAGTAGGTCATTCTTTGACATGTTGTGATACTGACAACGCTGTGGAATACTTATCCAGTCTACACAATATTTATGACTCATAAAAGCCTTAATATTGGAGCGGGTCAGCGGTCCTCAATAAGTTTTTTGAAAAACTAACTAAATTGATTTAAATGTTGACTTTTGTCAACTGCTGTTTCACATATTTGTACTTATTTAAGGTTCACTCTGTATATTAACATAATTCAATAAACTTTTTTCCAATAATTCATGAATATGATGAACCATACTTTTTCAGTGCATTTTTAAAATAGGAATTACTCCTGAATATTGATCACAACGCTGTTGCAACTTGTTGCGGAATTATATTTCTGCTATGTACTTTTTATGAGACTTAATATTAACGAACTTTACTGTCACTAAAGACAGCTCCTTTGCTAGGATAAATACCTGCATACCGAGAACTTATTGGCAGAACTTCGACGTCTTTATCAAGAGAGCTCTCTCTAGTGAATGTGTTCTAACGATACGTTGCATTTCATTCCTGCAGGCTAACGAGGCAATTAAAACTTCGTCACTTTGATAGGAAGCCGGTCCCTTTTGTGCTAAAAGCTTTTGCTTTACTTCAAAGTTCGAAACTTGACGATGATCTCGTCAAACTTCACGGTTGCTGGAACTAATATCGCCTCTCCAACTACCACCAAGTGCCCCAGATCGTTCAAATAGTTTGGAAATTGCTTGGTACTGTACACAAGATATAAAAAATAAAAATACTTAAATGCAGGGTGTAAATGTAGTACAAATTTGACCAAATCTGCAGGATATAACAAAACAGCAGGCCATCCCTTTAAATGCGTATTTTTGGTGGCAAAATATGATGATCTAGTCCTACTTACTTATATACAAATATGCCTCTCTTATAAGATACAGGACGTTAAAGTTGAATTTTTGAAATGTATCACGTGTTATTAACCAAATCCTCATGTCCTCAGTGAACTATACTGCTGGTTAAAATATTTGTACTTATTTAAGGTTCACCCTGTATAATAATAATAATAATAATAATCATTTAGCACATCATGTAAATATTATTTATTTTTATTTTTATTATTGCATTGTGGTTGTTCTTGCACTATATTTAACTCAAATTAAACTTAACTTAAACTTTTACAATCTTAAAACACTCAAGAAACAATACGTAGGTACAAACCCTTACACCACAATTAAATAAATACGCTGAATAAGAAAGAAAAGCTGATATTTATTTTATACACACACAATCTACTCTTTGACTAGGAAACGAGCGAATAAACAGAGCCCAAAGGTGTGTGGCGGAGATTTGCAATTAAATTAACACGCTTAATAATGTGGTTTTCGAATTTTTTTTACGATTTTTCGCCTATTCCTGCTATTTATCGTGACTTTTGCAAAATCTGAGGGTGGTGCAGCTCAATAGACTTCAAATTTGAATTTAGCGCATCGAAATACACCTGAGATCATACAAAAAACAAGATCATACAAAAAAAATCAGATTTTTTTATTCTCATTAACGTGATTTTTTTGTAATTTTCTGCGTGCTACTCAAAATTTTGAGGTTCTTTGAGCTAAACAGACTTTACATTCGAATTCAGTGCATGAGATAGACTAGTCGGTCAAAAGTACACACCACTTTGTTTTGTGTGCTGGTGTAACTGTATCTTTATGTGACAATGTTTTTTATTCTACTCGTATAGATATTTTACGAAATGAAATTAATATTGTAGGCGGTAGCGCTTTGACAGTCTCATAGGAATCCGGATCTTTTTTTATAAAAAATCGAATAATTTTGTTATAGAAACAACAATATTATTTGTCATATTTTTAATCTAATTCTAATAACCACGTTGATAAATTTGCTTGTCCAATTTGATCAATATAAATAAACGTATGGGCAGGTAATTGGTTCATTTTAATAATTTACAAATTTCAAATTATTCTAACGAGCTACCTATTATCATAATGATTTTTATTTAGATACATCACAACCATAAATGTGTATGTATAAATAACTGAAACGATGTTATTTAAAATACCTGTCATTTGAATGAAAAACTATCTGAAATTAAACGAATTGTGATTGTTGAGACAGCGTATATACAGGGTGGTTCTCCGTTATTATTCGAGATATGAAAATATATGTACAAATGAGTTGTAGGAACTTACATATATTTTTTATAGCGTACCTCGACATACCTATATCACAAAAATAATTGAATATCTCATTTCCGACATGTATATGCCTAACGTTTATTTTTTTAACTGGAAGACCTGGTATAATTTTACGCCATTTGGAAAAGCAACTTATTTTTTCATAAATATGTTATAGAGGATCCTTATCTTTTATAATATGCAGCATCATCCCAAGCAGCACAAACCACACCTAATTTAACTAACGACCAGTTTTATACCAAAATCATACAAATTATGACTACAAAATTGGTATAGCATTACGTCTATGGTCGAATTTGAAGTAATTTTGGTAGGAACCGCTTACGTTACTATTTCCGACGTCACAACGACGTCGGCAATGTCGACGTCGGTATTTCGACCTGTTCCATGCTTTAAATAACAATAAATTAATAATAAAACAAGTGGGATAGGCCGACGTCGGTGTTTTTAACTGTCTCTAACCAATGATATACGTCAGTTAATGTCATCCACACCGACGTCGCTACTCCAAATTATTTTATACTAATTGTAATGTCGGATTAGATAGGTACAGCCGACGTCGGTGTTTATGCCATATTTTGACATATACACCAACCACATGTATTTGAGACATTTTTACGCTTGACATAATGTTACCTATATTGTTAGTGAAGTAACTGTCAAGTATTAAAAATTCTGATAATGAATAATTCAAGTAAGTCGAGACCACTATCTGAGGACGGTTCTGACCGTAGCAGTCGTAATATTAACAATAGGAGCCGAAAGAATATATAGGCGGGCCCAGAGATAACGATAGTGGGTCTGTCTCCACAGAGCCTAGCCTGAGAATAACCAGGGCACGTTAAGGATCCCGGCTAATGCTAGGGATGAGCACTTTAATTCTGTTTCTGACAGCGACCAGTTACCGAGGTCACAGTTACCGGAAAATCGCTATGTATCAAATATTTTAAATACATCATTTATTGTCAATAATACGAAATTATTTATTTATTTATAGTACACCACCTGACAGTCAGTACTAATTACTGGGTGGGAAAACAGCTGATAATGTTACACAGGTATACATATATCTATAAACATAATCAAAAAATATATCCACAAAATTCTGCATCCGAAAATGGGTATCAACAAACTAAAACTGCACTAACACAATCTTAATTTTAACTGCACAAACACGCCTGAAAACAATGGAAAGTTAGGTTAGTCGTAAGAGTTGTATGTTTGTCGTACCTCTTTTGTAGATCGACATGTAACAAGTATAAATGAACTTTTCCAATACGACTAAGTTGAATTAGATACGTACATTTATACCTACTGTACAGTAAGTATGCTGGAAGTGTACTTTTGTTTACCATTATTATATCTTGTTTTTTAAAGTACACAATTAGTACAACTTGGTAAAGTAATTTTGACTACTTCAGTTAGTATATAGAAATGGGAGTATATTATACCAATTGTGAGGACTGGTATATAATTAAGGTAGATAAATAAACTTAATATGACCCGGTGCCTGGAGTAATTATGTTCGTTTATACCAATAATAACTTTAAATCATAGGTATATAACAGATCGGTATTGCCGACGAAAAATAATAGGAAGCCATTTTGGAAGAGTTGGGATCAATACACAATAATTTTTCATTTTTAATATTTGAAGAGTGATTTTACGATTTTAAGATTATATGTTGTATGAGAAGTTAGTTCTTAAACTTGATCTTCTTATTCTTGACATTACTAATAAAAAAAAGATTTTCTAAAAATACAAAATAAAAATATATATTGTTAAAATAGTGTTCATTTAATGGCGCTTTAATTTTAATGGTCTATTTTGCCCAATATAATCAATAAAATTGCATGCGTTTATAATTTCAGTGTCTGAAGGTCTCGAAACTTATATCCTTAAAATTATATTTCATTAATATACTGAATCGTATAGGAGTAGATGCATACCATCTATTAAAATGATAAGCAGTATTAGCTACAAAATTAGTATAAACGGAACAAAAATATAGTACCTACTTGTCTGATTTATATAGAAAAATTTATACGTAAATTATAGAAAATGTTATGTTAGGTAATATTTGTCGTATCTAATGTGACGTGGAAGTAGGTACAAACATTTACACCTAAGAGCGACTTTATTAGTCGACAGGGTGACGTCGAGTCGACCGGAGTTTGTGTGACCATTTTCGTATAAAAATTGGTCGGTACGTCGTGGCGCGGACGTCGACTACCGACGTCGGCTCGACGTCAACCCGACCAGTCTGTGCTGCTTGAGATATCACAATAATGTGATATCTCAAGCAGCACAGACTTCATATAATATAATATCTGTAAAAACCAAAAAAAATTGATGTCTGTAAAATCTATTGGCAATATTTTTTGTATATAGGAAACAATTCGAATTTTTCTTTATTTCCAACAAATACTACAACTACTACGACTATATTAGGAAATTGAGCCTTTTAGTTTACGGTTTTTCAAAAGATTATATAACTTAATAAATTTTTAACATTATAAATATGCAATTTTGAATAAATAAAAGCATTATTTGATTTGATATACACATTATTTCAATTAAAAAAATTTATTTTATTACAAAACGTTATTTTTATACAGATTGAACAAATTGTTTCGGGAAATAAAAACAATATTTATTCGAAAATCATTCTTTAAAATTAAGTAGGTATTCATAAGATGTTCAAATGGAATAACTGTTTGTTTCCTTTAAATAACTACTCGCCAAAAAAGTGACATTTTCTTACCAAATAAATCAATTTATTTTTGACAAAAAAGTGATCTTTATATACTCGCGACAAGAATTCAGACGACTTACGTCATACGAACAAATGAACAATTCATTATATTTTCATCAAAATATTTAAGAAACTGCAACTGATAGTAATAAAACTATATACTACACTAAAAGTTTGCATCATATATTGCACTAAATTGCAATAAAACATTGTTTTTAACGCGACCAAATATCGAAAATTACGTTGACAATAAAAACAAATGTGTAACGTCAGCCGTGACGTAAGACGTCTGAATTCTTGATTCGAGTATACCAAAAAAGATTTGTTTCTCGAGAATAAATTATGTTAAATAAATTGCTGAAAAATATTTATTTTTTCGGTGTTGAAAGATTTTGAATGAAAAATATGAAATACAAGAAATAAATTTATAAGTATAGTTCAATATGACACCCCTCTTTTTCAATGCATAGTTGATTTTTTTTACAACATTTTTCCTCTTCTATTAAGTATTCAATGGCGAAAAAAATGCAAGATGTTCTGTTAAAAAAAACAAAAGTTACGTCTTCACTTCGGAAACACGATATTAAATTGTTTTTGTAATATATGGTTTAATAAATATTTAATTTTTCTTCTTACACTTACTTTCTTATCTCAAAAAATAATGGGGAAAAAAGGAAGGGGGCAATTTTCACGTGACAACCCTGTATTACAAAAGTAAGACCATTTTGTAAAAATTTTACAGAATTTCAATTATACAGGGTGCATCTAAATAACACCGAAAAATGTAAGAGGCGATTTTCTGATGATAATTAATAGGTGTCTTTGATATCAATTTTTTTGAAAATACCTTGCCTGAAATGTTACGCCCCTCTAAAAATTAAAAAAAAACTGTTTTTGTTTTTAACTTCCATATGTATATCAAACTAAAGGAACCAATCTTGGTGCACAATATCTGTTATTGTGTGTTATTTAGATACACTATGTATATCTTTAAATGAATGGTATATTGATTACACCGCAATCTAATACATATTCATCATGGTCATGACGTATATATATTTCAAAATTTTGCATGCATCTTTTCTGTTTCTCTATCTCTTCGTCGGTAGCACTGCTATAAATATCTGTTTTAAGGAGGCGCCACACATAAATAATTCAAATTTGAATACATTTTGTCATTCAAGGCTTGAGACCTTGAAATTTTCCAAATATGGACATGTAGACTCCTGTCACATTAATTCATCATAGTATATTTTTTTATTGCGAAAGTATTCTATAGGTATTTATCATATAAAGTAGTCCGCTTGATCTCAAGTGTTGATTTTATCACATTATCCAGCCTAAATAATATGTACTAGGTATGTCAAATTAATTACAAAAAAAGAAAAAAAAATAGTTCACAATAAGTTTGCATGTGGTCAAATGACCATGAACCCGTAGATTAAATGTGAATTGGACTGTTGACTTGCACAAGTAGAATTTGAATCATCCTATTGAAATGAAAATTTACACAGTTACATTGTAGTGTGTTAAAATATCTATTAATTTGTCAAATAACAGCCCTAAAATGTATTATTATTTAATTGCAATTTACATTGATGTATAGAATTAATATACAGGGTGTCTCAAGTATTACTGGCATCCTTGAAGGATAAATAAATGAGATTTAGTCAATCTATATATCTATATCTAAAAGTTCACCGTTCACCGATGGGTGTCAAACATATCGAAATTTTTATTATATTTTTTATTTACTTGGAAACTTTTCTTGATCAAACAGCAGTAGTTCTTGGTTGTAATGAGATATTTTTAATCTAATTATTCAGTATGTCTAAATATCGTACGCCACTGTCTTAATTGTTAAAAAAGTAAGATACTTTAAATTTAAATAATAAAAATTTAAAGTACATTACATTTTCATAATTAAGACAGTAGCGTACCATTTTTATTGTAAATAAAAGAAGAGTGGCACAGAATTTCTACGCCACTGGTGACATTGTGAATATTCAAACAAACTAAATAATTAGACCTAAGGTATTGTATTACAACCTAAAATGATTTTTATTTTATCACGAAGACTTTCCAAGTAATTAAAGAATATAATAAACATTTCAAAATCTTTGACACCTTGTATCTCTGAAACAATGAACTTTTAGATATAGGGATATTTAGGTAAATGCCATTTATTTTGGCTGTACAATTACCCCTTCTGAGATGTTTCAGAATACAGTTTAATAAAATATATAGATTCGTCTTCTTTAGCTCGTTTAAGAATTGACATTTTCTCTTCTGCTTTCGTCTGGCTATACCTGTATGTATTACCAGTATAATCACTCTGTCTAGCACTCATCTTTAAGTAATTGTAGCGCATAATGAAGAAATTTAACTAAATCAAATTCCACTGTAGTTCCATTACAAGTTCTTAAATCAACTGAAACGTTCCTATGCACACTTTTTAAGTTTTATCCTAGGAACAGCTGTAATACGAATGCATTAAGTGAATTTGCCGAGCAGACGTACAATTTCCTCCCCGAGTTTCTTAATTAGCCGGCCGAAGAGCACAAAATGTAATTTAAAATTCCTCCACGGTCTCCCCTGGCTCGATACTGTTTTATATGCCGGCTCGACTTAATCCCATCCAGCACTAAATATGCATTATGAATGTAATGGTACAGACGCAGGAATTCCACACTGCCGTAGACTAACTGATATTGCATGTTGCATTCCGCACCACACCGAGAATAATGTGTATTTACCTTTTTTTATTTGTTACACATCGTGACTTAAAGTAGTCAATAATATACTTGCCGGCGTTTATGTAAATCAAGCTGTAATTATATTAGTAGAAAGAATAGAAATTACTACCCAGGTTTTCATAAAAAAATCGTTTCTTGAAAAATTGCGTAAATTGTATATATTTATTTCAACAATAATTTCTTCATAACGTTAGGCCCCACAAAAACACACGCAAAATTAAAAGATCGCGCACATTCTATTTGAATGGAGCTTGCTCTTGAACGTTTCCTTGTTATTTAATGGAGGATCGCACACTAGACCAGCACTAGAATGTACCGTCACCTGAGCGACCATCACTGCAGGTCATGTCGGTGGCCTGCAATTTTTGTACTTGGCCGCGCTAGTGCGACGTAAGTTCTGTCCCCACAAAATGTGTTAAAAATATTCGAACATTTGAGTTGTGAATGTGTCGCTAAACTTTCGAGCACCCTCGCTTATCAACATCCTTTATTTACTTACCTTACACAAACTGCAAGTCTTTCGTCTGATGACATTGCTCTGCGAATCTCATTTTGGTGCTGTAGGCGAGTATAATTCAAGAGTTCGAAACTGTTTTTGTGACATTCGTAAATACTGAAAAAACAATTCGTTGATCTCTCTCTAGTTCAGAAAATAAGTGATAAAATTAACCATACGGCTTTTTCTTTTATTGATGGCGTGAACCCAAAAGTCTCATTTCCTGACTTTTCCCTTTCCTCCTTTTATACATCACTAAAGCAAAAATTTCTTTCGAGCTACACTTTACTACTTCAAAACGTCTGCCACACACATAATCTGCAAAAAGTTGATGATCTTTACTGGACAAGTGCGCGAAGTCGTGCAGGTTTACATATTTAAGTGAATATTGCTTATTTAAACGGAAATAAAAAGTGTATACTTACAGGGTGGGTCATAAATGTGGGTTTATATTTTATTACAGGCATAGTATGTATAATTTTTAAATAAGGAACGCATTGTCACCACGTTTGTTAAATCATAAGTCAAGGAAAATTATTTAAAATAAGACTTCTTTTGGTTTTAAGAGTAACTTTAAATCAACCGGTCAAATATAGGTAAAGATTAGAACTGTATTATACTGAAAAAAATAAATGTGTTAAATTACTGAAACAGTAAAGTTAACAAGAGAACGCTTATCTAATTTTGATGTACTTACTTAAACAGTTAGTAATGATTACGAAATCTGTTCTACCTTAAAATTCAATTTAAAAATATATATGCAGGGTGTAAGAAAACAGCAGGTCATCCCGTTAACTGCGTATGGCGATTTAGCCCTAACAGGGTGTTAAAGTTGAACTTTTAAAATTGTTTTTTGTTATAATCTTTTCAGATTGTCATGGAACACTTTGAAATTTCATAGAGAGACTTCTTGTTATTAACCAAATCATCAAGAGTATTATTGTAAATGACGCCTTAAAGACAAACGTAGAACGAAAGGAATAAGGGGTTATCTTATATCCAACTTTTTCTGACGTACGTCTATACGCGATTTGTTATAACGTCATAATGTAGAATTTTGTTTAACATATTTTATTACTTTTGTTATTTTTTTGTAAAACTCTTAATTTTCGAGATAAATTCTATTTTTGGGCATGCAACGTTATAGATAGTCGCAACAAAATGAGTTGCACAATTTTTAATTTAAAATTACAAAGAAGATTTCAAATGTTTTAACTTGCTTTAAAGTGTAATTTATTTTATACAGAGTGTCTTTGAATCTAGGGCGAGCCAGATATGCCATTTGTACATAAATAAATGTTTTTATCAATGTAAATTCTTTTATTAAAGAAAAAGAGGAAAAGAAACAGATTAGTTTAAAGGATTTTAAATCTCAAATATCTGAATGGCTTTGTAAAATTCTAGAGATACAATCCAATTGAATCCCGCAGTAAATACCAGAATATTAAAACTTTTTGTAAAATTTGAAATACTTATCATTTTTAATGCAAACAAATAAGTATTTTATGTGTACAAATAATAATACTAGAATCGTACTGTTTTGTAGTAAATTTGAATGGCTTTTATCAATTATTTAATTCAGTTTAATAATCATCATGTAATAAATTTATTTATTTACTTGAAAAATCTGTCACAGGCAGATCAACTAATCAAAAATGAAGACTTACAAGCGCAACTACAGAAATTTCTGCTCCACTCAAAAACCTGAACAGATTTTTAAAAATCCTGTATATGTGTTGTTGCGAATAAAGAAAATAAAAATATGCCCTCATATCTACATTTCTGTTTACCTCTGTCTTATGACGTTAGTGGATTGAGAAAAGCAAGTACCACTACATCTAACCAATAGTACCCCTAACAAAAATCATTTGGTTATACAGAGTGGTTCACCTTTTAGAGGCCACCCATAAATTACGTCACACGAATTTTAGGACTTTAACCCCTCCCCGTTTCAAATTTATGTATGTATTTAAAAATAATCAAAAGAAAACAGTTATTTTTATTTTTTTCTTACTTTTATTATATAATCTTTAATAAAATCAACATAAAGTCAAATATTTTAGATAACAGAAAAAACAAACGACTCGTTTGAAAGCAAGAAACGACTAATTATGTTAAGTGTTTATTCACATATAAATTTCGCGTTATGGAGTTTGAATTTTAACATGTGATGTCACAAAGTTTTTGACCCCCCCTGCCCCTTGTCACACTATGTCACATTCCTGTGATACCCCCCCCACATTAACATGTGACGTAATTTATGGATAACCCTTATGGCAAGTTAAAGAAATAGGCAAAACTCCTTGTATCTTGGTAATGATAACGGTTAAATCCGTCAGCAACAGGTTTTTTGAGGCCCCTTAAATGCCTTTTACTCACTGCTAACGTATGTACATTTCCCAATGAAACACTATAAGTATAAAAGTGTTTCAAAGCTGTTAATTTCATTTGTCAAAATTTCGTTGGAGAAACAGATAGTTTGGAAGGTTTGCTTATTTAATTTCTCTGGATACTCTTTCCGAGATATTATTTATAAAACATTTGTATTTTAGACTAATCGCTAGCTTGTAGACAAGCGCGACGGGCAAAGCGTGCGGGGAGCAACATTTCATAGGCGTACTAAATTTGAATGCGATCAGATAAAAATATACAAAAATGACAAAATAATTGCATTCCATAATATCCATTATTTTTAGAGTAGAAACAGTGATATAACGGTTTTTACCAATTTCGAGGCGTTAGATAATAAAAATAATAAGAATATTTCAAAATTTAAAGTTTTTATCTTGTATATCGGTGTACCTAAGTTAATTTAGAAACTTTATCAAGACAAACTGAAAAGATTCTTACAACAATTGTAAATATATCCTATAAAACGATGCCTTCTTGGGCATTGATGACCCACCACCACCCGGCTCATGCCGCCGCAAGATATTGACTATTTATATATTACATATAGATAATTGTTTTACACGAATATAATCATTATCACTAAATTAGTACGCATTACGTCAGAATCATAACAAACTTCACTATCACTGTATGTTCACTGTTTATTAAAATGATCACAGGTTCACTTCGGTGTCCCATCCACTTCACTATATACCTAAATAGATTCAAACTATTTTTCAAATACTTCACTGTTCATATCTTCACGGTAATCTCCCGTTCTACATGATTAAAAAACATGCAAACCATTTTCTAAAAATCCCGAATCGCTTCCAATATGTGTTATTAACCTACGTCCTTTTCCAGAAGGCGCCTTTAATCCTGTAGAAAATCCATCTAAAAATGCTTCTCTTTTACTTCGAACGTTACCGTCCTGCCAAACTTTTGATACCGTATAACCTTTGTTTACACGTTTCATCCATGTAATATATTTTTTTGCCCGATGCACAAAATTCTCTTCTAGTTTATCTAAATATTCTCTTCGCCATACTACAATTTCATCTTTTTCAACGAGCATACTTTTACGATTTCGTTTTAAAAACCGAATATTCATGTCATGCATTGTTATTCTAAGAACTTTGTCAGAAAATTGAGGCATGTTCTCATCTTCAGCTATCGTAGATATAATTTTTTTATCGTTGGTATTTCATTTCTAAAGAAGAATCCATGAATTTTTCTGCGAGTGGCGTATTTTACGTCATCATCGATATACACTAGAAACTGACACTTGTGTTAACGAACTACACATATCAACAGCATCACTTACACTTATGTTAGAGTTTCGCGCTCGAATTTCTTCGTATACGTTTTTTATTATTATCAATTGTCCGTTACATAGGTTATGTCGATTACTAACAGACCTTTTACTAGAACTGGCACTTTGATCCATTTTTAACTGTTATTTGTTAACTTCACGGTTGCAATAATTTATTTTTATAATTTAATATAACTATATAAATAACACCCCGCGAATAGTAGCAAATCCCCCAACGTACGCATGTTCTAATGGCGTTCTAACCTCGGCAAAGCCATGTGCTAACGCTCACGGTTTACACACACCAAAATATTGTTTTCCACAATGCAATAAACAGAGATGGAGAATACATCGGGCTTCAGTTTGACTGAGTCTTTATCGTGGTGGGGTACATGTGAGTATAGTATCGTTGTGCATAAAAAACGGCACAGTAATAATGAGGTAAATAATGTGTAATCTCATATAAAAATATTATACGCTTAGTAGTAATAGTGTTTTTATATTATCTATTAGTCACTGTCCACAATTTCGTCCGCTGCCTATAGCATCTAGTTTCGACTCTATTACTAAACTACTAAAAAAGAGTTACGTCACTGTGTAAATAGAAAAAGTACATTAGTTTAATGCTGTTTGAATAAGGATCTAAGTGACTTCAAGTCTATTTCAGTCATCCGTTTCAGTCAACTCTTACAGCAACGATGTACCTACTATAAAACAAATACCCCATTGTCACATATCCCAACTATGTAAATTGATGTGTGAATTTAATGGGCAGTAGGAAGCAGATCATTAAATTCTTTTATCACTCTTTACCACATCAACTGGAGTCTAATTTCTCGACGACGAACAACGGGCCAACTGTTTTACTTCTATCCCCACAGTCTAGTTAGCGAACAGCATTTCCTAATTTATTAAGTAATAACAACCGGAAAGTCCCTCGAAGCGTAACTTGATGACGAGTTTGAAGAAACCAAATTGCCGATAACATTAACAAGTGTTAGTGGGACAAGTGGTGACGATTAAATTTATTGAAAAATGCACCTTGCATATTATGAATAATTTGGGTCTTAAAAAAGGCGGAAGGAAGTACGCAGGAAATGAGTATATTATTGCACAAGGGTTCTGGAAAGGACGTTTGTTTTTTTCTTCTTTCAGTAATTGGAACCAGAAGCGAGTAGTGGTATTTTATTAGTTTTTATCTTGGTCGTTATATTGATGTGAAATATATACCAGTATAAATTGTCATTATCGTGAGACTCAGTGTTAAGCAAATTTAAGTACCATAAATACAACTACTTACTCTTTATGCTTCTATATTCATGAGTGTAAACTAAATAGTGGTATAAATGTCAAATATTCAAAGCAAAAAAAAAACAAAGAAATAAGCACATATAAATGCAAAATAAAAATATACAGGGTGGTCTGTAAGTGATGGGTCGTGGAGACGTACTAGATTTTTCACTTCAAAATATTACGATTTAAGCCAGCTTGCCTTAATACAGGGTGTCCGGAAAGTAATGGGACCCAGCTTAAACATAGCTTCCTGTGACCAAATAGAACCGATTTAGATAAACTTAGCTTAGTCCAAAATTGCCTCGTTTAGAAGTTACAGGGCTTCAAAAAAAAATTGTTTTTTATGGTCATAATTAAAAAAAGAAACGTCCAAATCATGTTGAAATTTGGTACAGTTATGTTTTAGATAAGTACAAGCATGGCGAAGGAGTAAGTAGTGCCACATTTTTTCTAATTAATTTTTATCGTATCTTTTTTGCCCGGTAACTTCTAAACCAGGCAATTTTGCCTTACCTTGACCTCACCATCCAGGTTTGAAAGAAACTATGTATTTTGTATACTCAACCCCGCATGGCATGCGGACTTTCCATTTATGTAGTTTATGCGCACTCAAGGGTCCATAGTTCCTGAAAAGCTTCTTGAAATTACTATCTAGAAACGTCGTTAAAAATATGTTGTTCCATTTGGAAAGAATATATACTATAATATAATTATTTATATATTATTTATATTATTTTATTTGTTTGTTTATTTTCTTTACCTTTTTTCGTTTTACCCGACAATTTTTTATTATATTTGAAATGTTTAACAATATTGTGAAAAAAAATAAATTCTTTTAATTTTAGTTAATTTAAATTTTGTTTGTTTTTTGTTTGGTATCTTTAACTACAAAATATCTAATTATTTTTAACTTACTTTTACTTGAGAAACTCATATCTCAATTGGCGGTTCCAAATGTTATTTTCTTTAAATGAATTTTGATTTTTTTTATAATACCTAATAAAACTCAATTATTTCCAATTTAACAATTATATTATTTATCAACTTTTGAAAAATCAAATTATTAAAGATCAATATGTATTATCTAAAACTACTACCAGAATACCACTGTGGTTTTTATCTTTTAAATTTTGAATAAAATACTTATTTATATAATCTTTAAATATTAAATTTACACAATTCCTTAAACTAATTTATGCTATGATTGTATTACTTTATATTTAGACTCCCATTCAAAGTTTTTCATTATGCTTGCATAGTTGAAAATTAATAATTTTTTTATTTCACTTTTAGTTTGTTTCTCAGTTTTTTTTTTAATTGCGCATACAAGTCTATCTTGATATATATTTTTAATGTACTCGCATTAGATTAGTTCCTATGTTCCTGGAATTTATGCGTTTTGCTTTTGGAGCACGAATTACTGGTCACGTATCCTCAATTATATATTCTTCGTAATCTGCTTTCTTCCAATCCCCTTTGTTCCTAGTTCAGCCTCGTTTGACAGTTCTTGTTAATGGCATCTTAATAATATTTCTAGTGCTAGTCACTTTTGGGTGTTTTTATGGGTTTTCACCACGTATTTTATTAATAAAAGTTGTATTTTTATTGCCTGATATTATGGCGTCGGTCGCTCGTTTTTGACTATTTTATTCAACACTTTTGTTTCGTCTCCAGGAAATTGTTCCTTTACAATCTTGATTGATTTTGTGTTTTGGTGGTTTTCCCAATTTCTGGCAAGTACATTTTATTTTCTTTCACAACACTTTTTGCACAGTCACTTTTTTTAAAACTTATTCTAAATTTACAAAATGGTTTTTTTTTAATTTTTACAATTACCTACAATAATCATTCTTTAATACTATGATATTTATTTAAATTTTCAAATGTCAAATTAAATTCTTATGTTCAATTTGTCATTACATATTTTATTACCTTTTTTAAATTAAATTGTGTTTATTTAAAAGTTATATTTTGATTTAAATTGAGTCATATTAAATTTTGATTGCTTAATTTTTTTTTTCATTGTTTAAATTTTCTCTTAGTCTTAGCCTAATTTATTCCTTGTTTATTCTTGGAAATTATTGTTTTTTTTACTCGTTACTCAAACTCACACATCACGAAGATATAAATACATAATAATAAATCAAATTAAGTGCCACTAAAATCATTAATTTTCCTGTTTCAGCGTTTTCCTGCAATATTTACAGCTACCAAATTACTGAATCCATTGCATAAATAGTTTCCATACCGTATTTTTTTATTTGCTCTCGTACAAATTTACTGCTTAGGCCTAGACAATCTAAACCTGTCTTAAACATAATTTACATTGCAATGAGTTGTCACTCGGTTGAAATACTTCATTCTCAACTCGAGTTATCTAATTTATTTCACGGCACGTGCTATTAATTAATAAACTTGTGCCCAGAAATGAATTATTATTGTTTCTGAAAGATGGCTATCTCTGAACGTTCAGTTTTATGCCCCGGCGACTTCCATAAAGACGCGAATTTATGTTTATTCCAATAGAATAAACCATTTATCACTACACTAGATAAAGCAAGTTGGCACTTACTCAACTTGGGACACATATGGTATGTTACATGCGAAAAGAGAAATAATTAATATATCTCTCGGGTGCTCACTTTGTACCTCATATCTTATTTAACCAGAATATTTTCTAGGTAGTGGTTGCTCTATTTAGTTGTTGGTGTGGGCGAACTGTTTTAGCACAACGCTTAAAAATAAAAAATTAAAAATTAAAATTAAATTAAAAATAAAATAATTGTTCGTGGATAAAATATAACACCTCAGCATATATAACTGAATGTATTAGCATGAACACTGAAAATGGCAGTATAACTGCCAAATAGGTGACATTAATGAAAATTACAAAACAATAAATCGGTATAATGACGCAAACTATTGCCAACATCGTTACCAATTGTCTATGCGAATTACAACGCCTCAATGGTATTACGATGACGCAAAATTGCTATCATCTAAAGGAGGGAAATCCTTCATCTTAACTAATTTAGTGGTTAAAGTAAGAAGTCAATTTTGCCGAATCGCCTAGTAAGTAGCTCGAAGTTTTATAGCGTTAGCATGCCAATCCTGAGTTTTACTGTTTCAGCTCATAAATTGTATCCCACCTCAACAGGTTTTCTATTAACTTCTTGTTGAGGGTCCAGGTTTCGCTGCCATACCACCACTGGTCTTAAGATTGTTTTCTACATTCTAAATTTTACTCTTCTGGACAATTTTTTTTATTTCATTAAGTGGTTGAATGCTGGTGAACTTTTGTTATTCTCCTATTAATTTCTTGTTCCTCGCCACACTTAGTTGTTATCAGCGCCCCCAAATACACATATTCTTGTACTTCTTCACACTACATCTCCCCGTGCTGTGTCCTCAATTTGAATTTTATGTCTTTTTTGTTCACCTATTCTCAAAAGCTTTCTTTTCTATTGATTAATCCGCAGTCCTACTTTACTTGATTTCTCCACAACTTTTCTCGTTATCTTTTCTAATTTCCCACCTACTATATCATGCAATTATGACTATCATCTCCATGACCTATTTGCCTTAAGCAATATTGTGCTCTCATCTGTTCAGCTGACTATTTCTTCTGACCTTTTCTACTACTAAATTTAAATGAATCGTCTCCTTGTCTCAGCCATGTGTCAATAGCAAAATTTGCTGAACATTTGCTTTTTATTCACACTTTACTTTTGGTATTTTCCTCGGTATTTTCTAATGTCATTATCAATAGCCCATTCAGTTTAGATGGTATTTCAAATTGTTTCGTTATTCTACTTAGTTTATTTCTCTTTGACAGAGTCATATGCTTTTCTAGTCTACGAATAAGACCATTGCTTAAACCCCATAGTCACAGCATATAGTAAGGATATCTACACGATCAAGATTTGTTATACTCCCCTGTTTGTAGGTCTACTATAGGTTATATTCTTTGTTTTATTAACGTTACCATAATTTTATACTATATATCCAGTAATGATATACCGCTATAGTTTCTTTCTCTTTTTTAAAATTGGTATAACCATCGTATCTCTCCAATCGTCAGGCATACATTGTTTTCTCTAAATCATTTCGTATATTTTTGCCTTAAATCTTCTCTTGCATACTTTAAAGCTTGTATAATTTTGCCTTTTTTGGAGGCTCTTCTACTTACACCCTTCTTCCCTTTCCAGTATTATCTCTTCTTACTCTACCACCTCCATTGTACTCTCTTTATTCAACTTCTCTACGAAATATTGCCCCCATTTTTCTTTCACTTCTGTTTCTTCTCCTATTAGGAGTAAGTGTTCACTTGTATCCCTCACATATATGTATAACTTCTCTCTTTTCCCTTTTTATCTCCCTGTAGAAGCTGCGTATTTCTTTCCTCTTATAATAGCATTCTATTGCATCTATTTTATTAACAGGTTCTGCTCTTTTTTTATCTTTCGTTTGTAGTCCTTATATTTTTCCATATCCTCCTCTTCTACTGACTCTTCTGCGCCTCTCTGATACACTCCTCATCCCAACATCGTTTCTTCCCTGCATATTCTTTTTACTTGCTATTTGTATGATGTCTTCGATGTTTATCCATTCTTCATCCATATTTCCTTCTATTAACTGTCCGCTTTCTTGCAGACCGTTCTCTACCTCTTCTCCATACTTGTTTTAGATTTTCCGGATTTGTAATCTCGCCAATTTCATTCTTTTTATTTTTGTGTTTGTGGTTTTCTTTTATCTTCAAGTCTATCCTCACTAGATAGTGATCCAAGTCTACGTTTGCACCTTATAATATAATAGAAAACTAATTTAATGATTTGATTACTTTGTAAGTATTTTATGCTATAGAAGATGTTAATGCATATATAGCAGACCAGACCAGATATACCTATAATCAAATAATTATTGTCTATTTGAATAGCAACTGGATATTGACATTTAAATGTAACGATCACGCTTGACGTATACTTAAGCCTTACCAGTATTATTCGATTATACTTAATTAATTTTAATAGTCCATTAATACTGCAACCGTTGATTTTAAATCACTTTCTGAATGAAATCTCCTAATCTAAGATGCGGGTTTAGATAAAGAGTAGAAAGTGCTACCGAGGTAATGTCTTCCATTACCCATATACGAGTATTATGCGCTTTGATGCGAAACAAGGAAATATATACGCTCTTTATCGCGAGATCATGAACTATTAATTTAATAAAACAATTATCTATTTAAATCTGTTTCACCTAAGGCACCATACAGACGCGAAGTTATGAAATGTAGTAATTATAATTGCAATATTGGACATAACCAGATCTTAATAAATGTGTGAAAATTAATTTAATATTTCTGAATTAATTACCGTGAAATGAATAAAGAAACTGAAGTAATAATGAATCAAATTTAATTTTTGGATTTATTATACTATAGTCACCGTCTATAGAATTGAAATATCATGAGGGTTGAACTTTGAACGTTGAATCTTTGAAAAATACGCACCCCTTTTTCTAAAAATGAATATATGATTACTCGGTATCTTTACCATATTATAAGTAATTTAGATAAAAACAACTATACAAGATGTTCCAATGTTAACCTGCTACATCTTACGACTGGATTATACATTCAAGATAAGGAAAAAGGTTATATACACAAAGGTAGCTACAGTTAGTTTTGGCAATCTCGTCCTGCTTTCCTGCTTTTTCTTAGTCCGCACTTCTCGCAAGGCAAGACAAGACTTCATAGTTTAACAAGTTATATTGCTATGACGGAAGTCTTGCTCAATTCACACACGAGCACAAGTCTTGACAATTGGTCACTGGTGTGAAAACTGTTGGACCAGCACTGATCATTGAAACTTCTGCTTCCATTTTGATTAAAAACTCTCTTCTTCGAGAAATGTTGGGCGCTTTCTTACATTATCGGGTTTTAATAATAATAATAGAAATAATAGGTCTGTTCAAGCAAGGAATTCAGACTGGTTCCAAACTGTCAAAAACTTTAGTCCAACTACTTCTTGCACGATGTTTACTGAAAACAAGTCCAAAAATTTACTGATGACAATTTAATTTGTATATGAAAAAACCCACATGCCACAGAGTAATTGTCACTTTGACAGTTTGGCGACAGTTTTCTACATTTTAGATAAGAAAGGATATAAATTTTAGCCAGATACTTCCATTGAGAAATTGAATATTGCAAGATGGACAACCCAAAAAAAGAAAAACAAATGCATCTGCTCTTAATAAATGTGAAATATTTGCAATGGTCACATTATATGACGAAAATGAACCGGAAGGACTTCAGAAGAAGAAGAAGAGATGCAACTTACTGCAAATCCACTTATTTCGTATCTGAAATTGAAAATAATGGAAAAAAACTGGACGTATAATCCTCTATTTTCGAAAACCAGACAAGGCAGTGACAATAAATTATGTGACCTCAAATGAATTACGCCTAATACTTGCTCGGTACTCTTATTTAAAAAGTTGATGGAAAAACGAGGTGCTTCTATAACAGAGTATTTTTACAGAAAATCCTTTTTCGAAGAAGAAAAATTATAAAGGTTGGTATACAAATGTGCCGATTGGAACAACGCATTGGTATATATGTCAAACGTGTAAAAATTACCTCAAATCACTCAAATCGAGCAGCAGCAGTTAGCGAATTAAGTAAAAGCGGAACTGAAGAACAAATTCTAATAAAAATAGCACGACACAGCAATTCATTATTATCAATAAAACTATACTTACAAGTTGACAAAGAGTATCATTCGAGCATCATTCAATCGATTCGTTTGGAAAAAGAACAAACTTCAACATCTACTTCAGAAACGATTAGCTGTGGCACCCGTAGCGACATTAGTATTTCTCGTATGAATTTCAATAACTGCGTGTTTAATAATTGTACGCTCAAATAAAAATGTATTTATTTTTAGTGTTTCATAAATAAAGTTTGCATTGATATGTTTCTAAATTTATTATTCATTAAATTGTCCTGCCGAATTACACTCGATGTTTGTATTGATACCGGGTAAATTTGTGTTGTTTAAAATTCTAAAATTCGACTCTAATTCCTTTAGCAATTTGACTCGAAAAACTGTCAACCTAAAAACGCTCCGCTTATTGCTAATCAGTTTCTCATTAAACAAACCAAATTTAGCCGATAAAATTATGTGATAAAAGGCTAGATATTTCAGACATATATAAGATATTCGTTAGCTACAGCTTGCGCTTTTCTGTTCGCTTTAGTGTGCGAGGTGCTTTAAACACTTTATGAAACCATCCTTACTTAAAAAAACTTGTCCAGTCCTGTTTTGGTTCGACGCGCGCACTTAAATCAAATGACGAGTAGCAACATGTGCGTTAAAACAATATGCAGGACACAGGACATGCATATATATTTTTTGTCTTCCAAAGCAAGGAAGCGTTGAAAGATTACAGAGACCCCGACAAAATTACATCCCTTTTTACAAAGAAATAGTTCGTTATTATAAATTTGTGGTATTTTCTTCAACTAGTCATGGATCATAAACTTCTTTGATGGTTGTCTCGTGGAAGATGTACTAATTGTATACTGTTTTATTTTAGTCAGTAAATTAGGGGCTATTCTGGACTAATTATTATACCAGGTGTTTATTATTATTTTTGTGATACTGTTTTTTTAAGTGTCAAGTGGAAGAGAAATTGTAGTACCTACATTATTAGTATTAGTATTGCAGAATTATATTTAAAAGACATTTACTAATAAATATTTTTATAATTTATTAATAAAAGTTGGCATTTAATATTAATCACAATGAATAATGCACAAATATGTGCATGTAGTGATTATTAATTTACAATTATGTAGTTATTTATTTCACTATGGAAATTTTTAATTCCGTCCTTCACTATGACTATTAAAAACAGCACGGAATTTGCATGAAGGATTGCCTTATCTACAGGCTGAAAAATAATTATACATTTGCATACATTTCCACTTTTGAATTTCTACTCAAAAAATATATGATTTAATCGCCACAAAAGAGATATGTGTACAGTTCCACCCTGATTTTCACTTACCCTACCTCCCGACCTTATACATTAAGTAATAAATTAATCCCAATATAATTTCCTTCATCGGTTATCTAACAGGCGAGAAATTTATTACAAGAGCCATGTAGGCGTCCTTTGCGACAGTCAGTCATTAAAAAAAGGTCCACTTTTGCCTATCCGGCGAACAGATGGGCATGCCGAGCAATCTGGCACGTCCAGAGCGTGTACTTTGATCGAGTCCGTGACATCAAAATGTTTCTCAATTTAAAACGCCCCACCGATCAATCTTTTGTTTGTGATTCCATCACATCTGGAGTACGAACCTCACGGCAGAACGTCCATTCCAAAGATAAAAAGCAGTAATATCTCACGGTGCCGCTACACTGAGAGAAATTATTTTGCGCAAAAATAAACTCTGCACAAAATAAACCGAATATCGAAATAAAACATTATAAATCTTAAGAGTATTCTATATAAATACTAGCAATTCCTAAATAATATGTTGTTACAATTTTTTATAAGATTTGGAATTTCAAATCTTGAATTTACATATCACATTTGTGCCCAAAAATGAAAAGAAAAATTTAATGAAGGGCGATGAAGCGCGACGAAAGGAAGAATTGCAATATTGTATATTTGGTAAGACCGTTTTAATGTAAGTTTAATTGGAAATACAGGTAAGTTTAAGTTTATCGAAAAAAATTGAAATATAAAGTTGGAAACAATCGATTGAACTGTTCTATTAAGTTGCCAGAATGTATACGGGGCAATGATAAAGCAAACTGCTGTATCCATCGCTTCATTCCGATTCCAAATAACATGTTCTGTATTTGCTCCTACCATTTACGTGATGTAGAATGTTATTTGACTTCACTACATTAAATTACATATTCTAAAAACATAAACAAAAGCAATAAATAAGACTTTTTTTAAAATGTTTAAGGAGAAATGGAATCAGTAGTCAATAGCAATAATAATTTATTATTATTTTTTTTTTAACTTAATAAATGTTAAATGTCATTTTTCATTGCTTTTACTTATTGTTTTTGCAGTTACAACAAGTATAGTCTAAGAGCCAGTGGCCGGCAACCTATAAGAAAATGATTATACCTGAAATTTTGCACAGTGAGTCTCTTATACCTATCAATCATGAGGTGTTGACTCGCTAAGCCCGTCGAGGCGGACCCAACTGTTACTCAGGTGCCAAAGTTATGAAAATTTAACCAACTTCGTTATTAAATTAACAAAACTGCCGTTTGAAAATTTTAAAATTTCAGATCTAACAAATTAGGCATTTATTTTTATTATTTATTATACTTAGCACCTTTTTATATTAAAATAATATAAGTAACAGATAACCTCTATTTCTGGCACAGGTTCTGAGATTTGGTGATGTCGATTACAATGCTTGACATTTCTGACAGTTTTTTAGCGTCAGAAATCAGATTTAATCAAATACTTTTCAAATCTATAATTTTTGCCAATTTCACAAGTGTCTGCCATGACTTTAGAAGCACGGTAATTGTCTGCCTTTGTTATTTTTATATAATAATAATTGTATATTTTGAAATTTTCAAACGGCAGCTTTGTTAATTTTATAACGAAGTTGGTTACATTTTCATACTTTTCGCACCTGAGTAACTCTTGAGTAGGCCTCGCTGGGCTTAACGAGTACCCACATCATAGGAGTGATAGGTATAAGACTGTGCAAAATTTCAAGTATAATCATTTACTTATAGGTTGCCGGCCACTGGCTCTTAGACTAGTAGTTTTCCCATTGGAATCACCCCTAAGTAGGGTTCCTAACCGTCCCGGTTTGGTCGGGATTAACCAGGAATGAGAAAGTTTGTCCCGGAAAAAGTTTTGCCGAGACATAAAAAATCCTGGAAATCCTTAACTTAAAAATATTTGAACAATGTACAGATTTTTTCGTGTATACGGCAACGCTGCGAACTTTGACGCCCAACCACCGCGCCGTGTCTTGGTAGTCTGAGGTATATTTTTGTGCGTATAAGACGTATCAAAGCTTTTAGTTGTGATTGGTTGATCTTGTCATGACAACCAAGGAAAGAAATCGACAGAGTATATCTCAAGTAAAATCGGAAATACAAGTGAGACTAAATTTTGATTTAAAATGTAAGGACCTTTTGGCTCTAGTTAAATCAGACCAAAAACTGCTCCAGGCTGCTCGATCTCAACAAAAATATAGATTTAAGTAGCAACAGAAAGTAAAAAGGGTTTATTTTGTAGTTTATTTTTGTCAATAATATTTATTAGTTTTGTTAAGTAGGTACTTACTTACCATTTACCTTCTTCCTAGTCCTAGTTAATTAATTTATGTTAATTTCTGATGTTTGACGTTTGGTTTATTTGAAAACGTAAAAACAATTGTCCCGGAATGGCCAAACCCTACCCCTAAAGAAACGGTGGCCCTATACTTTCCGTAGTAGCCTTTTGACATCATTTGACTTTGTTTGTTTGTCTTTCAGTAATTACCTATATGATACTGATGAAATATTTTATTGCTCTTATTTCAACAGTAATACTTTTAGTGATAGCAATGATTTTTGCTATTTTTGAAACAAAAGATTGTATTTATTTTATATAAAACTATTTCGGTTACAGTTAGCTATGAAATTTAAACAGTAGAAGGTAGTCATAATGTTAGCAATCTATGATAAGTTTAGTTGCAATACTACAATAGTTGAATCTGTTAGTTGTTTCTTGTGTGATTAGGTGTTTGTTACGATTTTGAAATCAAAAAAAATGTGCACTTTAAATTAGAATTTTATTACTTTTGTCATTGTAGTATGATATTTGTGTTTATGTTAATAATATTATTATATTTATCAAATAAACTAAACTAAACTAAAACCAAATTATTATAACAAAAATGCAGCGAACACTTTATAGCATTTACATGGAGCTAAAATGATAATGAAGTAAAAGGCATTTTACTTTTTATGATTTCAATAAAATTGAAATAATCAATAAATGATTGAGTTCTAATTCTAATAAAGAACATAAAACAAATACCATTCTAGTACATCATAACGGCCATTAGGATCCTTTTAAATCGCTTCAACTTTTTTATGCCACGGTGTATGTCATTTCGGAATAGAAAAATATTTTGCCCTACCTTTTCTACTTAAAAAATGTACTCCTTATTGAAGTCTCTAGGAGCAGCCGTTTCCGTTAAAAAATCTAAAGATGGTGATAGCACTTTAAAGACTAAAGAAGAACTATTAGTTTTTAATTAAAACAGCCTGAATGTTTGGTGAGAAATGCAAAAATAAAATATCTAAACAAAATGTACAAAACCAGACAATAACTTTCGATTCACTCTAATAGCACATCATACTATAGTACGCACAGATACCATTTTCGTTTCGTTTATTCTATTCTAGGCCATTCTGTACACATGAACATTTTTTAACTAATCTTTTTATGAGTGTAAATATGAAGGGTTAAATTTCTGTGCTCAGGTACAGCCGAGCTTGCGTCAAGTTTCCTCGAGCGTATCGAATACGTGAGTGACACATGTAAATTAGGGCCCTTCGTCAAAGGCCCTCTATTGACACCATTAAATTAATTCGTTTTACATTTGCTCCTGAAAGGACTGTCCTGTGCGAGGCGTTTTTGATTCTCCGACAACTCTCGGGCGACAGTTAAATATTTATACAAGGGTTGTAAAACAGTTGGGTCGGTGCTCTTGTTGTTTGACGTCATTCACGTTCGCGTTGGAAATTTCGAATAAAGCCGACACAGAAGGATTTTTTCCTATATAGTAGTGGAGTAAAATCGGTTCTCAATTATGCCTATTTTTAAGAAGGTATAAACTGAATTAAACCTTTACCGTCTATACTCTATTTTTAAACTAAGAAGAGTACATGAGGTAGATATACAGGGTGAACCTTAAATAAGTACAAATATTTTAACTGCAGGTGTAGTTCGTCAGATCGAAGGGTCTAGTGAGTCATTTTAAAAATTTCAAATAGGTATTTATAGAGATATTATTTTAAAAAATACCCACATTTTGAGGACCGCTGACCAGATAGAACGCTGACGTAACCTAATAAACCATATGGTTTACTGAAGGCGACGTTGCCATATCGTCTGTAAGATAAATAATTTTTTAACGTAAATTCAGTTTTTGCCGTTGTTTCTAATTTAAAAACTCTTGTTTTTAGCAATAAATCAAGTAAAATTACCATAAACGATTAAAATATGAGTTTGAAGTTGCTTGCGCAATGATTCCAAAAATGATCAATAAACGTGCATAGCTCACCTACTTACTGAAAACCGACTATTTAAACAGTTATCCATATTTCACAAGTTAATACCATTGTACACTGTAAAAAACATTATCACCAAGCAACTTTGCTTAATAACACACACACTTATTTATATGAACCTATTTACTTAGTTTAAACAGTTCTAACAACTGTTAAAGTTTGGTTCCTGCAATTCGAGACACCATGTACATCTAACACAATTATTAATAATACATACAAAGAAATATATTTTTGTCTTTATGTAAAATATAGATTTATCCAACTCGTCGATTGAATACTGCCTTATTTCCGAAAATATATTCTGCATCACAAGCATAAACTTAACTATTCACACACTAACAAAATTCAATTTCTTGAAAACCGTAACACCTAGTAAACTTTTTCAATACCTAATTAATATAGCTGCCTACATAGTAAAGCTTTTAATGCACAAATTTGCTGGTGCCGAAAAGTTAGTCCTTACTGAAAAAAGTTGTAGAAGTCTATTTCGAATGCCAAAATCATTTTTCTACATGATGGTAAACGTTTCATTTGGTTATATGTTTAAAAATCTATTAGAAATAAGCGAGATTGTGAAGCGATTTTACTCCACTAAAATAGCAGATATTTAATAAAATTGGACAGCTTACTATGTCGTACTCTTTCATTTTTATGGAACAATTCAATTCAGAAAACAAAAAGCGTTCTTATTCGATCTGGTCGTCACATCTTTCCTTTCACTTGCCTTGGTATAAGCGTGATATATTAGAATGTTATATTTCATATCGACAGCATGTTAGAAATTAAGTAAATGTGTATGTGGAACTTGGTAATTATTTTGTTCGCTTACCGAATGTGTTATTCTAAAAATATGTATATGCTGTGTAGTGAAAGTGCAATATATTTGACAGACTTTATAACTAAAATAAACCAGCACAACCTACATTTTGTGTTTATTTTTTTATTTGTACTTGTTGGTTTCTATCAATCGTTAACTGTTCAGATAGCAAAAACCTAAAGGCATTTTTTTATTCGTTTACGTAATGTATTAAAAATTAAAGGATATTAATTTTTGTCTTAAACTTATTTATATTATTTCGAATAATTTAAAAACTGTCTATGATTTTCAGTTTTTTTTTTAAGATGTTCGGTATCTATATCCTTAGCCTATTAAATAGTTATTAGCAGAATATTTAATTTTGACGCAATTCTTAAATCAGTTCAAATATTTATTCTTTGTAACAGATACCAATTTAAAAATGTATTATATTATTTTTGTAGCCATATGGAGTGTATTGACAGATGAAGTTGAAAAGAGCGAAAAAATTTTACTCGTTAAAATGTACAAAACTAAAGGTTTAAGCTAGTTAATATAATATGCAGAATTCAATAATAAATACACCATGCGAGTCACATTTTTATTTATAAATAGTTAAAAAGGTCTTGTCAGTAGCATACATAACTTCGATATAGCAAGATGTTTTTTAGTGGCATTTGTCTATCCATCCTCTAAATGTGAATTATCCATTCTTCTCTGTAAAAGTGTACTGTTCATCCATCATCTAAAAATGTATTGCTATAGAGGTATTTCATTCGCATTATATGTTGAATATTTTCGCTGAAAATACTACATAATTATTCTTGAAACATCAGTATATATTCCTTGGTTTTTGCAAATTTTTGTAGATATATGTATATCTGTGTGAAAATAAATATTTTCAAGTCGAATTTTAGTTACAGTAAATTTATAATTAACGTAGCTACAACTAATGTTAATATCTGTGGTAAACAATTACTATTTATACTGTCAAAAATAAATGTTTATTGAAAAGAATGTTGTATGATGAGACACATGTAATGGCGTAAAGCCCGCGGCACATTGCTCTGATGCCACGCCAAGCCACGCCATGCCATCCGACGTGTCGCAAATCCCCTTTTTGTTAGATTTTCATCACGTGGGGTGGTGTAACATGGTGCCGCGTGGTAACAGTGTGCACATGAATATGATGTCACATGCATAAATAAAATGATAGAAAATATTGACAAAATTTTGTTATTTTAAATATTTGCGAGCATGAATGGCTTTGTAAAAACGTAAGCGCTATAAAGGATAAATTAAGATGAGAGAAGCTTAGAAATAAATTAGACAGGAAATGTTTCTCACAGTACATTGTTAATGAAACAACATAAATTGTAACGACTCTAGCTAAATGGATTAGGGTACTTAAATGTATTCATCCTCGACTGACAATTTGAGTTCGACGTTAATCTGATATTCCTTAAATTGATGGAATTGTCGAATGTAACGTAACGTTGCATCGCATGGCGTGGTGACAGTGTGCACACAGAGTACATACCACACCACGTCACTTGGCATGGCATGACGTGGCGTGGCGTGGTATCAGAGCAATGTGTCCCCAGCTTAATAATTAAGATGATGCAAACATTTGAACAACATACTGTTTCAGTTTCCAAGACATTTATGAATCGTATAATATTGAAATTGCACAAGCTGCAGGTGCTTACGTAACAAAACATAATATTATACTTACTGTTTTACGAATATCTCACAAAAAGTCCTTATTAATGAACCGTATGTTTGTTAACTACACCTTAATAACACTACTAAAACGTATTAGGTTAGAGGTTAGGTTGATGTGCAAAAGAAATCACATGAAAACTTGTGCAAAATTTCATAATAAATTTAGTAAAAGTATTTAGTTCCATTGTATTACCACACCATTTCCGAAATTTCGTAATTTTATTACGTACAAACACACTTGATTAGTCCTTAAAATAATGTAGGTAAATTAAAATGTTCCAGTAAATATTATGTATAAAGAGCATAACAAAACATAGAAATTTCAGTGCCTTGTAATATTACTGAGTGGTGCAAACAACCCTCCATGCTAATTGAAATGCAACACCGAATCATGTAATACAAGAGAAATTGCAGGACAGAACGAAAACAAGGGAATATCCAGTTACTCGAGGTAACTCGAGGATAGGCGCAGGAGAAGACACCGTTTTCATAAAAAGTGTTTGTTGAACAACACGTTTGTAATGTGATATGTCTGCGATAGTAGCACTTTCCAGGAGCAAAACTATGTTTTTAGATATAGAACACTAAAAAATCGGTAATATATACCTACAGAATGTTTCCAGGCAAAAGACAATTGCATATCTACATAGATATTGTTTGGTGAAGGTTATTAATTATTTTATCCACCCACAATATGTGATTGTGGATAAATAATCCACACATATGAACCGTCTAAAGTGATACTTTATATAATACTAGTGGAATAAAGTAACGTTATTTCACTAGTAGAATAATGAAAAAATAATAAATCTATATATTATGAAACACCCTATATAACTGTCTCTCCGTTAGTAACAACCCTTGTAGCATTGTTGCCATGATTTTCACGCCCGCTGCCATGAGAACCCGACACTAATGACGCTTGAGTTGTAATATCTAGGATCAGTCATAACACAAAGTATTATACTTTCCGAATCAAAACCACAACCAAGAAACGTCAAAGCTTATAGTTTATATTTCGTATGGAGTGAAATGTAAAACGCTGTATGCACCACAGGAGATACAAGGATGATTATGCCACAAATAACTATTAGAAACGCTGTTAAACAAAATTCTTGGGGAACTACTGACGATGATAAAATTTTGGAGATCTGAGACTGCAAATTTCGACAAACTGCGTGCGCAATGAAAGATAAGATTCAAGCAGTCTAAGCATGTTATCTATAAACCCCATAGTGTCTAGTTTATTGATCAAGATTACATGATCAAGTCTATCAAACGCTTTACTGAAGTCCGTATACAACGACTACCTGAAGATCGAGCTTTCATAAAACTGTACTGTGCAAGGCCAGTTTGTTTGTGAATATTATAGTAAATTGTGTTGTGAAGTACGAGGTGTGGCAATTAAGTTCCGAGAATTTAGTTATAACTCGGAAACTGGCAACACTGCATCGTGTTTTCTCGTTTTCCTAGAGAGGGGGGACCTTCCTTTTAGTTTCAGTCCAAGGTTGAAGTCGATAGGACGTTTTGTAATTCATGCGTAATTTTTGAAAGTAACTTTTTTAGTGGCGTCGTGAAAACAAGTGGCTCAACTTACAAGCAACGTGTTGTGATTCAATTTTTATGAAATCTGGTGAAAACCTCGGAAATCCTTCGAAAATTGCAGGTGGTGTATGGAGATGAGTGCATGTCGATAACACGAGTGTTTGAACGGGCAAAACGGTTCAAGGAGGGGCGTGGATCGGTAGAAGACGATCCACGTAAAGGAGTTCCCATCACCTCTCGTACTGACGCAAATGTTGACCGTTTACGTGCACTGATCATGTCTGACCAGCGCCTAAGCATTCGTGCATTGTCTGACGAGTTAAACGTCAACAATGAAACCGTTCGCAAGATGTTACACGAAAATTTGAATATGCGAAAGATTTGCGCAAAGATGGTGCCAAAAGATCTCACCCGTGAACAGAAAGACAAGCGAAAATCAATCTGTCAGGATTTGTTGTCCCGCATTCGGAGCGACGATAGAGACTGGATGAATCGGGTAGTCACTGGAGATAAGACCTGGATATTTGAGTATGACCCCGAGACCCGTAAACAAAGTGAACAGTGGGTGGAAAAAGGTGGAGAGCGGCCAACGGAAGCGAGGATGTCCAAGTCACTACTGAAGGCAATATTGATTGTTTTTTTTTATATCCACGGCATCATTCATCGTGAATATGCTCCTTCCGGCCAGACAGTGACTGGGCAGTTCTATGTTGGTTCTGGAACGTCTGCGGACCCGCATTTTCCTTGTGCGACCCGAACGGCTGGATCTGGCACCACGACAACGCGCCAGCTCATTCCTCGTTCATTGTGCAAAACTTTTTGGCAATAAAGGCATTCCAACGTTGCCGCACCTACCCTATAGCCCCGATATTGCCCCCTGTGATTTTTTTTATTCCCCAATATGAAGTCGCACCTCAAGGGGTCTCATCATGGCGGCGTACAGGAGGTCAAAGAAGCTGTAACCCTAGTGCTGAACGGGTTAACTGCGGAGGATTACCAAGGGTGCTTCCAATCGTGGGAGCAACGTTGGAATCGTTGTGTAGAGTTATAGGGAGACTATTGTGAAGGTCGATAATAAAATTTTGGCGAAATTTAACTTGCTTGTTTTTTCATTGACAAATCCCGGGAACTTAATTGCCACACCTCGTATCATTTCAAAGACTTTTGAGATATTGCAAATTATGGCTATCGGCCTGTAATTATCAACAATATTTGATTCACCTTTCTTATGAACAAATCATGGACAAATCTTGGATATCTTCCAGGTGTCGGGATATATACTAGTTTTCAGAGATAGATTCAATAATATTGTTAAGGGGACTGCTAAAATATATCAACCACAATAAAAGCGGGAATATGATCAGGTCCAGAAGTCAACTTTGACACATAACGTTCAAAAATTGTATTAAAAGAGTTGTAGATTAGAACTCTTCAAAAGCCAAATTATAATCAGAAGACTCATCTAGCAAAGACCAATCAACCAAACTGAATTGCCTTATAATATAGGGAAAAGTACATACTTAAAATTATAAACATGTTCATTGCATATAAACCCTTTTTTATGTTTAATTGATGTAGATAAGCGAATAAATAGAGCAGGATGGAGCTCATCAGGAGGTACCAAATTCTTATCGCAGGCAGGCTATTGTTTTGAACGGTCATAGTGTTGAAGGTTATAAAACGCCACAAAGTTTATTTAGCGGTAGTGGAATGTTGTCATCATATTTATAACCAGGTATTTTAAAAGCACCCAATAAACATAGGTAGCTCTCAGCAACATCTATATAACGAATGCACTCTACCAGCAGATTTAAATAGAACGAAGCGCAACTCCCTTGCTAATTCAATCGACGGAGTAAGTTTTCAGAGAGTGTCGCGTTAACAAAGCGAACTATTCAAAGAGAATTCGCTATGTGCAGCCAAATTACACTAATTACCGGGTTCCTTCTTGTAAACAAACCCTGCTAATTATTCATTTACCATTTCAGACGAGAGCAGCAATTTTCGCGGGAGCTGCTAATGAACACCGCGCGGACTTGATTAAGACCCGGGTGTTAATTATTTTTTTTACAAATTGGCTTTTGCCCCCAACACCGCCGAAATAAGGGGTGAAATTAATGGAACGTCATCACGGTGACGGTTTCCACTTTGTTTCAAAAATAGAAGAGGAAGAAAATTGTACTTTGTGAAACTTACGATGGAATATTATTCCTTGATTCAATTTATGGGGGGTCGAAGGAATTTTAGACGCGTCGATCTTTGTTACGAGCGGTGAATTTTTTTCTGTGCTTTGCCTTCAGCAGCCAGGATTGATGGATTTTTTAAAAGTGTTGAACGAGAAATACTGTCTAAGGAAACATTCCAGGCAGCTTCTGATGAAGCAGCAATTCATTTAAGTAAAAACAACAATTCAAATAATTTACTGTTTCGAATATGTTTCCTTAACTTATGCAGTGGGAATAAAAAATCTAGGTACGTGTTTTGTGGCAAAAAAATAAGGGTTTTTTGTTATATAAATGTGGGATCTTAGGATAGCCATTGCTCACCTAGAGCGTGTCTAAAATTTAAAAAAAAAAATCAGATTTAATTTTTAATCTCTGAACCGCTTTACCAGCTTTTGGAACATACCAGTGGCAGAGGTGTCGGTATAATCGATCATTATTGCCAAAAATATATATAACCCTGTATAATTACAAATAACATAGGTCATCATATGCGCCATTGTATTATCTTAAGTTTTTTTTCTTTACACTTCTTTGTATCCCAAGCCGATTAACAACAAAATTGACTTATTTGATCAAGTGCATTTTTACGCAGTTACTTAAACATCCCTTGCCTAGAGAGGTATTGCCAGATTAAGCTTATTTTTTCTTAAATATTAAGTTTATGCATATTCAAATGCGGATGTGGGTTACATTTATGGCCTTGCAGATGGACTGATTGGAAAAATTTCCAAATCATCCAAATCCAAGATTGTTCAGAAATATTTTTCAACGTCTTTCGGAGTTCGGCTCATTTCAGAAAGGTCCAATTCCTGGAAGACCGTTGAGTGTTATAACGCCTGAGTTGGAAGAAGTTATTCAGCAGGAAATTTAGAAAGACCTAAGTACTAGTACTAGGAGGATCGCTGCAAATCTTAATGTGAATCATAAATTAGTTTGGTCTGTTCTGAAGCATCAACAGTTATACCCGTATCACATACAAAGAGTTCAAACCTTACGATCGCAAGACCGTCCTACTCGCCTACAACTTTACCATTGGATTTTGCAAAAAAAATGAACAAAATGCTGCCTTGAGCGCTGGTATATTGTTTACCGACGAAGCAAATTTTTCCGGAGATGCCATAATGGAACTTCCACAATAAACAGATTTGGTCTGATGAAAACCCTAATGCCATAAAGGAATCTCGATTTCAACATAAGTTTTCTTTGAATATGTGGGTGGGTATTATTGGAAAGTTTCCTGTTGGGCCTTACTTTTTACCAAGAACTTTAACAGGTGTTTCCTAGAAACGTTTCCTTGAAAACGTTTTGCTTAAACTACTTGACGATGTTCCCTATGCGCTAAGACAAAGAATATAGTTTATGCACGACAGGGCTCCCCCACATTAGTTTACAAGGTTCATATTGAATCTAAGGGGCACTTACGTTAACAAATCAAATATTTGTAAACACAAGTGAACAATCTTATATGCAGAATTATGCAACTTTATGTTTTAACAGTATTTACATCTGTAGTTAAATTTACAAAAATAAGTAGTTTGAAAGATTTCTGTACCTAAAAATTTGTTGAATAGGCCGCTTTCTGTCGTTATATATCCGTTTTACTTCGGTACCTTTGAATATTTGCAGGTGGCATGAGATAACATTCCTGTTAAACTAAGCTCTACGAAATAATGAAAAACGAATGCAAAATACTGGAGCTAACTGGGTTAACTGTTGAAACAATGTTAATACTATTAATTCGTTAAAATCTAATGCCAAAGGTGCTGATGATATTAACTTGAAAATGTTTGATTTAATTTCTGTTTACTTGATTGAACATATTACTTTTATTATTAATAAATGTATATCTTCTTCAGTGTTTCCTAAATGCTGGAAAGATGCTATTGTTTTTCCCGTTCCTAAGAATTCTAATCCTTCTATCATCTCCCACTTTCGCCCCATTAGTATTCTCTGTACTTTTTCCAAAGTCCTTGAAAAATTATACATGAGCAACTTACCAGCTATCTAGAAAAGTTCAATGTATTACCTTCCACTCAATCAGGCTGGGAACATCACAGTCCTTCTACAGCCCTTTTACACGTGACTGATGAGCTTTACAGAGCTTGTGATGTTAATGAAGCTGCTTGTCTTGTCTTATCTTATTGGATTATAGTAAGGCCTTCGACACTATCCATCATGCTACCTTAGTTACTAAACTCAAATATTTTGGTCTTCATCATAGTGTCCTTACTCTCATCAATTCATATCTATCTGGGAGGCGACAAAAAGTGGCCGTTGATGGGGTATTCTCTGATTTTTCTGATGTTGATAAGGGGGTGCCTCAGGGTAGTATTTTGGGTCCCCTATTGTTTTCTGTTTACACTGCTGACTTCTCCAATTTTATTAAATTTGCAGATTCTCACCAATATGCTGATGATTTTCAGGTATTTTTTAAATTTTCGATTGATAATTTGGCAACTTCCGTGGAAAACATAAACACTGATTTAAAATCCATTTCAGAGATTTCACAAGCGCATGGACTGATTTTGAATACATCTAAAACACAACTACTTGTTCTTGGTCATCATAAAAACGTCATCACTTAAAATCCCGCGTTCACTATTTTATTAAATGGAGTGGTACTTGTTCCTACTAATTCTTGCAAAACCTTGGGGTTCTTTTCGATAGGGATCTCCGATTTTCCGAACATGTTAGCTCGTTAATTCAAAAATCGTTTATGAAGCTCCGTACTTTACTTTCACCGAGATTCGCTAAGTACCAACATTAAATTAAAATTATGTGACTCACTTATTCTTAGTAGTATCGCTTATTGTGATTCAGTTTACTGGCCGGCTATCATTAATAGGGACAAAGAAAGCCTTCAAAAGATCCAAAATGCTTGCATTAGATTTTCTTACGGTCTTAGAAAATATGATCACATTAGTTCTAAGCTCAAGGAATCCAAATGGTTAAATCTCAATGAGCGTTATTATTTGCATATGTCTAGTCTAATTTATAAAATTAACATTCATAAGACCCCCAAATATCTTTTTAACAAGATTTTATAAAATAGCGATGTACACAGTTGTTCTACTCGTCACAAAGATTTATACGTAGTTCCTAAACACCGCACCGCTTTATTTCAAAGATCTTTCTCTTATAATGCTGCTGTACTTTATAATGAAATACCTTCCAGTATTAAATCATCCAAAACTGTACATGCCTTTAGAGCGCAGGTCAAAGCCAGTCTATTTGCAAAACGCCCTCACTAATGTCTGTCTGTGCCCGAGTATTTAATATAAATATTATATATTTTGTTAATTTGATGCAATCCTTTGGGTGGTTAGGTGGAAGAGCAACTTTGTTGAACCTCGCTATCCATAATATTATTTTTGTTGTATCTTTTCTTCTTTTGTAATAAAGTAATTTTATTATTATTATTATTAATACAGCTAGACTGTATTTCGAAGAAAAACCACGAAATTCCATACGACAGGCTAGCAGGGAATTTAATTTGGTTAAATCAACCGTTTAACGAAGACCAATGGGTACCATGACTACAAAATTCACAATTTGGAGTATTTGCCTTTGCGTCACATTGAAAACAGACTTAATTTTATCACTCAAATTGTAGTAAATGTACAAACTGTTGATCAGAACGTTCTTTGGGCGAACGAAAGTCGGTTTTTCAGTAATGATTTGCCAAACAGGCGCAACGAACGCTACTGGTCTATCTATCAGGTGTTATTACTAATAAGAATGTTAATTTTTGTCGTTTCTACATTTAGAAACGCTACAAAAAGACGACCGCATGGTAGTTGACATTGTTGACAGATGTAAGCTTTATCTATGAATCTAAGCCATCTCAGTCGATTCTTATCATAGGCGCCGACTTTCCGTAGGAAAAAGGGTTTTGCCCCATTTTTTAAATATTGAGCTAAAATTCTGGAATAATTTTTTTATTGTCTTTTAGGCCTCCCTGAGCACGTGGTTAATTTTTTTGTACTTAGTCATAGTTAACCCTGTATATTATTTAGTTCTTAAATGTCTAAAGTTATTTGTATATTTGTAGAAAACACTATTTGAAGAATATGGGACCCTTAAAGAAAAATGTATGTAAAATAATCGGTTGTTTTTAAATAGTTAAGTTATATAATAAATAGTCAATATTTTTAATGCTATATCTAGCGCATTTTTAGGGCCTTGTGTGTTAAGAATAATATTCATTAATACTGAAACAATGAAAACCCAAACCATTTTATAAACCATGAACAGTTTTTAAATCCCTACGTTTCCAGCATTAAATAATTTTCAACAGTTTTTTAAATGACATTGTCGATTATTTTTGTTCTTATTAATTACTTTTTCATGTTTTTATTTATTTTCAAATATTATTCAATTAAAAATATTTATCAACTACTTAATTGACTAATATAATTATCTCATTAAACTTATTTTTAGAATTATTAAAGTGAATTAATTTATGAACCATTTGTACAATTCTATAAAAATGCAAGGCCTACTATACACCACGTAACATCAGTTTTATTAGTTTAACGTTTTTTGACGATTTCCGAATATAAAGTAGATGAAGAAAAAATACAAAGCAATTGAATGGAATAAAAATATATACGGATCTCTCATTTAAATAAATGTATGTTTGGGTCATATTTTAAAAAAGACTCCATATAGGGAAATTACAAGTACGTCACTGAACTCGTAAAAAATTCTATTGGAAGTAATTTTTACCATTCCAATATCTTAGCTATTCTCTAAGATACCTACGAAGAATCTTTTAAATGTAGTTTTTTTAAATTTCGCCCTGTATTTCAAAAACCAAGAGGGTTATGAAAGTTTTTGATTAGGACATCTTAAGTGTTGTGAAAACCGCATTCTTCTATCTCTTATAATTTCCGGGATGCTCTGCAATCACAACGAAATTGATACACCCTGTACATATAAATAATTCTCCTTAAATGTGATGTGACATTAAACCAATAAACGTTCACCCTGATGTAATCCTTTATCTAATATAGTCCTCTTCTTTTGCAGGTAAGCGTGCTTGACGTATCATCTTGATAATGACCCTCGGAACATCATGCGGTAAAGTATGAACCCACCCCGTTAAATACAAATGTTCAGGTCAGATTATAGATACTGAAATAACCATAAAAAATAAGCCATGCAAAATGTTCTTTCTCCCCTAAGCACATGCATCCATGGATGATGAATAAAGCTCTAGTTCGACCCCTTTTACGGTCGTGTATTTTTAGTTGAATGTGTAAATTCCTCAGTTTTTCTGCTTGCAGCCAACGAAATATTTAGGCAAATTATTAAAAAAAGTTTAAGTTGAATCAGTTCTGCTGTTAATTAATATTTATTTTTAAAACTCAAACTGAGAGAAGCAGAGCAGGAGCAGCATAATTTTAAAATAAGTTTTTGACAGAAATGGGATGAGATGGAAGAATATAAATTTACTTTCAAAACATTATATTCCCTTTCATCCTACTCATCTCTGTTCGATTACATCATGTTTTTGAAAATAAATGGACCTAACCCAATTAATGGAGTAGTCTGGCCACTTAGAACTTCTTATTTGATCATTACAGATTTTTCGTGTATAGTATTTGAAACAATAGTTATGTGAAGATGTCGATCTCGGAATAAAATATTGGATTACTGACATTTTAGTATTACCCAGATTTCACTAGATGGCATATAAAACTATCATAGGGAACTTAAAAAATGGGGGTGCTGCTGAAATATTTTTTAGTTTTGTTAACCTGTTTCTGTATTGTACTGTTATATTATCAAAATTTATCTATGGTAACTAAATTATTTGAACACACAAGAAAACATTAAAAATAAATGACATCTCTTGTGACAACAATGGAATTCGAGTAAATATCTGTTGCTGAAAGCAAAATTTACATCAAGTATCTCTGTCTTTTTTATAAAATGTGTCAGAGCATAAGAACTTCTAATTGAGAACTTTAATATATTATGGTATAAGAAAATTATGACGCCTCAAATATGTGCAAACAAAACTGTAGCTTTGACTGTATCTCGGCTAGTATAATATATTTCTTCAATCCGCTAATGCCTTTTATGCCAATCGGGACTTATCCAAAATCCAAAGGACAAAACATGTAACATAGGCAACAAGAAAAACCACAAAGAAATAATCAAATGTAATAAAAATAATAATGTAGGGATAATAGGTATTCAACTACTACCAGAAGGTAAAATTCAAGTAGTGTTCAATGTAAACCTTGGACGTACTGTACCGCGTTCAGAACGAACAACAGGAAAAATGTTACTAATAATTGGTAATGGGAACTTTAAATAGACTATGTGTGGTAGTCATAACTTTACTGCTACTTTAAAATAACTTTGTAGTAAATATTACTTGAAAGTTACATATTGCCGGTTCCCGTTACGGATGCTAAGTAACAATTACTTTAATGTTGCATTTCTTAGAGCAAACGACTTCAGTATATCAGGCTTTATCTATAAGAATTTAAATTTATTAGGTATTATGATATAATAGCTAGGTACATAGGTTTAGATATACTAACATTGAAATGATCTCCCAATAAAAAGTAAATAGATAAAGCAGAGGCTTTTTTAATATTTTGCCGTACGGCTCCTATTTATTACTTGATTTGGGACGTTTACAAATATCTTAGTTGGAGTCTTTGTTGTTGTGTTTATGCATTCCGATATAAAACACCATTTTTGCCACTATTACTATTTTAATACACTTTTATTTTATGCCTATTATAAATTTTGCCACTAATATATATGCTAACTACAACTACGTGTTCAATATAACAAACTAAAAGGTAGCATCCACAGCCACCTCAGCGAGCATGTGACGTCACACGGCTAGCCTCTAACTCAGGGACGTTTTCTAGCCTCGTTCTTTTAAGGGTATTTTTACTACGAATAACTAAGAGAAGAAAAATACTATACATTTTTTAGTTTCAGAGTTGTTTATAGTACCTATAAGCCTACCTTTTTCAATTAATAACAACGTTTTGTGAACAGACCTAGCTGGAAAGTCTCAACTTTTAGCGAATTTCGCCAACTGTAACATGTTTATCATAAAACTGCCATTGACTTTCATGGAATATCGTCTCAGAAACTTAAAACAATCTTATAGAACCCACGTATGATAAAAAATAGCGATACTATTTCAGTTGCCTTGTGAAATTCGCAAAAGTGGAAACAATTCCGCAATTAAACAATTTAAAACAAACTTCTTGCACTTTTAACGTAATAACATGACTACTTAGTTGAAATATATCTAATGCGATATATTTCACTGTAGTTTTAAAATATTACACTTCACCTTTAGAAATACCATTAATCCATAAATACAGGGTGTTTCATAATATATGCGCAGGACTTCAGTGATAGCTTGTCCAAAAATTTGAAAAAAAGTTTGTATTAACTTACCCTCCAAAATGCACAATTTTCGCTCAAAAAATTGACCATGATTTTCAACATAAAAGTATATTTTTCTCGAAAACGGTCAACTTTAGAGCTTATGACCAAGAGTACATTTTTTGTGTAGAAAACATTGGTAGTTCAAATGGGCGTCTCAAAACCTTAGTTTTTCCTGTGGCGTAGAAGTTGGGGAGAAAAACACCCACTTCCCCTTCAAAATCTTTACCAATTATAACTCTGAACATAGCTTATTATGAGTAGTAAATGCTTAAAGCTGTTTTCTGTACGATAAACGGTTCCGGAGATATTCGCAAAAAAACAAAATTTTTTTTACAATTTCAACATCCTGTATCTCGAAAATTGTGCATTTTAGAGGGTAAGTTAATACAAACTTTTTTTCAAATTTTTGGACGAGCTATCACATCCCGAAGTCCTGCGCATATATTATGAAACACCCTGTATATCAGAGATCAATTTTTGTGCAAAAATCGATAAATGCATATAAAAACATTTTTTAAAAACAGTGTTGCAGTCCCTAGGAAAAAAAATAAGATCTTCATGCGATTTCAGGCTAGAAGTTCTTATCGATTTTCTCAATACTAATAAAAGTGGATTTATCGGTGTTTGCACGTCAGCTCTTCAAATATGCTTGTACTAGTGTTAGTTCGTTTAATTCATTTTGTAGTTGTCATTCTTTAATGATTTGTAATGTTTTTTGTTAATTACTATTAATTTTTGGGCTGACTGCGGACTTACCACTTTTATATTCTATTCATTCGAAACTACCAAAAACAAGTCGGGAGTTATCAATTATGTATCAAAAAGTCCTTTGAAATTTAAATGTTCTATGTAGGTATGCCGGTGGGCTGGTCCGAAAACACATAAAAAATTAACATTTACATATTACTGTCCATCTGTTTATGGACTTGCTGGCCCTCGGTGTCATTTTTCACTCAGTTTTGTGACGGTCTGACGGATAGGACGACAACGTCGGGGCGCAAGTAAACTCCATTATCGTTATTCTTTTGTTCGCCGCGTTGCATCACACCGGGCATGCCCACTAGACCGTAGAGCACGCGACCATCTGACAAATCTGTCAAATGTGATTGAATGAGCCTGGCCCGACCGATTATTCTGTTCCGGTTCAGGAGTTTATTTGACTCGTGTGTGGGTTATTCGAAAATACGTGCTGAAAGGGTGAGATTTATCTCTTCGAAAAAACGACGAAAAAAAAGAGGTGTTTTTAAAAAGTCGAAAAATATATTACATATAAAAATATTTTCGTTTATCAAAAACCTATGAACAAAACGTGATTATTAACAACTCAAGAAAATGCTTACAAAAATCCAAATTCAAATTATTACGGTTTTATAAATATAAAATTAAAGAAATAAGGTTAAAGCTTTCGAGGTTACTGATGACTATAGCAGTGCAATTTTATGAGTGTACATAAGTATATCATACCTTTGAAGTTTATAGAAACAAATTCCATTAAGTTAGTTTAAAATTTGTTTAGTAATCAAAATATATTTTATCCTAAATACCAATAAATTTCTAATTTGTCATTTTTGTTATGAAAAATATCGTATGCAGCGAAATATTTAACACATCTAAAATATCGTGTTCTTTTGAAAAAATGGCTAAGACGAATAGTTTTTATATAAATACTTTTCAAAATAAAAATACAACTGTAATAAAATACAAAACTGTGATACAAAATTACAAACTAAGGTTAAGTATAACCTCCTGTAACGTAAATTGTGTATAACTGGTTTTTGTATTAGTATTAATGAAGTAAACAGTTGAAGTTTCCTAGAAAATCCTTAAAACTGTATCGTACGACAACGTTGAAATCTATCACCTGCTGCTTGTTAACCTTAGTTATAGTAGTACTGTGGTTAGTGTGTTTCGTTTTTCTGTACAAAGTGCTTGCTGATATTTGTGAGTGTACATAAACAAAATTGTAACAATTTATAATAACCATGACCAGCTGCATGACATGATATATTCATGGCGAATCTGTGCAAGACTTTCTGGCTATGAGCTTTTGTGCGGTAAATGCCTTTCACATTTTATTTTATTGTGAAAAAAGAGCTCTGAGAACACCATTCACAGTATATTTAGGTGTATCTGTAATTATAATACACAAAACACTTGACATGGCATGTGAGCGACGTCGTCCTTCAAGACATGTTTGCTGTCATAATTCTGTTACCTTTGGTCGGAGAGAAAAACTGGGTGAAGTAAAATATATTTTGTTCGATAAAATTTATCATTCAAAAAAAAATAAGGACACTCATATTCTGGACACCCTGTATATGTTGAAATTTATATCATCGTAGGGAATAGCACCACATTGCATCGTTTAACGTGCAGTGTAAACGTGCATTAAAACTTCGTTAACTAGATCGCTTTCTGTTGCTATTTGTTTGTATTTTTTTTGTGTATAAGATAATATTTCCATTATTTACTAAGCCTTAGATAGGGTGTTCTGAAAGTAAACCGCCACTCGTTAACCATGATTTTTACAATAATAACCCTAAAAACTGTAGCCCAAAAAGGCTTCGTTACGGATATACAGGGTGTTTACGATAAATTGTTGACGGAGCTGTTTTATTCAGAACTAAACAGGGAATTAAAAAAAGAATACTTTAAGAGAAACCAGCAGCGTACCATTTGAATTTTCACAAATATTCAGTGACGTTCCGTTATGTGCGCCACTGGTAAAACCAAAAAAATATTTTGTGTTGAATAGTATGTGCCTTCCATATCTATCGACATCTCTAAATTTCATTATAATATCTCATATGGTTTTGAAGAAATTTAAACTTTTGTGTTTTTTTTTTTTCAATTAAACTAACATTCTGTATATCCGCAACGAAATCTTGTTGAACTATAGTATAGCAAACTAGGGTTAATTTTTGATGCAGAATTCATAATTAACGTATGGCGGGGACACTCTGTATAGTTCAGTTTTTAAATGTTTAGAATAATTTTTCTTCGTAGAATCAATTAAACTTTAACATCCTGTATATCCGTCCGACGAAGTCTTTTTGAACTATATAGGGTGTTTCTTAAGTAGAGGTCAATAAATAGGGACGTATTCTGTGGCCAAAAATAACGGTTTTCTGTTATACTCGAGTCAAGAATTCAGACGTCTTACATCACGGCTGACGTTACACATTTGTTTTTATTGTCAGCGTCATTTTCGATATTTGGTCGTGTTAAAAACAATATTTTTTTGCAATTTAGTGCAATATATAATGCAAACTTTTAGTGTAGTATATAGTTTTATTACTATCAGTTGCAGTTTCTTAAATATTTTGAAGAAAATATAATGAATTATTCATTTGTTCGTATGACGTAAGTCGTCTGAATTCTTGTTGCGAATTTATATAATTTTGGGGTTTTAGGACCAGTGACGGAGGTGTGGGTATGTATCATCGATCATTATTTGGCAAAAAAATATATCACCTTGTATAATATTACAAATAAAATAGGTCATAATATGCGCCATTGTATTATCTTCACTTTTTGTTGCTTTACACTTTTCGTATTCCAAACCGATTAACAAGACAAATGATTTATTTGATCATTACTTAAACATACCTTAGGAAGGCCATGCAAAACAATAATAATAAGATGCCGTCATCTTATTTAATATTGTATATTGTCAAATGAAATTTATTTTTTAAAAGGATTACGTTTTAATAAAGGCGTATGCATATTCAAATGCGGAAATGGCCAATATGGTTTGATTTATGGTATTGCAGATGGAAATGGTACTGAGGTTAGGCGAATGTATATGGAAAGATTTCCAAATCATCCAACTCCAAATCCAAGAATGTTCAGAAATGTTTTTCAGCGTCTTTTGGGAGTCAAGCTTATTTGAAAAAAGTCCAATTCTTGGAAGACCATTGAGTGTTCTGAACACCTGAGTTGGAAGAAACTATTTTACGAAATTGAAGAAGACCAAAATGCTAGTACTAGTAAACAACTGTTAATGTGAATCATAAACTAGTGTGGTCAGTTCTGAAATATCAACAGTTATACCTGTATGACATACAAAGGGTTCTGCTGGCATATTGTTTACCGATGAAGCTAAATTTTCCAGAGATACTATAACGGTATGATACCATATAGTATCATACCAGTAGTGACGATATCATAAGAAAACATTTGGTCTGGTGAAAATCTTAATGCCATAATGGAATCTCGATTTTAACATCAGTTCTCTTTGAATGTATAGATGAGTATTATTGGAAATGTTCTTGTTGGGTCTTACATTTTACCAAAAACTTTAACCGGTGCCTACAGACATTTTCTTGAAAACGTTTTACCTGAAGTACTTGACGATGTTTCCTATTGCGCTAAGACGAATAAAGTGGTTTATGCATGACTGAGCTCCCCCACATTTTGGTTTTACTGCTCGTGAATTTTTAAATGAAAGATTCGGTAATGACGTGATTGGTACTCAAGAACCAGGCCAATCTTGTGGCTGCCCAGATTACCGGATATGAACCCTATTGATTGCTTTGTTTTTAGATATCTCAAGACATTAATTTACAAGGTTTGCATTTACGTCAACAAATTATAGCTGGATGTGATAAGAGCTATTCCTGGAATTTTTGCACGTGCTCGAGCTGCTGAATTTCAAGAAGATCTAAAGCATGTATTTTGGCTGAAGGTGGTCATTTCCAACATTTAAATCATAGTAAAGTAATTCCGTTATTATTGTTTGAAGTAATGTGCTTGATGAAATAAATAAATTTTTTTGTTAATTGGTTTAGAATACAGAAAAGTGAAGATAATACACGTCTACCGTGAAAATAAGAGAAAAATATAAGTAAGGTGAGTTATTTTTTATTTCTAGATTCAGTGATATAATTTTTCCTCTTTGACGCCCTACATGTCTTTTATTAAGTACGTCTAAAGTGAACACTGACACCAACAATGAACCTTCCATAAAAATAAGAGATAGGAGTTCCTTAAACTCATTCCTAAGACCTATTTATAATGCAGCACCGCTTGCGTACTATTCAAACAAGGTAATGGAAAATTAGAGACCAACAAAGGGGAGCAAGTAGGTGTACAAGCACAATAAAGCCTCGCTTCCTGGATAATTTACTTTCTTCTTCCAACAGCAAAACGAGAAAAACTAACCGCGCAACATTTCTCATTCCGATTCAGCCCGAGATGACGGCAGAAAAACGGTTCCGGAGGTATACAACGGATTATGATTTAATACGGCCGAGCACACCCTTTTGGCACTTCTTAGTGAGAGAATAATAGCCGGTTATTATGTAACATCACTCTTTAACGACTGCATTAAATTAAAATTATAATGGAGCTATTCCACGGGTAGTAATTACGCTTAGACTGGCTAGAGCAAAAAATTAAACAGTCAAGTATAATCCGTTCTAGCGCTGTAACATTTGTTGCATTTTTTATGCACTTCCTCTTCTTGAGGAGCCCTATTTGGGTCACTGGATGAATATAATAGCATCGCTGCCACCCGGCAAAGGTTAGCTTTAGAAACTCGATTTACTTTACTTATCTAGACAATCTCGAGGCGTATGTAACCAAATGAAATACATAACGCTTTGTCATTCCATCGGTCAGTTTCAGCTGTGCGGGCCTCTTAAAGCTAACCATTATTTAAGGTGTGAAATAATTACAGGCTAATGTAAGTTTGGTCAAAAGATTCTGTCAATGAGGGTCGGTCTTTTAATTGACGCTGCGATAATGGATTCATGACTTTATTATAGCTTTCTTGAACGAATGTATCATGGGCAAGGTTTCTTTAACCTTTATTTTAAAGAATAATGAAGGAGGTAATTAGATTAGAAAATTTATGATAAAAAATGTTGCCCATTCGTATTTTAACTTCATACACAGTGGAGCTGTAAAAAATTTTCTTCGCATAAATAACATCTAAAAATATAACCACTGTTGGACATTATTCTAGATACATATAGCAAATACTGACTTCTGTTCTAGTTTTTGGTCTTGGTAATATCAGTTTGCACAAAGACCAACACGAACAATGGGCATTCTTTGAAAATAAAATTAATAGTTTTTTATACAGGGTGTCCGGTAACTACGGGGAAAAAATAAAAGGTTATATAGAGCAGGTCAAAAGAGTGGTAGTACTTCATATAAACTTTTTACCTAGGTGCCATTCTTGAGAAGTTATTGTCACTCAAAGTAAGAAGTTGAAATATAAATATTGTCCATAATTTCTAAAGGGTTACTTTCATTAATTTGAAATTTGGGGGATCAAAGCAACTCATTGAAATGTATCTTTGTACATTAAAAATTGAATCAAATAATATTTATTATACAAGGACGGTCGAAATTATGTTCAAAAATTTACGCAACTTTGACGGAACTGTCAAATTTGACATTTTGCCCTCGCAGGCAGATAACCCTATTACTTTTCTACAAAAAAGATATACTTCATTAGTTATGAAAAAATAAACGGTTGTCAAGACGCGGAGACGCGTAAAAGGTGATAAGCATTAAGGCAATTAAAATTAATGCCCCTTTTAGTGAAAAAATAAAATAAAATAATGGAATACCCTTATGAAGAATATGCAGATATGCACTTGATTTATGGAGAAGCGCATTGCAATTCTTTAGAAGCTCAAAGAATTTACTCGGTACGATTTCCAGGTAGGAATGTACCAAATCGGAAAACTTTTCAAATATGTGATCGTCGCCAAAGGGAAACAGCTATAAATGAATAGAAATGTAGTTACAAATTTATTTTAACCATTCGCTATACAGGAAGCATATTGCCATGACGTGGTGGGGAAGGAACTCCTAGACGTGCCAGAAACACAGATATTTAAGAACAGATCTTGGATCAAATAGAAGCAGATCCTTCGACAAGCCTACGAAAACTTTCAAGGCAAAATAGAACCACTAAGTGGGTAGCTCACAGGTTATAAAAGAACAATTATTGCATCAAAAAGTATATGCAATGGGACCGGAAGATTATCCAGCAAGATTAAATTACTGCAATTGGTTTTCGCGAAAACAAAGAAACAATTTAAATTTTGTTGGATCTGTATTGTTTACGGATGAGACAGGTTTTACCAGGGACGAAATAATGAGCTCCCATAATTTACATGCATGGTGTGATGAAAACTGTCATTTAGTCATTCAAGACAAACACCAGCAAACATGTATAGTTAATGTATGGGCAGGATTAATCGGTAACCAATTAATAGTGTAACCTCGAAATTAGGTTATCGTTGAAACACGTCACGTAGACAAACAATCTTTATTGCCACTCTTGATAATACAAGAAATATCCTTCAAATCAATTTGACAACTGTCAACGCTTTACTTTGACGTTTCAGTCATTCGGGTTTGGCTGCTCAATATAAACTGACTGCAGTGGCCGAAAATGGTCTGTTTATATAGGTTTTTAGAGTTCTCGAAGTTTCTGAGATCTCGAGAACGTGTCAAGAAGCAAATAGAATATAGCCTGGAATATTCCGGAAAACGTCAAAATAAAAGCATCACAAAAATTATAAATTCTAACATAAACAGAAACGTAATTTACAAACTAACGAGGTAGGTGAGCTTCAATTATAAATTCTAACGAAAACAGGAACATAATTAACCAACTAAAAAGGTAGGTGAGCTTTCGTAACAATAGGTCCCTTTACCCCAATGCAACATTTGGTGGTAGGTGGATTGGTCGAGGCGGACCACACTTATGGGCACCTAGGTCGCCAGATCTTAACCCCCTTGACTTCTTCTTGTGGGGTTACCTAAAAGAATTGGTGTATTCAACTCCGGTTTATACCAGAGAAGAGTTGATGGCAAGAATAGAACATCATTGTAATGAAATTAAGCGGAATCTACAAATGCTATTTAGAGTGCAATAAAATCTTAAAAGAATAAGGAAGTGCATTGAACTAGATGGAGGACATATCGAGCATTTACTGAAGTAACCTCTTTTAATCCATATGTTTCATTTTTAACTTTTTTCTGTTGCGTTGTGTTCCTGGTTGTAGCTATACACAAAATACAGACATTTAATTATCTTGGCAACCGTTCATTTTTTCATAAGTTATGAAGTATACCTTATTTGTAGAAAAGTAACAGAGCTATCTGCCTGCGAGGGCAAAATGTCAAATTTGCAGCTCCGTCAAAGTTGCGTAAATTTTAGAACATAATTTCGACCGTCCTTGTATAATATAAAATATTTGATTCAATTTTAAATGCACAAAGATACATTTCAATGTGTTGCTTTTATCCCCCAAATTTCAAGTTAATCAAAGTAACCCTTTAGAAATTATGGACAATATTCATTTTTCAACTTCTTACTTTGAGTGACAATAACTTCTCAACAATGGCACCTAGGTAAAAAGTTTATATGAAGTACTAGCACTCTTTTGACCTGCTCTATATAACCCTTTATTTTTTCCCCGTAGTTACCGGACACCCTGTATATTTTCAGGTATTAACAATATTGTGTGAAACTAACTACTCTGTGGGCTAAAGTCCCAACCAGCGTTGAATTACACCCACAATATCTACCCATATATTCTTTATTATTAGCTTTTGTAACATTTTTTACTGTTTGAGAAAGGCATTTTAAGCTAATATATATCAAATCTTCTACAATTCCTGTCAATGAAGTCATATGTATGTTCTCTGATACCAAACATCTAGGTATGCTAATGAACAATTTCATAGACAAAGCTCTATTAGTAAATTTAGATAGATTAATTTCTTTAGATAATTATTGAATAGAGCTTTGTCTATGTAATTGTTCATTAGCATACCTAGATGTTTGATATCAAAGCACATACTTCATTGATAGGAATTGTAGGAGATTTGATATATATTAGCTTAAAATACCTTTCTCAAACAGTAAAAAATGAAATTAATAGTACCGAAAAACTACAAGTTACTAATAAAAAATAATATAATTGAAAAATGACAAATACGTTTAAATTGGCTAAGTGAAAATAACAAATATTTGCCCTTTGATTGAGTCTAGGCAGGTAGGTATGTTCTGTGTAATGTGGTAAAATCCTGACAAGAGCCTGTTAAGAACGGGGATATTGTTATTGGATTTTTCCGATCAGTGATGTGGGGAAGATCTCTGGATTTCAGTGGCGACTAGCAGATCATATGGGACCCTCATATTTGGCGATGATGCACGCTAAACTTACCGACTACTAACTACTGATTCAGCAGATTTGTCACAGATTCCACCCCTGGTGATTTCCGCAACTCACTTCGGCTAATGCGTTTCTATTTATTTTAATGTGTGCGTAAGTAAGAATCACACATATGTTACACGTCTGCACTAGGATTTCTATAATAATGGAGATAAGTGAATGTTAATGCAATATAAAATACCTAAAATCATGGACGTGATATATAGTTCATGCAGGTGTTGGCAATTTTTCTATTCGTTGACCATAGTAACGTGCATTATCATTACAATTACTACATCTGATTAAATGTAAATCAAAATGGAGTAAATATCGTTTTGTTTTTTTTTTTTGTAAAATCCTTATAGTTTCCAAGAAAAAATATTGAAGTTTAAGTAGTTTCAACCTTTACGTCGCTGTGCTATTGTAATTTCTAGCCAGGCGATTTCAAATATCCGATTACTTATCGTATTAACTTTTTTGTGATGTAAGTATTTACATTAGTTTTTCAAATATCAAAAATGGCTTACGTATAATCGTTTTAATTTTAATAGGAGTAACAGTTTTCGAAATAATCTTATTTGAAATATTCAGTGCACCGATTGAAAACTGTTATCGTTTCAGGTAAAGTGTCTTTTCTACTGAAAATACAGCAAAACTTTACTTAAAAAAATTGTTCAGAACGGTAAATTATGGGTAAGTGCAAAATTTCAAGAAGATCGGCGAGGTTTGATTTTGAAACCATTTCTCAACAAAGCACACACATTTTATCAAAGCAGGCCGATCTTCTTGAAATTTTGCACGTCCCCATAACTTACCTTACTTTTTCAAGTAAAATTTTGCTGTATATTCAGTAGAAAAGGCACTTTACCTGAAACGATAACAATTTTCAATCGGTGCACTGAATATTTCAAATAGGATTATTTCGAAAACTGTTACTCCTAACGACTTCAACAAGGTATACCTTTTTTAGATACAGCAGATAGGAGAATCGATTGTTTCAATGGACAGATAGATACACTAAACAGCAAAGAAGTTCTGCCATTTAAAAGAAACATGCTGTGCCATAAGTGGCGCCCTCTACTAGTGACGTCAAAATTAGTTAAAAATTCTTATTTGCTGTGCCTAAAAACATAATTGTGCCAATTTTTTTTTAATACTCCGACAGGTTTCAAAGTTATTGAGATATTTCGAAGTAAAATTCTAGCATTGAATACCCTGTATTTTTTAAACCAGCAACTTTCGGATAAGGCATATTTAGCTCAATTGCCATATTTTGGTGTGTAGTATATCCAGTTCAGAGCCTGCTCATTCTTAATGATTCACCCTGTATATACGCATACGTCAAGTTAGTTAATTTGTTATTCTGTTTTGTGTTATTTTTAAAATTTCTTTCACCCATTATGGAACTACGAAGTACGAAATACACGTTATTTGAGGTTATGTGGTTAAAATTAACTCTAAAGTGTTGTGTGAAAATAATGGTATTTTATATACATATTCTTCATAAAACACTTTAACTGATAGTATCGAACTTGCGGAAATTCATTTTTTAATCGTTTATGATAATTTTACTTTACTTATTGCTTAAAACAAATGTTTTTAAATTAAAATCAACCGCAAAAATCTCTCCTTCAGTAAATCAATTGTTTTATAGGTTACGTCAGTGGTCTTCAAGATTTGGGTATTTAAAAAAAATAATATCTCCGTAAATATTTGAAATTTTTATAAATGAGTTTCATTAGACTTATATAACTACACCTGCAGTTAAAATATTTGTACTTATTTAAAGTTCAGCCTGTATATACGAGTATATAGAAAAGTATAACGTACTTTTTTTAAAAGTATTAAAAGAATAATTTAGGAACAATAGGAATATATTGCAAACACGGAATTCCAGGAAACAACTACTCTGCGGGCTAATGCCCTGACCAGCATTGAATTACACCTAGGAAACCTATAGCAACAGCTAGAGTCATTCGTCAGACGCCCACCAGACATATACCGGTTTCGAGCTTATTAGCTCTCATCAGTATGCCATAGGTGAGGTATCCGACGAATAATCCTAGCTGCTTTCGTCTGTCTAACCCGACAGAAGGGACAATGAGTACGCGGTGTAGAACTAACTACATCTATCGGCCGTTCGCTACTCCATGCCGGACTGAAAATGTCACAGGCACGAAGCGTTCTACATGCAGTAGACACTATTGAAAGCTGTCGACCTTTATCGCGATCGGCGAGAAACGATATTTGGCAAACACGGAATTCCAGGAAACAACTACTCTGCGGGCTAATGCCCCGACCAGCATTGAATTACACCTGGAAAACCTATAGCAACAGCTAGAGTCATTCGTCAGACGCCCACCAGACATATACCGGTTTCGAGCTTATTAGCTCTCATCAGTATGCCATAGGTGAGGTATCCGACGAATAATCCTAGCTGCTTTCGTCTGTCTAACCCGACAGAAGGGACTATGAGTACGCAGTGTAGAACTAACTACATCTATCGGCCGTTCGCTACTCCATGCCGGACTGAAAATGTCACAGGCACGAAGCGTTCTACATGCAGTAGACACCATTGAAAGCTGTCGACCTTTATCGCGATCGGCGAGAAACGATATTTTGCAAACGGAATTCCAGGAAATAGCTACTCTGCGGGCTAATGCCCCGATCAGCATTGAATTACACCTGAAAAACCTATAGCAACAGCTAGAGTCATTCGTCAGACGCCCACCAGACATATACCAGCTAATAAGCTCGAATTCATAACATTCTAATAGTTTCATCTAGCCATAAAAAATAAATATTTATAAACAGATAATATACAGAACTATTATCAGAAACATCCTGTATTTTAAAGGTTCATAATGTACTAATTATTTTAGTTATATAAAAAATTAATTTATGCAGGGTTTAACAGCTGAAGATTTATCGCTTACTCATCTCCCGACCTCAACTAAACGATGCACCAAAAGTAAAAGTAACTAAAGTGATTGTCACCGATTGCCTGGATTTTTTACTTACGACCACACACTCCATCAAAAGACCACGCATTTCCATGCACTCATAGGTGATTAATTATTATTCCAACACTAATCCTCACAAACTTAATTAGCAACTCTTTCGTTTTGCATCACAACGGGCGATAATCACCCGTCGTCATTACTGTTAACCTTTGACGCGGCAATTTTTGCCAATTACTGCCGCGTCACAGCCTTTGAATATCCTCGACGGGACGGGGATGCAATTTCTGGGCGAAATTGCGATCTGAATGGAAACTGCGGGAGGAAGACTCGGGCTCGACCCCTTGATGGCTTCGTTAATGAAGTTAGCGGCCATGGAAATTGAAAATAATAGTTCTCGTGGTGCGTAGCATGGGAATTTGTTTTTTTTTGCGAAGAGAAAACCGTGCGATATAAGGTCAACTATGACTAAGTACGAAAATTGTAACCACGTGCTCAAGAAGGGCTAAGAGACAAAACATTTATTGCGGAATTCTTGCTTGATGTTTAAAAAATGGGGCGAAACCCTCAGAAAATTGGCGCTTATGAATCTATCATAGTCCAAGATGGCTCAAATATGTCAACTACCATGCAGCCGTTTTTTTACAGTGTTGTTAAATGTAGAAACGACGACAATAATAATTATTTATGATGAGAGTTTTAAAACTGCATTATTAAGGCACGCATGTAGAAGTTCGCTGCGCTCATTCTGTAATTACCATTAGTGCCTTCAAAACAGTTTTAACACATATGTTATACAATATTTTTCTACAAACCACATTAAAAAATTAACCGGGTAGAAATAAGTTAAGTTTTAAATAGCATTGTAGGCACTATAGGGTAATTCCATTATCGCGGGTGCAACATCTAGACTCATTTAAGGTTCCCTACTAATAAAAAAAAATTAAAAAAATATGAAATTATTGCTTGAAAAGCTACATTTGAACCTGTTCTCTTTTGATTCGTTTATAATTAATTATTCAAATGAAATGGGTGCAACATAATCGGCCAACCTTCACATATCATAGAACAAAAACACAAAAGTCTGTGAATTGTGAAACATTCATTTTATTATGCATTCATATTTTAAAAGAGACCAAATTAATCAACCTATCAGCAATAAAAAATATATAGAAGAATTCACTGTTTAAGCAATCGCAGGTGCAACGCCAAATTATCGCGGGTGCAACACATCTAAATTACGTGGACATAAACGTCATTATAATCACATAAATAAAAGAAATACGAGATCAAACAATGTGTGTTACTAATTGGTACACTTCTTTGTTACTTAAGTTAATTATTTCTTTTCAAATACTTAAATTTTCGCTGAAAATTCTATTAACACTTTGCCATCAATTTTCTTCCTTGTTGCTTTCAATTTTGCAATAATATCTTCAAAATGAACGTCTGCTATGTCATTCACGATTTGAATGAAGTGTTTACCATCAATTGTCATCAGAAATTGTATTGTAACTTCTCCATCTTCATCTATATTTTTGCCGGACTTGCAGAGCAGCTGCACGAGCACGTACGTATCAATGTAAATTCTTTTGATGAGACAACAGTGATCTCACCAGAAGATTATTATCTAAATTCATCGTCTAAAGCGCTGTAAACATTGGAAATGCACAATTTTGTTCTACGTGGTACGAAATATTTCATCTGATCCGATACCAGTTACTTTTGTCAGGTACAGTTACTTACAATTCAGCAGGAATTTTTTATAACTTCAGCTGCTTTAGTCGTACTAGCAGGCAGATTACGTTTCACTTTTGCCACTTGCCACCTTTCCCAATGTACGAAAATATTTGTGTATAGGGCTTATTCTTCGAATTTGTCCATCTTAATGATGACTTCTAGTCACCTGTATTATTTCTCTTAATCTGATTTTGGCCACCATTTTCAAATTTTCATCGGCATTAATTTTCGTTTTCATTAATTCTCTCCGTTTTGAATCACGAGCCCGTTATCGACAGGTAATATCTCTACCCCTCATTCATTATTAAGCAGGCCGCATTTGCGCCCAGGAACGATTTACGGTGGCAGGTCCTAACCACCATTCAGTGCAGGAATGAGGGAAACCTGGAAAACTTAATTCATTAAGGGGTAGTCAAACGTCAACCGGTATCAATATCTCACATTGACCCAAGCCAGCATTCTTCCACCCTACCATACCCGCAGAGAGGATGCCAATCCTCTCTACGAATATAGCTTATAATAATAATAATAATAATAATAATAATAATAATAATAATAATAATAATAATAATAATAATAATAATAATAATAATAATAATAATAATAATAATAATAATAATAATAATAATAATAATAATAATAATAATAATAATAATAATAATAATAATAATAATAATAATAATAATAATAATAATAATAATAATAATAATAATAATAATAATAATAATAATAATAATAATAATAATAATAATAATAATAATAATAATAATAATAATAATAATAATAATAATAATAATAATAATAATAATAATAATAATAATAATAATAATAATAATAATAATAATAATAATAATAATAATAATAATAATAATAATAATAATAATAATAATAATAATAATAATAATAATAATAATAATAATAATAATAATAATAATAATAATAATAATAATAATAATAATAATAATAATAATAATAATAATAATAATAATAATAATAATAATAATAATAATAATAATAATAATAATAATAATAATAATAATAATAATAATAATAATAATAATAATAATAATAATAATAATAATAATAATAATAATAATAATAATAATAATAATAATAATAATAATAATAATAATAATAATAATAATAATAATAATAATAATAATAATAATAATAATAATAATAATAATAATAATAATAATAATAATAATAATAATAATAATAATAATAATAATAATAATAATAATAATAATAATAATAATAATAATAATAATAATAATAATAATAATAATAATAATAATAATAATAATAATAATAATAATAATAATAATAATAATAATAATAATAATAATAATAATAATAATAATAATAATAATAATAATAATAATAATAATAATAATAATAATAATAATAATAATAATAATAATAATAATAATAATAATAATAATAATAATAATAATAATAATAATAATAATAATAATAATAATAATAATAATAATAATAATAATAATAATAATAATAATAATAATAATAATAATAATAATAATAATAATAATAATAATAATAATAATAATAATAATAATAATAATAATAATAATAATAATAATAATAATAATAATAATAATAATAATAATAATAATAATAATAATAATAATAATAATAATAATAATAATAATAATAATAATAATAATAATAATAATAATAATAATAATAATAATAATAATAATAATAATAATAATAATAATAATAATAATAATAATAATAATAATAATAATAATAATAATAATAATAATAATAATAATAATAATAATAATAATAATAATAATAATAATAATAATAATAATAATAATAATAATAATAATAATAATAATAATAATAATAATAATAATAATAATAATAATAATAATAATAATAATAATAATAATAATAATAATAATAATAATAATAATAATAATAATAATAATAATAATAATAATAATAATAATAATAATAATAATAATAATAATAATAATAATAATAATAATAATAATAATAATAATAATAATAATAATAATAATAATAATAATAATAATAATAATAATAATAATAATAATAATAATAATAATAATAATAATAATAATAATAATAATAATAATAATAATAATAATAATAATAATAATAATAATAATAATAATAATAATAATAATAATAATAATAATAATAATAATAATAATAATAATAATAATAATAATAATAATAATAATAATATGCTTGCCGTTCCGATCCTTCTCTACTCCTTTGGAGTAGTGAAATGGACACAAGAAGAGCTGAGGCAACTCGATGTAGGGACCCGTAAAATGATGCATCTCCATCGGAGTTTGCATCCAAGCAAGAAATCGGGGAGGCCGTGGACTCTTGAGTTTGGAGTGTCTCCAGGGCAGAGTGGTTTTGGAGGAGGCCTGCAAAGTCATCAGGAGCTCGGATCCTCTTCTCTGCATGGTCCAAGACCATGCAGCAGCAGGGATAGGAGCTTTTGTTTATAAGGAAGCGAGAAGAGCAGCCGATGAACTTGGTCTCGTGTTCGATACTGAGCGGGAAAATCCAGACTCTGTCACCGAGTCGGATCCTGCTCAGTTAAAAGCCTAATTAAAGCTGCAGAAACGCGTCATCTTCTGCAGCTACATGATAAGCCAATGCATGGTCTCTTCTACCGTCATCTAGAGGGCTTGGCTTATCTGAAAGGCTGACCTTTGCTTTTTGAGGTCAGCGGGGCTGAACTCTGAGACCGAGGGATTCATAATGGCTTGCCAAGATGGTGTAATTAACACACTCGTCTATCGTAGTCGTGTCTTGGGTATCGAGGTTCCTGATACCAGCTGCAGGGCCTGCCGCCAAGCGCCGGAGACGCTTATGCATCTCCTGTCTGCCTGTCCGGTATATGCGGCCACAGCGTATATCCAAAGACACGATTCAGCCTTACGGGTGTTGTATTATCATTTACGACACTCGTATGAGATAGACGAGACGCCAGTGCTGCCTTATGCTCCGGGGGATATAGAATCCGTAGTGGGGAATGAGAAGTGCCGAATTTATTGGAACTATTCATTCCCCACCCTCAGGCAAATCCAAGCCAATAAGCCTGATGTAGTCCTCCTCGACCACCAGCTTAGGACGATGTTTGTGATTGAGTTCTCGGCACCCGCAGAGAACAACATCGTTCTAAAAGAGGAGGAAAAACGGAGGAAGTATCGAGATCTTCTCTCCGAGCTCCGCAGGCTGTATCCAGACCACTCTGTTAAGATTGTGGTGCTAATTATAGGCGTCCTGGGTGGAATGAGACATACGTTGCTTTCTGAGTTAAAGATCATACCGGCTTGTCGAAATTCGGCAGAGATCTTAGCCGGCAGAATGCAGAAGGCAATCGTCCTTGGTTCGCTACGTCTGCTCAGAACACACGATTTACGGGCGCAATGATTACTGACTCCACGGAGTGGAGAGTGGTCATTGCTTGACTCTCCAGAACATCTCCGAGTGTGTCGGAGCCTCGGAAGGTGTTTACTGGAAAAAAAAAAAAAAAAAAAAAATAATAATAATAATAATAATAATAATAATAATAATAATAATAATAATAATAATAATAATAATAATAATAATAATAATAATAATAATAATAATAATAATAATAATAATAATAATAATAATAATAATAGTAATAATAATAATAATAATAATAATAATAATAATAATAATAATAATAATAATAATAATAATAATAATAATAATAATAATAATAATAATAATAATAATAATAATAATAATAATAATAATAATAATAATAATAATAATAATAATAATAATAATAATAATAATAATAATAATAATAATAATAATAATAATAATAATAATAATAATAATAATAATAATAATAATAATAATAATAATAATAATAATAATAATAATAATAATAATAATAATAATAATAATAATAATAATAATAATAATAATAATAATAATAATAATAATAATAATAATAATAATAATAATAATAATAATAATAATAATAATAATAATAATAATAATAATAATAATAATAATAATAATAATAATAATAATAATAATAATAATTTTGATGAAGAGGTCAAGGTGGTAACAAGGAAGATGTGTATTTTATACAAAATTATTTTAAGTTGTTATTTCTTTTCCTATCTGCTGATACCGAGAATACTTTGAACGCCCCTCGTAGATAAGAGTCACTCAATTGTTAAAATCTTTCATTCGAATCAAGTAAACGGAATCCGTCCCATGGCCTTCTAGGATTGAACTTGTAGAGCAAAGGGCACTATGAGTAAAACGACAAACGGGTTGAGACACTGAGTAAATCTACTTTGATTTTTTACTTAATTTAGTTATTAACGCCCTTTTCTATTGCTAAATTTTATTCATAAAAATATAAGCCTAGGATATTGAAACTGAAAATTCACTTAAGTTTTCATCATGTGAAACTTTTCTTCAGAATAATTTGGCGTATTTCATAGGGAAAAGGCTCCTTACTAATGAAAAAACAAATTTTACTAAATTTTCAAGAGTTGCTTTATTTTACGTATCTGTGTTTTACAAACGAGCAGAGCAGAATGACAGAAGGCCATTTTTCAATTATAACTGTTTTGTCTATTACAGTAGTCGTTTCACTTATCTAGGGGCACCACGTATCAGTCAGAAATGATGAGCACTTAGTCACTGTCGTTAAAATCGACCTCTGGGAGGGGTGCTAGGTGCGGTGCATTTAAATATGCGTAAGCCCCTGTTCAATCCGGATTACAACACATCCATCCCCGTTTCTTTCAGGATTCCGAAAGACCAGTCCCGCAAAAAACTATCGCGGCGACTGACATTGATGGAGCGGCTGCATAATTTAGCGTTTTCTAGACGGAGCCTAACGTTACAGGAGTTCGTTGTGTTTCGAATGGCGCGGGGACATTATTTGCTTTGCAAATTAATAGAGGATTGTCAACAAGAAAGATGATGTATCGCTGTAATTTGATGGCTTTTTGTATCTGCCAGTGAACGCATTTTTCGGTGCTTCAAATTAAACCCTCCAGATCTAGATAACCAACCACCGCATTGGTTTGGCGAATTTCACGGTGTGGTTAACTTAATCTGGTTATATTGTATGTAAATGTCTGTGGTATAACTTACTTTGATTATCATGTAATGGTGTAGTGGTTTGTCTGTCAAAGTCAGCATTTCGTTAAATTTTTTGCAAAATCCAGTAGCAAAATTGTATTTGATACGGGTATTACTGTTGATGCTTCAGAACGGACCAAACTAATTTATTTTTTATTTGGGCCTTCTTCAATTTCATGTAGAACAGTTTCTTCTAACTCAACCGTTCTAACACTCGAGGTCTTCCAATTGGAACTTTCTCAAATGAGCCTGACTCCGAAAGACGTTGAAAACTATTTCTTGGATTTGGAGGTATAAATTCGTCTAGTCTCAGTACCATTCCATTTGTAAGGCTATAAATATAAACCGTATTGGCCATTTCAACATTTGAATATTCATAATCTATTATTAAAATGTGATCTTTTTTAAAATCAAGCTTAATTTGATAATACACATTATTAAATAAGTTGTCGGCATCTTATTATTATTATCATTATTATTCCCAACTAGCAAAATAAATTTTATAAAGGTTGTATAAATTGCTATAATATAAATCTTATAGGAGCTTCAAATTCATATAACGTAGTTAAATGCCTTTATACGATACTTATAGAATCGAAAAGGGCCCACTTTTATAAAACACTTTGGTAATGTAACAGTTCTATAAAAAATGTATACAACACTTTTAAAACAATTTTATACAGCAACTATAAAAACGTTTTGTAGGCTGTATTTTGGTAGTATTTAAAGAAACATATACATATATATTTTTAGTGAAGAATATTAGAACCAAATCATTTTAAGATTGGTGTATAACGCAGTTTCATAATTATTTGTACTTATATTTAAAAACGGGGTCACTCAATGGCGATCATTTGTGTAAATGGTAGATAGATATAGATAGATATAATACTTACAATATTATCATGTCAACAATCAGTGTTTCAACAACGAAAATTTTATTGCGCCGCAAATTTTATTGATAAACTACTTATATATATGTTTGTGACAAAAAATTATGCGCTTTAGTTTAGACCACATTTGCTTTAAAATTATAAAAATAAATTTAAAAAATATTAAAATTATGCTTCCTTTAATTTATAATATCGTTGGGTAATTATATTTAACGATCTTGTTATAAAATAGTCTTCCAAAAATAGCAAAATTATGTTTTAGATATAATTTGAATAAGGCTTTCAACTAATTTTCCATAATGGCGGCAGTCGCTGATCCAACAAATATTTATTTAAAAATGGCGACTTATAATACAATGATTTTATTCCACATAAAAGTGTGTAGTATAGTTATATTTAAAAATGTGTGTGCGCAAGTAGATAATGTTTGCATCGCAAGAAGTTGCCAAGTTTTATAAAAAAATTTGAAATTTAAAATATTATAATACTACCATTACCTATATTAATATTGTTAGGTATTAGCTAAGTACCTATTATTAGTTAATTATAATAATAGGTATTTAATTTTAAACTAACCTAATTATTGCATTACCAAAACATTTAAATCAAAGTTACTTTCTCGTGCTGGTTTTTCGTATTTTTTCGGAGTTCTCGAACATGGACACCATCATTATTTATATAATAAAACCTATAAGTAAAACTGAACGTCTGCACGTTTGACTGGAAACGTTAGTTTCAAGAATTTGTTTGTATTCTTTCCTGATTAGGGCTTGGTAATACACTATATCTTAGGAGTTCAAAAATTAAGGTTAGGTTTGGAATTTTATTACGCGGTATATACAATAACTATGTTTTCTCAAGTCACAATTTTGTTCTATAACAGATTTATAAAAACACAACTATAAAACTATTTTATAAATAAACGCATTTCAGGGCTAAAAAATAATTTTATTAATTTCCTTATATATCCTTAATAAAACACGTTTATACAACTATTGTATAAGATTATAATTAAAAGTCATTTGCCTAAGTATACAACTCTTTCACAATATGTTTACAATCCTTATATATAATTTTTTTAAATGTTGTATAACGTATTATAATACTTTTATAACAATTTTAAAGAACTTAAAATTATTTGTTCTATAAAACACGTTGTAAAAACTATTATAAAACAATTTTATACAATTACTTTCTTCAGGAACAAAATTATGGCAATTATTTGCTCTATAAAACCAAACTGTTCATTAAACAACGCAATTCTCTTCTTTTAAAGTTCCATTTTACTAGTTGGGATTATTTGTATGGCCTTCCTGAAATATGTAGATGAAAAAGTGCAAAGAAAAAGTGAAGTTAATACAATGGCGCATGTGATGACCTATTTTATTTCTAATATTATACAGGGTGATGTATTTTTTTGGCAAATAATGATCGATAATACCCACTCCTCCGCCACTGGAGTTAGTAATTTTTTGTTTCATACGTACTGTCATACTAACTATGCACATCGAAGTTTTAGAAAGGGGTTTAGAAACTAAAATTTACAACTGATTTTTTTAAATTTTTGACACGCTGTAACTGAACAATGGCAGTCCTAAGACCCTACATTTATACAGGGCACTATGACTTAGTACAGATATTTTAAGAGGGAATAGGGAAAAAGAATTATCGGAATCATCTACCAAAAAATGTTCAAACTTATTTATAAAGCGAAAACAATTTTTTTTTTCAAAACTATATTAAATCATGGCCTTCTCTCAGCCGCGAGGTTAGGTATATTTTGCCAAAGTCAAAAGTGTCAAACGTCAGGTGATAGGTCACCGCGTTGACACAGGTATTGGTTTACGCCGCTTTGAAAGTAAACAAAATTATTTACAAAATGTAGATTATTATTTAATGATTTAATGAGAAGCACGATATAGTAGCACAGAGACACAGCACCTACCTTACTAATATTTATTTCCAGGATTGATATTTGGAGGGATTTTAAGAATGTTGTATCATATTCTGTTTTCTTACTTTAAATTAAAACCTGTCATTGCAAAGATTTTTGTTCTTGCTATGGACCTCTCCTTCCTTCGACCGTTCTTTTTGTTTAAAGCGTGGTACTTACTTGGTCCGGCGGTCATGACCAGGTCGATTACTTACTGGAAAAACCACAACGGAAAACAAAATAATACACGCAAGTGTACACAAATACAAAAACACTGTCACACGTTTACCGCCAAGGCATTATAACAGTTGTTCAATGTGGTTCAAAAAGTATTCAGCATAATATTTGTGTACTCGGAAAACGTCTTTGGTATTACGCTGCCACACGATAATATGCACTTGTTACACTCCCATAAATCAGCGCATTATCCGTCATCTAGGCATTTGAATACGACATGTTTGTAAATACACTAAAAAATACGCGAACAATTAAATGTGCGAAAAGCAAGTATTTAAAAAATTATTTCAAACTAATCAGAGTACCGTCGTGTGTGCAATAGTTTTTACATCTGCAGACGCAGACGCCATCTGTAGGCCACGAATGCAAGGTGCACTTCACGCCGATAAATTTTTTAATTTCTTGTGTTGTTAGGAAATTAAATTCTGTTAATACTAATAATAGCAACAATGTTAACAGTAATGGACGATGTTTGCATGAAAAAATTAGTAATATTTTAAACTATAACATCCCAAGATGTTTACAGTGTTTCTGTAAAAATGTTTTTTAGACAGATAGGTATAACTAGTTCGCTGTTCTTGAGGTTCGGAGAGTATACAACTAGCAATGCAATATTCTAGGTTATATTATTTTAAAACATTTAGTGACTAATTTTAAACGTTTTATAGTAATTAAATAAAGTATTTTTTCTACGTTCATGCAAAAAACAAAACTTAATTGAACTATATTTAGTGGGAAAAGTGGTTCTTTATTGCACTAGTGCAATAAAATGTTTATTGCATTCATCTGTCATTCTATTACAGCATTTTGTCATCATGACAAACATAAACGTTCAAATCGACGTCACATTTTCCTAGACTTAAGCTGCTTTCCAATTGGCAAGTAGAGCGCTCCTGTAGTAATACTGAAGTACTTCAATTTTATTTTTCGCGTTCCAATAATAGAGAACATTTTACTCTTGAAGTGGTATTTATTGTTTTCCCCTGCCCCCTTGTCCTCTACCTATTTTTGTGGAGTTTTATGCTCCATTTCAAACATTGAGTTTATTGTACATAATATATTTTTATTATTTATTAGACCATTTACAATTCATTAGAATGGATATCTTTGTTATGGTAAGTATTTATATCCTTTATTTAGAAATTGCTTCCTATTCAGTTTTATTTTAGGAAATGCTTTGTAAATCCATATTGAATACAACGTCTTCAGATTCCTCAGAAGATGAAAGTTTTATTAACATTAAGGCTCCAGAAAAAATTATAAACATTATTACTTTTGTTGAAAAAACAGTGCAAAGTGTGCTTTAAGCACGTTTTAAGTTACAACGGCCAAAACGACGTGTTCCAATTTCATAATTCAGGAGCAGTTAAAAAGCAGAACAGAACAAGAACACATCAGGAACACTTCCATGTCAATTGGAAAGCCACTTTAGTGTCATCTAAATAAAACATTTTTTGGTTTTTGCATGAACGTAGAAAAAATATTGTATGCAACTCGTACAAAAAGTGTATTGCAATCGACGTGTTGTTCTACTCGGCTTGAAGGCCTCGTATGTTAGTGGATAATTATGACAAATCTGCAAGGAGTGAACATGTAGTTTTGGCAGTATGCAACGAAGAACAAATACAAAATACTGCAGCTAACCGGATCAATTGTTATCTATCAGCTACTTAGGCATTATTAATAACAAAAATTATTTTCGTCGTTTCTACATTTGACAACGCTGCAAAAAACGACCGCACGGTAGTTGACATATCCATAGGAAAAGAGGGTTTTGTCCCATTTTTTAAACATGAGCTAGAATTCCGAAATAAAGGACCCCGCAATAATCTTATGGAAATTGGGTTTCTGTCAAATTGTCTGAATTTTTGATATGTTGTAGATTTTGTCATCCTGAACAAAAGTCTCCATGGGCACAAAGTGCCAAAATGAACATATGGAGCTGCCAAAGCTTCCCTGACCCATTGCAAAACTATTTATTTTCAATACTATTTACAGATGTCAAAAGCATATTTTAATTGTTCTAATATATAGAGTAATGTTTTGATTTGATTGATTTACAGCTGTAAACTATTATTTTCTCTGACTGTACATCAGCTTTGAATTTAGCAAGCTCAAAACAAATAATTCTAAGGTCAAAAATAATTTCTTTAATATTTATTCTACTTTGACAGTAAATTGACAGCTGTCAACTGTCAACTTTTCCAATCTGATATTAGAATTGAATTCAGCTCCAAACTTCTAATGTCAACAGAGAATATTTACTTTTCTATTCCTCGTCGACAGTGAATTGACAGCTGTCAACGGTCAATTTGTCCAATCTGACATGAGAATTGAATTCAGCGACCTCAAAAACCCAAACTCTCAATGTGAAAAGAGGATATTTACTTTTATATTCCTCGTTGACAGTCAATTGACAGCTGTCAACTGTCAATTTTGCCAATCTGGCATGAGAATTGAATTCAGCTCCCTCAAAAGCCCAAACTCTCAATGTGAAAAGAGAATATTTACTTTTCTATTCTTCGTTGACAGTGTATTGACAGCTGTCAACGGTCAATTTGTCCAATCTGACATGAGGGTTGAATCCAGTGACCTCAAAAATATTACCCTATATATTAGAATAATTAAAATATGCTTTTGACATCTGCAAATAGTATTGAAAATGACTAGTTTTGCAACGGGTCAGGGGAGCTTTGACAGCTCCGTAGCTGCCAAAATGTTTATTTTCGCACTTTGTGCCCATGGAGACTTTTGTTCAGGATGACAAAATCTACGACATGAGTGCACTAGATGCAAAACTCACTAATTGCATTAAATGTCAATTTACAAAAGACTAAAAAAACGTATTTAATGTACAATTTATCTCCAGCAAATCGTATATTTTTATGTTTGTATCATTATATTGATATTTATACATATCCAAAGCAATTTTAAAATACAAGTTGGAAGTTTTGAGTTATTTTAGAAAAAAAGATGCATTTAGCAATTTTTGCATCAATTAAATTCATTAAGAGAGTTTTGCATCTAGAGGACTCAATATCAAAAATGCGGGGTCCTTTGTTATTGTCTTTTAGACCTCCCTGAGCACATAGTTACAATTTTTGTACTTAGTCATAGTTAACCCTGTATAACAAACAAAATGTATATTTGGCCACAGGATACCCCCTTGGATTTTTTACCTCTACTTATGAAACGCCCTGTGGATAAACATGTATGTATTTAATCCATAATGGAACACGTCCAGTTTATTATGCACGCCCGAGGAATTGTGCCAAAGTAAACAACGTTAACCACACAATAGACACAAACAAGATTAATTATCCCCTTGGCGTAGCCATCAAGGCTCGTGGTGCAAATTCGGAAGTTTTCGTTCAGGCCAAACCTAATTTGTAACTATTCTCCCAAGACTCATTACGTTGCATGTCTCGAAGCTGGAGCAAACTATTAGCCACCGGTGGTAGGCTATTATAGTGCCCCAAAGTTCCAATGTTAGTGTTCAGAATGCGGAAAATATCCGCTGAAATTATCCACCGTTTTACAGGAGGAATGTAAGGGTCATAGAGGTATGTGGTTAGATGTAAGTGTATGTACTTAAATATATTACCGTTTTTTTTTCTATTGTAGATTGAAGAGACGATGACCACAAATAGGCAAATATGAGAACCGTTGGTAACTTGTACTTGTAACTGTAGATGGAAATCTGTAGCTAAAATGTACTAGTTATAATTAAAATGTGGTTTATACAGGATTCTTTGTATGTGTAAAGCAGAAAATAAAGTGACGATAGAGTGCTTAAGGCGTCAGTGGCGTAGCGTCAAATATTTTCATGGGTACACTGAAAGGAATACTATTGTAACAATTACTAATTGTGCTTAGAATTTTGTCGTAGAATAAACTACAAATGTAGTAAATAAACCATATAATTTCGTTGATGTAAATTTTAATAAAATTGTAAAACTTTTACTATATTTTGTAATAAATGTCATATTATAAAATTTAATATGCGGGTATAGTGCAATATTTATAAATTGCATTAATACAAGGTACTCAGGCATTACCAAAACTACAGAGACACAATTGTAATATTTTTTACTACAAATTGAGTAGTTTTTGTGAGACCGACAAGTCCATCATGGAGTATGCCGCTATATATACAATTACATCTCACGCATTCTTGATCTTCCGTCGGATATGACAAATATCAAGCAGTCAGCCAAGGGTATACGTGTTACACGTGTACTTAGGTGCATATCTGTTGGGTGTGACAGATACGAACCGTTAGTGTCATCAGGAGAACTTTTTCCCGACCCTATGGCATACCGATGAGAGTTAACAAGTTCGCGTCCGGTATATGTCTGATGTGCCACAGACGAATGACTTTGGCTGTTTGTTATAGGTTTTTCAGGTGATAATGATGCTTATCAGCATCACAGAGTAATTGTTTCCTGAAATTCTGCATTTGCAACAGAAGTAGCGAACATTTTTAACTACCAATGTGTATTTTTTTTCAATAATTCAATAGTTATTAATGTATTTAACAAACATTTCTATAAAACTTTGTAGTGGGGGTTAAAAAAATGCTGGTAAACTGTTGTAGTCTTTATGTTAATAAACTCACAAAAGTTTTAGTAAATGGTACAACAATATATTTGAAAACATTTCTGACAAATTTTCTGTAAAATGTGGAGTTAGAATAGCAAAATAATGTGTATCATATAAATGCATTTTAAAAGTTATATTATTCGAGAAAAATTTAAGTAGTAAAAGTGGATAAACAATACACCAATAATTTTATTTTTGATTTTACTTTTGCACTACGTGTTTTATTTTTCAAGATTTCTGTACCTAAAAAACACCACAGATTTGATCATATTGCGGTCAGAAATACGGCGACCTTAACGCTTTTCAGGAAAACTGCTCGTCTCGATGATTTTTTTATTTGAAAAATGCCGTTATTCTTTCAATAAGTTTGCTTGTTAAAAATAAGAATCTCTGATGTTGTCTTCTCCTCAACATACCTATCTATATATTTAAAATTGGAAAGAATTGCTTAATGGTAGTATAGGTACTTACCAAAATTCTTTCAAAATTCAAAATTTATCTCCACAAATTGCTGTAATTTCGACATTATCCGATGCTAATCTAATCTCAATGTCGACCAATGTGATGTTTATTGCATTCAAGGTACACTATAAATGCAAATGTCAATTATTTCTCTACCATCCTTAATACAAGACTTTATTTTATGTTATTGTTAACCAAAGGGAATGTTTGTATTTTCCGAACTTGTATAATATTGTAGATACATATTAAATACCAAGATTTATTTTTAAGTAAAATAATTTGACTCTGAATATGTATAATAATATAATAATATAATAATATCTCTACCCTTCATTCTAATCACAGGGATTAGCCCAGAAGTAGGAGACTTGTGCTGGAGAGGGGGCGGCATATTATTATTAAGCAGGCCGCATTTGCGCCCAGGAACGACTTACGTTGGTAGGCCCTAACCACTATTCAGTGCAGGAATGAGGAAAACCTGGAAAACCTCATTAATTAGGGGGTGGTCAAATATCAACCGGCATCAATCTCTCACATTGACCCAAGCTAACATTATTTCACCCTACCATACCCACAGAGAGGGTGCCAATCCTCTCCACGAATATAGCTTATATACGGTCTACCGGCAGCTGGGCTCGAACCAACTCCGTCTAGTCACCTCGATTCAAGTACTAACGCCTTAAACCGCGCGACCACTGACCGATCCGAATAAACCGACCGTATAAAGGATTTATTCATCTGTATAAATTTTAAACAGAGTATGTTATGTATTCTGGATTGTTAATGTATAACTTGTAAGAAGCAATGGACTGTATTAGATAATGGAAAGCGTATATTGAAATCTGTACAAAATTGTAATTATAATGACATTGTTTATTTTTATTTATTTATGTGTCGTTGCAGAGCAACTCGTTGCGATGCAACGTCGACTAGGCAGTAAGTGTGCATCTTCATTGATCTTGTAACATACCGCCCCCCTTGGCAGCCTATGAGGGTGCCAATGACTCTTCTTCTTCATCGCAATTGGGAAGTGTGCACAATTTGGTGGCTGGTCTCTTGTAGACTGAAGTTGAGGTTTTGATGGTTGCAGCTCTGATTATTCCATCGGGTCCTGGGTGGATTGACTGAACCACGCCTAATTGCCACTTCAATGGTGGTAAATTGTCTTCTTTCACCAAGACTATAACACCAGGCTTAAGAAGTTGCTTATAAGAATGTTTCCATTTGACACGTTGTTGCATTTCGAAATACATTCCTTTGACCAGCGGGTCCAAAAGTGTTGCATGAGTCTCTGTGTCAATTGGAATCTAGAGAGACGATTTTCTCGAACATTTATATAATTTTCTTCAGGAATTGTAGTTAAACTTGTCCCTATCAGGAAGTGCCCAGGAGTAAGGGGATTAGGATCGTTAGGATCAGTACTCATGGGGTATAAAGGACGGGAATTGAGACATGCTTCAATTTGAACTAAAACTGTCAGAAACTCTTCGTAATTTAAAATTGTATTGAGCAAAACTCGTTTTAAATGGTGTTTGGTGGATTTCACACCAGCTTCCCAAAGTCCACCGAAATTTGGTGCCCTTGGAGGAATGAAATGCCATGTTATGCTCTCAGATGTCAGTTCAGATTGAATTTGATTTTGATTTTTCTGAATGAATTTTTTTATTTCATTGTCAGCTCCAACGAATGTTGTAGCATTGTCACTGTAAAGGTTAGCACTATGACCACGCCTAGCAAAAATCTGCGCAATGTAGCGAGAAAGGCTTGTGTAGTGAGAGCGCTCACTAACTCTAGATGTATGGCCTTTGTACTAAGACATATAAAAGACAAATATATACCTTGATTGATTTATAATGTCTTGTAGATCTGTCTTTTATGTTGAATGGACCACAATAATCTATACCGGTATTTATAAATGGGCGTGTAGATTTAAGTCTATATTCAGGTAAATCACCCATTTTATAGTTTATCGGCGGAGCGTCAAATCGAAAACATCGTATACAGTTTCTTGTAACCTTTTTACTAAATTTCGAGCAGAAAGTATCCAAAATCGGTCACGGATAGAGGCGAGTACTGCTTGAGGGCCAGCGTGCAATAATCTCACATGTTCCTTCGAACAATGAGAAGCGACAATGTATGTTTAGCTGGTAAGATAGCTGGAAATTTTTTGTCATAGGAAAAATTTGAATGTTTAATTCTACCTCCTACTCGAAGTATGCCAAAATCATCTATAAAAGGACTTAATCGTGAAAGTTTCCTTTTTGGTTTTACTTGCCCAAGCTTGATTAAGTCATTAATGTCTCGTGCAAATTCTTGATTTTGAACAAATTTAATTAATGAGTACAAAGCAAAGTTTGTTTCGCTGCAAGTTAGATCACCGCATATGAGAGGGTTTTTGAACATTGAAAACTTGACATTTTTATAAAATCTCTGACAATAAGCTGTAACTCTGATTAATTTATTTAAATTTGAATATTTGTCAATGAGTTCAAATTGTTTGACATTGTCTGTATTAGTCAAAGAAATGATTTTTGATCTAAATTCTGGAAGATTACAAATATCTTCTTTTAAAGATGACTCAGAGTAAACTAATTGTGAACTAGAGAGCCACGATGGTCCTCTCCACCATAATTGATTGTTTTGAAGATTAGAAGGCAAAAGGCCTCTCGATAATAAATCGGCGGGGTTTTCCTTAGTATTTACGTAATACCATGAATTGATATGAGTTAGAGATTGTATTTGCGTGACGCGATTGGATACAAATATTTTCCATAGATGTGGAGGAGCTTTGATCCAAGATAGGACAATTGTTGAGTCACACCAATGATAGCATTTATCAATGTTAATGTTGAGGGCTTCTTTTACCTTAGATGTTAACTCTGCACTCAACAATGCAGCAGATAACTCCAATCTAGGAATTGTAATAGTTTTTAATGGCGCAACGCGCGTTTTGGCACAAAGTAAGTAAACATGTGCATATCCTAAGCTATCAATTGACTTTAAATATATACAAGTGCCATAGGCAGCTTCACTTGCATCAGAAAATGAATGAATTTCTATTTTTGAAGGATAATTGCATAGTACATGTCTGGGGATTTTTAATTGATTGAATAATTGAAGCTCGTTATAAAATTGTATCCATTCGGTGTATATTTCGGAAGGAATTACCTCATCCCAATTTAGTTTACATAGCCAAAGTTTTTGTATCATAATTTTGCTATTATGATCGTGGAGCAAGCAAACCCAACGGGTCAAAAATTTGTGAAATAAATAAATAAATCTTGAGTTTTCAGTTTGTAACTTTAACGAATAACATAGCTGATCTCCATTCGAATCCCATAGAAGGCCCAACGTTTTTCCCTGCGGATCTGCGAATTGATGAGTACTGTCTGATGAAGAGTTGCCTTCTGTTAAAACATCAATGCTATTGGAAAGAAATTTTCTCAATGAAAATCCACCTGATTTCAATATGTTCGAAATTTGACTCTTAATGAATTTTACTTCTTCAATGGTCTGGCCACCTGTGACCAAATCATCTACATAGAAATCCCTAGCCAAGATCGAACTGATTTTAGGATTGATATTTTGATTTATATTTGCAAGCTCTTTTATACATCTCGTGGACAGAAAAGCTGCCGGTGACGTTCCATAGGTGAGAGTATTCAGAGTGAAATATTGTATGTCCATAGACGGATCAGGACGCCATAAAATGATTTGTAGATGTCGCTGATCTTTGCTAACCAAAACTTGCCGGTACATTTTCTCAATGTCGCCAGTTAAAAGAATATTATGCTTTCGTGCCCTTAAAATGATCGAGAATAGATCTTCCTGAACAGTAGGACCTATCATTAAAATGTCATTTAGTGAATAATTTGATGTGGTTTTAGCCGAACCATCGAATACTACTCTTAACTTTGTTGTAGTGCTTGTTTCCTTCAACACACAATGATGAGGCAAGAAAAATGATTGACTTGTATCAACAGTATTGATGTCTATCTTAGACATGTGATTTAGAGACTCGTATTCGCTTAAAAAATTTGAATATTCTTGAAAAAGCTTAAAATTTTGATGAAGTCTTTTTTCAAGCAAAAGAAATCGTTTTGTGGCCATTTGTAATGAATTTCCTAAAACAGTAGGAGAATATCTAAGTGGAAGCGTAACTATAAATCGTCCAGTAGAATCGCGAATAGTGTTGCCTTTAAATGATTCCTCACACATCTGCTCCTCCGGAGACAGAGGTTTTTCCAAATTTATCTCCTCAATTTCCCAAAATTTGGTTAGCTGCATATCAAGTGATGAAGACTGGCTAAAATTAGACAATATTTGATTAGACGTGTGCGAATTTAGGTACTTTGACGGAAAAATAGCTCCTGTAACGATCCATCCAAAGCGAGTTTTTTGTAATGTGGGTAAGTTGTTACCCAGTTTTATTTGACCTGCTACGATTAGTTCCCAAAATTTGTTTGCACCAATTAAAATATCAATTGAACCCACTTCGTTGAACGTAGGATCTGCCAGAACTATATTTGAAGGTATTTTTAAATGACTTATATCAATAGAAACGGATGGCACATTTGAAGTTACATGTGGTAAAACTAGACAATCTAAGTTAAGATCAAAAGCATTGTCCCTGGATTGTAGCCTTATGGAAGCCTTTTGCAAACCTTAGTTTTTGTCTGACCGATGCCAGATATTGTGTACTCTACATTTGATAGAGGTATGCCTAATTTTTGCATAGGCTCTGCGAAATAAAATCTGATTGACTACCACTGTCAAGTAATATGCGACAGTGATGTGCATTACCGTATACATCAAATATATACGCTAATACTGTAGATAGAAGTACGCCACTGGCACTGAAAGCGTGAGACATATGTGAAATAGAAAGCTCATTTGGTATTTCAATTGCATTATTTTCTACTTGTACTTCATTTGATACATTTGTAGAATAATTTGTATTTGTATTGTTTCTTGTTTGTGGTGAAGTTTCGAAATGCAGTAACGTATTGTGACGCCTCTGACACTTACGACATGAAGAAAATTTGCATTCGCTTACTTGATGATTTTTCTTTAAGCAGTTTACACATAATTTAAGTCTGCTGACTTCTGACAATCTGTCTGGAACGCTTAAAGCTAGAAAATCTTTACAATTGTATGTTGCGTGCTGTTTATTACAGAATGCGCAAATATAAACACGTGTATCGTTAATCGCTGAATGTGATTTAATAAACTTTGTTTTGCTGTAAAAATTATTTTTATTGAAAGACGTTTCATCTGAAATTTCAAGTGTTTCAAGTAGCCTACATTTCTCTAACAAAAAATTTGTAAACTTTTCGCGGGTTACCTCTTTTTTTTCCGAAGTACACTTGTTGTATTCCGTCTCCCATTCGCGGCGGGTAATACGATCTAATTTTAATGACATTATGTGTATGATTAAGACATCCCACGAATCAACTGGCTGACCAAGCGCTTCTAGTGCGCGCAGGTGTTTTAACAACCCATCTACTAGTTTGCGTAAACAATAATGAGTTTCTTTTGCTGCCCCTCAAGATCAAAAATAGCCTTTATGTGATTTTTAATTAAAATTTGTTTGTTTTCATATCGCTCAATAAGTAGCGACCAAGCTACGGAATAATTTGCTGCTGAACATTCTAACGATTTTAACAAATCCGCGGCGTCGCCTTTCAGTGACAATCGTAAATAATGAAACTTATGTACCGCAGGTATGGACTGATTATGATGAATGAGAGATATAAAACTGTCTTTGTAAAAAGCCATTGATTATAGTTTCCGTCGAAACTCGGTAATGATATAGAAGGAAGTTTAATATTTTTATTGTATTCAATAGGCATTGAATCATCTGATTTGATTGAATTATTTGAATTTTGAGTCTTATTTTCTGAAATGAACTGATTTACTTGTGAAACTATTTCAAAATAAGAATTTTCAAACTCATTTCGTTCGTTTTCATGTTCATCTAAAACTGACAATGAATCTGTTTCCTCAATTTCTGTTTGAATTGTATTGAAATCGTGTAATATCGATTCAATTTTGAGCAAACGAAGTTCAATCTGATTGACATCTGGAGGTTGTTGACTTTTTAATTTTTGAAATGCAATTTTGAATCTCGCGAGTGTTGATTTTATTGTTTTCCTAGAATTTATTAATTTTGCTAATTGTTCTGACTTATTCATTGCGTTTGACTGACTGTTTACGTGCAAATTTTAGCATGCAACAAAATGATTTATTTGTAGATAGGATTGGGGAAATGATTGGGAATAGGATTGGGCACTACCTGTTTGTCTCTCAAGGGTCGTCTGCTACCTACGTGAATTTCCTAGCTATGGACAGGCGATAGAACTTGAAAGCTGCTCGGCTTGATTTTGTGTAGTGCTGAACTGCAATATGTAGTTTTCTTCTTAGGTACTGGATCTGGATATCCGGCTCGAAGGACCAAAAATGTTATGTATTCTGGATTGTTAATGTATAACTTGTAAGAAGCAATGGACTGTATTAGATAATGGAAAGCGTATATTGAAATCTGTACAAAATTGTAATTATAATGACATTGTTTATTTTTATTTATTTATGTGTCGTTGCAGAGCAACTCGTTGCGATGCAACGTCGACTAGGCAGTAAGTGTGCATCTTCATTGATCTTGTAACAGAGTAAAATTAATTAGATAAATAAATCTTAACTGAAACATGAGTTTTTAATCTAGAATTATATTCTTAAACAGGCCTTACCAAAATTTATTATTCTTGATTTACAGCGTTTTTCTATTTGTTTGTTGACAAACATTTTGACACACGCAAAATATTATATTGTAGCTTTTTTTAATAGTTTTTAGTGTAGAGTAATACTCAATTAAACTAACAGGAGAAATAATTGAATACAAAATTGTAAGTAGTTATTACTTTTGTTCTCAGAATAAGGCATGGAGCTAACTGATAAAACTGAAATTAACATAGAAATTAAGTTTGGCTTTAGCTAGAATCTTAAATGAAAACGAATTTGACCTAAGTAAACCAATTATCTTTCAAGAGTTGTCAGGTAGTGGGAGGGTAAATACGCCGTTCTCTCAGTGTAGGCGAAAAACAAACTCAACTAGAATTGCCAGAAGTTTATCTCAATATTTTATCAATCTCCGAAGTACTCGGCAGTCCTTCCGGGGCACGAAGTTATTGTGGCTTAGTTGGAGAATGTGTGGACGACCATGGGGGCCTCCCAGAGCTCCGGGCCTGGAAGAAACTTCGTCCTGAATGTCGGGTTTTATAAATAGTCCTCAGTTTCTGTGTTTGCCGAGTTCGCAGGGTTACAGTTCTGGAAGCGGAGAGGCAATTTTAGAAAGTTTGAACAGCTCTGTGGACACATACATTTTTCATGGGGTCAGCCACTAAAATCTACATGTTGTATGAATTTTAATTAGCTAACAACTTTAAACCAAGTTTAAAGTGTATTTGTGACACATGTTTATAAATTAATACAGCATAATATGACGCGCTTGTTGTATACAAAGTATCAAATTTTCTCTGCATTTGGATATACAGGGTGTTCTAGAGCAGATTCTACATAAAAAAATACGAGAAGGAATCCTACAAACCTAGGTCCACAAATGCTTTGTTTTCGAAATTTAGGCTGTCAAAAAAGTTAAAAAATATTTTTTGCATTGATAATTTGTAAATTTTTCATTGGAAATCGTTTAAATTCGGGTCAATATGTTTATGATACATGGGTAATAACATAATCAAAATTATGATAAACATAGATTAAGCTAACAGCTAATACACATACAAAGTATATATAAATTGTTAACTGAATATATATTTTTGACAAATTTTGAAAATAAACCAGTAGGGCTAAAGAGGTCTACGTTATCTTTACGAGAAATTAGATTAATTAATCGGAATATCAACAAAAGAGATGCAAACTGGGTTGTCTTACGAATGTGAATATAGAGAAGTTCATGCATTCTAGTATTTCTGGGATGGGTATTAAAACACATCAGGGATAACAAATAAGAATCATCAATAAAGTGTTTAGTAATTTGTATCCAAACAGGAGCAATGCAGCAATATGTCCATTCCATAGTACGTTAATTTTAAACTCCTTACATAAATGAATACTTTGAGTGAAGTTAAAATCTGGAGGTCTGTTATATTTTTTAAAATGAAGAAATCTTAGATACCTTTTCTGCACTTTTTCTAAGCATATTTATGTTTAGATCTGATTAAACTATTATATAATGTTATAAATAAACGAATGTTCCGAAAATGTTTTGATTCTCTTATTACAAAACCTTGCTTTATAGGCTAAGGCAGTTATGTTTTCAATACGCAGTTGGTATGAAAGTTGGAATCATATTACATCTATATCCTTGACATAATCTTCTCTGTTTAACTTAATACTGTTCATTTTATACGGATAAAAAAATTATTTGGTTATTGCAAGTAAAAGTTGAAGTCAAATTTGTTGATATAATTCCATTCAAATGCCGCAGTAATATCACTTTGGACATATAATCATTGGAACATTCGATACGCTTGTAAAATTTCAGGTCATCTGCAAACATCAAACAGTTTGAATTTTGTATTATATTTGTTAAGTCATTTATAAAAATTAAGAACAGGAGTTGCCCCAAGTTAGATCCTTGAGGAACACCTGAGTTTGATCTATAGGGGAGACCGGGTACGAAAGTAACACGGGTTGGTTGTAACAGTAAGCCTATTGTCTTTCTAAAGAGGTTTGTCTATGATATTATATCATCATAGAGTCGGCAGTGAAATCTACATTAACTTATTTGAACAACAATATCCGTAGTGTGTTTTAGTTCGAGTTAAGACCTGCACGGTGCAAAATGATATGCAAAGTAAGTTTTCATTATTTATCTTAATTTATCATAATCCTAGAACTGAACGTTATTTTCAATTATATTATTGGCTTGTTCTGTTAATACCAATTTTGGCTATAACCTAAGCATAGCATTTCAATTAAAAATAATCGTTAAAAAAAGTTCCTGCAAGCAAGTATCCTGTCAATCACGTGAAAAATGAGTAATGGGACGATTGTAACACTGTCATAGAGGGACGATTGTAATATGTTACAACCGTCCCATATTTAATACCTATGATCGTATTTGTCATATTCTGTAGATATCCAGATAATTACTTCAGTATTTGTTATACTGTGTGGGAATATACAAATTCATTATTTTTATTTAGGATGTCTAACAAAAGGCAACGAACAACAGATCGTGGGAAAGATTGTTATGGATTGGGATAAACTTGGTCCATCCGAAATATGGAATATGGACGAGTCTGGCGACAGACAACCATGCAAAAGCCAAATTGGGATATGATTATTTGTTATTACCAAAAAAAAGTATTATTATTTTATATTTTTGTTTCATTCTATTTTCTTATTTATTTTTTTTTTTTTCAAATAAAAAAATATATTATGTACCTGCACTACAACTTACTTTTATATAGGTATAATCAATAAACAAATATCTGTAAGTACTAACTTTCTATACCTAGTTATTACCTATTATTCATATGTTACAAACGTCCCCATGTTCTGTTACTTTTGACCCATACCATTGGGTAGGTACGACGTACACTCTCTACTTTTTTATTAGTTGTACGTCAATATGAAATTTAATTACTTCAATATTATTTTTCTTCTATATATAAAATGCCAAGGAAACGACTTATAGTAAATAAATTTATATAACTTTGTTAATTTTTTATTTATCCGGCTTTACAAAAAAATGTTACTTTCGTACCTGGTCTCCCCTACTCATCAGAAAAAACCACAGTATTTTATTATAAACTTACGATATTGAAGATGCGTAATACATGAGCACATGAGTAATCATCATAAGTACCTAGTATTTTTATAAAATTACATTATTACATCTGATTTGATATTAAATAGTTGTTCTGTATTCTAATTTCTTTTAGAGAGCAACATTCAATATGAGGGATGGTCATGCATGTATGATTAGAAACGAATCTTGCCATTTCATTGTCCGATACCTACCTTATTACGTTATGTTGTGTATATTATAACAACAGTTAGCTTTCAACGTTTTTAAGATATTTTAACGAGATGTTTTCATTCTGTAGGTACATAGAATTATGAAATTGGTTTATTTTTCTTAATTTTATTCGTTTAGAAATTTTAATTCCTACGACAGATAGCAACTGAATTTAATGTCTTAGAATACTCTTCAAAGTGAGTTAGGGACTTCTTTATAATATTATCAATCATTCCATGTTTAGAATTAATTCTATGAAAATGTCTGTGTGATATTTTTCGCATATTATTTTTGGTGTCCGATGTTATGAATCGTTATGTTTCAATGTAATTTGTGGCACTACACACATAACTGAAAGATAAAAACAGTAATTACAAATTACTGTCTAGTTTTAAATAACTATGTGATAGGTACCTTCTGGGAATAGTAAGTTTACAGGTGATTCTTCCTAGCAAAAACCAGTTGCTTCATTTTAGTTCTGTATCATATGAAATATAGAAATTGTAGTACATTGTTTAATATTTTACAGATGTAGAGTTCTGCTTAAATATACTTTATCCCTCAGAAACATAAATAAAGTGCTGAAATATGTGGACACAACAAACATCAATCATTTCTATGTTATGATTTAGTAATATTTCTTTTGTGGGACTAGGGCAGGTTCAGTGCTGACTTTCAACAACAAACACGTTCACATTATAATAAAAAAAATTTAGGAATCGTTTTGTTTAAATTTATTGGTTGCTAAATAAGTAATCAATAATTGCTACAGCAGTTGGAAAAAATTGATATTCATTAGGTACCTAATTATACACTTGTAAATTATTTTGTGATAAAAAATACGGATACCTAATTATTATGTACACTGTAGCAACATAAAATTTACTGAAGTTTTATTATATTGGAACAATTTAAAAATATCCACAAATATTTTACACAATATTTACGCTGAGCTAAAGAAGACTACGCCGGCGCAGCGACCCCAATGCTTAACGTAAATTGCATTAAATACATTATTTGACGTTATTTATGTCCAATAAAAAACTTTTTCTACAAAACTGTTAAAAGTGGGCTTTTTAATGGTCATTTTTGATGTTAAAAATGTCATTTTTTGACACGCGTGTTGCTATGAAAATTTTGGTTCATAAACATTGCGATCTGTGTGGTATTTTTTGATTTCTTATTTTTATTGAGTTTAAAGTTCTTCCGATTGTTTTGTAGAAAAAATAGTATATGATATACGTGTTAAAAGTGATTTTATTTTGTTCGTGAAGTTAAAAAACTCGCTACGCTCGTTTTTTAATCATCTTCACTCACAAAATAAAATCTTACTTTTAACACGTATATCATAAATAGCTATTATGCCATTAATATTTGACAATTCAATGACAATGCATAGTTTTGACGTTTACCGATGTTAGTTACCGATGTGTCTGTGTAAGTCTGGCTCAAGGCTATACACATTTTACATGACAAAACATTGAAGGCGTTTTGTTATGTTAAATTTTAAAATGTTTTAATGTTCATTTTTCAGAATGTGTTCGTAATTAAGTATATTTCAATTTAAACCTAAGTTTCAGTGGGGTTGACTACCTAAAAATCAAAATTAAATCGATTTCCTGAAAAAATGGAACACTATATAAGAACTGCATGATGTTATCATCAGATTCGACGCGCCATCTAGTGTCTGTATACCAAATTTCGTCGCACTGGCTATTTTGGTTTCTGAGATATAAGCACTGAAAGTCTTAGAGGGAACACCCGATATATATTTTTAAACATCCTACAATTTGCTATCCGACGAAGTTTCATTTTTTATCAAAATACGTCCAGTTACCCATTCAACTGGTAGCGTTCAGCAAAAAAAGTAGTACAAACCAAATAAACCATCCTTCCACTCTACAAAACAAAAGAAGCAAAGGTCATTCCATACAACCCAGTTGTGATAAATCATATCAAGAAATTTGTGAAGGGGTTCGCAATTGGGGTCGCTAGATACTTGAACAATCCTCCTGTGAGCTTACTCGGTATATAGGTATGTGCTTATGAATTAGGGTTCGGATTCAACGTGAAAAAGCTTTTAGTTTAACTGGGCAGTACGTCGTTTGATGGTCATCGTATTCTGTAGACCATAATGAAAGTACACCATCTCAGTATGTTTGTGTAAAATTAAATTTAAATTCCCAAATTGATATCTATTTTTATTTCTTGTTGTAGTCATATGAAGTGTTTAATTAAATATAATAATAACAATGTGAATATGGTCAATTCAATGATATGAATAAGTAGACATACTCGTATATGTATAAAATAAATTACTTTGTAGTTGTCTAATAATAATAATAGTAATATCTCTAACACACCCAGAGGGGCGGCATATTATTATTAAGCAGGCCGCATTTGCGCCCAGGAACGATTTACGTTGGTAGGCTCTTCAGTGCAGGAATGAGGGAAACCTGGAAAACCTCATTAATTAGAGCGGTAGTCAAATATCAACCGGTATCATTATCTCACATTGACCCAAGCTAACATTCTTCCACCCTACCATACCCGCAGATAGGGTGCCAATCTCTCCACGAATATAGCTTATATACAGTCTACCGGCAGCTGGGCTCGAACCAACTCCGTCTAGTCACCTCGATTCAAGTACTAACGCCTTAAACCGCGCGACCACTGACGGCACTGACCGATCCTAATGTTTTAAATATTTTTTAACTAAACTTTATGTACGGAAAGAATGCTGTACTATTGTCAAGATTAATACACTTATTCCAACGGTAGTATTCCTCAAGTAGGTATAGTAATACTTTATTGAAAGATTAACTTATCCTTGTATAATAAGATTATACAAGGTTGGACAGAAAGGAGGGGTGAACACTAAGCTGGAGATACTAGACACCAAAATATTATGTTTGAGTTAATCATGCCGTATACAAATGTTGCTGGCTAAAGGTTGGTTTAAACTCTAAATTCAGACTTCCATCTCTGGACTGCTAACGAAATTATTGGATAAGTAGTAGCACTCAGAGCTTTCTAGATAGAGAATTGGGATTTGGATGACATAATATACAGGGGAAATTAAAACTTTTACGATATTTGTCAACAACTATGAAATTTGAAATGCAGCACTCTGTATAATTTTACTGTTTCACCTATTTTAATTTCTAGATATAGATCTCTGTGATGTGTTAATAACAATTTCCTTATTAAATTTAATTGTACCACTGATTTTGTCATGAACAGTACTTTTTAAGTACTGGGTGTTTAAATAACGTTGCACAATTGAATTACACACCTGAAATACCTAAAGTAAACAGCTGCTGTTAGTAGTTAGCGGTGCCACCAGACATGTACTGATTTGGAACTGATTAGCTCGTATTAATATACCACAAGTGAAGCCAGTATCTCGCAACCTTAACTGAAAAAAAACACTATAAATCCATAAGTTCAGAGATTAAAGTCTGAATCCAGACATTAAAGTCTTAAGTTAGACATTAAAGTCTGAATGCATAGTTTAAAGTGTGAATTCAGAGTTACAAGTCTGAATTCAGAGATTAAACTTTGAATTTAGAGTTTAAAGTCTGAATTTCTAAGAAAATTGTAGACATGGCACTTCTACGGTTTCATAGAAATTTACTATTGTTGTATATACAGTGCTTTCGAAAAGTAACGAATAAATTCGTTATTTTTGAAATGGAGAAGTCTTCGAAAAAATTCCCTGGCACGTCGATTTCGTTTTTAAAAAAGGCACTTTTTCACATACGACCCACATTTGTGACGTCATCGTTGTTTGAGATATGGCGTCATCGACAATTTTTTTAAATAGCAACCCCCAATTTTGACCATGCCATTTGAAAGAGCGTGTCATTCTACATACACATCATGAAAAATTATGGTGTTACATAACAAAAATTTCAAGAAAATAATGTTTGAAGATTTTAAAATTTAATTTTCACAATACTGAAAATGATAATGATTATGTAAAAAATCGACTAAATTAGATGTTCAAATTGTGCACCGTTGGCTGCCTGACAGTCGCCAAGACGATTAATAAATTCTTTTTGGACATTATCAATAACTTCAGGAGGTATACGATGTATCTCGTGACGAATTCTTGCTTTTAAATCTTCTAAATTAACCGATCTAGTAACTATGCTTTTTAGGTATCCCCACAAGAAATAATCTAGGGGTGTCAAATCAGGCGATCTGGCTGGCCACTCAATCGGCCCCCTCCTCTCTATCCAACGATTCGGGAACAGCTCATCTAAATACGCACGGACAGGTGTTGCATAATGGGGAGGTGCACAGTATTGTTAAAATTAAATTTTAAAATCTTCAAACATTATTTTCTTGAAATTTTTGTTATGTAACACCATAATTTTTCATGACGTATGTATGCAGAATGACACGTTCTTTCAAATGGCATGGTCAAAATTGGGGGTTGCTATTTAAAAAAATTGTCGATGACGTAATATCTCGAACAACGATGACGTCACAAATATGGGTCGTATGTCAAAAAGTGCCTTTTTTAAAACAAAATCGACGTGCCAGGGGATTTTTCTGAAAACTTCTCAATTTCAAAAATAATGAATTTATTCGTTACTTTTCGAGAGCGCTGTATGTATTTTATTTATTTATCTTTCGTGAAAAATCTAGAAATTTTACTAATATCCTATAATAGTTCCTTTAACATTATTTTGATTCATTTTCATCGTCTAAATCCTTCCCAAATAAAACCATAAGATAAAGTAAAAGTTTTAGCAGAACAACAAATTTGTACTTCCAATTGGTTAAAATAATATTATTCTGTTGCCTAAAAACGCCCAAACCACTCAACGGTTGACATCAAAATTAGATTATATTGTATGTCTATTCATAATGTTATCGTTTCGACGGTCCCTTGTTTGTTACCGAATCACCCTATTTTTGGGAGGGTATAACATTTGTGTAAAACATAAATCAGCCAGTTTACGAACTGTGAAAACTACCTTAAATCTACAATGGGTGCAGAAATGTTCTGTTCACTTTTTTATCGGGTCTACTGGATTTTAGAAATTTATTTGATGGAAAAGGTACACATAAAACTCTTACTAGCTCAAAGTTAAACTACCAATTCAATGCTTATATTTCATTATATTCATAGAAACTTTCTTGAATTGAATATCGTAAAAGAAGGAAAAATGGAACGAGATATATCTCCTTGTCTGTTTAAATAGATTTTGTTTCTTGTTGCACATTTTCTGTGTTATGGATTTAAAACGTTTAATAATTTTTATAACACTACATAAATAATTACATAAAAAATACTTAACTCATGCTATAAGTGTCTAAAATGTAATTTTTTCGCATTTTCACTGATACTTGATAATTTACATATATGTACTATCGTTTGCAATAATAATGACACTCTCTTAAAATAGTTTTTGAAGTTATGGAAGTTCTAAATAGAAATTTCATTAAATCTCTCTTGGTGAGTGAAACAACTAATAACTAACGTTAAAAATTTAATGTAGATTTCAATATGAATACGTCAGAAGTTCAAAAGAAAACGCAAAATTCATTTTAGTGAGTGTCATTATTATTGCAAACGATAGTACATAGATTCAAGTGTTACTAGTTTTTTAAAACAATTCTGCGGGATGTGATAATGTTTATAATGTCGTAAATAATTTTCTCAATGTGCAATTGACTTGTCAAATTCAGAACATTTTAATAGGTGAAAGTTATGCTCTTTTTTTATTCTAAATTATTTGTCTGTCTCGAAATTGTTTTATATCTTGGAGAAAACTTGTAGGTATAATTGACATAGTGAAGTCAGTGAAGAGATATTCTTTCTAACTTACTCAAATTTTTTTTAGACTGTCTCAAAAACAGCTATGAAATTCGTTGAAGATGTGCATATAAAACGGGGCCCTTGTTGCCACTTTAAAAAAACATAGTAACGTTTCTCATAGTCAAAACTTTTGTTTTCTTTGCTTCGTATGTATCATTTTGACATTTTAAAGAGGTAAGTAACTTTTTATATTGAGATATATTCAAATTTTCGCTTATTTTTTTAACCAAAGAGTTGACGTTTCCATATTTTGGACTTTTCCTCCAAGTATGCCAAAAACACATTTTCACTGGACTTGCCGCTAACATTTTTCAGATCACATCATCACAAATAACGATTGTACGAAAACCCTTGCAGTTGCCATGATTTACTAGGCAATAGATCGAAACTGGCTTTATTAGCAACTTTTTAAATTTTCGCCGGGGGGAATTCATTTTCTTGATGACTTTCCATGTCTTGAGATTTGAAGTTTCTTTTCAACAAACAATCGAACTTTGATTACCTTAGCAAAATAATAAACTCCATGGACAATTAGATTTCAAAATGATATCTTCTAAATAACGTAAAAGATGCGTTGATTTGTACTTTAATAGTGTAGAAAAAATAGTATGTGATATACGTGTTGAAAGTGATCTTCACAAAATAAAATATCTCTTTTTGCATGATAAAGAACTATTATAAAATCTGTTCTTTGCAACGATCTTTAATTTGATATAATTTATGAATTATGCTATACAAACACAGTAAACTTAATGATTGTGTATTTATGCATTATTTTGTTTACACAGTTATTAATTGTGGCATGAGAAAGTTGTATTAAAACAAAATCATAAGAATTAATTGTATGCGTGTAATTATTATCCGTCGACTGTATAATTTTATTCTAAAGACCCACCAAGCGTGTATTGTAATTATTTTCGGAACTTATTTTTTTTATTAGGCCCATCTCTTGGGAACCAGGAGGATGTTAATCTTACAAAATGCTTCATTAATAATTTTGTAACACGCACATTTCAGAAATAGAAGAAGAGTAAACACATGCAAGATGAAAGCCCGCAGGGCCTACGGTTTTTTTGTGGTTTTTTCAAATTTCTTACACCGCTTACAATGTTCTAATATGCGTTTTTATGACCTTAAAAACTAAGTACTAAGTAGTATATGCATTTAATTATTTGAACGGTGTTTATGCCGTGATCTAAGCTGGTCTAACAAGTCGTCGCCAGCCATGGAATGAATGTACATTTCGTATTTGGCAAGCTTTGACGTGCTCTCGTTGATTTAGGGTTAGGTTATGTGGTTTTCAGTTTATATTGGTACTAAGGTTGTTGCGGTCGGACTTGCTTCTCGGACAACGCTGGCCTTGTGAGATGCCCCGTAGTAGCCTGTGCCTCGCATCTAATATATCACTAAAAGTCGTGAGAACGTTGAAATCACTATTTCAAATATTGGATTTGTTTTATGTATTCTTATAGGTTTTTATGAGTTTACGGTAAAACGTACTTACTTTAATGTTTAATTTTCGTCTTTTAATATAATTTTACCTGCCTGCAATATTATTATAGCATAATTTTATAACTTCATTTTTTCTTGCAGCCTAACATACGTTGGCATTATTTTTTTTAATGAAAAGTAGGAAATCATTTGATTTAAGGTCTGGGTATTTTCAGAGATACAAAAGAAACACGAACCACGAAAAAGTCTAACTAACACAGTTTTAGACTTTTAGAGGTACAAATGTGCATTTTTTAAAATTTAACTGTAAATAGAGCTGCCGCCCGTCGTTATTTCGGAAGGAGATTTCTTAATTGAGCCTCTCTGTGTCATTCAAAAATAGGAAAAGGTGGCTCTAAGTATGGATGTAAATAGTCTTATAACATAAACGAACTGACTTAGTACTAGATATAAAATGCTTGAACTGTGGTGTTACAATAGCAACACAGTCGTGTCTTGCCATTTTAAAAGTTGATAATTTATTTGAGAAAAATTAAATTCTAACAATAGATAAACAAAACATCAAAAGTTATATATTTTTATGCTTACTTTTCTCTACATATTTTACTAGGTACTTAAAAACACCAAAAATTTGATAAAGTGATGAAAAATACACGTCCTTAATAATTTAAACTTGATTTATTTATTTATTTATTTTTACTGTGTTCTACAGGTTACAAAACCCAACTACAGAACAGGAGGGCAAATTAATATATAATTCAGATCAAATAGTGTACAAACACATAATGGTAATAATCACATATAAAAAAATAAAACTGCTTAAAAACGACCGCACAATTAAAGCATTGCATCAGTATTAAATATAATGACCTTATCTTGGCAGTGCTGGAACTGAAAATATCAAAGCGATGTTCCAATAAATTACAAAAACCGCACATTTTATATACAGGGTGTTTACTAAAGAATATGCCATATTTACCTTTGTTTCCTTAAAAAATGGTAGTCCCGGGAAAGATTCAAAAGAAACTTTCTCAGATCCACAACTTAAGGAAGAACAGTTATACTATGGTAAGTTCACTTAAATCACCTTATTTTCGTTCAAGAAAGCTAGCCTTAAAGTATGGTCCAATATTTAGTAAACATCCTGTATAGGGGATAAAATACCGAGAGAATGAGCAAATAAAATTTATTACCTTCCCTTGATGTGAGATAGTACATTAAAGGAATAAAGGACTTCAAGGTAAAAGCATTTGAAAAACTTGTTCTCAAAAAATCACAAATAAAGGTAGTTATATAGAATTTCTAATTTCTTCTGTGTTCGTGTACCACTGATTTGTTTTGTGACCCTCGAGTACTGCAATGGATAGCGCGGGCAATCATTTTCATTTTGAAATTTATTTAATATTAGGCAGTTGGCAACCTTTGCCTGTACCTTTTTTCTCGTTGTATAAGACGCTGTATTGTGTGAAAAGCTTGCAACGGGTCCGACGGTAGAACGAGGCTACTGTAAACGCAAGAAAAAGATTTTGTTCTACAAAATTACGAGTGAAATTTGTTAGTGCTTGAGCTAAGATTTGATTTGTAAACAACAGTGCTTTTACAAGACAGTTTGCTAGATGACAGTCAAGAAAACTTTTTGCAACCAATATTCCCGTCTGCCTCTCCATACCAGCTCGACCTTAGTAAGGTAACTGCCCAAATTTAATTATCATTACAGTCCATTTTTCTAAATGCGTTTTTTTATGTTATAGCCAACAAACGCTTCTGTGTATCCATAAAAAAACATTAGATTGTGATATTTTTGGTTCTACAGTTGAACTGTCGTCGACGAGACACCACGCTTGTCGCTTCCACCTTGCGTAAACTAGGCTTAAGTGCTGGTGCTTCCCCACCTTCAATCGGATACATTTCTTTGCGCTACAGTCGCTCGTCAAAACTTCCGAACGATACGTTCACAATGTCAAACGTTAAATGAGGCGTGCCGCCAATACCTATCGCAATATAACTCTCGCGCTATTTCACGCACCGATTTCAAAATCGAAGGGGGTGACGCCCGTGCCCGTTTTTTTAGTTGGGGCGTCGCTGCAGCGTCCCCGAGGTGTTTTATTACGAGTCCCGAAACGTCATTGTTAGGGTGTTGTTTATGGGCGTTAGGTTAGGCTCTCTCGAGTGCTCGGCGAAAGGTGCGATCCCCTTTTGTTTCGGATCGGATCGCAGCCGACTATTTAAGAGGCCTATTGTGCTCCGGGGTGTACACGTTATGTAAAACTATCAATTTATGTAAGCACGCCGCGTACCTACCAGAATGAGAATGTTATTTATTATGGTAGCCCGTTGTTCCTGTATTTAATTACGATTTAACAGGGTGGCTGTTTGTTTTCGGTTTTTGTGTGGTTGAGTTCTTAAGCGTGTGTTAAATTTTATGGTATAGCTATAATGAAATGTTTTGCTGGTTAATGTGTCGCAATAAAGTGAAATGCGATGGAAATGGATTTTAATCCGAGAAACTTTGCACTATAGCTATAGTTGTGGCAATAACTCAGACGACTTACGTCACGGCTGACGTTACGCAATTGTTTTTAATGCCAACATAATTTTCGATATTTGATGCGTTAAAAATAAATGTTTTTGTAATTTCATGCAATATATAATGCAAACATTTAGATAGTGTATAGTTTTGTTATCAGTTGCAGTTTCTTAAATACTTTGATGGAATAACATTTGTTCGTATGACGTAAGTCGTCTGAATTCTTGCCCCGTTTTTATAAGCTGGTAATCATTTCAATATAAGAACGGACAAAATTCAGAAAGTTTATCTTTCTGTCAAATATAAACACCACTAAATCAATCAGTACCTAACAACTATTCTTAAAAAGTCGCTACTCTGGTGTCCTTTAGGTACCTACCGAAATCTCCAAAAGTAAAACGTAACACAAAAATTAATTCCTTGATGTTTTGTTTATTCATTGTTACTATATTTAAATGGTTCACAAACAAAATAATTTTTATAGTGTTTGCAAGACACGTTCTCCTTTGCTATCTTAGCGCCACTTAATAATAATTATTGTCAGATACTTATAAATAAACAATTTTATATCTACTACTAAGCAGGTTTATTAAAGGTAATTTCAAAATATATGTATTTTCAAAGATTTCGGTGCCTACTTGGTTTAACATTAATTGCCAGAATTAAGTGGACTGTATTATTTTGGATTAAAATTAGCAAACGTTTTATAACGTTTATTTTTCTAACGACTTTATAGCAAAGTATGGGAACAGTTAATAAATGTACTTACTACCATTGAGTAATAAATACTATTCCTTAATCAATGCTGCCAGCTGCTACTATGAAGAACAGAATATCCAACTAACATTTAAGCTTAATAGACTACTACACAAGAAAAATAATCCTAAATTGATCAAGATTTACTACTTTCTTCAATAAAAATAGTCTTCAATGTTACAAAATCTTATAATACCAAAATTTTAGTCAAAAATTTGTTAACTAAGAGTAATATAATGCCTTCCAAGTAAAATGAAATATATGTCAATTTATACAGTTCAAAATTACATATGGTTTACCTATTCTATGTTTTCAAATGCTAACATTCCAATAACGTGTAAGTTATAATTTACTTAATTTCGCCTAGAAATCTGTCTTCAATATCCAAGGATTTTTAAATTATTACAATATGTAAATATTTACTTATTTATTACGATATCTAAATACTTATTTTAGTCTTCAACTAGTAGTTAAAAATAAGGTAATAACTAGTTATTTTGCCCTATTAAATCCTTCAATTGGTTTCTTTTATTTTTATTACAATATAATCCTATTTTCAACTTTGTTGATAACTTGTAAGGAATATTTGACCATTTCAATTAACCTAATAGAAATATTGTTCTATATTATGGTACAAATTTACTTGTTAATAATACTTCGACGTAAGTGTGTCTTATAAAGGTCTTTTAGGGAACAAGCTTCTTGTTATATGTATTCCGACAGATCTTCATGTAATAGCACGTAGAAATTGTTTTGTGTTTTGGCGATCTGCAGTTAAAACTAAGCCCTACACAGTATTAAAGAGTTGTAAAACAAGTTTAAGCCGACACTTCATATCATGTAAATCAGTCTAATGATAATATATCTATAAATACTTCATATATAAGTATTCTTATGACTGTTATCGTGTCAGATGAATTCAGTAGTGCACGTGAATTGAAATTCGAATTGAATTCCGTTCGAAAATATTTATTTTGTTTTTGTTATTATAATATTATTGGCTTTTGAATTTGAAGTTTCAATCACAAATCCAAGAGTAGAATTTTATATGTAGGTACCTAGTAATAATTTAATTGGTTGGTAAGTTAATAGTTTCCTGTGACGTCAGCATTGGCATAAGCAATCTGCCCTATAGGTTAAAACATACAGACAAATTGACTTCAAAGTTGATTTTGTTTGAGCGGCCATATTGTTATAAACACTAAATGTTTTGTTCATTATTTCTAATTAATTACTCATTAAAATTATGTTAATACAGATAATATTAGTTAATACATTTATGACGAAAGATTATTAAACACATTTTATCACAAAGTACATTCAGTTTTTATTTTAGGTTATTCTTCAGTATAGTAATATTATTAAAAAGCAATAGTAAAAATGTATATTTATAAGGCGCGTTATTTTTATGAAAGTTTGGTCATGACATTATACGAAAAAATTTCCTGGGTTGTACAATTTGATGAATGGAAACCAAAAATACGGACTTTATTATATTAAAATCTAAATATCTATAAATATACTAACTCCTACTCTACTTGTAGCTTAGTAGCCTGACTTATAGTCTTTCTTTTTCTTCCTACGCCTGTTCGCTATTAGAATATATAAAATGAAACATATAATGTTGTTTCTCTCTGGCAAAAGTATGTCATATAAAGGGCATAATTAGGGTAGATTTTGGTAATAATGTCTTTTATATTTCGAAATTTTAACATAAAATTGATCCGTATTTCTTTTAGGTCGAATTATCTTATTGGAATAAAATTCTTGCCGACCAATTATTAACTTCCATATTACTTTAGTTTTTCCCCACATAAGGAAAGAGGCCAACGAATATAGGTAAACTTCCTTATATGGAATTGGTCATGAAAAGTTTTTACCAATTCAGAGGTCAAGTTAACGTAATTTTAACTTTAATTGTTTGTTGGGTAAGGGTTAGGAAAAAGAGCAATCCTGTTATTATTTAATGAAGTTTTTGGCTGAATTGATATTGTTGGCTTTTGCTAATTTTTCTATTATTCCTTATCACTAACCACTTGCACTTAACAAATTGTACTTTGGAATTCAGAGAAAAGCCGTTCCCTAAAGTTAACGTTATTTCTAATAAACTAATCCAGGTGAATTTGGACTACAATTTATAGGTAATCAACAACTACTTTTGTAACACAATACAACTCGGTAACTAACATTAGGGTTACCAGCTTTTCATATTCTCAAGCAAGAACTTTCTTACTTCTTTTTCCTATACTCAAGTAAAGACAAGTAATGACATATTCTTGTTGTTGTTGGGGATGTTTTGAATTGTTTTGGCATTATTTTTCATTATTCTCTGATTACATTTAAAAATTATTTTTGAATGTCGTCACGTTTGGGTTAATGCTTATATTTTATTATGTACTTCACTGTTTCCGCTAAGTAAGAACAGTTCTAGTAAAACTATGGACGGAAGGACACAGAAGCTGAAGTAAGGACAGGTGACAACCCTAACTAATATGGAAAAATAAGGTTTAACAACAACGCAAAATCTGGTTGCTGCTCTTTTAATAGGTTTGACTAACGGTTATTCAACGACATGATAACGACTCTTTTTCAAATTTAGATATCGAAATATCAATGCTTAGTATCTACTAGCTTCACACTGTGATCATTAGTACTACTATTTGGTATTTGCGTGATTTAATTCTTAACTCAGTTATTATATGTTCAAAATCATTTGTCTTTGTAGACAACAATATTCCAAGAATGCGGGGCTCTTAAATATTTCAATAAGCGCATGGATTCTTCATACTGGTACTACACATATAAACGCTTCCACAACTACAAGAATTGAATGGAATGTATTTACATTTAAAAGCGTAGAATTTTTATTTTTATTTGAAATCTAAAGTACATAGGTATTGAATTTTAAAAGATTCAAAATGTCTTTTAATATTAATTTCTTATTTGAACCGCTAACGCAAAAACCATATTGGTTTCTATAACTGATTTTCGAAAAAATAAATGAAACAACGATAACACAATAATTTTTTAACATAACGTAATGCGATTAAATGGTTAAAAGAATCAAAGTTGTTAATAAGAAACAAATTACACAGAATTGATAATAGGCCTCGTTTTCTATTGAGAAAAATGTGAGTGAAAACGACGTTATTAAATTTTACCAACAGTTTGTACATTTTTGTGTTCACCACTGCGGAAAATTGACGGAACAACGTAACAGTTATTTTCTACAGAGGTTTCTATTCGACATCTTTAATTTCGTTATATGAAATTAATTCGCATAACACCTGTTTTTGTCGGTACGTAAAATTGGTCATTGAACGATTACTACCGGTAAATTCGAACAGCAGACAAGAACTACGGTATTTTTTCGGAAAATCAGCACAATGGTTACAATCATCAACCTTGAACGAAAGGATTAAAATATTACAAAAGAATATTACGCTGTGTTTTTCGTTTGGTGTATATCATTAGGCTGGGAAATACAGGTTCCCTGCCGAATTCAAAGAAAATAGGATGGTTAAATTGAATAATGGCTTATTTTATATATTTTTTGATGAGTGGGCAATTAGAAATATGTTTTTTGTGCTACATGGTTTCGTACCAAAATTATAATTATATAGTACCTACGTTGTAAATAATTAATAATGGACCAATCAGTATCATATTCTTTGAAATTATGACGACTTAACCGCTTATCCCTCACACTTGTCCAGACAAAAACCGTATTCAAACAATCTAATCGTTGATGAATCCCAAAATTATCATTAATATTCTAGCGGCTCACCTCTTTAAAAATAAGGAAACTTTCATGTTGCGGCTACTGTATGTAGTTTATAAAAATAGATATAGAATGTTTCATCTGAATTAAAAAAGTATTTTAAATCGACATCTACTAACCACGGGAAGTTTTACTATAGGAAAAAATGCAGTCTTATTTGATCAATTTTATGTTGCAATAACAACATTCAGAATAGAGTGAAACAAAATCATACTACGTGACAAAGTAAGGCTTGCTACAGACTATGCGTGTATTCGCGATTCTTTAGAGTGATTCGTGATATGTGAGCAATTATTGAATAGTGTGCAGGATCTTGTTCGTTAAAAATCCATTCATAAAACCCTACACACTATGCACGAATTCCTTACAAGTCATGCATCGCGCATCACGAATCATGAATTCACGCTGTAGTCTGTAGCAAGCATAATGTAAACTTCGCGATGAAAGTAAAAATCATTAAATTTTTAGGTTTATCTGTTAGGTTTTTAATTTTCATAGATCGTACTTTGATAACATAGAATTCTGTTTTAAAATTTCTGGTCACATTTGCAAGTTGTGAAGCTTGTTGCAAATGACATTATATATACAGCTGATTATGCCTAAAGTATATAGATTTGAGCAGATTTCTCAGCTTAGTGACTTTGAGAGAAGGCGGATTGTTGGGTTGCGTGAAGCAGGTTTTTTACTGTATTAGAAATGTATTTTAAGCTAATATAAATCAAATATCCTACAATTCCTATCAATGAAGTCATATGTATGCTCTCTGATACCAAACATCTAGGTATGCTAATGAACAATTCCAGACAAAGCTCTATTCAATAATTATCTAAAACAATTAATCTAGCTAAACTTACTAACCTGGTTTAATGAAAACATTCTATAAATATCTAAGGTCACTTTTGAAACTGTGGGAATTCGAAAATTCAACCACAATAGATGAGATCTGATCTATTTCTGCATTTTTAGGATTGCTGCTTCAGGTGGCCTCCTTTAAGTTGAGTCAAATATCTAACTATAAAAATTATTGTACCAATAAACTAAAATTATTTGAAAGTAAATATCGATAATGTCAAAAGTGACTTTAACTTGTCAATGAATTTAAGTTAAACATGACAATTATCTGCTTAATTAATAAAAAAATGTACCCTTTATGTAATCGTTTTTTATATTTTTTAGGCATTAACAATATTAGTCCGCTGAGTAGTTAGTTTCACACAATATTGTTAAGGGCGCCGTATTCCTGAAAAAGTGTTTTCTACAAATATAAATAATTTTAGACATTTAAGAACTGAATAATATAGAGTTTAGCAAATAACAAGGATGTTATTTCATGCCACCTGCAAATATTCAAAGGTACCGAAGTAAAATCAATATTTAACATCAGAAAGCGATCTATCCAATGAATTTTTAGGTACTGAAATCTTTCAAAATACGTATTTTTTAAATTTAACTTTAGATGTAAATATTGTTATAACATAAACTTACATAATATAAGATTGTTCATTTTTGTTTATAAGTATGTGAAAATAATTGTTAAAATGTGGGGTTAGAATAGCAAAATTATGTGTGTCATATAAATGCATTTTAAAAGTTATTACATTATTTGAGGAAAGTTTAAATAGTAAAAGTGGATAAACAAAACATCAATAATTCTATTTTTGATATTACTTTTGCTCTACGAGTTTTATTTTTCGAGATTTCAGTACCTAAAAACACCACAAATTTGATCATTTTACGGCGAGAGATACGGGCACCTTAATACCTAAAAATATAAAAAAACAATTACATAAAGGGTAAAACAATTTTACCCTTTACTGACACTTGAATCATAGGTATTAACAAGAAACCAAAAGAAAGATATGAGCTGTGGAATTGTGTATTTATTTATCAATAAGGAAAAACACAACAGTCAAAGTAGCCTAAAAAGTGTTCCACAAAGTAGGTAACAAAAATTAAAGAAATTGGTGTACAATGTTGGAAAGAAAAAATAACAACACTACAAAATGTAACATAAATACACTACACAAGTAAAATGGAAAAACTACATTATAATAATTAGAAAAAAATAATTTACAAATTTGTAAGAAAAAATTCATAATATGCTTTTGAAAATACCTATAGTAATATATCCACATTAGAAAAGTTCGTATTAACATTCTATTAATGAGAATTCTGTCCAGATTGAATTTTACATTTATTTATTAAAAAAGGGTGACGTACACTAAAATTACATGGAGGCACATAGAAATTAATATTAGATAAACGTAAAGGCGAGTCTACATAGTTATGGAGTATTTTATATAGGTACAGCACGTTACTCAATTCTCATCGATTCTTTAAACAAATGATATTAAATTCCTTTTTGATGATTGCTATAGAATTCATGTTATATGCTCCATTGACTTATAATCCAAGAATTTAAGAAACTTGTTTTGAACTGATTCAATTCTAGAAATGTAAATGTTAAACTGAGGGGACCAAATTACAGAAGCAAAATTTAATTTACTTTGCACATATTATTATGCGAAATACAATGTTTTCAATGCCTCAGGTAATTTAAAAGATCTGCTATTACTTATAATAAAACCTAACATTCTACTGCCTTTTGCAACGACATAATCAACATGTGTGTTAAATAACATTTTACTATCAAACATTACACCTAAATCTTTGGTTACAGAAACTTGTTTCAAATTAATTTGATTAAAATTATAGTCATATGAGTATTTATTAATGTTCCTAGTAAAAGTAATAAACATTTTCTATATTAAGATACAGTTTATTCACATTACAATATGCAAAAAATCTATAAAGATCAGATTGGACAAGTAAACAATCAGTTAAACTATTTATTTTGGAAAATATCTTTATGTCATCAGCGTACTATGATGAAAACATAAATGTACATCATTAAGGTAGATAATAAAAAGCAGTGGTCCCAAGTGTGAACCTTGGGGCACTCCAGAAGTAGTTACATAAGGAGCTGAATGAAATCCATTTAACGATACAATTTGTGGCATTTTGAACAGATAGGACAAAAACCAACGAAGTGGACTTCCGTGCACACCAATTTTCATTAATTTAGCAATGAATATATTATGATTTAACTTATCAAAAGCTTTACTGAAATCAGTGTACACGGAATCCACCTGTATCTGAGAATCCAGTGCAGACAAAATGTGTTCGGAGTAATTTATTAAATTAGACTCTATGGATCTATTAGGTAAAAATCCATGTTGTTGCTCAATGACACTAGGCTTTACTTTACTAAGGAGAAAATTATACACTATTTTTCAAAGACCATGCTGAATATATTTATTTTACTAATAGACCTATAGTTAGTGACAACATTTTTATTGCCATTTTTGAAAACAGGAATTATATAAGCTTGCTTTCATAATCTAGGGAAAACACATTCCTCAAAAGATTTATTAAAAATAATAGTCAATGGGACATATAAACTGTTCGCACACTTCTTAACAAAAAACGACGGTATGCCATCAGGACCAGCACCCTTACTTTCATCCAAATGACTCAAAATTTCTAAAACCTGTTCAGTAGTAGCATATATATTATCAATTAAATAAGGTGTACAATTTTCATAAAAGTTTGTACCATTATCGAAACTAGTTTGACTATATGGTTCAAAAGAATTTTGAAAAATTTTGAGAATAAATTACTTACGTCACATCCTTGGTGAGAAAAGAATTTAAAATCAAGTCAATACTATATAATTCATAGAGAAGACAAGATGTAACAGGTCCATCTTTAACAGTGAGAGAAATATGGTCTTTTTTACATTAAAGAGAGACCTAACTATCTTAAGTTACTTAAACTCTGAGAAACCATTTTATATACAGCAGTCGCAACATAAAGGTTTCCAACCTGACAAGTATGCTGGGGTGAGCCAGTGGATTATTAATAGGAATCTTTGAACATATCAATGTTTAGGTCATGTCATTACTTGTTTTTGTCTAGGACTAGCGATTAAACAGTAAAAATTTAAACAAAATACGATATTGATTTGACGAGTGTGCACTGTGTAGTGTACTTTATCAAAAAATGTACAGTATTGATAGATAACTTTTTATGAGTATTACATTTAAATTAAGTTTGCTAACACTCACGTATTTTCTAAAAATATCCTCTGCCTCTTAAATAGAGGATTTTGTTAGAGAAATGGGTTTAACTTCTCTCAATATTTCACGACAGTCTCACTCACGTTCCAATTTACTGCGCATAACTTTTAAACACCCTCTTAAACGTTCCCAAAGGATTGCGAGGAATTTATGGGTTAACGGCATTGACGTGCCGGCTGTTATGTGGCTCTTTTAGTGTTATTAGTGGTTTTCGTTTCCACTTTTATTTCCCTGCGAATAAAAGCCGACGCGGGCATCCCAACAATTGTTAGTCACACGTCTCTGTGCCTAATTTCAAAGGTATCGGTCCGACTTACGGCGTAAGCCACTTAAACCCATGCGTGATTCTAACAAAACTGACCCTTTTGGCTGCAGATGGTTTCATTCGTGGTATTTGATGTTATTGAAAATGTTCCACCGGCCGTTTGTTTGTGTTCATAAATGTGTGCACGGTAAATAAATATTATGGACGTATATTTCAGTAAACAAACAAGAGTCTGTATTTTCTAATTTAATGGAAACTACCGACCGAATTTGGATAAAACGTTTTATTCGTTTGGATATTGTGCCGCTTCCAAAAAGTCGGATCAGGTTGTAATTTGGAATCTCACGATAAAAGTAGATTATAAAAAACTGAAAGTATTAAGCTCATTAACTTTTCATTTCAAATACAACGTATTTCATTATACGGTATGCGCCAAAAGTATGGAATAAATTCAATAAAAACGAAACAATTATTTTTTGGGAAAAATCCTCGAACAGGTCGATTTTTTATTTAAAAAATACATATTTTAGCGTAAAATGCGATGTTCAAATGTCATTTGTTTTCGAGTAATGACGTCATCGATTTTTTTTAAATGGCAACACCATATTTTTCTCCTTGATTCTGAAGGATCGTTTAATTCTCTATCAGACAGTACTAAAATTTTTGCCCTCTTACATAGGAAAGTTTTCGAGTAAATGACGATTGAATGTTAGAAAACGTAAATTTTATCTATAAAAAAGTTACAATTCTGAGGTATGTAAAATAAAATACAATTGATTAAATTTTATACTTAAATTAAATGTTCGAATTGTCAAAAGTGTACATTAATAAACCACGTAATTTAGAAGAACTTCAAAATCGCATTCGGGACGAAATACGCAGAGTTACCCCAGAAATCATTCATAATGTGCAAGAAGAATTTCTTCACAGACTTGCGCATTGTCAAGAAGTTGGTGGATCCATTATTGAGTAGATTTGCAATTTCATTAATGTATGTTAAAAAATTATAGGCCCAAGAACAGTGCCTTGTGGAAGATCTGTTGCTATTTCCAATTCTTTACTTATAGTACTACTAATTGTTATTTTTTGTCTACGATTTTATGTCTTAATAAAGCCATAAATACAGCTAGAAATTTTTTCCCATTATTAATATGATTATTTCTTTAGTCGGTGCAATTCTTGTATCTTTAGTACATCTTGTTACATCTAAAACCAAATTGATTTTTGAATAAAAACGTTTTCATCTTTTAAGAACTCAAACAGTCTTGTTTTCAAACATTTTTCAAATATTTTTGCCAAGTTTTTTAAATAATGAACAAATTTTCCTTGAATTATATCTGTTAATTATAACAAAATTTGTACAAAGAAAACATCATACTTCAACATACTACTATACGGTTTAGACAAAGTGTGAAGTGTGCAGAAACAAGCGAAAACCTAATTATTTCTACGCTTTCTACCGCAACTCAGTAATAACTTTAACTTGTGCTAATTTTATTCAGAATGTATTCAGAATCACACTTATTAAAAATGAAGGAATATTATTATGAGAGGAATAAAGACTTAATGATACTTGTTCCTCATTATTCATATTTAAATATAAATATTTACATAGGATTTTATAAGTATGTTTTCTGTTTGATGTGTTATTTAGATGGTTAGATAAATAATTTCGCTTTGTGTCGTAAAGTTACTACGGTTGAGAGAATTTGTTAATGTTATAAGAAGAAAATAGTGACCAATTATTTGTACAATTGTAATATTTACTCACGTTGGAGGAAGTTAACTATGTATACACGTTTCACACAGATGGGTCAGAATGTATTAGTATATACAAAAATACAAAACAGTTTTGGTTTCGAAAATTTTAACTCAAAGTTTAGATTTCGAGTTGCAAAGTAATTCCTAGTTTTTTGTTTATTGAATTGTTTAAAATTTCTTGTTGACAAAATTACATAACCACAAAATATATTTTTTTAATTAATATTCTATGAAAAGTCCATTGCGCATCCAAATAAAGGTACTAAACCTAGGAGCAGACAAAAGGAGGCACATTAAACTCAGCAAAGACATACTTCATTGGTTATGTATGTGAGTGCGCGAGAGACAACCATCGGCACGTACGATATGAATTGTGTTCTTAATTTTCCATTATTTTGTTTGTAAACACGTCATTGGCGTACAGTGTAGTTTCTTCTTTTATCTTGTATCTCGTTAGTGTTATTCTTTGTGTATTTTTGTGGGTGTTATTGTTGGAACATGTCATGTTTTATAAGGGACTGTAAAATTAACCAGCATATAGCACGAAATAATTCTTCATATCCAGAATTCAATTTCATTTCAATTCAGAATCAGCTAAGCCCCTACTGCTCCGCCATTGCTAGAGGCACAAAACAAAATATGGCGTTGATCATGAATAATCCATTTGCGCAGCTCTTAGCGCATTCCAGTCATCATAATATAAAATTACATTTAAGTGGCATTTTCTCATGAGAATTTACGTCACTTTCTGAGGGAATGTGTTCCACTAAACTCAAGAACCAAGCCCCTGTAGGTAAATAAATGGAATGTTTCTGTCGATTAGCTGACATGAATAAAATTAAATTTGTTTAATATAAATAAAGTATATATAAATATTAAGGTCCTGATATCTGCGAACGAAGTGCGGGCTTTAACAATACGAAGTTGTTTTCCTTTTAACAGTCGAATTATTTCCTATTTTGTTACCAAACGCCCTATACGCCTAATAATATTAAGAATTCTTCCCATGTAACAACTTTTTCATTACAATCAGCAAAGTTTTGTTATCTGTAACTCCTCGAGAGAAACTATTAATATCGAATCTCAATCTATATCGGAAGATGTTGCAGCGGCCAGGAAACGCGTGAGGTTGATTAGTTTTAACCGACAGTAGATTTATCTTTGCTTTCAGCACCTCAAATCAATATCTCATAGGACACAGTGAAATCATGTAGTAGTAAACATATTTTCCTCGAGAGCCAGGCAGATGTCTACCCGGGCTGTGTGTTGGGAGATAATATTAATCTTTTTTATATAAGGATCCTTCTTAAAAAAATGTGTGGTTATAATATAATGCATACAGATGTGCCGGTAATGCGAAAATAACTGCTACAGTCACGTATGTGATAAATTATTGAAATATGTGTAGTAGATAGTAATAGAGGAATTGCATTATTTTCTGAAATAGGTGTCAAAGAAAGAATGTATTATTTTAATCGAAATTACGTTTGTCCTAGGCAGTTGCGTGGAAAAAATAATCCTAAAAACGGCATTTAAAATTTTAATCTGACCACATATTCAGGAAACGGTGGCAACCACAGCGAAGACCTGTGACGTCAGATGACGTTCGTACGTGTATACGTAAATACAGCAGTGTTATCGTTGAGTATAGGTACTACCTATTTATTACTCAATACTTTTATACTCGCGACAAGAATTCAGACGATTTACTTCATACGAACAATAGTCCAGGGAAGTTGGGAAAAATAACGGAAATTTTTAGGCACAGCAGATATCGAGATGCGGTTTTCTTTATTGTGTTCAGGAAGGTCCCAAGAAAAAAGTCTATATCGTTTGGTTTAGCCATTTTTTGAAAAATGCCCGTATAGGAACGACTGGAAACTCAAAAATTGCTCGGAAAACGTTCCTCGGGGGTTTTCGGGGCTGCCGAACTCGATTCTGGCCCCCGAGCGCCCCCTGGTAATTCCAATGCCAGAATTGAATTCAGCATCCCCGAAAACCCCCCCCAGTAACGAGTTTGGAGCGATTTTCATGCACGCTGCCATTTCTCCCCCAATTCACCCCTCGCGCACCCTCACAGAGCCCCGTGCATCCCCGGGTAATTCTAATGCCAGAATCGAGTTCGGCAGCCCCGAAAACCCCCGAGTAACGATTTCCGAGCGATTTTTCCGAGTTTCCAGTCGTTCCTATAATAGTGTAATGCATTTTCCGGCCCAGAAGGCATTTTTCAAAAAATGGCTAAACCAGACGATATAGACTTTTTTCCTGGGACCTTTCTGAACACAATGCAGAAAACCACATCTCGATATCTGCTGTGTGCTATAATTAGTATGCAGTAGTGTACGGAGTACTTAATAAAGATAAGTGATTAATTAACGGATTGTTTTTTTTTCTGGCAGCAGAAAAAGACGGATTGGGAAATCCGTGACAGTATTTTATAATGGCAAGGTACGAAGCTGTGGAAGGGCAACGTCTACAATTTTATTTAGTTTCAGACTAAACTCTGAATTCAAAGTTTATTCTCTGAATTCAGACTTTAATCTCTGAACTTAGAATTTAAAATCTGAATTCAGACTTTAATGTCTAGTAGACTACTAGATGTGTAAGTACACACGTGCTATGTCTTGCGTACTCATATTCTGTTAACTGTTATGACAGATTGTGAATAGTTAAGGTTGCGAGTTATTGGCCTCATTTCTGATATACTGATAAGAACTAACCAGTTCGAAACCAGTACATGACTAGTGGCACCGCTGACGATTAACTGCGGCTGTTTGCTATAGGCATTTCAGGTGTAATTCAAAGGCGCAACATTATTTACACACCCAGTACTTAAATAGTACTGTCCATGACAATGGTACAATCAAATTTAATCAGAATATTGGTGTTAGCACATCACGCCAATCTAGATCCAGAAAAAAAATAGGTCTAAGGAAATTAAGTGGCCTAAATCATTTCCCAAACAAGTACAGTCACACTTTAAATCGTCTGTAGAATCAAAAACAGTAAAATTATACAGGGTGTTGTAAAATTTCATAGTTGATGACACATATCATAAGTTTCCTTTTCCCCTGTATATTATGTCCCCTAAATCTCAATTCTCTATCTAGAAAGCTCTGAGTGCTACTACAAATCCCATACATTCGTTAGCAGTACAAGTTCAGAGATTACAGTCTGAATTCAGAAATTAAAGTCTAATCTAAAAAAAAAATGTAGACATGGCTCTTCTAGGGCTTCGTGGCAAGGTGACACTGTTTCATAATTAATTATCTAGGTATTTTTACGTAGTAATTAAGTCAGTAAAAGAATATATGAGTAAGTACAAGTATTTTGACGAAATATCTGTTTCTTTGTATTAAATATATGTCACTTTTAAAAGTAAATAAACTCTAATTATAAAACGTAATTCTTTCTATGGCATATTAAGTAAAGTTATACGAGAAAAATAATTTAAATTTGTCTATAATTTATATAATTTTATGTAAAATCATGAAAAATATTACAGTATATATTTTATCAACAAAAAGTCGACGTAAAATATTGCAATTTTACAGAATTAGATTTTTCAGTGTATAATAAATATGGCATGTTCCAAACAACAGTAGCTTTTTTAATTATTCTGTCGAGTATATCTTTATTCCCTATCACCTTTTTGATTTCCTTTTTCTTCCAATTGGAACTTCGTTGCTCTATAAATTGACAAGAAAGGAAGGAATAGGATACATTCAGTACTCGTATTCCCACTAAATCTTTTAAACAATGTTAAACACATCCATAATGTTTGTATGGTTTTCAGGATAGGCCTGTACACAATAGGGGCTTGATTTCTTTAGGGACAGTTTATTTGAGAAGCATGTTTGTAGTAGTTTATTTAGAATGGAGGAAATAGAAGTGTTGGTTGTTGAGGAAGTAATTGACTAAAAATAAATACTGGCTAGAGACATATACAGGATTAACTACGACTAAGTACAAGCATTTTTAATACGTGCACAGAGAAATCTAAAAGACAATAGACAATTATTTCGGAATTCTAGCTCGATATTTTAAAAAATAGGGCAAAATCCTCTTTTCCCCCGGAAAATCGGCACCTATGCGGTCATTTCTTATGGCGTTTCCAGATATAGAAACGACGAAAATTTACATTTTTATTAGTTATAATACCTGCTAGGTAACAGTCAATCGGGTTAGCTGCAGTATTTTGCCTTCGTTTATCATTCTTTTCCAAATCAAACTGCCAAATCTACATTTTCAGTCATTGGTCTATCAGGATTACCCACTAACAACAAATCCGACACTCCGCGTGCAGTTAAATAAAATGGCAATTTATTCTGAGAAAATCGAAGAAAAGAATACTAATAGATAGTAGAAAACTTCGGTATGCACCCGTGGCAACCTTTAATCATAAAATCTTGTCCGATAACAACGAATTTTACCATTTTTATCTTCCGTCCGCCGTAGTTGTGTTGCTGGTTGCCGTACTCTTCATACGCCAAAAGTGCTAAATAAATAACCTTATGGCCGACGGGCGCCCATAGTCGCCAATAAATAAGGGTTTAAAATAGTTTCTAAAGAAGTGTATTTCACTTTATAAGTATATATAGAAATATTTTGAAGGGTAATTTCGTTCATTCTTCTCTATTCCTTCTTCAACTATTTAGTCACAGTAGACTGTAAAAAGTGAGACATGAATTTCAAAGGTAAAAGTCAAGAAAATATAACTGAAATTAACTAACTTTAGTTTACATTTACGTAAATTTTACTAATTATTTAAATATATGTTTACCTATATTAGGTAAATAATGATAAATAATAAAGGTTCAAGAATTATATATTCAAATTTAAAGGTTCTGTAAAAGTATTCGCAGTAATCAGAGCATTTGAAAATTAATGTACCATCTAACCGCTAACTACTTTAAAAACTATTACAAAAATAGCAGCTTAATGTCTATAAATTAAAATCTACATCTATTATAAATTTCATAATTATATCTGTGCACTAAAAAAAATATGTATTAAATTAATTGACATTATACAGTGTGGAAGAAAGGTATGGAATAAATTCATTATTTCTAAAACTACGAAGTTTCATGAAATTTCTTCGGACAGGTCGATTTTGCTTTTTAAAAATACTCTCTTTTCTATACTAACGCATTTCCGACGTTCATTTGTTTTCGCGTGATGAAGTCATCGGATATTTTTTTAAATAGAACCCCTATATTTTTTCATCGGATTCTTGTAGAGCTTAACTTGCTGAATTCCAAAATGTATAATTTCAACACTTTTTTCCTTCAACTTTAGAAAACTGAACTTGAAAACTGTTATCGTTTCAGGTAAGTGCCTTTTCTACTGAAAATACAGCAAAATTTTACTTGAAAAAGTTGTTCAAAACGGTAAATTATGGAGACGTGCAAAATTTTAAAACAGCGCAGTTTAGGATATTACAATCCACAGTTTAGCGAACGCTAAGGCACGACTCTTTACCTATTTCTCGTGCAGCGGATTCAAGCTTTACTTCCACGAAATCTTCCGTTTAGTGTGAATTTTTGCCAGTGATTGTTACATCAACACTTAAACCCAAACTTTATCATGAACATTTTAGTTACAGATGAGGCAATTTTTACACGTAATCTGCTATGTTGTTTCGTTGTTGTGTAAATATTTTAGTATCTGTTCAATTGAAGTTGGATTAAGTAAATCTGATTCTGACAATCTACCAGAAGTTAATGTAATGTTAATTTCAATAATTTGAGAAGAGTACCAGCATGTAAATGAAGGAAATAAAGTACAAAATTATTAACATAATACATTTTTTGTCTATTTCGTGTCACTTAGCTTAAGATTTATAAAATAAAGTTATAACCAAATTATTTTTTGTTTAGTTACTGTTATTTAAACATATTATTAATGTATCTTTTGCGTATTATTACAGCTTCTTAGAGGTCACTGAACAGTTGCATTCCTTGAAATTATCGTTTCGACAAACTTTTCTTGCAATACGTTGATAATTTCATGAGCAGTGTGACATGTGGCACCGTCTTGCTGGAACCACATATTCTCCAAATCAAGTGCATCTAAATTTTACTACAAAAAATGTCTTAACATCTGTCGATATCGTTCACCATTCGCTGTAACTGCATCTCCTACCTCATTTTGGAAGAAAATAATCCGTTGATGCCATCATGTCGTAAACCGCACCATACTTACAGTTATACCTTATAGCGGATACAAAGGTTTCTCGTGAATCTGTTGTGGATTGTTTTCACACCAAAACAGCTATTTTGCTTGTTAAAATATCCACTTAACCAAAAATGAGCTTCGTCTGAATATATAATTTTTTTCGCAAAATTATGATTTCTTTCAAGTTGTCCAAGCAGCTAAGTCTCGGTGCCGACGGTGATCCAATGGTTTAAGTTCTTGGCCAAAGTAATCTTACACGGGTGTAAATTCAATTCTTTTTGCAAAATTCGCCAAGTTGTCGTCTTTTCAAGTCTTACCTGTTGAACACGACGAGGAATTGATAAATTTGGATCCTCTGCAACACTAGCTCTTACAGCACGAATATTTTCAAAGGTTCTGGAATTTTGACACCTTACTGATATTTTTACGTCGTGAAGAGTAAAATTATTTTGAAATATTTCAACGATGCGAGACGAATGACAAGAAAAGACCAAAGTTTTTGCAAAGTGCGCGATAAGTGTTCACAAAAGAACGTTTATTTTCATAAAATCTTTGGATAATGATCAAACATTCTTGATGCGCGTATTTAGCCATAATAAATTGTTAGAGTATACTGAACATAAATGACGACTAGTGGCAGGTATAACTTTGTTACCATGGGTGCGATTTGTGAAATAAAAAAAAATGTTGAAGAAGCGTATTATCTTTGGAAAGACCACGCTACAGTTGTCACGTTGAATGGAGTGCGTCCCATTCGGATTGTTTCCGGCGTTCCCTCAGGTCAGCAACGGGCACTTACGTCATAATAGAAATTACAGGTACGGATCGGTTCATTATGCACGCCGCTCGGAATTATCGGCTTTTTCAACGGTTCGCAATTTTGACATTTATATTGTCGAGGGAAAGTTACCGGTTGCGTCACCTGAAGATGCTGGGCATTGATTGAATTTTTAAGATGGTATAAATGAAGTGTTCCCTACGAAACTGTCACTTTCTCTGATAGATCGAGTCGTGTGCCTGTACAGAGTGGACCAGCTTCGTTGAGGTTTAGATCAGGTTGCAAACAACAAGACATGAGATGAAACAAGAATCATAAATTTATTTGTTTATTGTAATATATTATGGTTATGAAACGGGGCACGTTTTCGTGTAATTAATTTAAAAAATAGTCCTGTTACCCATTTTTGTTTCCAAAGCAATACAGACATGAATTTGAGTCTGTATTGGTCAAAGTTAAAATTACTGTAAATCGAGAGCTGAAAATACGGGATGTATATGCTAAAGAGGCTTACATATTTGACTAAAAAAAACATAAAACTCTTGTTGAAATGAAAAAAGTGTGTTGTTTGTAATTTGTTTTTTGCATCAGCATTAATGAAGTACATAATATAAGCTTCTTAGTAAATCCTTAAAACTTTAACGTACTGTAATATACGGCAATATTGCAAGCTATCAGCTGCATGACATGCTAATTTACGAATTTACGGCGAATCTGGACAAAACTCTGGCGATGAGACGTTTATACGGTAAACAACATAAGTAATTTTGAATACTTGACTTTGTTTCACATGTTATTCTGTGTTGTGAAGAAAGCTTTAAGAAAAACATTCACAGTAAATATGTTTTGGTGCATTTGGTCTTTGGTTTATGTGGATACCTGACATGGTATGTGAGTGATGTTGTCACATATTCTGAAGATCTGTTTGCTGTCTTAATTCTGTTACCGTTGGTCAGAGAAAAAATGTTAAGTCAAATACATTTTGTTTGGTACAATCTATTATACAATTAAAATAAAGGTGCTCTCATTATGGACACCCTGTATATATAAGATGTACAGTACAAAATAAGACCAATTAAAATCAACTTATCTTAGTGCATTTTTTTTTCTTTAAGAAGTTACACATCTGAGAAAATATTCCGTTCATTTAATTTTTTTACAATTTTCTTATTTGTTGGGTAATTATACTCAAATTTCCGGAAAGAAATTTTTCTTGTGAAATAAATACGATTTTCTGATTCTTGCGTTAAATGTACAGGACGTTCTCCGCGTCTGTGCCGCTCGGTTCTGATTTTTTGTAAGAATAGGGATTTAAAATACAGTATTTTAGAGAAAACTTCATTCAACGTAAATCATACATAAATTCTAACAAATTATTAATTAAAAAAATTATTGCATTTAGTAGTGTCTAGTAAGTTTCAAAAATCAATTTGAAATACAGATTTTGTTTGTGCTATTTCGCTTAAGTGGTTATTTATTTTATTTTATTATTTTTAAATGTTGTCATTCTCTCATGCATTGACATATTTTTCTGTTGTGTAATAGGGTGATAAATATGTATGTGTAAAAATTATTATGGCTTAAAATTGTAAATCCATATTCGTTTATAAATATTATTTGAACCTTTTTGACAAGGAGTCAGATAAATATATATTTACCTGCTTTACAAAGCATTTTTTCTTCCCAGAAATGGAAGAAATTCTTACATTTACATCATGTGTTCCTTAAAACATATATATTCTGATCAGATTCATATATACAGCGATTTACAGGCTCCATAACTTATTAACGGAAATATACATTTTGATTTTGCCAACACCACTTGATCAAGCTCTTAGATAAAATGAAGTCAGTTAAATAAAACTTTAATATAAAAAATCATATATGTGTTCGGGACGCAGCTATGCTCTCGCTGCCCTAGTGAGGGAATGCAGCCCTTGGACAGAGAGTCCGCGAATACAACCTAAGTGTGTGTTAGATAATAGTCCTAGCAGCCCTTGGAACACGGGCGTTTGTAAAATAAAAAATAGTAGTTAATGATATGTAAAATGATTGACATATTAAATAAGTCAAATTCTTCAATTACAGTCCACTTATTTCCCATTGCGGGACAAATACAAACTTACAAGCAGCAACTAATCATACATAAGTTTAAGCAGCCTCTCATACAATATGATTGGTCAGTGGTCGCGCGGTTTAAGGCGTCAGTACTTGAATCGAGATGACTGGATCGCTGTGGGTTCGACCCCCGCAGCCGGTAGACCGTATATAAGCTATATTCGTGGAGAGATTGGCACCCTCTCTGCGGGTATGGTAGGGTGGAAGAATGTTGGCTTGGGTCAATGTGAGAGATTGATACCGGTTGACTACCCCCCTAATTAATGAGGTTTTCCAGGTTTCCCTCATTCCTGCACTGAATGGTGGTTAGGGCCTACCAACATAAGTCGTTCCTGGGCGCAAATGTGGCCTGCTTAATAATAATATGCCGCCCCCTCTTCCGCACAAGTCTTCGACTTCTGGGCTAATTTTCGTGATTAGAATGAGGGGTAGAGATATAATTATATTATTATATACTACTCACCTACTTTCTAAATTATGTAAGCCGGTCCTGTACACTAGTGGTAAATGTTAAATCTATAAGGAAATTTCTGTATATTTCATTTTACAGTGCCGATTTTGATTACACTCTCCGTACACAAATAACATATCCACAGGTCATTGTTATCAATACACTTGGGCCATTGTTATATCACTGTGTCAGCAAATTATACGTTTGACACGAAATGATACAACGCACACACCACAAAAGACCAAAATTTTAACCATAACACGATTCTTTCCTAATACGTATGATACGGTGGTTCGGTTGGAATAGAAGTTTAGAGATAGAACTAGGGCTGTCAATTCTGCTAATTTTCAGCCCTAAAAATCCCGGGATTCACCAGCTTGGTTCCCTGGTTTTTTGGGTTTGATCTTGTCAATTTTATAGATACGTTGCAGTCTAATGTGAAATACGAAGCCAGAGAATGATTTTACACAGATTTTATATTTAATTTAGTGACCAGGTCTAAAATATTGAGCATTGATCACATTTTTACAAAGTAATAACTGCTTTACAGTCAAATAGATATTTTTAATACGGCTTTGTTCAATACATAAAAGCAAGGTTCAAGTACACGTTCACACGGTTCACCCACATAAGAACGTAATGTGCTGGAAGAATTGGTTTCTCTTATATATTTTTTATATTTTCCAAAATATGAATACAAAATAAATTTCATATATGATTATTCATGTATATTATATTTCGTATTGCCGTTCTCTAATTACAATAATTACACTTGTAGTTGCAATTTTTCTGAGCTCTGGAGCACGAACTTTAAAGCCAATTCTCTCCGCCACTGGGTCCCCGGTTCCTTGTCGTCCCGATAATTCGCCAGTCTTCATTACAATTTTTCGTGTGCTCTGAGAGGACGTATTTTGTTCGTAAGCAGATTTTATTAGTGCAGTGCTCAGTGCTACAATGGCTGAAGATCGCAAAGCAAAGAAACGAAAGTTAAAGGATCTATTACACGATCTTTTGGAAACAAGTAAGTATTCAGATAATGTTTTTCTTTGTTTTAGACCTAACATGTAGCAGATTTTATAAGATAATAGTACCTACTGGTCTATTTTCTTCAATGCACGTAAACAATTTTCCCACTGGAATTTTGTTTCTTTCTATTCCCACTGGAATAGTATCTGCATAAGTGCATATAAACAAATTTCCCACTGGAATTTTGTTTTCTCTCTATTCCCACTGGAATAGTTCTCTGTTCTTTATATAGAACAATACAGTTTTTCCACTGAACTCCTGTATCTTATCTTAGACTTGTCGAGCCAAGTCAGCGCGTGGTCCCTGGCGCTATTAAAATAAACATGATAAATCTCACATTCGGCACGTTTCTGAGATATTGCCTATATTCCCACATGGAACATTTTCGATGAATAATGAAAACATTATTTGTCCATAGGCGACTCGGAAAGTTCTGGCGGGTCCCAGCCCAGTGAAGATGACGATGCGGAAATGAACTGTTCCCTCGCTACATTAGCAGAAGTGAAAAAACACCCACCCAATGGTTTGTTAGCACTTCTAGAAAAAAAGACAACAGAAAATTCGGTGCCGGAAGTACACTCCGATATTTCCGATCTCCTATCAGTGTTTCTCACACAAGGATTGGATGGGAAGGACGGAAAAGCACACTTGAACAATATCCTCCCTTAAAAGGATGTGATGCCTTGAAACCCCGGAAATCAATGCAGAAATTAAACCGTGCTTAACACATGAAATTCTTAGGCAAGACGTGTTTCTGACAAAACTGCAAAGCCAATTAGCGGCAGTTGTAAGTGCAATGGCTGTTCCTTTGAATGCCATTTATGAAAAAATAAAAACTAACGACTCACCACCTACGCAAGAAGAATTGGAAAAGCTGGGTGATCCACTGAAGCTTGTGGCCGACGTCTTCTATTCAATCTCGAAACATAGACGCTACCTAATTACCCCAGTTTTGGACGACTCGGTAAAGGATGTCGTGGAAAATTGTCCAATAGATTCTTTATTATTTGGAAAGAATTTCTTCGACAAAATAAAATCTTCCACCGAAGCAAAAAAGTTGGGCGCATCCATTAAAAGAAGCATAAAATTACACGTCCAGGGCCCGCCTCTTTGACGGTGTCTCGTTTTGCTTCACCCTCCAAGCAAGTCGCCGGAACGTCAAGACGAAGTTCTCATTTTTCCGAATCGCCAACGTCCGCCCAGGACTCGATACAGGAAGGAAGAGGAGGGAAGCAGCGGCCTCGGAAACGGCATTACCAGCACTAGTAGAGGAATCCCAGAAGATAGCGGCAGTACCACCACTAACACAGGTGACCCAGATACATGCCGGTCGGTTATCTCACTATATAGATCGCTGGTCATTAATTACTACTGACATACCTATACTGACGGCCCTTGCAGGTTATAAACTTCCTTTCATAAAAGGCCAGTACAAGTTTCCCCACCAAATTCAGAATTAAGTCAAAATACCTCAAACCAGCTGGAATCTAATTTAGCAAATCTAATAACTCTGGGAGCAATATCGCTTACTACCCCACAAGTCAATCAGTTTCTTTCTTCATATTTTCTGGTACCGAAACCAGATGGTTCCTATTTATTTATATTAAATCTGAAAAAATTGAACACTTTTTAAAACCGTCTCATTTTAAAATGGAAGATTACAGAACGGTACTAAATTTAATTTTTAAAAATTGTTTCCTTACCACGATAGATCTGAAAGACGCATATTTTTAATACCAATTCATGAAAGACACAGGAAATATCTAACATTTACATATAAGAATACATATTACAGATTTAACTGTCTTCCATTTGGACTTAGTACTGCTCCTTACATATTCACGAAAATATTTAAACCAGTCTTACGATATCTTCGCACCCACGATATTATATGGTAGCGTATCTTGATGATCTAATAATTATCAGTAAGACAGAACAAGCTGCACTCACTGACTGTACCTTCACAAAAATTTTCTAGAATCCTTAGGATACGTTATAAATATTAAAAGAGGATTTATATTTGATTCTCGACAATTAGTGTTATCGTTACCACAAGAAAAAGCGAATCTTATATTAGAATCTCTTTCTCAAATAATATCTGCAAAGTCAATCTCTATACAAAAATTGGCGCGTTTGATCGGAAGATTAGTAGCTGCGTGTCCAGCATGCCCATATGGATGGGTGCATTTAAAAATTTTCGAACGACAAAAATTCTTGGGCTTAAGACAGAATGACTATAATTATAAAAGTAAAATAACGGTTTCTTTTTCTATGAAGTTGACTTAAAATGGTGGATCAGGTCACTTTCGCTTAATAAGGGAATGCCAATATCACCAAGTAGAAATTTTTGTTTAGAAATTTTTTCAGATGCTTCCCCAACAGGTTGGGGAGCATTTTGTAATGACCGCACTACTCATGGGTTCTGGAGTGCATCTCAACTTTCACACCATATTAACTATTTAGAATTAGTGGCTGCATTACATGCCGTAAAATCTTTTGCTCAGAATCTTTTAACTGTAATATACTTCTCCGTGTTGATAATACAACAGCTGTATCTTGTATCAACCGTATGGGCAGCGTAAGATACAAACATTTGAACACAATTGTCAGAGAATTGTGGGAATGGTGTGAGACTCGAAAAATTTTATTTTCGCTTCATACATCAATACTAAAGATAATGTTTTTGCTGATAAGGAATCTCGATCACAGAATATTGAGACAGAATATACACTGGAACATGAGGCTTTTCAGACTATATGTTCCAGATTCGGTATCCCAGATATAGACCTTTTCGCAACAAAATTAAATGCTAAATGTGTCCGTTATATTTCTTGGAAACCAGATCCTGACTCCTTAGAGTTGACGCCTTTACCTTTACGTGGACAGGGAATTTTATGCTTTTCCCCCTTTTGCCTGATTTCTAAATGTTTGCGAAAAATAATTAAAGAAAAGGCAAAGGAATTCTAGTAGTCCCACGTTGGGATACTCAACCGTGGTATACTATATATAAGAAATTACTAGTAAGTAAGCCTTCAGTTTTTCAACCTAGTGAGACCTTGTTATTATCCCCTTTTAGGAAGAAACATCCTTTGTGGCGACACCTTATCCTGGAGGCCGGGATTTTATCAGGCAGTCTTTCAGCAGTAGAGGAGTTCCGCCAATATGGTTTTCACCTATTTTATCTTCGCTGGCACCAAGCACGTTTACACAATATAATAGCTATTACCGTAAATGGTGGAATTTCTGCACTTTAAGATCTAAATCGCCTTATAGCTATTCTTTCGACAAGATACTTTCATTTCTAACCGAACAATGTGATAAAGGCGTTGCATATTCCACATTAAATTCACAATATTCTGCTTTATCTTTCATATTTTCGATAGAGGACAGGGATAAGATTTTTTTCAAAAGATTTTTAAAAGGAATATATCGGCAAAGACCTCCACAGCCTAAATATCATGCAACATGGGATCCCTCCCTAGTTCTTGATTATCTAACAACATTGTATCCTCTGACAGATGTATCAATGCCGCAGTTAACTTGTAAACTTGTTACGTTACTAGCTCTAATCACTGGACATAGAATTCAGACTTTATCGAAAATCCGGGTTACAAATATTACTTATTTCAATGATAGACTAGAAATCAAAATACCAGACTTGATAAAAACTTCAAGTCGTACTAATTATCAACCATTATTAGTTGTGCCATACTTTAATGACAAACCTTCCCTGTGCTTAGCTTCAGTAATTAAGGTTTATATAGAGAAAACACAGATTCACAGATACGGAGAAGCGGATCATTTAATCCTAACATATAAAAAACCCATCCATCCAGCAACCACACAGAGAATTAGTAAGTGGATAAAGAAGACGTTGGCTGAGAGTGGAATAGACATTAGTCATTTCTCCAGTCACAGTACGCGACACGCCGCGACCTCTGCAGCCTACAGGGCTGGGGTTTCAATAGAAGCCATTCGGAAAGCTGCTGGATGGACACAAAAAAGTCAGATTTTTAACAGATTTTATAATCGCCCCTCTCATCTGATTCCACATTGTTTGCTAAGAGTGTGATAAACGCCGGTGTAAAATAGGATACCTGTTATTACTGTTCTAACGGTACTTTCTTTGTTATTATTCTTCAATACTTAACAACAACTATTTACTCATTTTTGTTATTATTAGAATGTACGTATAATTTTTATAAATAAAAAGCTATAGAATGCACCCTTGCGATCTCGATCATTTTTCTTTAAACATCTACAAGTGTAATTATTGTAATTAGAGAACGGCAATACGAAATATAATTAAAAGATCAATTGACTTACCTTAAGGAAAATTGATCGGAATTATATGAGTATTGCCGTTCGAAGAATTACAATCCCACCCTTCCCTTACCCTGTTAGATCTAGATCTTAGGTACTTTTCAAAAATTGTAATGAAGACTGGCGAATTATCGGGACGACAAGGAACCGGGGACCCAGTGGCGGAGAGAATTGGCTTTAAAGTTCGTGCTCCAGAGCTCAGAAAAAATTGCAACTACAAGTGTAATTATTGTAATTCTTCGAACGGCAATACTCATATAATTCCGATCAATTTTCCTTAAGGTAAGTCAATTGATCTTTTAATTATATAACGTTTTCTTTACATTTACCATTATGTTCTTTTTAAATAAATAAAACTTAAAATAATATTAACTTTTCATAATATATCATCGACATTGTCGACAGCAATCAATCCCAGGATTATCTAATCCCAAAATCCCGGAATTGTTTATTGGGATTGACAGCCCTAGTTAGAACATTACTTTTCAAATTTCCTGCTGCTAAAAATCTCTTTTGACATCTACAATTTGTTTTGGAACCAGTTTTTAATAATTGACGTCATCGAGGAGTTTTATCGACTGATGGTCATAATAGAACCAAAATTGTTCCTTGTCCTTATCAAGTTATTGGGTTAAGCAGTTTGATTTCAATCGTCTTGTTATTCAAATGATAAGAAAATGGAGTTACCATCAGCAACATAATAATGAATCAACTCATTAGTATATGTATTGTTTAACAGTCCCGTTAATGACTAATAATGTTATCCATTTATTATTATTTTTTTAAAGTAGGAGGAAGCTATTCTGATGCGCTCATTGTCTTACACAATCTTCAATTTTTGAACCCACATCATGTTACAGTTAATGCATTCGAAAAAAAACTTGGAAAGTATACCGTGATCGTGCATGATGTGCCAGAACGAAATTGATCAATTTGATTTTTAATTTCACTTTCTATAAATATAACTGGACGACTAGACCTAACGGGAAATACATACTTTTATGAATATTATGCAATAGATTATCCTTCATATTAAAGTGGGTAGATATGCAGTGCTTAATACATACAGTGCTAACGCTGACTGTGGAACGTTCTAAATATACCTACAATCCAGGATTTTGTTTTTTTTTTAAATTCATCATGTCCGGTAATGAAGACGTTTTTAAATGGCAACTAATATTTTTTATTACGAAATAACAATGCAAAAAATGGAACTAAGGACGATACAAAAGCAACGACAGTAAATTATAATAATGAAATAAAAATAAACAAAACAAATACTTTAGAAAAAACGCCTTGTAATATTAGAATATAAAGAAAAAAATCTAAAGGGGTAAGGTTAGGTGACTGATCCGATCATTCAATTGCTCCCCGTCTGTCAATCCAGGGTTCTGGAAAAACTTCATTTAAATAATTTCCTTTAAATTTATTTAATGGGAAACATCAGTCAAAGTATAAAATAAAATAATAAATCGAATCAATTTATCGCATGTTTATTGCGTTGTAATCAATTGATCCTAAGATGGTTTTATGTAGAGAAAAAACCGTAACGTATCATTATGTGAATAAATACATTTATTATTTTATTTTATACTTTGACTGATGTTTCCCATTAAACAAATTTAAATATAATTGTTAAACAGTCAGCATTTTGGAATAATAATTAAATAATTTCCAACAGAAATTCAATAATGAGAGATACGCTTGTATCAAATCAAATCAATTTGGAATCAAATTTTGCCATAAACCTGTTAACTATTCTTCAATATTAAAAATTTTTTTCGTAGCTTACTTTGAGTCTCGTGTATCCACGTGCCATTTCATTGAATTGAATAAGCAAACCGACAAATATTCAATAGCAGCTAGCAGCTATTCAACTGTGCATTTTGAAACTTTGATCGCATACCTATATCTGGAAAAATGTTAAAGCAATATCATGTAAAAACATATTTGGTGTTCAATTCATAATAAAAAATCTTGGGTATCATTTGATGACGTCACAGCGAGGGTGAGGCTGTGGGCGTTAAAGAAGTTTTCATTACCCATGTAAAATTAATCTTAATATATTCATATTGGTAGAATGTTGCGCTGTGATTTGCCTACAACTAAACGTTATCTACTAAACCCACAAATAAGGTGATGTTTCCTCTCAAAATGTATATATTATCTGTAAATACATTCCGTCGACCCTATTTTGCTTACTAATATTAACAACAATAGATTTTGCGACGGAGCTTGCAGAGATGAGATAAGAAGTCAGAAAATGCATTAATAAATATCTAGTAATCAGATTCAATGTACCCGTTTGTGATAACCTATCTCTTCGTTGCTGTGACAGGCATTTATTTATTTATTTAATACATATCCAAACAGGCACATGCCCAATTACAGGGTACGGTAAAAAGTATAAATGTAGAATAAGAACACAACAATAATATGACATAATGCACCTAACAAGCATACAAAACCTTAAATGTATCTTAGATATGTAAAGCAAAGTGGCATACATTATTGATAAAAAAAACATACACAAAACATAAATAGCAAAACATAAAACAAAACATAAACAAAAAAGATATATTATTTATTTTTTAACTGCTTAATGGTACAAACAAATATATCAACCGTGGTTTATATGTTGTTGTACTGCAAAATCATTTGATACAACGTTGTTGCTGTGAGCGGACATGCGCAGAACCCGTAAGTTGGTATTACTAAGTAATTCCTGACAATTTGTTATTCAGAACATTATATAAAAATATAACCTGATGCGCAGATCTTCTAATTGCAGGTTCGTGTAAATCAAATCTTGACAGCAATAAGGTATGTGGGAAGCCCACTGGTGGATATATATGATCCAATATGTATGATGCCGACTTCAAGAACCGCCTTTGTACTTTCTCTAATGCAGCAATGTGAGTGCCGTAAATCGGGCTCCAGATTACAGATGCGTATTCTAATTTAGAACGTATAAAGGATATATAGAGCAATCGAAGAGTAGAAACATTAACAAACCCGTTTCAGTTTCTGATAATAAAACCAAGGCATTTAAATGCTGAAGAGACAAACGTTTCTATATGCTTTGTATATGATAGTTTAGGATGGAAAATAACTCCAAGATCGTTTACATAACTAGGCCTGGAAAGAATAGGATCACCTAATTTATATGCGAAAGTGACAGGGCTTGTTTTCCTACTAAATGTCATAACATTACATTTTGATGCATTTAAGGGTAAATGATTGCAAGAACACCAACTATCTATAGTTTCTAACGCGCTTTGTAATTTGTGACAGTCACCGACGGTATCTATTTTACATAGCAACTTGAAGTCATCCACATATATCAAATAGTCCACACGTAATTCAGACACAATATCATTCAGGAGCATAACAAATAAAAGGGGCCCAAGCGTCGAACCCTGAGGCACGCCAGACACTTTACAGGAATGTTTCAGAATAATAACCACCATACTGTATGAACTGATATCTATGATTGGAACAAATGCAATAACGAATTAGAACAGCCCAATATATCCATCGGGTATGTTAAATGTCCTAGTAAAGTCAGTATCTATTAGGTCAACTTGACCACATTGGTCCAAGGGCTCACTAATAAATTGAGTCTTACACACAAGGTTCGTCACAGTGGACCTCCTCTTTATGAAGTCATGCTGTCGATGCGATATAATTTCAGACACAGAGCTGTATAATGAATTGTGGAGTAGTATTTCCAAGATTTTAGATAATTTGCAGATAATGGCGATAGGTTTATAGTTCGACATTTCGACTATTTTTTTAATGCACAAGACATATCCTCGAAATTTGTTCTAAGTATAAGATTAAAAATGGTTGTTAGCGAACTCACAAGAGCAGGAGCACAATCTCTGACAAGAAGTGCCGTCATGAAATCTGGTCCCATTGTCAAATTATGCTTAATTTGCTGTAGAGCAGATTCAACTTCTAGACGCTGATCAAATTAGGATACAAGAATTAGGATGAACATGTAATCGATCATTTGGACGAGTGAAAGATTCTGCAAAAAAAACTGGCAAAGTTGTCAACAATCTCTTGCGGATCGTCTAAATCTTCATTATTGTATGTAAGCATGGATGGTATAGTCGAAACATTCATTTAGAAAAGACCAACATTTCTTGGGGCTGTTCTTTAGTTCATATTCAAAAGATCGGAGATATAGTTAGTATGATACATCTATGTCCTGTTTAATTTCAAACCGCAAGTTAGGTGTAGGTCACGCACTATACGGGCGCGGTCTAGGCATATCTCGATCTCGCTGAAAACTTTTTGAAGTTTTTCGACCATATTTTAACAGCTAAATAGTAGATACCTACATTAGAATAAGTCGGAAGCATCATAGCAAAATTGCGTGATCAGCTCGACACAGAACGGTCCACTATGACGGCGGGCGCATAATGCGTTGTCTTCCTACACCTGCACAAAATTAAACTGAATAGGAAAAAGGTCCAGGAACAAAGTATTGACAAATATTCATAAACTACTTAAGTAGAATATATGTAGTTTTCTTAATATCTACCTATTGTCACGGATTTCCTAGCCCGACTTTTTCTTACTGCCAGAAAAACAATCCGTTAATTAACCACTTCTTTATTAACTGCTCAGTACACTACTGAATACTAATTACAGCTCAACTAAACACTTATTTAATTAATCTCTATCTAAATCGCTCTAATCTCTCCAACTAAACACTTCAATTCAAGACTGTAATACAAGACTAACTGACTCGGCCGTTTATTCTTCTTTTATAGACCAAACGAATATTCCAGGTATTTTCTAGTATCTCTAGATCCATTTTCCCGAACGACTCGAATGCTTCTCGTCGATTCCCCATTTTTCAGTCCCGTCTCGATGCACGACATTTTTTTGTTTAACAGAATCGTGTAGGGGCGATCGGGGCAATCTTAACAATTCACTGTACCACAGTCGTCGATTTGGGTGTGAATGGGGCAAATTCTGTGACAATATTAATTACATTATTCACATAGAAAAATGAAGAAGTTAAAACATAATAATTATAAGTACCAGTCAAAATTAAAAAAGGCATAAAAAATTAAATCGTCATTTGAAAAGTTAAAGAAAATTAAATTCGGAATTTCTATATAAAGCATCGTATACAAAATTGTTAGTGTTAAGCTTAATCATATTTGTCACATTGTAAAATTGGCTCTAATTGCATTTAAACACCCCTATTAAAAATAATGGGGCTGTTTACGTCTTTTTCAGATATTGTCATAAAATTTAAAAAAGTTTGACAGATCATTTCTTCTCTATTACAATTTTTGATGGTGAATTCAAATCCGATTGCAGAATTACTGTAAGACATCAACATATCGAGATTTCCTATAACCTCAAAGTGCTAGTTTTCAATGATATTTGAGGTTGTTATAAAACATATTTTTTTTTACTCGTTTATGCTATCATTGAGTCTTCCTCTTTCAAAACTGATTTCGATCCGGTTTTTTCTTTCGAATTATATCTAGATATTGAGAATTGAAAATTAAAGAAAATGGCAATGGGAAAGTGCATTTAGTTTTAAATAATCTGCAACTACAATAAAGTAAGTAGGTATATATAAAACGGTATATGTTAGGTTATTTATACATGCTGTAAAATATAACAAAAAAACCGTCATAAGTATGCTTCCTTATGACTAAAACCAACCAACCAAAACTATCTAACTACCTTCAATTCTAAATAGAAAAGATATACCTGTTACAAATCGATAAACTCAAAGAACATGATTTGTAGAAAATAGCTGTGTCATCTGCATAACTAATGATCTTCCCACTACTCTGAATGGAGAACAACTCATTTACATATATTATTGTAAATAGTATGGGTCCCAAAACTGTACCCTGCGGTACTCCATATTCAACTACTACAAAGCCACTAGTGCAATCATTTATTTTCACACATTGTTTTCGGTCAGACAAATAATTCTGGAAAAGCGCACTGCATCACCTCTTATAGCGATATCTTCAAGTCTGTCAAATAATATTTTGTGGCTCACGGTTTCGAAGATCTATGAAAACACATAGTGACTTATTACCCTCATCCATAGCAGTGTAAATCTCATTAGTTAATACCAAAACAGTATCTGGGGTGGATTTACCTTCACGAAAACCATATTCAGATGTCGATAAGAGATCGTATTTATCTATGAATTTTACCAATCTTTTTTTTACTATTTTCTCAAACACCTTGCCAAAATTTGTAATTACTGAAATTGGTCTGTAATTTGTCGCATCCGTTTTATCACCGCTTTTTTGTAAATTGTTGTTATTATTGACGTTTTGAGTACAGAAGGACACACACCACTATCTAAAATTAAATATAACAGAGTGGATAACTTATGTTATCTGCAATTTCCTTCAAATCTTCTGCTTTCAAACTATCAATTCTAGCTGATTTCGGTTTTTTTAAATTCAATATTTCTGTCCCAATACTTAAGGTTCATCCTTGTCTTTGAGTATTCCTTGCAAATGCAAATAAATACCGAAAATCTAACAAAAACCCTCCGTATCTGTCATTTAATGGTTGTCATCGTTTCTCTGAAATAATCTGTGCATATCCGATTCCACACCCCATTTCCGCCGGCGCTAATCATGATAGCTTTTGCCAGGAGGTGTCCGATAAGGACTCGAAAAGTGCATCCATAACTAAACTGGTAATCAGATTAAATGCGCCCGTTCCGTTTCCGATAAAACTTATCTGCTGGCGGTCGCATTGTCCACGTGCTGAAAGGAGATCGCAGCATGGAGCAGAAGCCCAACCGAGAACCAAGAGAGAGAGCCACGCGAGGGGTCCCTCCGGCTCACATTCATGCAACTCTCATCCACGCTGGCTGCAAAACAACCACTACCTTTTCGCTTCAGCCAGTGCTGTTCACGCCGGTGTACGAGGAGGTTGCGTTCTAGCATCGCGTATGTCCTTTCCGCACGTGCAAGCCTCGAACGTACGCGCTAATCGCTGGTGATCCGATCAGGTGCTCCCCAAGATGTAACGGACTTCGCACAACAGGTTCTTTGGATGATGGGCAATCTCGTCTATTTTCCACTGTGAGAAAGTTACGCGAAAGCACCCCTTCGCGCGTCAATTTCGTGCAAGTGTCGGAAGAACCTGTTTTTTATTGTTATTGCCGAGATTGAGTGTGTGACAATTTTATTGCGTAACGTAATGGTTGTGTTGTGTTTTATAAATCGACCCGAAGGATAGACGCCTTTTTCTGTGGATATTTTCGAGGCAATACGTGCAATATTGTTTTGTGATACTAGTGTTTAAATGGGTCTCAAGATGAAGTACTTCTCGGCCGGTCACAGAGAATCCTACACCCTCATAGCTAGGAAGCGGTACATGAAGAAACTGTGAGTGAAACCTTCCAGCCGTTTTCGTATTTTGCTGCAATATCCTCGCGTTTTATTCTAATTCCTGTTATAATAAATGTAATGTGTAACGAGCCCGCACGTTTCGAAACCGTATATCTGGGTCATTTGCTTTGAATGCAGTTTTTGTAATGGCTTTTTGCGGAAGTTTTTTTGGTCTGATTGTTTTGCGCGCTGAAGCCGAGTTTTACTTTTCTACCTTTTTGCTCGGCCAGGATTGGATACGCTGATTTCGGTTTATTTATTTGGATGCAAAAAGTATACCAAAGAATTATTGGTAATTGGTAGTAGGTACTTGGTATACTATACATGTAGAGGATGGCTGTGATGGTATACGGTCTTTCTACATTCATATTTTTTATTTACACACATTTATTTGTGAAAAAACGGTAGCAGTTGGTAAAAATTAAAACAATTTTTTTTTGTGGAAACTTCAAACGTCAGTTGAGCTGCTCGAAAATCTTGAAACAGCAGTTGGTTTTTAATATTTTCAACATGCACAAAGTAGTTTCACTTTCTTAAATACTGATACTGTAGGAATTATTGATTATTGAGTTGATTGTTGAGTTCACTATGGTCTTGCTTTAGACTCCATTATTTTCGATGTATAAGACATTAAAGTTTAGAAAAAAAACATGTTTTATTATATCTCGCGAACAGTAAAGAAATTTTGATAAAATTGGGACCCGCGTATGACTGAAGATCTTTTTCAAGAAGTGTAATAATTGTATATTGTATTATCGTATTGATTTTATTTTTGACTAAGTCTCTTTTCCATAATGTCGAATATTTCAAGTTGATTTTAGCTTCAATTTTATTATAACACTTGCAGCGCTGGTTGTTTACAGTTAGTGCAAATTTAAACTACCATCTCAAATTCCACCGTTGTTTAAAAAACCCTATTTTGACTCATTCAGAAAAAATATCCAATTATTTAGAAAATATACTCTTATCTAATTTTAAAAATTTATTTTTGATTTTTTCTAATAGCTGCTTTACACTTAACAATTTATTGTACAATAAATTGAACAAGTTGACCTTCAATTTAGTTTAAGTCGTGTAAAACAGAAATTGGCTACAATTTATTAATTTCGATAAATTGTTCAAGAAATTGTAGATTTTAGAATATGCTCTAATTTATTGGTCAATTTTAGGGATATCTAGTTACATTTTATATTTCTATTTAAATACCAACCTAAATGTGTTGAATTTGTAACCAAATCTTTCAGAAAATTGTTAAAATAACAAAACTTAGTTTCCAAAGGGAAAACATGCATTATGCTACATAAGGTGATTATGTATTCATTACCTTTAATTATTTTAGTTGAAACGAATAAAAAATAAGAAATTAGAAGATGGTTTGGGTTTGATTACAAAATATTTGAATTTAAATTGGCGAGGTTTGTGGTTGCAGGGTTCTCAGCGTCAGGAAAACCTGAAAAACCTGGAAATGTCAGGGAATTTGAACTTTGTCAGGGAAACGTCAGGGAAAGTGCCAATAATTGTCAAAAATCGGGGAATTTTTATTGTCGTCAGGGAAAATTTCGGAATGCTACTCATGCTGTGTCTAAATTCTTTATTTAACGAACGCACCCAGTTGCCTATTTCTGTTTGTTTTAATCACACGTACCCGCAGATTGATATAAAGAAACAGATATATCTGGAGTGTATAGCTGTTTTTTTATACATATTCATCGCCTGTTTCAAAACGTATTCAATGGTTACGTTACTTATGTAATGCACCAAGAAAATGTATAGTTTCAAAACGTAACGTCATCAAATATTTGTTTCTCTTTAACGTCACACTCACACTTTTTGATTATTGTTTATTCAATTTATTTATCAAAGATACACTCGATTTGGAATAAAATAGAAGGGTTATTAGTGGTAGAAATTATTAACAATATGTTTCTTGTTCATGTTTTTGTATATATATTTTGAAAATGTATGAGATCTACAACAAAAACATGGAATTGATTTGAGCAACTGCAAACCAAAAACAAATAATTACCTACATGTTCGTGTGAGTAACAGGTTTAATGAAATTTGGAGAGAAAAGTAATTGGATTATACTTTTGTAATGTAATTGAAGATGTCTAAGAATACGTTAACATTTGTAGAGGTACATACAATAATCCACAACCAATTCCTTTTTAAATAAACAAGATAAGAAATATAAAAGTATCAACCATTTTAAACATAAAATCTGAAAATTTAAATCACACCGATTTTGAAATCTCTATCTAGCAACTGCTGCATAGACCTTAGCAAAGCATCTAAAGAGTTCAAGCCGGGCTCAGTGGACGTTTTAAACACGGTTTAAAAAGCGACCTATGTGACGTTACTGTTTCAATGCAAAAATATAGTGTTTTGAACCGATTTGAATACATTTAATGGCAAAAAACAGTTTTAGCTGTTTTTTTGTATAGCTGTTTGCTCAGTAGTAAAATCTATTTTTATTGGTTTTTGTTGTGTTTGTTTATACATATTTCTATTAGATCTCTTAAATATATATTATATACATATTTCTATTAGATTTCTTAAATATTTATATTTGTTAATATTTAACATAGTACAATGTGTTCAATGACTGAAATAAATATTTCTAATAAAATTAAATATCCATGTCACTTATTTGTCATCGAATGGGCTCATTTATGCCTTATCATTTGACTTGTTTTTACTTTGGTTCAAGTTTTTAAAACTATGAATTTTGTATGCTTTTGTCAGGGATTTTAAAAAGTATGTCAGGGAAAACCTGGAAATGTCAGAATTTGGTTCTGAAAATTGCTGAGAACCCTGGGTTGGCAGCAATGAAATTGGCCGATAAATTGTTTTAAATATTGGAATATGTAAAGCAGTCCTCAATAAATTGTGAAATTAATCAATTTCTTTGCAAATAAATTGTTGTGTGTAAAACAGCTATAAGATAGTTGCAAAGCTCGATACTTTAAAATCATCAAATTCAAATGAAATCTAAGGAAATCAAGTGGAATCAATTAAATCAACGAAATCAGTGGAATCAGCGAAATCAAGTGAAATCTGTAAAATCAAATGAATTCATATAAAATCTGGTAAAATAACGAGAAATTAAGTAAATCAGGAATTTATCTGAAATCTGCATTCGCTTATTTCCATTAAATTAATAGAAAATCTGATTTCAAGTATACAAAATTCTTGGAGGTGTCACTTCCCTTGAATAAACCTATTATTGTATTATATGTATAGTGTTTAAGGTAGGCACTATTCAGATTCACTTTTTTAACCATCTACCTACCTCAGTAACTAATATCTCTTATTTATTATTGCGTAATACTAAATATCCTTTGATTATATCACATTATACAATATTTGAGATTGATTAATTAATTGTTTTCTTATAATGACATTATCTAGTATTTAGAGAAAAGTTCAAAACAATTTTTTAAAACTTAAACAATAGGTAGTATATTTTCTTTTTTTATCATACTTATTTAAGAAATATTATTTTGTAGTTCCTGTAAAGATATAAGTAAGTATAAGTGATTAAATAAAATGTTGTCCTTTCTCGATTTTAATGTAATTAAATCAAACTAAACTTGAACATCAGTTCTACTTATTTGCACTAAATATATAATATTGACAGTTACAACTATATTTTAATACCATAAAGCACATACAAGCAAATACAAGCTTACTTTAATTTAATTTAAGAAAAAACACACAATCAACAAAATATTTAAAAAATTAAATGTTTTCTGACAGATGACAAATATTGTCTGAAGCTATTTATTTGTGGCATAATTTTAGTTTTTCTTTAGTTTTGTTGGGTTTTTTCCACACTTCTGAAAAAATAATAAAGATTAATTAAATAAGCCCTTGCGCCAAACGGAACAGTCAAGGGTTATTTTCGAAACTAAGTTTGCCTAACCAAAAAATCTCACACTGAAAAAAGCAGATAAGTAAAAATAACAAAAATCACATCACTATCGCGCACTTCCGTGTTATTGACGTTTCGAAAAACTCTCTGTTTTCTTATCTGCTTTTTTCAGTGTGAGATTTTTTGGTTAGGCAAACTTAGTTTCGAAAATAACCCTTGACTGTTCCGTTTGGCGCAAGGGCTTATTTAATTAATCTTTATTATTTTTTCAGAAGTGTGGCAAAAACCCAACAAAACTAAAGATGACAAATATACCAAATGCAATTATTTGTTCAATTGATTTGCGTGAGGGTGATTTCACAAGATTTCGGATGATCTCATGTGACTTTAAATGATTGCATGATTTTATAGTTTTTATTGATTTCACACACAACGTATACTTACCTGATTTCAGGAGTCACATCCCTCGCTGAAAGTAGATGTACCAATTGAAATGAAAGTTAAAATCCTTAACTTAAACATTAAGAGAAAATGGTAAGACTAGGTACCAAAGTGGTTTCATTATAATTGGTGTACAGGATTCGATTTTGATATTACTGTCTTGCATAATTATTCTTATTATTCATAATTGAAAAATTTTCATTTTTCTTATTTGCATTCTGTTTGCATTTCGAAAATAAAAACAAATAATGAGCAAGTCACAGAAAGACCTTATCCAATAATATTTTTATTAACAATAAAGATTTTATTGCTTTATAATTAGATTCACATAAATATGTGTTAATTAGTATGTTAATAAAATGCGCTACAGGCACATTCAAGTCACAAGAAATGCACTCTATAACTATTAAACTGTTTCAATTATTTAATTTAATTTAATTGCTAATTACAGGCGCCATTAGTCAGTTATTTAGCATCCAATTGGATCAAATTTTTTCGAAGAGAATCACGTACGGTACGTACTATATATGTTAGCCTGACTTTATATGTGTGTCATAAAACCAGTCTTATGTGACCGTATTCAAAACTAATTGGCAGCAGAAAAATCTCTGTTGTAATCAACATGCCATCGTAATCGGGATCTTACACTATTCTATCACCGTTACGTTGCGCTACAACTTTTTGCTGGTATGTCTTTACATGCTAGAATAGGCAATTTTATTACTATTGTATATTGTATAATATATAGGTAGTTGTCTATAGGTCATACATTTTTTTGTCTTTTCGTGTGTACGTTGACCTTCTTCGGTCTTGAGAAAATTTAAATTTTAAAGGTTTTGAAAATATAACAGGAAATAATTTACTTGATTTATTTACAATTGTAAAAATGAGTGTGTAAAACTGATGTGCAAAGTGTTACAGAATGATGTTAAGAAAATCTAGGAGCAGGTTCTATGTTTAAAAATAAGAAAAAAGTTTATATAAACATGGGTCCGGAAATGCTTCGTTTTCGAGATACAGGTTGTTTAATATTTTCTGTCTTAAATACTACTTATTTATTTATTTTATGCAAGGCAACCCAACATAAAGCTAAATTATACTACAACTAAGCTAAAAAAGAGAATTATATAAAAAAGAGAATAATACATAACATTCCACATATTGTGCTTTGTAAAAGCCAATACCTATATGCCTATATCAAATATTATTGAAGACTTGACTAGATTGGCGTTTTACACAATTTAGTGACAGATGGAGTATCCTATCTATGTGATTAAAGAACAAGTATTGTTTTTGTAACAAACTAGTAGGTGAGTGAGTTGAGGCGCTGGTATTATATATAGGGTGTTTCATAATATATGCGCAGGACTTCAGGATGTGATAGCTCGTTCAAAAATTTGAAAAAGAGTTTGTATCAACTTACCCTCTAAAATGCACAATTTTCGAGATACAGGGTGTTGAAATTGTAAAAAATGCGAATATCTCCGGAACCATTTATCGTACAGAAAACAGCTTTTGTAAGCATTTACTATTCATAATAAGCTATGTTCTGTGCGAGAAAAAAAATTTTCAAAGTCATAATTGGTGAAGATTTTGAAGGGGAAGTGGGTGTTTTTCTCTGGGTCCAACTTCTACGCCACTGGAAAAAGTACGGTTTTGATATACCCATTTCAAACGCCAATGTTTTCTACACAAAAAATGTACTCTTGGTCATAAGCTCTAAAGTTGTTTTCGTTTTCGAAAGTTCGTGTCGTTTTCGAGAAAAATCTACTTTTATGTTGAAAAACATGGTCAATTTTTTGAAATAAATTTTTTTTACTAATTAAACAAAATTTATTTAATCGTTAGAACAAGTAACAAAAACAAACGTTAACTTCGTAGTTGCGAAATTAAAAAAAAATCGTACACAGTTAAATTAAATGTTATTATTATGAGTAGTAAATGCTCGAGTAAATGCTTACAAAAGCTGTTTTCTGTACGATAAACGGTTCCGGAGATATTCTCAAAAAACAATTTTTTTTTTTACAATTTCAACACCCTACCCTGTATTTCGAAAATTGTGCATTTTAGAGGGTAAGTTAATACAAACTTTTGTTCAAATTTTTGGACGATCTATCACATCCTGAAGTGCTGCGCATATATTATGAAACACCCTGTATTTGATGAGAACATAAATTCCATGATCGAGTAGATCGTAGTTTTATATTGAAAGACAAACGACCCAATATATAACTGTAGTTAATTTTACCAGTTAACAAATTAAACAAAAATAATATATAGGTATGCAATATTTCCCCTAGAACTTAATTTTAACATATTATAGTGATTAAGTCTTATATCATAATTTTCAAATTGCAAGTTACGATTGTATCGGTAATTAAGGTGCTGAATATATATATTTTTTTAATTTTTGCGATGCGGTCAATATATTTGACATATTGAGGATTCCAAACCAAACTCGCAAATGATTTAGAACTTAGTCTTCATATCTCGAATCTGATCGAGATTCAGTGCTGCTACATTGCAAAAGTGTCGACTGTGGAAACCAAGAGTTTGACAATTGTCAAAACTGAAGTAACCTCAATGTATTTGTTTACTTCCACTCAGCAAAACTCTACAATTAATGGTAAAAACGAGGGTAAAAAGCAAATAAAATCTATCAGTATCTACATTGGATACATGAATAATCATGAATCATGATGTTCGTTTTCTACATGTACAGTAGTAATCACAAAGTAAACACAAGTAAGTTGAAAGAACAATAAAAAATTATGCAACAAATAAATTATATAGTGTGAACCATTCCAGTATATACAGGGTTATGAGTGAAATACAGAATTACAAATAGATATTATGGATTTATCTTAATCTATGTATATTAACAAAGGTGAATGAAAATTTCACAAGTTATAGAGGTCTATTGTTAAAGTTTGGAAAAATATTGGAAGTGCAAATTAAGAGTTATACGGTACGAGTCCATTAGAATATTTCAGAGTACTTCAATTCAATTTCAATTTTGAAAATTTAGGCTTCGGGCGAGGTTTTTGGACAAAATCAAGTGAACTCAGTAAAGTCAAGTGAATTTTAAATGAAATCTGGTAAAATCACGAGAAATCAAGGAATTCATGTAAAATTTGATTTCGTTGATTTCCATTAAAATAATAGAATAGAATCTGAAAGTAATTATACAAGATTGTTGTAACTGTCACACATCTCATGGAAATCTATTTTTTTCAGCGTATTTAAATATGCTTTTTTAATCGCTTATTCATTTTTTTTTCTTCATATTCCTTTAAAATTAATGACATTATGACCGAATATATAACTATCAAAGTAATCTACTGTTCGAAATCTAGTTCCATTTCACATCACCGCAAACTCTCCTTAGCATTTTCTTAGCCGACCTTGCATGACAGTGCCTACTACAATTTTATTTTTAGAATGCATATAGACTAGGTGAATGGGACAGAGAACAATAAACGAATTGTTTTGTAAACATTTTTACGGCACGTTTAAGGAAGAGGGATTATGTCACGATGCTTTTCGTTTACATTCAATCGAGACCATTAAAAAAACAATAAGGTTTAGAATTACCGCCGTCCTACACGCATTTGAGTAACTTGGGATAATTTTCCCGTAAACAACTATTAGTAATTCTGGTAAAAGATAAAGACGATAAAGTAACTTCTGTTAATGTAAAAGTAGTATCTGTGAGCTTATTTGTTTTGACTAGAGGATACGAAAACAAGCAGCCAAGTGGTTTATGCGATGAATCATACACCGGAAATGGATATTTTCGTAACTGTAGATGAAAGTGAGATAGTAGTTCAATTCAAAGTGGTTTTACTACAGTCATTATAAATGACAAATGCATGTGCGATGATCTTTACCCGATTGTGATGAAATAGGATTAGACAATAAAAGATAACTGTCCCGCCTACATTATAAAAACTGTATTAAAGATGTGATTTATGCTCCAGGATTACTAACAGCTGTTTTCAAGTTTCTTATGAGATACATATAATTGGAGTAGTTATACCTATGACCAATGTAATATACTGTCAAGTAAGTACTCAGTAGGATGGTAGTTCTGCTTTAGGTAAACACGCTAATGATTTGTTTGAACTTTTATTCATTTCATGCATATTGTAATGAGGATATTTAATAAATTAAGTAATAATGGTAAATAATTTCCAAGAAACAATAAATAAAAATAATATTTAGTTCTGCACAAGACAATACATACAAATAGTTATTCCATTTGGACATCTTATGAAAACATAATTTAAAAAAATGAAATGAATCATATAAAAATATTTTTTCTTTAATTTCCCGTAACAATTTGTTTAAATCTGTATAAAAATAACGTGTGAAATAAAAAATGAATTTTGATTGCAAAGAATGTGCATTTCGAATCAATTAATGCGTTTATTTAATTCAAAAATGCATATTTTTAATTGAGGGCCGTAGAAAAGAAAAATATTAAATCTTATAATTCTTTTTGTAAAGTTCTTAAATGAAGTTTTATTAGGTTGTATAATCTTTTGAAAAATCGTTTAAAAAAAACAAGTATTTGTTTGAAAGGAAAAATTCGAATTATTTGTTATAAACAAAAAATAATCGTCAATAGGTGGCGCTAGATGTACCTGTGCTATAATTCACGTACTCAGATATGTCGGGTGTGAGAAATATGAACAACCAGGGTTGGTCGTTAGTTAACTCACCACTCACCTGTGGCGTACTGATGAGAGCTAATAAGCTTGAGACCGATATATGTTGACTATTTACTATAGATTTTTCAGGTGTAATTCAACGCTGGTCGGAACATTAGCCTGCAGTTGTTTCCTGAAATTCCTAACCAGTAAATTGTTGACTTAAATAAGCAGATGTTTAATTGGAAAAAAAAATATTGTTTTATTACAGAATATAATTAAATCAACACCAGAAGTCATTGATCATTGAAAAGGAAATAATGTTTTTTTAATTTAAACAAAATTTTTACACAAAATAACTGCATGTTTGCTTATGCAAAAAAATGGTATGGTGTCAGGAAATAAATGTTTGGTTGGTCCTATACAAACAAATAGGTAATTTATTTCCGTGAAACAATATTACAAGATTTACAGGCACAATTTTTTTTCGGTACAGGTTTGTTTTCGTGATAACGGTATCAAAAATGTTGAAAATGAATGATTTTTTAAATTAATGACCTTATTTGTAAAGATAATAATTTTAAAATTGGTACAAATACTTATTTACTTTATACTGCTTTTTGGGAAAATAGGTATCTTGAAAAATATATATTTAGAAACGCAACGGCTGATATTTTTTATTAACGGGTGTTAAATTTTTGTAATCGTTATATCTTAGTACTTTCGAAAGTACTTACTTTATTTCCAATTGTCGGTGATGTGGATCAATTCTACATGAAAACGCTATCTTATTTTTTTCCTCATTAGATGCACCATTGTTTCTTTCTTCAAACTTGATAGTCAATATCTCGGTCTATATTATTAACGTAAGTACATGTAAATAATGATAAATTTTGTTTTATAAAAATTGTTGGGACTGATTTTATATCTTAATATTACATACTAAAATTTAAAACATACCTGAAGTACTTTCCGAGATATTAAAAAATAACAATAAAGAAAAATTAACTCCCTGTAGGAAAAAAAATGTATGATCTCTTTGAAAATGCATTATACTGAATAGTCTGTCGTTCATCTATCGGTAGGTATCCAAATTCCTACGCGTTCCTAGAACTATTCTCTAGTACCACTACAATGTTGTAATTATAAATAACCTCGTAAATAACAAGAGAGAGTTTTGGAAACTTGCATGGTACTCAATCGTGCCATAAGTATAACTTAAAAAATGAACGACTTAGTTGATGACAAGAAATCATGCATTTGCATATTTATAATCTGATAAAACATTGTGATACGTAAATGTCTTCCTATAGTATTTCAAGAATGATGTTGAGAAAGGTAGTTATAAATTGTCTTAGATAAAAGTTACTGTATTGTACTTTCATCGGTTAATGCAGATATTAGTTATATAAAAAAGGTTTCAAAAGTGCATGAGGCGGGCAATTTCCATCAGTCATGAGTTTAATAAAAAAATATATATATACAGGGTGTTACAGGTTTCACTGTCATAATTTTTACAGGGATAGATAGATAGGCTAAATAAATTCTATATAACATGGGTCCTAATTCCAACAATCTTTGAGAAAAATATCGGAGTTGATATTCAAATGTGCAGTTAATTTACGAATAATTGCTCTGTAATTTTCTGTATAGAATATCTATCATAAAACGAACCTCTGTTATTTACTTAATCTAGTATACAAATGCGAATTAGCCTCGCTGTTGTCATATTGCGCTACATCAACATCCAATTTTATTGATTTATAAATAAATTATTATTATTAACTAAAAATAAATAACAGAAGTAGTAAACATTGCATTTTATAATAATCTATGCAGAAAATTATGAAGAGATTCTGCACTTTTGCACATCAAACGACATATTTTGAAAACGATTAGGATTAGGACCCCTGTTTTCTATATACATTTTTTTTGTTTATTTTTGATATTATCATCTGTTAAAATTATGACAGTCAAACTTCCAACACCCTATATATATTTATATAAAATAAATCGACTGTCTTACCACAGACATTTGTTTTATGAAAACTATGGAATGGTCTAGCTAGCAAACCAAATTATCGAGACATCTAAAAATGCTTCTACACTGAAGAAAAAAATTTTTCGGCACTGTTCAATTTATTTAAACATAATTTATTCCCCCATCTTTTTTGTTAAAAATATATTGATTTATTTGATAAGAAAATTTAATTTTTTGATGAGTATTTTTTGTTTAAATGAAAACAAATAGTTCTTCCATTTGGACATCTTATGAAAACTAATTTAAAAAATTTATTTTCAAATAAATATATTTTTTTCATTTCCTTAAACAATTTGTTCAAATCTGTATAAAAATAACGTTATAAAATAAAAAAAAATGATTTTTTAATTGAACTGAATGTACATTTCGAGTCAAATAATGCGTTTATTGGGGCGCTAGATGTAGCTGTGCTATATGTCGCGTACTCAGAGTTCGAGAGACATGGTTAGTCGTCAGTTAACTCACCACACCACTCACCTGTGCCGTAGTGATGAGAGCTAATAAGCTCGAAATTGGTATATGTTGACTATTTGCTATAGGGTTTTCAGGTGTAGTTAAAATGCTGGTCGGGACATTAGCCCGCAGTCGTTTCCTGAAATTCCTCAGCAATAAGTTGTTGACTTAAATCGATTATTTGGCCTAAAAGTGCAGTACATTTTCAACTTTATTATGAATTAGTCTTTTTAAATATATCGACATAATTTAACAAAACATTCTGTATGATTTCAAATGCTTAGGTACCTAGCAAAATTTTGAGAATGAACTATTTCATTCAATCTTATCTGATTTATTACAATTTTAACGACAATAGGATGTCGTCAAACTAAAGTACTGTTCCCACTGTTCCCAAGAATCCTTATTTTTTATCTACGATAATTTTTTTCGTGGAACCGCCACTTTCACAAGAGTAGTAGAAACAGCTACATATATATGTAATTTGGCATAGATGTTTGAGTAAGTCGATCTCGGACGACAAAAACGCGCCGCTGTTATATACACAGATTACAGATAAAATATATCGATTTGTGCTCTATATTGATAAAACAGCCTCTGGCATTTCCAAAGTTAATTGCAATTCAGATGTCTGTCTGTCTAGACAAGATAACAGGAAAGGTTTAACTCTTCCGGATTTAATTAAGATTGTTCGAATCTTTGATAAATTAGACAAATACTGAACAGGCTGAAGTGGATTTATATGGCTGTAATTATTTAACTTTTATTATGTGTATTGATATATTGTGTTTAATCACACACGTGTGGGATTACCAAAAGGGTAACTACTCATGGAAATCTTGTCACAAATCCTGCGAAATTCTGTGAAATCGTGCGAAATCCCGAAAAATCGTGCGAAATTCCGAGAAATCGTGGGAAATCCCAAGAAATTGCACGAAATCCTCAAAATCGCGCGAAATCACGCAAAATTCCGCATCATTTGAAGGTCAATTTAACATTTTTGGTCAATCTGAGAGTTGCTGCCAATGTCGTGAAGCACCATCTTTCACATCTTCGCCACTTCGTTTTTTTCTTGTTGTACAGGGTGTGACTAGGATCAAAATCAGTTTTTTGATGAAGAATGTAACAATTCTGAGTAATCTTAGAAACGTTATTTTTTGTCGAGTTTGGTACATCAGGATGTTTTTGAAATTTTTTATACATATATCTCGCGTATACAGGGTAAGGTTGGGAAAACATACCACCACAGACTCCGAGGGCCAAAATGTGTTGATTTAAATTGGCGCTTTAGTCCAAAATTTTATATTTTCTGGGATACAGTGTGTTGAAATTACAATTTTATTTTAGTTTTTCCCCATTAACTTTATATAAATGGTAGTAAATACATCAAACTTAGTACCTATATCATTTTCTGGTACGAGGAATTGAAATATGTCCGGGCATTTGCTGTCAACTGCAGAAGGCACCCCCTACAGTACTTCACATGCATTTAAATCGTCATAACTTTTTGGTGCCTGTACATCCAATATACAGGGTGTTAAAAAAAGAGTGTAAAATATTTCAGGAGGTAATAGTATGAACCAAAATAAGCAGAAAAGTTTTAATAAACATGGGTCTGCAAAGTAACGGTTGCGGAGATATGGACCACTATTCGTTTTTCAAACATTTTATTTTATTAGGAATAAACCGACAAAGGAAGCTTTTAACAAACAAAAACAAAGTTACAGAAGATGTTCAAAGTGCCCTCCGTCCATTTCCAAGCAGGCACGACATCTTCGTCTCAACGATATTCGAACTCTTTCGAAAACACCTTCCTTGGTTTGGATTTCTTGATACTTTTGATTAATCCGTAGCTGCAGCTCTTCCAGGCTATTTACAGGAGTACCATACACTAATGTCTTCAAATATCCCCAAACAAAGAAATCTAGAGGGTTCAGATCAGGCGATCTTGGAGGCCATAAAACAGGTCCGGCCCTTCCTACCCATCTATGTGGAAAAGTTTGGTGTAAATGCTCTCTAACGGCCATGGAAAAATGAGCTGGAGCACCATCATGCTGGAACCACATTTGTTGCCTCTGATTGAAGTAAAGTGTCAAGAAATCCAAACCAAGGAGGGTGTTTTCGAAAGAGTTCGAATATCGTTGAGACGAAGATGTCGTGCCTGCTTGGAAATGAACGGAGAGCACTTTGAACATCTTCTGTAACTTTGTTTTTTGTTTGTTAAAAGCTTCCTTTGTCGGTTTATTCCTAATAAAATAAAATGTTTGAAAAACGAATAGTGGTCCATATCTCCGCAACCGTTACTTTGCAGACTCATGTTTATTATAACTTTTCTGCTTATTTTGGTTCATACTATTACCTCCTGAACTATTTTACACTCTTTTTTTAACACCCTGTAGAATGTCTCTAAAAGATCTGGACAAAATGCTACCACATGTTCCTAGAGCCAAGATATCATGATCTAACCCAATTTACCTTAGTACAAAATTTGATAGTATTTATATCGAGACCTATACTTAATCGAATAAGGAATAATACAAAGAAGACAATGGTTTTATGTTTATGAAATAAAATCTTATTGATTAAATAATCAATACACCAGTGTACACAAAATTTATAATGATGTAAATGCTTGTGAAGTACTGTACACCACCTACAGTACTCTACAATTGACAGCAAATTCAAAGCCATATTTCTTCATACTACAATTTATAATAAAGTTATTGAGAAAAAACTAGAAAAGTTGTAAGTATCTCGGAAATTAAAAAATTTTGGACTAAGGTATCCTGATTTAGGGCAACATACTTTGCCCCCCGGAATATGTAATTTTTTTCTCAAACTTTTACAGACACCCTGTAAAAGTATAGTAAATTTCGAGGTAATTTTTATCAAATGCAAAATCCTTGGAAACTCCTTGAAATGCTCCCTATTTTGCGATATCTTGTCACAATTCCCAGTGGTTACCGCCTCGCTACAAACTAAATAAGTATAAATACTTAAATTTGATTAACTATAAACAAACTATGTAATAGTTACTACAAATGACTTTTCAGTTTCCTTTGGAAGTGTAGTAATTTTACTTTAGATTTCGAGGTACTACCAACGAAATCGATCGAAATAAACGTTACTAGACTTTTCACCTATAATACACCAAGAGTCTCGATAATATCGAGATAATTTTGTCATAGAGATTGCTTGGTAATTACCTTAAAGCAAAACCTTATTTTATTGTTTTCTTCTTTCAGTCACGAATGCTTGTAAATTTAAACAATAACAAAAAAAGTCTACTACTGACTCTTTTTTTTTTTCACGTAATAAGTACTTACTGCATCAAATTTTTATCCAAAACTTTCCAAATCTCGTTACAGTCATTGGTGGTGTTTCATGTTTCATTATGAGTTACTCCCTCGGTTACACCTTTCAGAAAACGCGAAGATCGGCTTATTTTATGTCCGACATTAAAGATTACACCACTCGGGCGGCTGTGCTACTAATTTCCCTCTCAATTTACTTTAGAGGAAGGCAGTGTCAATATTTAGCCATTATGTTGTAAGAGGCATTCTGTTTCGAGATAATGTAAACTGTAGGTTGAATACAAACAGGTGCCTACAAAGGTACGAAGCCATGCAGTAGCATTCCTTTTAATTTACTGCTATTTTATGTTTGTGTTTCCTCCAAAACACATCGGGTATATCAAAGGGTGGAGTGAGTATCATTATTTATAGCCAGGCAGAGATTTATGTCTCTAATATTATGTTATGGCTGTTTTTTATGCGGCATTGTATGTATAAAAAATACATTTCTTTGTTCTGTATAGATACTATCGTTTGCAATATTAATGACACTCACTAAAATGAATTTTGCGATTTATTTTGAATTTGTGACGTATTCATATTGAAATCTGCTTTAAATTTTTAACATTAGTTATTAGTTGTTTCACTTACCAAGAGAGATTTAATGAAATATCTATTCAGAACTTCCAGAAGTTCAAACACTGTTTTAAGAGAGTGTCATTATTATTGCAAACGATTGTACCTATAGGGTGTCCCGTAGTTAATGTAACATAAAGCAAGGGTAGATTGTCTGACGACAAAATAATGCGTGTAACTTACGTTAGTAAAAAGTTTATGGTTAGAGAAATACAGGATGTAATGTAATTTTAATTTCGATATTTTGTCTTCTTAATACAGAACTAGACTATGTCCAATGATAAGTTTTATCAAAAATCGTCTTTCTATTCTATTTAGTTAGAATATCGATTTTTGATAAAAATGAACATAGGTTAGTTCTGTATTATAACTAACTTATTATAATATTTTCCAAATATTTGGACATCGCGGGTTTTTTGGGAGCGGGAAATTCAAATTTGTTTCTAATTTTGACGTCACTAGTAAAGGGCGCGACTTATGGCACATTATGGTTCTTTTAAATGGTAGAACCTTTTTGTGTTTTTTCTGTCTATTGAAACAATCGATTCTCCTACCTTTTTCTGAAAAAGGTATAGTTTGTTGAAGACGTAAAGAGTAACCATTTTCGAAATAATCCTACTTGAAATATTAAATGTACCGAGTAAAAACTGTTTTGGTTTCAGGTAAAGTGCCTTTTCCACTGAAAATATAGCGAAATATTTTTTGAAAAAAAGTTATTCGATATGGTAAATAATGACGATGTGCAAAATTTCAAGAAGATCGGCCTGATTTGATAAAATCTTTGTGCTTTGTTGAAAATTTAAAGATAACGGTTTTGTCAAACCTTGAAATTTTGCACATCGCCATAATTTTGAGTAACTTTTTCAACTAACATTTTGTTGCATTTTTCAGCGGAAAAGGCACTTTACCTGAAAGTTGTTTGCAAATATCGGATAGGTATAAAGTTTTAACTCTGATATCCTGTATCTTTTCAACCATCAGTAAAAAAGTTCTGATCATTATTTGACAAAATCAACATAAATTATTATTTTATATTGTAACTGTGTCTTGTATCTATTAATTAATTAATTATATAAATTGTAGGTTACAAGACATTCGATTTTCTTTCAAAATTAACCTACATACTACGATTTTTCGAACTCCTACTATGCACTGCCCTAGCCTTCACTAGCAATATTTTAGCTACTTCTGTTGTTCTCGGGCTAGGGTCTGTGGGGGTGGAACCGTTGAACCTCCTAGAACCACCTGTTTGATTTCTATTATTGGTGCTAGGGCTGCTCCGGTTGGGATTACTCTTCAGTGAAGTAGTTGAATAAACTTTATTAATTTTAATATAGTTTAGATCTACCCAAATCCTACAAATGCCATTATTTTCTGGATGTCTGAATCTTCATGTACTCGCAAACATTTTCTGTGTTTGTACTTACTGTAGTATGATTCTAATATCCACACCACCTGCACAGCATTTGTGGTTGACATTACAATATAAGCTTGTAATTAAGTGAAAGAAAACGATTCAAGATGCATAATTTGCAAACATACGTGCTGTAGAGTCTGCGTGCATCATTAAAATTTAGCAATTTGCAATGTACACAACAGTAAATCAACATATATATCTATTGATTAAAGCCGCTTTACAGCCCCCAATTCTTTTTCCAATGGATTGCGGCAAGTCCTTGCACCTATGCAATACCTTTCCCAAAAATCTGACTGGCAGTTTATTTTACAATTGTCAATAACAAACAACATAACATATAAAATAAAGGTTTTAATTAATATATTTTGCAAGCTCAACAATCAAACAATAATCAAGTAGAAGCGAAATAAGAAGTTTGAAATTGCCGCGGGGGAAGTCGAGGGTTAACTCAATAGTTAAACCACTAAACTCAGCGATTCACACCTTGTGAAACAATTTAACTATTGTGCAAAATTTGGAACAAAAACATCGCTATTTGTAAGAAGTTAATTTCACTTTTTTTTCAATCTGAGAGCCAATATCGTATAGCGCCATATTTCGCGTCTTCGTTACTGGCATCGAATTTTTTTTACGTTTTTTTTATATACAGGGTGTGACTAGAATCGTGCAGTTTTTTGACCAAGAATGTCATAATTCTGTATAATATTTAGAAAGATTCTTTTTCGTTGAGTTAATGCATCGGATGTTTTTGAAATTGTTTCGATATCTAACGTATACAGAATGTCTGTGAAAGATTGTAAAAACTTACTGCCACATACTAAATTAAGTTACTTTATTCAAAAATTTTATAGTTTCCCAATACAGGGTGTTGAAATTACAATTTTATTTTAGTTTTTCCTCAATAACTTCATATAAATTGTAGTAGATACATCACTTGAAATTGAAATACGAGTATGTCTGCGGTTTTGCTGTCAATTGTACAGGGCGCCAACAATAGTACTTCAGATGCATTTAAATCGTCATAACTTTGTTGTGCCTGTACAGCCAGTACAGAGTGTCTCTAAAAAATCTGGACAAAATCCTACGACATTTTCCTAGAACCAACATATGCTGATCTAACTCAATTTACTTTAGTCCAAAATTTGGTAAATTCTAGACCATATTTCAATTTCTCATACCAGAAAACCCGCCACTACCAAGTTCTATGTATTTACTTACTTCAATAGAGAGAGGAGTGCCTCAAGGGTCCATATTGGGTCCCCTGCTGTATGTTTTATATACCGATGACTTGCCCTCGATGGTTGATGTAAAAACCGTTATGTATGCTGATGATACATCTCTAATAATTGGTAATAACAATATCGAAAATCTTATACAGACAGTGACTGCTACATTGGATTCTCTGGAAGGCTATTTCTGTAAAAATAGTCTAAAATTAAATAAAGAAAAAACACAAATAATCAACTTTACATACCAGAAAGATAACAATGAGGTTATACTTACTAGTGGCAATGACATCATAAGATCAGTAAATAGTACTTCTTTCTTGGGGGTAAAGATTGATTCGCGATTGAACTGGAAAACCCATATAGATCATGTCAGCCAAAACGTCGCCAAATACTGCTATGCTCTTAAAGTGATAGCACAAAATATTGATATACCCACAGCATTTATGGCATATTATGCATATGTTCAATCCCAAATAAAATATGGAATAGTTTTCTGGGGAAACTCCAGTGAAGCTGTCAGAATATTTGTGCTACAAAAGAGATGTATTAGAAATATACTAAACATGAAACAGACAGAGAGCTGCAGACAAGTGTTTATTGAAAAAAGAATACTTACCTTAGCGAGTTTGTATATATTTGAAGTAATTATATTTATTAAACAAAACATTAACTTATTTGTGAATTTCAATTTATCACACTTATATAGCACAAGAAATAAAAACAATTTAGTAAGTGAAAATATAATAAAATATTGTTATATTCAAAAAAATGTTCCATATTCATTGCTTGAGATATATAATAAATTACCTATAAGTATTAGAAACTTATCCAGCAAAGATATTAAAATTAAATTAAATCAAATTCTCATAGAGAAAGCTTATTATACGATAGATGAATTTCTGGGAGACAACATAATATAATTAATGTATTATACCTGTACTGTGTATGTATCAACGATTTATGTGTAACATATATTATTTTCTATTTGTGTCTTATTTGTAGTTAAGTATTAGTATGCATTTTATTCTACTTTAATTCTATTTTTAATATTAAGTTTTATCTTTTAAATTGTGATTTTTTTTTATTTTTATTGACGAGTTCTACACCCTAAGGGTATTTTTGTAATTGTTACAAGGTGAACTAATAAAGATTTTACTTACTTACTTATTTACTGTATCTCGGAAACTATAAAATTTTGGACTAAGGTAATCATATTTTCGTCTCCGGAATATGTGTTTTTTTCCCAACCTTTTACAGACACGTTGTGCAAGTATAGTAATTTTCGAGGTAATTTTTATCAAATGCGAAATTGTTGGAAATTTTTTGAAATTGTCAAGTACATTATTTTATCAAAAAAGACTTAGAAATAAAAAGGTTTTCACCTCGTTGGCTCTAACCGTTGAAATTCATATGCGTGTATTTGTCACTGGTAGATCAGACTGACTGATACGCTCGCTCTGATTTTAATGCTAGAAACCATGGCGTCTCGTAAACAACCTTGATCGACCATAGAAACCCAAGATCTCAATGTCCGCCTATTCCACTACGCCTATGTACGATTAGAGGCATAAATAATGGAAAGTAAAAGTGGTGCTGCGAGCAGGTTTTCTGGAAGAGCCGCGTCCACCGGACATTTGTATACATCGCAAATTGCGCTTTGGAAGATTAATGTCCAGATTAATATGCGATAACAAGATTGCGTAACTTGTTATAACCGTTTTCTAAGGCCCCAGCACTAATCTGATCTTGTCACGTGGCGCGTGTTTCGAAATACTAGTATTTATTACCAAATTTACTACAGCCGCAGATTATAAATAAATATTTAATTTAAAAACGTAGGTAAATAATAGTCAATACCAGTGGCGGCTGGTGCTAAGGGGCACAAGGGCACGTGCCCACCCTTCACTGTACATGTCACGAAGAAATATATGATGCTATTATAGATTTATATATTTTTTGTAATTCTATTATCGGTTGCGAAAAACTACTCAAAACTTATTTCCCGTCAACCATCCACGCGCCGAACTATATCAAACTTTATTTCCTGGGAACCCAAGAATTGTCTCCAAACGTGGCTCATTTTCCGACGTTCGGGACTCCTCGGAGACAAAGGGCACTGAAATACGTGTCTCTGTCCCTTCTCCACTAGTCTCCACTGTCTCCAATCTCCATCACTCCGTCTCCCTCCGGCATTCAGTTTTCAGTTCTCAGTAGTCGCTTGCTTTGTTTAGTACGTACTTGTATATACAAATATATTTCGCTTGCAGAATAGTTGTGTAAACAAATTTGTGTTTTAACTTTGCTGGTTTTAAAGGCGATTTCTCATTATAGATATAATTTTAAAGTGATTCTGTGTATTTGTACATACTTATTAAAAGAAATGGATCCGGAACCAGAAATAAATTCTGTTCAGTATCTGTTAAAAACAATCCAGTGCCATTTGATCAAAAATATTTAATTAAAAAGAAAGGTAGGCCTACTGATTTATATATTAATTACGAATCTACAAGTAAAGCTAGAACATATAATAGAGTTTTTAATAGAAACATATACGAGAAATATGGTTGTTCTGTGACAAATAAATTGTTATGTTTTGTTTGTTTCATATGTTACAGCGTGGACCAAATACGGACGATTTAAAGCACATAGCGGATAGGGCCAAAAAACATGAAAATTCTGTGACTCATTTAAAAGCATATATGGACTTTAGTGTTTTAGGAAAAACTGACATACGTGAACAATTAGATATACTCGCGTCAAGAATTCAGACGTCTACGTCACGGCTGACGTTACACATTTGTTTTTATTGTCAACGTAATTTTCGATATTTGGTCGCGTTATAAACAGTCATTTTTGCAATTTAGTGCAATATATAATGCAAACTTTTAGTCGAGTATGTAGTTTTATAACTATCAGTTGCAGTTTCTTAAATATTTTGATGAAAATATAATGAATTATTCATTTGTTCATATGACGTAAGTCGTCTGAATTCTTGTCGCGAGTATAGTGCGTATTTGCGCTATAAGTTAGGACCTCGGTTAGAACATAATAAACAGGTGGAAAAAATCGTCACATTTTGCGTCGTTTAATAATGTGTATAAAGTTTTTTGTGGAGCCTTCGAATTAGCCTTGCGAGGTCATGATGAGAAGACTTCGTTCAAAAATCCAGGCATTTATATAGGTTTAATTAACTTTTCTGCAGAATTACATTCTGTTCTTGCAATACATTTAAATGAATCTAAATTTATTTTTTGTGCCCACCCTTTGAAAAACCCACGGGCCGCCACTGGTCAATACACTGAGAAAACCGTTGGGTTTCATTATCAAATTAATAACATAATAATAATATCTCTATCCCTCATTCTAATCATCAGGATTAGCTCAGTCAGAGACTTGTGCGGAAGAGGAGCCGTCATATTATTATGCAAATTACTGCAATATATTGTCACGGAATTTGCCCCACTCACTCCCAAACCGACGACTGTGGCACCGCGAATTGCCTAAGATTGCTCCGATCGCCCCTACGCCATTCTGGTAAACAAACAACATGCGTAAATCGAGGCGTTACCAGAAAATCGTGGAAACGACGAGAAGCGTTCCAGTCGTACGAGAACATGGATCTAGAGATACTGGAATATACCTGGAATATTCGTTGGGTCTATAAAAGAAGAATAAACGGCCGAGTTAATTAGTCTTGTATAAGTCTTGTATTACAGTGTTTAAGTGAAGTGTTTAGTTAGAGAGATCAAAGTGATTTAGATAGCGATTAATTAAATAAGTGTTTAGTTGACCTGTAATTAGTAGTGTTCAGTAGTTAATAAAGAAGTAATTAATTAACGGATTGTTTTTCTGGAAGTGAAAGAAAAGACGGATTGGGAAATCCGTGACAATTTGGTGTCGGAAGTGGATTTAGTTGGAAGTTTTAAAGAGCTTTCTGGAACCCTGTCCACAAAGTGGGATTTAAGTGGAAGTTTGAAGAATTTTCTGGAACCCTGTGCGCGGGTGGAATAAAGACCCAAGTGTGGCATATCACCGCACTCGTCGTGACTCAAGGAAGTGAACGGTGGTATTCGCGAAGGACAATCTCGAACATTCTAGAACTTTGTATAGGAGTGAGACAAATACCCAAGTGTGATATATCACCGCACTCGTCTTGACTAAAGGAAGTGAACGGTGTTATTCGCGAAGGACAATCTCGAACATTCTAGAACTTTGTACGGGAGTGAGACAAAGACCCAAGTGTGACATATCACTGCACTCGTCGTGACTCAAGGAAGTGAACGGTGGTATTTGCGAAAGACATTCTCGAACATTCTAGAACTTTGTATTGGAGTTAGACAAAGACCCAAGTGTGATATATCACCGCACTCGTCTTGTCGAAAGGAAGTGAACGGTGGTATTTGCGAAGGAGATTCTCGAACATTCTAGAACTTTGTACGGGAGTGAGACAAAGACCCAAGTGTGACATATCGCCGCACTCGTCGTGACTCAAGGAAGTGAACGGTGGTATTTCCGAAAGACATTCTCGAACATTCTAGAACTTTGTACGGGAGTGAGACAAAGACCCAAGTGTGACATATCGCCGCACTCGTCGTGACTTAAGGAAGTGAACAGTGTTATTTGCGAAGGACATTCTCGAACATTCTAGAACTTTATACCGGAGTGAGACAAATACCCAAGTGTGGCATATCACTGCACTCGTTTCATTGTAAGGAAGTCAACGGTGACATTTACAAACATATTCCTGGACATTCTAGAACATTTCAAATAGAGTGGATGCCTGTAACTAGAAGCCAAGTCAACATGGATGCACAACTGGCGAAACTGTTAGAAATGATGCAAACGATGCAAAATAAAATGGAAGACCAAGCGAAAACGATGCAAGAGAAATTAGAAGAACAGAGAAACAATGCAAGAAAAATTTGAAGAACAAGGGCATAAAATGGAAGATCAGTCTCAAACGATGCAGGAGAAATTAGAAAAGAAATTAGAAGAACAAGGGTGTAAAATGAAAGATCAGATACAGACAATACAACAGGAAATGAGAGATCAGACGAAAGAAATGCAGACAAAGTTAGAAAATTGGAGAATACGCTAGAAGAAAAACTAGAGGAGCAGTCACATAAAGTGACACAACTAGAAGAAAAACTAGAGGAGCAGTCACATAAAGTAGAAATACAAGTGGAAGAGAAACTGTTAGCACAGAAACAGGAAATACACGAAGAAATAAACCTGGTTAGAGAAGAGCTTCGACATAAATTAGACAAGATAGCAAAGGAGGGCGTAGTCAAATCAGAAGGACCTGTTATCCGAACTCAGAAGACTAGACCTCCTGAATTCGACGGCAAGGTTTCCTGGAATGTATATCTCCGTCAGTTTGAAGCAGCAGCATCAGCAAATGAATGGTCGGATTATGAGAAAGCTACTGCTCTGATAGTTGCTTTACGAGGGGAAGCTCTTGACGTCTTACAAGGAGTTCCTGCTGGGCAGCAGAATAACTACGACATTCTAAAACAGCATATGGAAATGAGATATGGGGATAAGCACCTGCAGCAAGTGTACCAGGCACAATTGAAAAATCGTCACCAGCAGAGTGGAGAGAATTTACAACATTTTGAGACCGACGTTGCCCGACTGGTTCGATTGGCATATCCAACAGCTCTCTATTCAAGTTTTTACCGATGGCCTAAGAGATTGCGAAACCCAGCAGGCACTGCGACTCGCTAGACCTAAAACTTTGAATGACGCCCTCTCGCATGCACTGGAATACGAGGCAGCAAAGATGGCATCTGGTAGACATGTTAAAGTTCGGGCCATCAGTGATAACAGCGATAATATGGGAAATGGAGACATAATCAAAACGTTGAAGGAGGTTATTGAGAAACTCAGTCCAACTACCAATCCAAAGAGAGAACAACCTGATAGTCGAAGGAATCGCCTTGTTGAATGCTGGAACTGTGGACAGATGGGACATCTGAAGAGACAGTGTAGGGCCCCAGTCGCAGATCAGCAAAGGCGCGACTCCCAAGCGGCAGCCTCCAAGGAATATGTTAAAGTGCGGACCATCCGTGATAATAGCAATAGGATGGCAAATAGAGAGATAATCAAAACACTGAAGGAGGCCATTGATAAATTCAGCCTAACTACCAGACCAAAGAGAGGACAAGCTGATAGCCGAAGAGATCGCCCACTTCAATGTTGGAACTGTGGGCGGACGGGTCATCTAAAAGGACAGTGTAGGGCTCCAGTAGCAGATCGGCAATGGCGCGACTCCCAGGCAGGCAGGAAATATGGAAACGCAGAAGCCCTTTCTAGACCTTGTCCTACCAACAACAACAAACACTGTAGTAGTATCGAAAGAAAAGAGGACATATCATTTGTCCCTTGCAAGATAGTAGTAGCCCAAACTGAAGACAGATGGAGTTCAGCGGCGATTCGGGAAGACCAGCAAGCTGACTGTGACATCAAACCTTTACTGGACTGGAAAGAAGCCAACAAGCGACCGTCTTGGGCTAAAGTCAGTAGTAAAAGCCCAGCATTAAAGAGTTATTGGGCTCAATGGAATTCTCTGGTGTTGGAAGACGGTGTCCTAAAGAGAGCATGGGAGAATAATGACGGAACGGAGGTGAAGAAGCAAGTACTACTTCCGAGATCCCGGGTCAAGGAAGTGCTGCAGGAAGTACATGGAGGTACTGGGGGTGGACATTTCGGTATCAATAGGACTCTACAGAAGATTAGGGAGCGTTTCTACTGGTTGAGCTGTAGGACGGATGTAGAAGATTGGTGCCGAAAATGTGACGTATGTGCAGCCAGCAAGGGACCGAAGACCCGTTCCAGAGGCAAAATGCGCCAGTACATCGTAGGAGCACCGTTCGAAAGGATTGCCATTGATATCGCTGGCCCATTTCCGAAAACCCAAAGTGGGAACCGATATCTGCTAGTAGCCATGGACTACTTCAGTAAATGGCCGGAAGTATACCCCTTCCCAATCAAGAGACCACAACCGTAGCAGAAGCGCTAGTCAACAACCTGTTCTGCAGATTTGGTGTGCCCATGGAACTACATTCAGATCAGGGCAGAAATTTCGAATCAGGTGTGTTCCGAAAGGTCTGCGAGCTTATGGGAATCCGGAAAACCAGGACCACCCCACTGCATCCCCAGTCAGATGGTATGGTGGAACGCTTCAACGCCACACTAGAAACCAATCTGAGGATGTTTGTGAACGAGAACCAAACAGACTGGGACAAGCTCATTCCACTCTTCCTGTTAGCTTACCGCTCAGCTGTCCATGAAACTACTGGGAAAACTCCCGCAAGGATCATCTTTGGAAGAGAGCTTCGCCTTCCCGCAGATTTGGTATTTGGTCGTCCTGCGGAACAGCCCACAGAGCCAGACACTTATACCCATGAGCTAGAACGAAGACTAGCAGCCGTACACGATCAAGTCAGATCTCGAATGCGACTAGAGAGCGATCGCATGAAGACTCGATACGACGTCCGGGCCAATACAGTCGGATTCCAACAAGGTGACCTGGTGTGGCTGTACAACCCCACGCGGAAGAAAGGAAGATCGCCTAAACTACAGAACCGTTGGGAGGGCCCCTACACCGTCATTAAAAGAATCAATGATGTCGTCTACCGGATACAGAGGACTTCCAGGAGTAAGATGAAGGTCGTCCATCTGGAGCGTCTGTCCCCGTACAGAGGTGTATCCGATCGGGACGATCGGTCCTAAGGAGGGGGCAGTGTCACGGAATTTGCCCCACTCACTCCCAAACCGACGACTGTGGCACCGCGAATTGCCTAAGATTGCTCCGATCGCCCCTACGCCATTCTGGTAAACAAACAACATGCGTAAATCGAGGCGTTACCAGAAAATCGTGGAAACGACGAGAAGCGTTCCAGTCGTACGAGAACATGGATCTAGAGATACTGGAATATACCTGGAATATTCGTTGGGTCTATAAAAGAAGAATAAACGGCCGAGTTAATTAGTCTTGTATAAGTCTTGTATTACAGTGTTTAAGTGAAGTGTTTAGTTAGAGAGATCAAAGTGATTTAGATAGCGATTAATTAAATAAGTGTTTAGTTGACCTGTAATTAGTAGTGTTCAGTAGTTAATAAAGAAGTAATTAATTAACGGAGTGTTTTTCTGGAAGAGAAAGAAAAGACGGATTGGGAAATCCGTGACAATATAGTGCAAACTTTTAGTGTAGTATATAGTTCTATTATTCTCTGTTGCAGTTTCTTAAATATTTTGATGAAAATGTAATGAATTAACTATTTGTTCGTATGACGTAAGCTGTCTGAATTCTCGCCGCAACTATATACGATAGTGTTTATTAGTTTTTCAAGTGTGAAAGATGGCTTACGTGTATAGAAACTTGAATATCGTTTTAATTTATGGCGACAAAATGCTTCAGCAGCTTTTCGTCTGTAGGCAGGACGATTTCCCGGTAGACATGTGCCGAATGCTGCTACTTTTCCCCCTGTAATGTAACGCAGGCGTAACATTAGAAATTTACATCCGAATCATGGGAAAGATGGAAGTCCAGGACGTCTACGGCGTATTGCAGGAATTGAGCAACACATTTTAAAGATTGATGAGGAGAATCCTCGAATAAGTACCAGGCAAATCGCTCAACAAGTGCAAGGAATGTCTCAATCAACAGTGTGGTGTATCATATATGAGGTTCAATTATATCCGTACCATGTACAGCGTGTGCAAGCATTAATGCTAGGAGATTATCCCTTACGAATTCTATTTTGTAAATGATTGCTTAAAATACCAGTTTGACAGTTGACTTGTTAGTTATAGATGAAACTATTTTTAATCATGCTCAGATTTTGAAAATTTGCACGCGAATCAACGGTTGATTCGCAACAACGTTTTTCTTAAATGTTTGGATGTTTGGCGAGATGTTTGGGCAAGGATTATGGATGGGGTTCAGTATCCCAAGTTCCTTAGAAATGATCTGCCTGGGCTTCAGAAATATGTGCCCTTAGCTGTTAGACTCCTAAGGTGTTTGCACGATGGTGCTCCCCGTCGAGTAAATTTTTTTTTCGATTTCTTTTATTAGGCCTTCCGAATGCGTAATTAGAATTAATGACATTATGACTAAATCACCCTGTATATGTACCTATGTGTAAGTTTAAGCAACACCACCCGGATAATTTAAAATGCCTGTACCGATTTTTGTAGGGTTCTTGCATTGATTGATTGAAATTGATGATTACATTTACTTTATTTTTTGCGCCCTCTTAAAAAAAACAAATTTGCTAAAGTGCCTTATTAACATTTTCTGATGTTTCGCAAAATTTATGACACTGATAATGTTGACCTTGATTCTGATAATGATGATGAAGATTGTGATAATGGTAACGATATGATGGTGATGATGATGATCATAATTGAAATTTTGTTTGTTTTCATTTTTTTTAAATATCCATAAATTTATTACGGTACTGAAATATTTAAACACCCTGTATATAGTCAGTATTAAATAAATCTTTTTTTGTTATTGTTAGAAAATAAGGGTGCTGAAGAAGAAATTCCACTAAAAACTTTCGCTTTCACAGAAAGCTACATACTATCGTTTTATTAATTTTGTTGCAGTCAAACATTTTGGTCAGTGTAAAAATGTAAATGATAGAAATCCGTGCAATAAGGAGAGCATGAAAAAAGTACGTTACCCGATCCCGATTTCACTTGCTCGCATCGCGTTCGCATTAATCATTTAGCGATGGAAATATGTACGTTTGTTAATTATTTCACCGATGCAATTGTTCTAACGTTTCTTTTATTTTGTAGCCTTTCTTATCGGTTTCATCTGAGGTAATGCTTTATGTAGGCTCTATTTTACGGGTCGTAAATTAACCTCGAGCATAACCGTAAATTAAAATAATTATTATTGAGGGTATTAGTTAGAGATCCGGACAATAAATTTCTTGCGAGATCGCTAATAAGAATTTTTTATTTTTATACGTAAGGGTCGGGAAATGATTAGGCACCTCAAAATTGGCGCTGAAATTATTTATATACAGGGTATAACAAAAAAGCAGTTACTGTAAGTAATAGTGTTTAATTGAGCTTTAATTGGCAGTAAGAAAAGGTCGGATTGGGAAATCTGTGACAATATTTTATTACTCTTGATAATAATATTTCGTAAAACTCGAGATAAATTTGATTTTTGAGCATGCCACACGTTAGAAATAGTCGCAGCAAAATGAGTTGCACTTAATAACATTTTTTAATTTCAAATTGCAAAGAAACAATTTGTAATGTTTAAAATGATTATACAAATAAATGTGTTTTATCAATGTAAATTTGAAACCTGTGGTTACTCCCTATTTTTTTCATGCTGTTTCAGTTTATCTACAGGGTTAACTATGACTTAGTACAAATATTTTAAGAGGGGATAGGGAAAAATAAGAATTAACGGAATCATCTTTCAAAAAATTTCAAACTTATTTATAAAGCCAAAAAAAATTTTTTCGATATTATTTTAAATCCTTATTTAACGCCGCCAATGCTTGTTGGTTGCATACTCTACAAGCATGCAACAGTCGCTCATTAGTCAATGTCAGTAGTGTCTTGTCATGTCATAATTGAATTCTTGTGTTTACGTTGTAATTTTGTGTTCTTCTGCAGTTTTTAGTGCCTTATTTTAATTTTTAAACGTTTTATAGTTATTAAATAAAGATATTTGTGTTGGGTGCAGATAATTTCCTACAATATAGTTCGCCGGTTTGGTTTTCTAGGTTATGGGACAAAACTCCCGCGGTTTAAAACGTCTATTATTCGTTTCGTTCGATTTTGTTATAATAAATAGGAATCTAATCTATCTAATTGTACCTAGGAAGTGTCTTTTATCGGTAGTGAGTGGCTGTAATGAGCATTCGCTCATTATTCATTACATATTCATGTAGTTCTACCAGTTTATAACGAAATAATGGAAAACGAATACAAAATACTGGAGCTAAGTGGATTAACTGTTACCTATCTATCAGGTATTATTACTATTAGAATGTTAATTTTCGTTTCTACATTTAGAAATGCTGCAAAAAAACGACGATGGTAGTAGATATTGTTGACAGTTGTAAGTTTTATCTGTGGGTCTAAGCCATCTCAGTCGATTCTTATCATAGGCGCCGACTTTCCGTAGGAAAAAAGGGTTTTGCCCCATTTTTAAATATCGAGCTAAAATTCTGGAATAATTTTTCTATTGTCATTTAGGCCTTCTGAGCACGTGGTTAAATTTTTTGTACTTAGTCATAGTTAACCCTGTATATTTTGAATTGATTTTAAATAAACGTCGTCCTTCATAAATCCTCAAACACGGAAGTCCAAAGGACTAAATATTGTCTAATATTTAATCTAAGATGAGGCGGACCACCATCAAGTTGCATCCACATATTTTATTGATGGTGGCAAATTATCTAGCAAAGTGAAATAATTTTGCAAAAAGGTTAAGAACGTCGCGGCGTATAAACTTGATGGACTATATGTATTTCTATATTATGGCATTATAGAAAATCGGCGTTTGGTAACTATAAAATGTCAAAGTGATGCGCGAAAATCTGAAGAAATTATAGCGAAGAAACCATCTGAAAAGTTTAACACCCTGTATCTTTTAAGGGAGGCATTTTTGTATATAAGTAGCTAAATCGTCATATTTTGCGTGTATAGCAATACATTACGAGCACTGCTGTCGTCTTGAAGATTTTGAAAATCTGGCTAAAATGATTAACTATATGTCTTTTGGAGGCTATCGGAAACATGTGTTTAGTTAGCATTCCTAAAATCAGATATACCCATCGTAGTTTTCGTTACCGTCGGACCAACACGAATCATCTTTTAATTTCTCTGGTTTCATGATAAAATTACCACCCGTATAAGACTTGTCCTCGTATAGGTCGGAAAACATGGGCGTATCTATGATTTTATCTTGGAGGGGGTAAAGTTGTAAAGACTTATAACATCAACAGACTAAAGAACTAAACATAAATAAAGACTTTTGTCAAATAAAAAAGTTAATATCCAATATCAATAATAAAATATAAATTAAACAATTATACATTGCAGCAGTATTATAAAAATAAAAGATAATGGAAATTAAATTAATTTTTCTATTCTTTTTTACTTGCATATCAATAATTGAAATGTCTAACTTAATATGTCTATGTATATGTAGAAGAGCAAGGATTTTTATGAACAGAACACAAAGTTTTTGCTGGGGACGAAAGCATATTTAAAAATATTGTATTTTTCTAGATCAGAAGTATTTTCAGCATTCATATATGCAGCAACATCGAGCAAAATTACAGAATTTAGATTTGAAAGTCACATTAGTAAACGCTAAATATTACTTATAGAAATATTACTTATTACACAATTTAATATTGTTTGCATGCGATTATCAAATAATTCAAATTACAAATACTTCACCTCTGTTTTATTCGAAAATTATAAAGTAATGGATTTCATTTCAGTAAGCTTCTTGGGGGGGGGGTAATTACCCCCATTACCCCCCCCCATGGATACGCCCCTGTCGGAAAATGAAAAAAAAAAGAATCTACGTGCTTATGAACGTATTACGCTGGGTATTTCGTTATTTAATGGAATTGTTAAGTGGAACAATTTCATTAAATAACAAAATACGTTATTTAATGAAGTTTTCATATACTCGTACTTAACAATTTTAAGTGGTGATTAAAAGTTACGATACAATGCGGCCTTATAAGTCGCTAAACGATTTTTCAAGCTATTGGCTGTACACCTTCTAACATAATTAAGCGCCTGTAATTGGTTTTCACCGAAAAAGGCTGCATATTGGAGAACGAATTTTGAAATTGATTACCCCGTAAATCATTACTTGACGAAGAATGAGGCTTAATACAGTTGTGTAAGAGAATTTCAACATATTTTTAATTTTTCTTTTTTTGTATCGTTTTAATGAAATGTTTGACAAAACGATCGGTTTATCAAGAGAAATGTAAATATTTTAAAATAAATATTCTTAGGACTTAGGACTTAGTACTAAATACAAAATTGTTTGATTTTGATTGCAGGTATGCGAAAATAGTTTTAAAATAGCATTAGGTTAGCAACAAGACGTCTTTCAAACGTATTTTAAAAGTTATCACACTAAAAATAATTACACATGTTCACACAATCCTGTGTTAATCGAGGTTCATCCGACATTGCCTATGTATTTATATATAAAAAATCTGATCTGAACATCCTCTGTGAGATACAATCCCTCAAAGTGGATGTCAAAAAAGCACTTTTAATTTTTTTTCGAAGACACTAAAAAAGCGACAGAAATGAAATTAACTAAACATTTTCTGTGAAATAATTTGTTAACTTCCCCCTGTGGTTGTAAGAGGTAGAAAGTAGGGGCTATGACGCTAACAACAATAATATCTTACACATCGATAAGATGTTGTTTTCGTCACCAAACATACTGCATACTTTCTTGTGCAATAATTATTTTGAAACAAAATTTTTGCTTTATCCTTTATAAATTACACCCAAATATTTTTCAAAAAATAAATGCGGAAATTCGAATTACAGTCAGACAAGTGTCATTACATGGAGATGCAGACTTATCACATCCCACTGGTTTCCGTGCTTTAGTTAACACAACAAATGGCAAACATTTGATGTTGGTAGTGCATATTAAAAATAAAAAATAATCTTTTTTTGGAAAAATAAAAATTAATAACAATTTAATTAAAATTGTGTGTAGCATTGGAAGAAAGAAGCTGTTTTGACGCTAAAATATGTAGCATTTTAAATTCTTACTTTTCAGAATATAAATTTTCTTAAAACTGCATAAGTATTTTCAGGAATCTTATTAAAAACAATGAAAAAATAATAATAATAAAAAAGTGCAACTCTCTGTAAATCAAAAGAGAAATCAAAAGGATTGTTGTTAATGAGTGCATGCCTTTGCAATAATAATGTCACTCCCTCAAAACAGTTTTTGAACTTCCGGAAGTTCTGAGTAGAAATTTCATTAAATCTCCATTGGTGAGTGAAACAACCAAGAACTAATGTTAAAAGTTGAAAGCCAGCAGTTGAAACAAAATCACTAAATTAATTTTAAAGAGTCCCATTATTATTGCAAACGATTGTACATTTTATCTCAATTTTGTATGAGAATGATAATTGTCCTCCACGAGCTGGAATACCTATTACCTAAGTATATATTTTCTGAAACACTGTATTTACAATGAAATGCATTCTATTGACGAAAAAGCGTATCCATAATAGAACCGATGGATTACCCTCCGACCAGAATGTTTGAATAAATTTGAATTAATTTAAATGTATTCGGTCTCAGACGTGGCCTAGCTGAATCTTGATGGGTTCTATTCTTTAAAATAATCGGATTTCGGTTAAAGGCTCTGCTTTTTTAATCAATTAGTCCAAAACTTCCCTTTCTGAAATAATGGCTTTCATAAATTATTCATCTGGGGATCTCATTTGAAAAAACTGCAGTATCTGCAATCAAACATTCTCGTTCAAAAGTTCAATCTTCTTAAACGTTTTTATGTTCCTCTGTAGCTACTTATATTGAAATATTCGTATAGTAGTTTTTATAACATTTGCACTGACCACTTTGTTATACAGGGTGATTTTTAAAAGTATAAAGTGTAAAAGTATTAATCTTAATTGATGGCAGCAGGCTTTAAAATAAATCATTTTACAAAATATTGCCCTAATAAATGTTTTTTAACAACCGAGATACCTAACTGAGTTTAAAATATATATTTATACATATTTTTGGAACACATTCAATCGATTTTGATTAAACTTTCCATTACACTAATAACATATCCGCAGGTTATTATTACTTTACACTTGGACCATTGTCACTGTGTCAGCAAATTACGTGTAACACAAAATAATACTACGTATATACTAGAAAATACCTAATGTAATAAAAATACCACAATCCGTTTACGTACGTGTTACGTTATTATTTAAGGTTAAAGTTATGAATGAAGCGTGCCATCAAAGACTGGGCACAACTTATCACATGTCGTTTATCGATAACGTGTTCTGAAATAGTTCGTTGACTTATTAGGGTAAGTTAGAGTTAACACAGAGTCGCCTTCATAATCTATAACTTTAAACTCACTCATCTCGGTTATTAAAAAATATTTATTAGGGCAATATTTTGTAAAATGATTTATTTTAATGCTTACTATCATAAGTTAAATATAACCCACTTTCAAAATCACTGTACACACACTGTAAACTGTATATTAGTTTTACTTCGGTACTTTTGAATATTCGCAGGTGGCATGAGAGCATTCAAAATTATTTATAGAAAATTCTATTTAGAGAACACTACGCCTTTAAGCCAAAAACAATAGGAAATGACTTTATTTGATTTAGAATCGGTAAATAATACGGTTGCAGGTTAATCCAGAAAAATGTGAAAGTTCCTTGTTGATGCTTAGACATTTGTAACGGTACTGATTTTTTACAGAAAGATCTTCAAGACGCTCGTAGTACATGAGCCGTTCTCGGAGTACTGTCAGTGATGCTAAGTTATACCAGTAATTAAACGTCAAATATACATGTTCGTATGTGTGTACATGTGGATATAAAACGATAATGTGAGCAACATTGTCTTACATTAATGAGATTTATTGTTAATTCGAGATTTTTATTACTAAAAACATTGCTTAATGAACTAACATTGTATATTTAACGATAGAGAACTTGAGAAAGTGCATCGAGAGACTTCCGAACACGATTTTACGTTTTATGTAAGTATTAATATTTTATGGCGTTCACGTATTAAGTTAAATTAGTCATTACTGCAACAACAATGCACAAATAATAATCAGTTAACAATACCGTATCGCATAAACGTGTGCTGTAAAGAATAATTATTAAGGAGTATAAACACTATTGCATCTAATTTTACCAAAGGTTCGCGAACGTTATTTGCGAAAATTAAAAAAAAAAGAGTGAATCATTACAACAACTTTATAATAATAATAATAATAATAATAATAATAATAATAATAATAATGAGATATTATGTATGAGAGTATGAGATAGACGAGACGTCAGTGCTGCCTTATGCTCCGGGGGATATAGAATCCGTTGTGGGGAATGAGAAGTGCTGAATTTATTGGAACTATTCATTCCCCACCCTCAGGTAAATTCAAGCCAATAAGCCTGATGTAGTCCTCCTCGACCACCAGCTTAGGACGATGTTTGAGTTCTCTGCTCCCGCAGAGAACAACATCGTCCTAAAGGAGAAGGAGAAACGGAGGAAGTATAGAGATCTTCTCTCCGAGCTTTGCAGGCTGTATCCAGACCACTATGTTAAGATTGTGGTGCTAATTATAGGCGTCCTGGGTGGAATGAGACATACGTCGCTTTCTGACTTAAAGATCATACCGGCTTGCCGAAATTCGGCAGAGATCTTAGCCGGCAGAATGCAGAAGGCAATCGTCCTTGATTCGCTACGTCTGCTCAGAACACACGATTTACGGGAGAGTGGTCATTGCTTGACTCTTCAGGACATCTCCGAATGTGTCGGAGCTTCGGAAGGTGTTACTGGAAAATAATAATAATAATAGTAATAATGCCTTTATTAATGTCGTGAAAAAAATTAAAACAAAAAAAAAATAATTCAAAGGATGTCGATATTCACCATACAGTGCTCTTCCATATAACCATCTACAAAATTAAGAAATCATACCAGAACGTACACTACTGAAAAATTACAAAATAACATATAACAAACCCATTACAGTAATTTAACTGAACATTTTTTAAGACTTTTTCTAAAACTGTGAGCACACTTGAGGGACCTGACAACATTGGGCAATTATAATTTTTCATAGCATTAACCGCTGAAACAGAGCAGTTCTATGCCTTGGAACACAAAACTTGTAACGATTACGAGTGGGTAATTGATGAACATTAAAATTTGTAAAAAACTTTGAGGTTAGATATTCAGGTTTATGATTGAACAATATCTTAAATGTCAAGCAAGATAACTGAATCTGAAATCTGGTTTTAAGATTCAACCAATTCGAATTTTTAAAATAAGTAGAAATATGATCAAACTTACGAAGATTATAACTGAACCTGATACAAGAATTTCGAATCTTTTGGAGGCGCTCTTTATTCCTGTGCACTAATGCAGGCCAGTATACAACCATGCAGTACGCCAAAGTGGATAATATTAACGAGTCACATATTTTTAATTTTATATGAGTGCTAAGAATCTTTATGCATGTAAAGACCTTTTAAGTTACCAAAAGATTTCTGAGTAAGATAGTTAACATGTTTATATAGTAAATCGAAGAGAATTGTCTACCCATAAATCGAAATTTTTGCAGTTTTCAGAAGGAACAAGAGGATATAATGGTATTCTTCTTATTTCCAAGCATTAATAATTGAGTATTAGTTTCATTTTATTATGGCCTATTTATCGAATGTAATTTTGACTATGATTTAATTATGTCGAATTTAGTTAGGATATAAGAAGAGTAAGGTGAAAAATACAAATAACCATTGCAAATAAAAAATTATTAGTTATTCGTTTTACTTAAAATTTGAGTTTCTGATATATAGAAGGTCACTCACGATGGCCTTAGGCTTAAAATACAGTGCTTTCGAAAAGTAACGAATAAATTTATTATTTTTGAAATTGAGAAGTTTTCGAAAAAATTCCCTGGCACGTCGGTTTTGTTTTTAAAAAAGGCACTTTTTGACATACGACCCATATTTGTGACGTCATCGTTGTTAGAGATATGACGTCATCAACATTTTTTTTAAATAGCAACCCCCAATTTTGACCATGCCATTTGAAAGAGCTTGTCATTCTACATACATACATCATGAAAAATTATGGTGTTACATAACAAAAATTTCAAGAAAATAATGTTTAAATATTTTAAAATTTAATTTTCAAAAAATTGTTTTATTCGAATTGAAAGTGTCGTTTTCATGTCGCATAAAAATTTGTTCACCACAAAACTGACACTTTTAATTCTAATATGACAATATACTATTTTGCTCAGAAATCGTTAACTTAAGACCAACTTACAAGAGACCTTTTTTGTTTAGAATGAATCGGGCTATCTAAAATTAATTTTTAAATGGCAAGGTAACAATGTGAAAAAAACTCACGTATGAAACAAGTCTTGTTTCAGCGATATTAAATAAACAGCTGTAGCTATTAATGATTCTGATTACGCGTGATCGAACGCGTGATGCCACACATTTTGAACCACCCTGTATATCGTTTGATTAAAAACAAGCGCTTCCTTATTAAGAGCGACGACTTTACTTCCCTTTTTTATGTTGAGCGTTCAAACTGCTTGGTTTTTATGAGAGTTTGGCAGTAAAATGAATTTATAAGTGCCTTTTGAAACGTAATGATGCAAGCCTGCTCCTTTTTTATGTGGATCCGCGCAATACAGAAAGCACATAAAACATAAAACGGGCTATTAAGTGCAGCCCTAATATATTTGATTATACACTAAATCCTTATACAGCACTTCTATTTGTCATTAAAATCTTAACATTCCAAGGAAAACAGTAATTTAATTCCATCTAATTTTTTTATTATTATTTAAATGTTATGTTATCGGAAGTTATAAATTTTGTAAGAATTGGATGTAAGTAGGTATATATTTCCGTTCAAATCCATAAAATGGTTTTGTGGGTGGCAAACATTTTTCTTGAATAATTTGATACTTATCAGCAATTTCATGTTCTTATTTTTGAGCGGAATCGATAAGTATATTTGATTTTAAACTTAGTTCAAATTTTCAAGTCAAGAAGGCAATAATTTCGAGTTGTTTGAATATTTTGGAAATTTTTACACTGTCTTTGTTTCCTGTATTTCAAAGAAATAATGTCTTTCCATTTTGTTCAGAAAATTATTATTATTTTACTGAAAAATAAGTATTCTACATGGTTGAACAAATCGAGAGAACTTCTTCTAAAAGCATTTATTATGCAAATATGTTTTTAATATAAATCGAGATATAAAATACTATTTTTGATACAATGTTCTCATGAAAAACAAATATGTATTTGTAGAATAGTAGAAATTCCTAGATTTTTTTACGAATTATCTCCAGCAAATGAAAATATTTACGATGTTTTTTTTAAATTATTTGACGATAACATTTTCTTGAAAATCATATTTATTCTTTAGTTTTATCGGATTTTTGCCACACTTCTGAAAAAAATAAAGATTAATTAAATAAGCCCTTGCGCCAAATGGATCAGTCAAGGGTTATTTTTGAAACTAAGTTTGCCTAACCAAAAAATCTCACACTGAAAAAAGCAGATAAGGAAAAAATAACAAAAATCACATCACTTAAATATAAATAAAACGCGTCCAAAAAATGATATACAAAATTCAAAAAATTGCATCTACAGTATACCTTGTGAATGCAATAAACATTATGTTGGAGAAACGTCTCGACCTATGAATGTTAGAGTTGAGGAACATAAAAATTATAAAAAAAGACGGGAATTTGAAAAATCCAAAATTTGCGAACATGCTTGGGATAACGGTCATTTAATTCAATGGGGTTCGGCAAAAATTTTAGAGAAGGAAGATAACGCATCAAAAAGAAAATTAAAAAAGACCGCGATTATTTTGTTTAACGGAGATAAGTGTGTATCAAACTGTTCAGTATACATCGATCATTGTTTTGGCTACAGTTGTATCAAGAAGAAGTAAGTTACAATAAAATAAAAATCATTTAACATCTCTATGGAAGCAGATAAACAAATGTTAAACTGTCAAACTTGGCATACGTTTAATATTTTTATTACTATTTTGAAAACGAAAACAGAGAGATTTTCGAAACGTCAAAAATACGGAAGGACGCGATTTAAGTGATGTTATTTTTTACTCATCTGCTTTTTTCAGTGTGAGATTTTTTGGTTAGGCAAACTTAGTTTTAAAAATAACCCTTGACTGATCCGTTTGGCGCAAGGACTTATTTAATTCATCTTTATTTTATTCAGAAGTGTGGTATAAACCCAATGAAACTAAAGAAAAACTAAAATTATGCCACAAATAAATAGCTTCAGACAAGATAATATTTAAGATAAAAAATCTTTATTTTTTTGTGGACCCAGTATTTACTTTGCTTGTTGATTCTGTGAAAACTAATTTTAGAAAGAAAATATGTTTTGTTTCTTGAAATTAACAATATTTTCTTTGAAATACAATTAGAACGTAATTGCACTGATTACATTTCCAAAAATTTACAATTAGTGTTGTCGAAATCTTAAGGGCGCCGTTTTATAGGCAAATTTTCAACGAATTTCATAGCTGTTTGTTGAGACAGTCTAAAAAAAATCTGAGTAAGTTAGAAAGAATATCTCTTCACTATGTCAATTATACAAGTTTTCTCCGGGATATAAAACAATTTTCAAGCTGACAAGTCATTTAGAATAAGAAAAAAAGAGCATCATTTTCACCTATTACCTTTTATCATAAAATCTACTGAATTTTACAAGTCAACTGCACATTGAGAAAATTGTATACAACATTATAAACATTATCACATCCCGGAGAATTCTTTTAAAAAACTAGTAACACTTAAATTTATGTAAATTATCAAGTATTTTTCACGGTGTATAGAACACAGTGATAAGGTACAAATTCACAGTTTTTTATGTTCTCTAGCACATTTTTTCTTCAAAAGTTAAAGAAAATGATTCAATTTCAGCATTATATTTTAGTAATACATTAATAAGGACCTCCACCTACTGTTTGTATTTTTTGGGTGCATATTTAAATATGATTATTTGTCCTTGAAACGCCAGCCTTAAAGATTTCTATAGACACAAATCCCTAGTATTGTCCCTGTTGAAATAATTCATTACAAATTTAGTGAATTTTTACCTAGATCTTACAATTGTTAGTATTGTTACCCATGTTTGGTCAGCTCACTTCAATGATCAGAGATATTTACAAAAATGTTATATTTTTGGAAAAATTAACATTTTTTATCTCGGGAACTTGGCGGTTTAGGATATACATTTATATTGACATTGTTTATTAAAATTGTCCGAAGAATTAACTTCTATTTTACTTATGTATACACCTCACAGTATATTTATATAGTTATTGTAGACAAATAAAGGCATTATTTATTCAAAACAATTATTTTCCTCGTATAGAAACGATTTTAAACACATACTTAAACTAATATCATAGATTTAGAAAGAGAAAGATAAACCAAAGGTTATTGTGCATCCTGCAATTGCCCACTTCCCTCACCCACCAATCACCGGCATCAATTTGAATAATGCGATATTACCGTATGTTTGATCGTTTACTAACATTGTTGGTTGGTGTAATTTGAGATTTCATAGCCTACATGTCCATACCAGGACCGTATTTATCAATGTTGGTTATTAATTATTCTTTTGATTCAAATAAACATGTACCTACCTAATAATCATTAATTTCTGAGTAACAAAATAATGTAATTGGGAATAAAATAATATGTGATATCGAGAACTTGCTGCTTGCTTGCTGAAGTTTCATTTAGATTTATAATTTTGGATTTCCTGATGAAAAAATTTAAGGAAAGAGGATATTTTTCAATATAAATAAATATCAAAGTATTACGGATAATCTTTTATCTACATTTAAATATTCATTTTGAAGAACAAAATGTATTTACTGCTCACGATTCAAATTGAATTAAGCTAATTTTTATGGGTCACTAACTTTCATATTTTATGTGTTTTAAATTTATAATAAAAGTCTTTAATCAGTGCCTACTGTTTTTTTTAATTATTATTTTATAGACTTAAAATATACTACTTCACATTTGTCATGATGATAAAACGCTTAGCCTTAAGTAAAAATAAATTATTTTCTAAATATACGAGTTTCTGAAAGTGTCAACTACCATTTAAAATTATTAAAACTTATATTTCAAATTTTTAAAATAATAATAAGCTACAATTATATTTGATTACCCTACCCTTTTTCGTATGTATGAATGATCAATGTCAACAATGACTAAACGAAAAAACCGTAATTAGTTTAAAAGAAACGTTAAATATAAATACTGATAACAAAATAACGTGTACTAAGTTTACACATACTTCAGTTTCACCTATTGAAAAGATTTCGTGTTTAGTAGATATTCATTTACTTGTCACGCGACAAAATTCATATATTTGACATTTATGTACTTTTCACTTCACTTTAAATTTTGATCTTAATTTACCACATGTTTATATATACTCATTTCAGCATACCAATCAGCATATGGCAAGCAAAGTGACGAATATTTAAATAACATTTTTACCAATGACTCACGTGTGGCGCTTTCTTTAGACATACCTTATTTTAACTGCGATAAAAATTTAAATTTCTAGGAATACTTAGGTATATGGTATAACGGTATATAATTTAAATAAACATACACATATGTACAAGGTTTGACAAAACTACATTAGAATTTTATATTTGTGTGTAACAAGATTTAAAAACATTTAGGTAACTTTAAAATAAACGTATATATTGTATGGAAGCTTTTTTCAATAATAATTAGACCAAAACTTTTTTAATCTTCTTCTGTATGTAGGATTACGTCTCTTTTTTATGAATATTCTTGTCGCATTAATTTTTTATTATCCACTTTTAAATAATATAATAATATCTCTACCCCTCATTCTAATCACAGGGATTAGCCCAGAAGTCGGAGATTTGTGCGGGAGAGGGGGCGGCATATTATTATTAAGCAGACCGCATTTGCGCCCAGGAACGACTTACGTTGGTAGGCCCTGACCACTATTCAGTGCAGGAATGAGGGAAACCTGGAAAACCTAAGTAATTAGGGGGATAGTCAAATATCAACTGGTATCAATCTTTCACATTGACCTAAGTCAACATTCTTCCACCCTACCATACCCGCAGAGAGGGTGCCAATCCTCTCCACGAATATAGCTTATATACGGTCTACCGGCAGCTGGGCGCGAACCAACACCGATCTAGTCACCTCGATTCAAGTACCTACGCCTTAAACCGCGCGACCACTGACCGAATGATTTTGTATATACAAAGTGATGATTACTTTCAGAAAACGACACACATCATATCATGAATCCTTTCTTTCAAAACTTTTTAGAATTAGCTAAGTTATTTAACAAATTCCGAACTTTGTCGAGATTGTTACATTTTTAATTAAATATTTTAGTCATTTAATTCATTAATTTAAATATACCTTTTATTATCCACTTTTAAATGATTTTGTATATACAAGGTGATGATTGCTTTCAGAAAACGAGGCTATATCATGAACCCTTTCTTTCAAAACTTTTTAGAATTAGCTAAGTTATATAACAAATTCCGAACTCTGTCGAGATTGTTACATTTTTAATTAAATATTTTAATCATTTAATTCATTAATTTAAATATACCTTTCTACAACCAAGCCAATTAACCGGTGAGAAGAGGATAGAAAAATGGAAAGGAAAAAATACATTGAATAATAAATAAAGAATACATATTACAAAATAAAAATATAACAATATACAGGGATTTAATTTCATAATGTTTAAAGAAATGGAAGATTTAAACATTTTTTAAAGAATAAGGTCGAAATTAAATCTGACATAATGTAACTGAGATACCTATTCAATTCCAAAATAAAGGGTAAAAATTTTAAAATGCCAAATTAATTAATTACAGCACCTAACGATAAATCGTTTACATCGGCTCTCATCCGCATTTACGAGGTTCTTTTTCGACCTGACTGCTTGCCTGTCCGGTCACATTTTGTATTCAAAAGGTATTAAACCTTTCGACGATCTCGTGTGTTTCATTTTTTTTTCTTGCGTACACGGACTCACGTCAGATCTTATAAATTGATTTATTAAAAAAGCGTTCTGGCTACAATTTAATACGCTCGCTATGGGCGGATTTAATCGAAATTATACGCCGTTTATTTTTGGAAAAGGCAACTCTAGACGCTAAGTAGGTACAGCGATTACTCAATCCAATGGCGAGTGGTATATGGTTTTACTATTATTCTAAATGTTAATATGAACATTAAAACATACGTGAGTATGTGTGCGGAGGAGTGAAGATATCGATATTAAAATAGTTTTCAGTTGTAAAAGCACCATTCCGAAATAGATAATTACAAACAGCACGGTGACATTTGTGATAAAGTATCTACATAAAAGACTTGCGGTGAAAACTAGTTTTCCTTATGTCTAGTTACCTAATGGGGTAAAAACCTTAACCTTAATATTTAATTTTTATGATGAGTCTACTTTTCTACAGTGGATGTATTAGTTTTTCTCCTCACTCATAAAAATTTGTCTGTAATTTCACATAATTTTACGTTGGAAATTTGTGACCAGCGTAAAGTTATGTAAAATTAAATAATAATATTATAAATGAAAGAAGTACACTGTAATATTACTGAAATAAATATGGAAAAAATTCCTTATTATGTTATGTATAATATATGTAAAAAATTGAACAATAGTTTATCAATCAGTTCAAATATTTTCATTTTGTTTACTCTGAATAGTGTAACAGAGGCGGTAAAAATGTATTATATTATGTTTGTGACCATATGGAGGGTGTACCCCAGGGGTTAAATTCACAGATGAAGTTGAAAAGAGGGATTAGTTTTTACTTTTAATGTCTTGGAGAAAAACTTCTGCTTGTTAAAATGTACAAAAGTGCAGGTTTAAGCTAGTAAATATGATATGCAGGATATCTATTACTAACAAATTATTAGAAATGGAGTAGATTTTATTATTATAATTAAATAATAAATACACTATGCAAGCCACATTTGTATTTCTAAACAGGTGTAGGAATATTTTTTAGTAGAATTTGTCCATCTATCCTCTAAATGTGAATTATCCATCCTCCTCTGTAAAAGTGTATTGTTCACCCATCATTTAAAAATGTATTGCAATATAGGTATTTCATTCGCATTAGACAGTATGTTGAATATTTTTGCTGAAAATACTACATAATTATGCTATCATCAGTATATATTCCTTGGTTTTTGCAAAAATTTGTAAATATACGTATATCTGCGTAAAAATAAATATTTTCAGGTCGAATTTCAGTTACAGTAAATTTATAATTAATGTAGCTACAACTAATATTAATATCTTTATAAGTAATTACTATTTTTACTGTCATAGAGATAAATTTGTTGTTTGAAATGAATGTTGTATGGTGTAATTTTGATGCAAGCATCTAAACAACGTACCTCTTCAGTTTCTATGATATTTATGAATTGTATAATATTTAAATTGGCACAAGCCGCACAACAATAGCAAGTGTTTCACCAATTTCATAATCCGTCTAGTTGACGCGAATGATGGGCTTGTTTTTAAATTCTGCAGTTGGTATTACGCATTCTAACTAACCATTCAGATATCAGGATTCTTTAAACAAACCAATAAGAGTCCTTTATTGGATTCCATCACACCAACCTACTGAATTTAAGAACATATGCCAGTCTAAATTTCATTTTCACAAAAACAGCATATGTCCAGAACTTGTAGCATTCAGTCATTCTTGCTAAGTATTTATTAAACAGCTCATCGTTTACAGCTAAAGAGAATAGGGGACATATGCTGTTTATTCGTAGTATATTGCGATGACCTATTTGGACTCATTTGCTGCAATGTCTCACTAATGGACGTGTACAATTTCTATTTATACCAATTCGTATGTATAGAATAGTATCAAAATTATGTTTAAAATGCAAAACTGAATAGTATATTAAGCTTAATACGAACACTTTTATAGTAAAGCAAAATGTCAAAGTTAATTATAAATATTATAATTATAATAATAATAATAATATCTCTACCCCTCATTCTAATCACAGGATTAGCCCATAAGTCGGAGACTTGTGCGGGAGGGGGCGGCATATTATTATTAAGCAGGCCGCATTTGCGCCCAGGAACGACTTACGTTGGTAGGCCCTAACCACTATTCAGTGCAGGAATGAGGGAAACCTGGAAAACCTCATTAATTAGGGGGGTGGTCAAATATCAACCGGCATCAATCTCTCACATTGACCCAAGCTAACATTATTCCATCCTACCATACCCGCAGAGAGGGTGCCAGTCCTCTTCACGAATATAGCTTATATACGGTCTACCGGCAGCTGGGCTTGAACTAACTCCTTCTAGTCACCTCGATTCAATTACTAACGCCTTAAACCTCGCGAACACTTACCGATTAGAAAGATTGGTAGAATATGCTCAAGTGCAAAACAGTTAAGTCAATAAATTTGATCGTATCAATTTGTTTTGTTAATTTTAAATTTACTACAGTGTATCTGAAACGAATGAAAATAGGAATACCGTTTCATTTTTCTTTCAACTCTTTCAAGACTGTTCTCTGCTAATCGTCACTCATTTTCATTTTCCCTGTTATTCTGCACAGATTATAGTGTGGAGATTGATTTACTAACCAATCATTAATGTTTCATGCAAGAATCGAATGTCAGTAAAACGTTAATTGTTTTTATGACGTGTTATTAATAGATCTCTAAATGAGCTTTACACAACATTTTTGTAGAATTATTATATGTTTTTTATTCAATTTCAGAGACTACGGAGGTCAAACAGACAATAAAGTTTTATTGATATTTATAGATCTAACGAAATGGAAAGTTCTGTTTTATTTGTACACTGATTTGTATTCATAAAGTAGCAAGTTTTACTATTTATAAGTCGATGCTTATTTTTATTTGTACAGGGTGTCGCAAACTCGAAGGGCCTACTGTGAGAATACAAAAAATTTAAATAAAATTTGGGATAAGTGGTGTTAAATGGGATGAGATAAGCTCTATTTTCAATAGAAAGTATTTTCTTTGGGATTTGACAGAAATGACTAATGACGTCATGAGAGCTTTTTAACACGAAAAAGAATTGAGTATGTTTCTGAATAAAAATATAATACTGTAGAGTTTGAGACACCCTGTATATAAAATCCATACGATGACATAACTTAGCATCAAGGTATAACGGGTGGTGACATTTCCAATAAAAAATATTAATATCCAAACTACTTTATTAACTAATCTCATAAATAATAAATTAATTACATATTTCTCAATAATGCCTGTTTTACTACCTATTAATAAAAATATGTAATAAATCCGAAACCATATAACGTTTATGACTTTTTCTTGATTTTTACGATTATATTTTTATTTTCTGCACTTATTTTCTCAATATATTGTGATTTAAGAGGAACATAAGCGGTTTCTCATTTTCACACCTACTGTATTGCCGGTTTATGTGGGTTTTGAACGAGGTCTATAATAAATGTCAAATGTTTGGTTAGCTATATATTTAGTGTACGTTTATATTGGCTATCTAATAATGTCGGTATCTTTAGGAAAGAAAAACATTTTATGGTTTTCTGAGTGTTATTCCTAGAATAGGTACAGCTCGTGCTCCATATAGAGTTAAAGTTTACGAAATAAATTTGAATAGAACACGCGTTGAAGTGTTCGTCTAGTGTTCCTAGAAGGCGAAATATAATGAAAATGTGCATTAATAAAATCGTTGAAACAAGTCCTTAGCAATTTTTTTACTGTATTATAAAGGTAATTTCAGCATATATGGGTAGATATTGTGGGTGTAATTCAACGCAGGTTGTGGCTTTTGTCCACTGAGTAGTTAGTTTCACACAATATTATTAATACCTAAAAATATAAAAAAGTCCTTAGCAAGTGTCATAGTATTTTTGCCCGACTTTATTTTCTTGTTTATGTTCAGTATTAAATGTTATTTGTTTTATAGCGAACATTTTTTTATAAATATTGTGGAAGCAATATTTTTCAGTAAATATATTACTGCATCAATTTTTTTAAAATCTGCTTTTACAGAAATATTCATGGATAAAATTCCATGTTATAGTATGTAATTTTACAACTATTATACAAATTTCCATCGTAAATTTCCGGCATTATAATTTGTATTGATTTATACATTGTAATTTTTTGGTTGGTATTGTAAAGTCATTGTATATGTCATTTTATTGAGTACCTAATTTAAATTTTCTAATATTTTATATATACTTATACTTATAAGTAACATTAAGAAATATGCATATAGATAACTTTTTCAATAACTAACATTATTTCACATATATAACTGAGTATCAGTGTGTAACAAATTAATAATGAATGCACATGTTAAAAAAATACCTATATACAGGGTGTCCCGAAATTAGCGCGCAATATTTCTGCCATGTATTATACATATTATGAAAGTAAGTCAAAAAGTTCCTATAAACATGACCCGAAAAATGGTTCATAAGGGAACTAGAACCGCCCAAAAGGGGAATCTTGAAGATGGTTTTTCCAGAATATCTTTCGAACTATTCAAAATAAAATCACGAAATTTGGTGGGTAGCATACATTTCGCATGCTACAAAATTTTCTGTTCTTACAACTTAAAATATTTGCTCAGAGGCGTCACATGCTGAGGGGGCCCAAGGAAATATTGCTCCACTTTTTTATTTTTGAGTATTTTCTCTTGTTTGCTAAATTTCTAGTACTTAGGGTATATTCTGTCGGGTTTAACAGACATAAACAGCCAACAGAGTTATTGGTCGGTTGCCTCACTTCTGGCGTAATGATGAGAGTTAGTAAGCTCGAGACCGGTATATGGCTGGTGGGCAGCTGACGAATGACGTTTACTATAGTTTTTTCAATTGCATTTCAATACTGGTCGGGATATTAATCCACGAAGTAGCTTCCTGGAATTCTCTTTTGTTAAAAAATATGGTTTGATTTATTTTTGACGCCACTCTCTATAATTTCATCAGCATAGTCAAACTGTGGTTAAAAATAAACCAACCCAGCACATGACTCGACCAAACACGACAACGATTAGCGATAAAAATTTTAATTTGGGCCCCCATTGTGTCCATGGCCAGGGCTATTTTGACGCTGTGTGCTGCGACTGATTCTCCATCAGCAAAGCATGTCGACGATCTCTATCGGGCACGTACATCTCTATTCGGCCGTGCATCTTTGTCCGTGTTAATTATAAAGGGTTCAGCCGAGCATTACCGGGGCCTTTTAGAAGTGATGGTCAAAGGACTCACAATGTGCTGCTAATTGCTGAATTTTTTGGCGTAGGTGGCGTCGTCTGCAGGATTTCACGAAAGATGATGAAGATTACGTGGGTAGATGGAGTAGCTTGTTAAAATTTCATATTATTCGAGAAGGAAGGGTTTTGTATTAAGTATAACTTTTTAATGAATAAAAATATCAGTGTAAAATTTAGATATTGTACGAATTGAGAATAGAATTACGTATAAGTTGGTTCAGTTTTGATGAGCGAAATCGATAGTATTCGTGGAAATAAGTAGACTTCCTGAAATATACAAACATCTAATGGATTTTGTTATGCAGGGTAATAAAATTTAATATTTCTTTCAGTTATTTTTTGTTATCTCTTGAAATAAGGCATCTTGTTAAGATTTATTAATATTGTTTTTTGTTTTACTTTAATTTTAAGTTTATACCCCTCTGAATATACAAAGTTATTCAGAACTTTTTAAAAAAAAATTTTTGAATGTACAGGGGACTCCACCAACACTTTATTTTGAATGGAATAACCTGTATATTTAATAAAAAACTGTTGTAGAATTTTACCCTCTGTCTATCTATATTACACTTCCCTATATCTATCTCTTTTTGTTATGGACGGTTCAAGATAGCTTTATGACATACTTTGAAACTTTGAAAATGAATTTCACCATAAGACAGCCTGTATCTATGGAGACATTGGTTATATGTACGCTATCATATAAACTCAATAATGTAGAAACAAAAATGTACATTGATTTTTAATATAAAATATTGAAAAACAAATAGATTTCGCAAATACATACGAGGTAAATTAAGTAATGAGACTCGCAATGTAGCGTTCGATGTGGCAACACTGGGGGCTACCGGTTTAGCGGAAATGTGAGTGAACATGTGATACTCTGATTACTCTGTTAGTATGAGTTTGACCACCGTGGAGTCAGTTGGCTGTCCTTAAAATTTTTTTTGTCAGAGTAGTTTCGTCGACTGCGTTCTGAAAATGAGTGATATCAATGTCGAACAACGTTGTGCAATCCGGTTTTGCTTCAGACTTGGTAACAGTGCGACAGACATTTGTAAAGCTTCAGCAGGCCTATGGAGAACATGTTTTATCAAGGGCGCAGGTTTTTAGGTGGTTTAAGGCATTTTCAGAAGGACGGGAGCAGATCGAAAATGAACCTCGCAGCGGAAGGCCTGCAACTGCACGAACGGACAACAATGTTGCCAGAATTCGGGATCTTGTGCTTTCTGATCGTCGTTTAACGGTCAGAATGATCGGGGAACGGTTGAATTTAACTCACACTACCGTTCATCAGGTGTTGACCAATGAATTAGCGATGAGAAAAATCTGCGCAAAAATGGTTCCAAAAATCCTTTCGCAGGAACAAAAGAACACCAGAAGGGACTCATGCCTTGATTTTTTGAGGAAACTCGAAAATAAACCGAATTTTTTACAACGTGTAATTACTGGTGATGAGTCTTGGATTTTTCAGTATGACCCTGAAACGAAGCGTCAAAGCCAGACATGGCACACCTTCAAGCTCACCAAGGCCGAAAAAGGCAAGAATGAGCAAATCAAAGATTAAAACAATGTTGATTTGCTTTTTCGATAGCCAAGAAGTCGTCCACAAAGAGTTTCTGTCGCAAGGCCAAACAGTCAATCAACAGTTTTACCGAGAAGTTCTTGAAAGACTCCGAAAAAGGGTCATGCGTGTGAGGCCAAACATCAAGAACAACTGGGTGCTGCATCATGACAATGCGCCTTGTCACACTGTATTTTCAGTTCGTGAGTTTCTGACAAATAAAGGCATCCCTGTGGCTCCTCAGCCTCCGTATTCACCCGACTTGAGTCCTTGTGACTTTTTTTCTCTTTCCACGATTGAAAATTCACCTTAAAGGACATCGCTTTGGGACACTCGAAGATATCCAAACTGTCGTAACCGACCAGCTGAAGGCAATTTCAGTATACGAGTTCCAGCATTGCTATGAAGAGTGGACAAATCGTCTCCAACGCTGTTTGGCTTCTTAAGGCACTTATACCTACATACATTGGTACATATAATTTTATATATGGCGAATTCCGTTGAAACAAAGAAAAAACAATTCGCATTAGACGTCATTCAATAACGACTAATTGACATTTTAATTTTATGTTGTCGCTCTGACCTCTTTTGTTTATTTCAGAAGTAATCACTAGTTATGGGTGTTATTTCACAATAGCATTGCATAATTCCTATTCTTTAATCGTTATAGCATACCTATTCGAAAAAAAATCCATACCTACGTAGTCATCCTAGTCAAGGTGGGAAGGCAAGGTTGATTTTGCCAAATTGAGAGTTTATTATGTACATGCGAGTATTTTTATATACTTTTTTATTATGCCTAGGAAAGTGCTTTCGGCTTTACGCTGCCTTTATATCATTTGTTTTACTTCCTTAAATGTTTTAAGTCAAAGAGCAGCCAGCTCCCACGCTCGTATCCGCGGAACTGCTACAATTTCATCTGTTCCAAGGTTTATATGAGTAGGGTGGTTAGGCATTGTTATAATTCAACGTCGGTGGTGTGTGGGAGGGGATTAATACGGTTGCAATCCAGCTTCTCAAAGTAAATTGCTCTCATATATCACGTTACATGAGTGAGCGGGCGGGTCCTTTAAAATTAATCGGCACGTGTCCAATTTTCTCATAACACTGTTGAGTTGGGATATAACATTCTTCACTTTTTGTTTTTCAAGTGAAAACACATGAAATATAAGTGCAAACAGAATGGAAACTTGGAAGGTGTCTTTAGAAAAAAGATATATTCTACACATTTTAAATTCTGAACAATTGACAGTAGGTACACTAACAGATTAAAATTATGGGTAAATCTCCATCCAGTCTGTACTCAAATAGCATTATAGTAGCGGAAGTTGGTACCGCAACTTTAATTAAGTGGTTATTACTTAGTAATAACAAAATCTACCACCATATAGCAAAAATAACTCCAATTTATGTTAGTAACAGTTGTATCTAAGTGATCCTTACCATTGAAAATCAGTTCATCGTTTTGTAAATTTTGGTGGGGCGGTTTAGTGTCTGGAACATTATGAAAATTAAGCAGAAGTACTCAAACTTTAAAGTAGATATTAAAGGTAATGGTAACCAAGCCATGTCATTGACATAAAGATGACAGCAGCTTTAAAGTGTTTTTGGCGACGTATTGAGACCTGATTCTTACTTGACCTAACGCTAGATAAAATACACTGCTTTATCTTGTAGTTATGTGTAAGATGGGTAGCAACAAAAAACCTCGCAGAAAGAAGACTTTTCGGTATTTATAATAATAATAATAATAGTGCCTTTATTTTACATTACAATTAAAGCATATACAATGAACTTATAAAGAGGATGGCGAAGTTCACGTGTTACGTGCTCTTCCACTTAACCATCCATAAAAAAATAAACTAACAAAAAAAAACGTTTGAAAACAAAGAAAATACAAACAGATCTACAAAATACTTATGCTAATACAGATATAGTACTCGTATAAGTAATTATTATCATTCGAAGGAGAACTACTGACGTTGGGCTCGCAAATATTTTTTATATTTATGTTTAAAGCAACTAATACTGCATGAACATTTGATGCTCTGGGGAATATCATTGAAAATTTTAACTGCAACATATGAAAATGAATGTTGAAATTGACTTGTGGAATGTTTTGGAATAATGTAGAGGGCAGAGTGTCTCGTGGAGCGGGTGTGAACATCGCGCATTTTTGTTAACTTTTCATAAAGGTACGATGGTGACTGTGACGCATTTACTTTATATACTAAGGACGCTACATGTAGGCAAAACCTTTCGTCCAGATTTAACCACTGACTTTCACGAAATTTGTCAGATATGTGATCGAATTTACGCAAATTGTAACAATATCTCAAACAAGAATTCTGAATCTTTTGTAAAGTTTGCTTGTTATTTTTTGTTAAGGCAGGCCAATATATTTCATTACAATAGGTGATATATGGCTGAATTAATGAATTACATAAACGAAGTTTTATGTCACTGTCTAAATAATTTTTATGTAAATACAACTGTTTCAGTTTAGAATAAGAACGTTTCACCAAATAACGTGACTAGAAAACCTCATATCATCATTCAAATAGAGTCCCAAATTCTTACATGTAGTGCAAGTGTCAATGATTTATTATTAATACGCAAGTCAAAGAACTCGCTACTCGCAGCCTCCTTTCGATGTCGACCAAATAAATGACTTGATAATATCTAAGTCTTCATTTATTTGTTCAATAGCATGTTCAATGCAATTTAGATTGAAAGAAAAATATAGTTGTGAATCATCCGCATATAAATGTAAATTACAATATTTAAGTTTGTTATGAAAATCCGACGTATACAATATATAAAGTAATGGTCCCAATATACTGCCCTGTGGTACACCATTATCTTTTAATCTAAATTGAGAAAAAAATGTATTATTTAAAACAATTCTATGACAACGGTGTTCAAGGTAATCTAAAAGTTTAAAACAATCTCACTAAAACCAAAATATTTCATTTTTTGATATAATAATTTATGATTAAGCATATCAAATGCTTTACTAAAGTCTAACAAAATAAGACATGTAACTTTTCCATCATCATTTGCATAATATATATCGTCAGTTACTTTTAACAAAGCAGTGGCAGTTCCATGCAACGGTCTAAAACCTGACTGAATAGGTGGCAATAATTGCATTTTATCAACATATTGCCTAAGTTGCTCATCTACAATTTTTTCTAACACCTTAGACAAAGTAGGTAAAATGCTTACTGGTCGAAAGTGAGATAAATCTGTAGGGCAGCTAATCTTAGGAATAGGAGTAATATTTGACTGCTTCCATGCATTTGGAAAGACACCTGAAGCGAGACATACATTTATTATATACGTAAAATACTCCGTTAACTCAGGAATCAAACAAGTTATCATTTTAAGATTAATTTCATCAACTCCAAGAGCATTGCTTTTAAGAGACTGTATCTTGTTGACCTTATCACCCGAGACCTCTATAAAATCAAAATGGTTATGACGTATCACAGGATCGGCATACGAATTCATCACTTCTTGCTGAACAGAAGTCTTTGGGATACTGTCAACAAAATAATTGTTAAAATCATCAGCGTTATACTCTGTAAGCAACTCCCTGTGTGGTGTTTTCTTTCCAATATTAAGAAAATTTATCGTTTTCCAAAAGTCTTTAGGACAGGTTTTAAATCTGTGAGTTAAATACGCTTTCTTTTCTCGGTGTATGAATTGATTTACAAAATTACGAAGTTGTTTGTAGTTGAGTCGTGAGTCTTCTGATTTAGTTTGTTTATACTTATTAAGAGCCTGATCACGTAATTTCATCATTAACTTTATGTTGACTACATTTTATAGAAAACTAAAACAACAAACAGCAAGTCTTAAACATTATTGTTTTTTGAGTTGAAAAGCTTCTTTAAAATTTACTAATTTTGAGAAGAGTTTAAATGGTCTGATCAGAATAATGTTCCGCCATTTTCCTACTGGTATGGAACAACACAGAAACAAATACTTTTTTTTTGTAGACACTAAACTTTAAAACTGTACAGATACACTAGAAATAGAAATGCGCGAGATATGAGATATGTGTTGCAATTTGGATGTTATGGCGAATTAAGGTAAAATGGCGAAACAACGTTATTGTAGCGTTGCTACCATCTTTAAGTGGCCGCAAAATTGATGGGATTGGCCACTTCTTTGATGAATGTAAGCAATAGTTAGATATTTTTAGCTTCTGCCACTCTAAGTAAGCATACATTTTAGGTGTATATCACTTCTAAGTTCAATTTTCAAAAACAGATAAGTTTACAGATGTCTATTATCAGATCTGCATGAAATTTTGTAGCTCTATACATACTTATTGGTTTCAGGTAACAAAATAATTGATAAAAAAAGATGTTGAGGCATACATACATAAATTTTTGGTGTGATGTGAAGTGATTTGAACTATTTTTTTAATATCGATTTTTTCAGCGGCGCTTGTTTATTTGTCGGGCTGTAACATCCATATTTGACAGTAAACTCGCAATGGTTCTTATTTTATATCTTGGCCTTAATCTAATTTTATTACATTATTGCATATTTATATGTTACACTATTATGATAACTATTATTAACAGAAGAAGCTGAGATAAAGACAGAAATAATATGTAGGAAATTCTTATAAATCTATCAGGTTTTCAGAAAGAGGTTAGGTCTTCAGCATTACTGGCTGATGTAACTGATGAGATTTTGGTGGGTACTGACAGATTCCGTCTCATACTTTACTAGATATGACCAAGACATGTATTTGACTCCATTGATATGAGCTACATTACTACTAAACTTCATTATTATAGTAGTATTGTAATATATACATGGTGTAGGTTAAATATAGCTTGATACCAAAGCGTCACCTAATTGAACAGTTTGTCTGGTGTTCCTCTGGGATCCATTTTAGGACCGCTTCCAATTCCTTTAAATTGTAAATTATCGTTTTATTTGGCATCTTATGTTAATTTACCATACCAGTATCACAATTTCAGTGACAATAGTTAAACATAAAACAATAATATACTTTCTTCTGATTTTGTAGTCTTCGGTGTATGTAGGTTTTAATTTTATTTTCTTGTCTGTTCTTTATTGTCTTGCATGGTAAACTAACCTATCTTTATAAATCGCACTGTATAATTACCACGAATTTCATGTGGCTACTTCTCTATTGACGATTATATACATTTTCTATGGTTTGTGTCATTAATAAACCTATTTTAAAAAAACGTATTAAATCTCGGCATATTATGTCATTTGTGATTAATTTACTTGATAAACTTGACATAATTCGTCAACAAATTGATTTCATTACTTTCACTAGAGTGTCCTGTCCTGTCCACTTTTTCTTTGTATGGATTAAAGTAGTTTAAAAAAACTTTCGCTACTTTATTGTTTTAACAACGTGTAACAAAAGTGATATAACAGGTACAAAATTGAAAACGAGTAGCTGTGATAGTAGCATTTAATCATTGCAGTAGACAAATAAATCCATTCTTTTGATGCCCTCAAGGCAAGCACGGGCAGTTTCTGTACAAGGTGTTATGGTAATTTTTCTTTATTTTACGCTATTGCCTAATAACTGACGAGTCTGATGTTTAATTTACATTTTTATATTATCTTAAAATAACAATTACCTTTATTGTCAATTCTACAGAGAGAAATTTACAATGGATAGAAATCTAGTCTAATGGGCACTCGTACAATCAAAGATGAATGTATTGAAGTAATGCTATTGAGGATGATTCACAACTTATCTAACAAAAAATTGGGAATAGATACGTCATGAAAAATGTAGTCAATAATAATAAAAGCAATTTTGAAATTTCTTATCAATCCCCAGAAAAAAATTGTAGTATTTTTAACCTGCTGGGCTACTGTAGCCTCTAGTGTCTTCGAAATGTAGGGGATTCCGAATACTGAAATCGGATTACAGAAATCCGATTGTAGTATTAACGTTTTCGCGATAGTGTTTACATTAGTTATTTATGTGTCAAAAATGGCTTACGTGTATAGCAGCTGCTCCACTGCAGTAGTTTGGTAGTAGAATCTACCTCTACTGTTTTTAGCTCTAAATTCATTCAATATACCATTCTAAAATTATTTATTGCCTTCATAGTATTATAAAATTGTGAAAAGGTATGTTTGCTATGTAATTACTAATTGGAGAATTAAGTTTCACCTTAATTCCTTATTTAGAAATTACCTTATTAATTGCAATTAAATAAAATCTGAAAATGGGTACCCACATTTATTTTAAATTTATGTTATTAGATCTCGGTACATTACAATTTTCTTTCGCTTTTATTCCTTACGAAACTCGCAAAAGAATTTTTAATTTAATTAAATCTCTATCTAGATTATTATGGATTTATTGTAAACTATTCTTGATTAGGTAGTTACGCCTAAAAAAGTATAATTATCGCGGATTCATTATATACATTATTTGAAGATAAATATATCAACTAAATAGAAAGTATATGAAAGTATTACCACATTATGTTGTTAATAATAAACTGTGTTTATAAAAGAACTATCTATCGTTACAGCAACAGGAAGGCTCGGTTTAGTAACGCGATTCCTAAAATTATGATATTAAAAAAAAAGAATGCGAAGCACCGTCATCCTTTAAATGCGATGAGGACGAGCGGATTTATATGGAACGGAAACGGATACCGCGCATAAAGAGCGGTTTGATGACACCGTATCCAGATGAATGAATCAATGTTGCCGTAGAAAAGTCCTTCATTGTGGTCGGATAATGTCATGTGCTGCCGACCATGTTTGGTTATCTCTCTCGGAACTCATTGGAGCGTTGCTTCCTTGATTAATTTCATAAATAATTGTTCCTGAGCTCAAGGGCATTTGGTTTATGTTCTACAGTCCACATGGGAATACGTCACCAAAAGTCATACATTTGATGGTGACGAACTTAGGCAAACAAAATAGAAAGCGTCATCTTCAGTATTAATGATGATTTGGTTGTTTTCATGACAGTTGTCATTTTGTTGGAGCTCTTAAAATATACAAGATGTAACATTTCCCATTGAAGCCAAGATAATACATTAAAGGTTAGAAATTGATCATGATGAAAAACTTCACTGAGGTATCGCATGATAATTATTCAAAATACATTATGGTGCGTAAGTAATGGTCCCATGTACCATTACTACTACTACATAATAAATTTTTCACCTCAAATATATTAATTTGGGCTAATATGCTTTAATAAAATGTTGATAATAAAAAAGATACAGGGTGTCAAAATTGGAATTTAAAAAGTGTTTTTTTTTCTCAAATACAATGTAGGTTTAAGATTTTTTAATAATAACAACACCTTTGATATTGTTGCTCGCCCTGTACTACGAGATTTGGCAATTAAGTTCCGAGAATTTAGTTATAACTCTGAAACTGGCAACACTGCATCGTTCGTCAACGTTGTTCTAGAGAGGGGGGATCTTCCTTTTAGATTCAGTCCAAGGTTGAGGTTGATAGCACGTTTGGTTTGTAGTTTATGTGTATTTTTTGGAAGTAACTTTTTTAGTGGCGTCGTGAAAATGAGTAACTCAAATTACAAGAAACGTGTTGTGATTCAATTTTTAGTGAAATCTGGCGAAAAACCCTCGGAAATTCTTCGAAAAATGCAGGTGGTGTATGGAGACGAGTGCATGTCGAAAACACGCGTGTTTGAATGGGCAAAACGGTTCAAGAAGGGGCTTGAATCGGTAGAAGACGATCCACGTAAAGGAGATCCCGTCACCTCTCGTACTGACGGGAATGTTGACCGTTTGCGTGCACTGATCACGGCTGACCGACGCCTAAGCATTCGTGCGTTGTCTGACGAGTTAAACTTCAACAAAGAAACCGTTCGCAAGATGTCACACCAAAATTTGAATATGCGAAAGATTGGCGATGGTGCCAAAAGTTCTTACCCGTGAACAGAAAGACATGCGAAAATCGATCTGCGAGGATTTGTTGTGCCGCATTCGGAGCGACGGTAGTCACTGGAGATGAGACCTAGATATTTGAGTATCACTCCGAGACCCGCAAACAAAGTCAGCATTGGGTGGAAAAGGCTAGAGAGCAGCCAACGAAATCGAGGATGTCCAAGTCACGACTAAAGGCAATGTTGATCGTTTCTTCATTGTGGAAGAGTTTTTGGTAAAAAGGCATTTCAACATTGCCGCACCCACCCTATAGCTTCGATATTGCCTCCTGCGATTTTTTTATTACCCAAGATTAAGTCGTACCTCAAGGGAACTCATTATGGCGGCGTACAGGAGGTCAAAGCTGTAACCGTGGTGCTGAACGTGTTAACTGCGGATTACCAAGGGTGCTTTCAATCGTGGGAGCAACGTTGTAATCGTTGTGTAGAGTTAGAGGGAGACTATTGTGAAGGTCGATAATAAAATTTTAGCGAAATTTAATTTACTTGTTTTTTCATTGACAAATTCCCGGAACTTAATTGCCACACCTCGTACCTAGCTTTAACTGAAATTCTGTGACATGCTAATAACAAACACCTTTAGTATTATTGCCTACCCTGTACTAATGTAAAGCAACTTGTGACACATTTTTGGAATCATTTCAGCAAGAGAAATCCGGAAATGGGAAAAAATGGGGTGTTCCATTTAAAAAAGCCGGTGATAACATCGTTACACCCTGTATATTAAATTATTATTTGAAAAAAAAAACAGAAATTAAAATAAAAAATCGACCTGTTTCGGGATTTTTCAATAATATTGTTTTTCTACGTTCATGCAAAAAAACATAACTTTATTGAACTATATCTAGTGGAAAAAGTCGTTCATTATTGCACTAATGCATTCATCTGTCATTCTACTACAGCGTTTTGTCATCATGACAAACATAAACGTTCAAATCAATGTCACATTTTCCTAGACTTAGTGTCATCTAAATAACATTTTTTGGTTTTTGCATGAACGTAGAAAAAATATTGTATGCAACTCGAACAAAAAGTGCTTATTGCACTCGGCATGTTGGCCTACTCGGCCTGACGGCCTCGTTGGACAATTTCACGTCGCGTGCAATAAACACTTACTTTTTCTACTTGTTGCATAAATAACTATTATTTTCCTAATTTATGCGTTACTTTATGGATGCACTATATGTACTTTTTCTATCAATAAAACTTCAGTAGAATTAACACTGTCATTATGACGTAAATGGTAAAGTTAATTGTAAAGTAACATTTGAATTGCTGTAATGTGACTGCTAGTTATAAATGGGCAATTAATACGAAATATTAATTACTTCTAAAACACGGTTTTGTTATATAACCTCCAAAGAATTGTTCTACTACACGCACATACACAAAAAAAAACTAAATTTAGCTAATAGTTTCTGCAGAAATACCCCGTGGGAACGCTTCTGGCAATTTTTTATATTATATTCACTCGCTCAACTAAACTAATAAACTTGGGCTGCCGGTTGTTCGTTCGTTAGCCGAGTCGCATAATTATTTACGGCCTAGAAAGGCATCTAAATGTTTGCCTGCTCCGTGTATTATGCAAACTAGACGGATATTCACTTGTAACGGAAAATCGGAGACAATTTGTAGTAGATTTGTCAAAGGACGGATTAATCACGTCCAATTAACGGCGAATAGCTTGACGAAAAAGCGTGGCTCGCGCGATCCTTGCGCAAGAAGCAAGTTGGATAATAAATTTCACTTTCCTCGAAGCGGCCCCGATGACATACAGAAAAAAAATAATAGTGTCAGCTGTACTGTAAACAACATTTGTTTGGCATTACTTACAGTTTTCTTTGTTTCGCCACGCTACAATAATGGCGTTAATAGAAGATTCGTCAAGATAAGGCCCACGTAAAAAAAGTGTTATGGTTTGTCTAGATCGACCGGCTGAAATCCAAACCAACACGTTTTCTTCATATAAAAAAAAACCTGTTGTGTTACAAAAAGCTCTAGTAGAAATGGATTAGTCAGCAATTATTGTTTGATTACCGTATTTCAATATGGAGCATGTGATTAAATGTAATAGGTATTTAAACGTTCACAAAGATGTATATGTACAGGGTGTCTCAAACTCGAAAGTATGCGCCTACTGTGAGGATACAGAAAATTCAAATAAAATGGGAGACGTGGTGTTAAATGGGATAAGGTAGGCTCTTTTGGATTTGACAGACACGACTAATGACGTTATCAATTATATTTTTTCCAGAAACACCCAAATTTCTTATTTTTTCCTCTTAAAAAGTTCTCTTTTTTCTAATACACTTTTATTACAGACATTTTTCTGGATGAGTTCCCGTTTAAAGTTAAAAGCAATATCGTCCTAAAGAGTCTCTGAAGAAATACCACCTAAAATTCACATTAGCGGTAGAAGGATCAAGTAGTCGTTGGAAAATAATTGAATGTTTGTTGTTAAAAGTTCATAAATGTCACAAAATACTTGTCATTACTGAATACGAACGTCAAACGGATAACTTTTGTGCTTACGAAATATTTTCTATTATATATTAGAATTTCTTTCATAGAATAAACAGGCAGTTTGTTTAACTGTACGTGAAGTGTGCTTTGCTTGTAGCGAGTAGTAGCTGTAATAAGTAAAAATATAGTTTTGAAAGTTTAGAACCAAAAACGAATGCAATATACTACAGCTAACTGGGTTGACTGTTACCTATCAGATATTATTATTAATAAAAATTTGAATTTTCGTCATTATCTGTTAGGCCTCCCTGAGCACGTAGTTAAAATTTTTGTACTTAGTGGTTGTTACCTCTGTATAGTATTTACAGAATTATGGTGTTACAGAGATAATATAAAAAATGCTTTACTTATTATAATTGTATGAAAAAATTATAATTCTGTTCTCATAAACAACAACCAAGTTTTCTAACAACATTTTTAGCAGTTAGTTTTAGTTTATAACATATTCTAATAATAATAAATATTGTAAGTAATTAGACATTATATAACGTAATACGAAAATTAACATGTAGTGATATATCATTCTCTTTCTCTAAAATCACAAAATAGACTAAACAGAAATAGTAATTTAAATAGAATGATATACCGTAAACCCCTAATAATTGAGGGACTGTATAAGTCTTAATTTCGTAAATCCCTAAATATTCTTCATTTGGACGAGAATCAACTAAACGCAACAAACAGACGCGACCTAAATATGATGGCACTGCTGATATACTGCAGCTGCGCAGCTGTGATTAACCAGTCAAGAGTAGGAGTATAGAACACGGTGTGTTAAGTTTACACAGACGTGTGTTAAGTTAGCACGGAACGGGATACTCCTAACACATTATTGATAAATATTATACAGATTAATTATATTTTGTTATATTGCTAATAATTTTGACACATTTTGTATGTGTAATTTTAATTCCCCTAATATAATTCGATGATATAATTTTATGTACTATTAGCACGAAAATTTTACACATCCTGAATTACACACTGCACACAGCTTTTTTGCAGTGTAGAAAAAGATGCAGGTACTACATGTCGGTAAGATTATTTAGAAGTTTGAAATGTTTGTTTTTACATTTTACTTCTGTCAGTAAAAGTTGTTTATACTTGTAATTATGTAGTATACATAAAATATTTTTCTTGCCATTTGAATTACTAAATTATAATTTAGTCGCTGACCGCATGTTCTGTTATTAGTTGCTCCTCAATTTGTTGTATTGTATGAGTACCATGCGAAGGGCAAATGACATAATTTGATAATTATAGGCCTCTACTGTGGACAGCGGATAATTCCTACACTTACCCGAATATCCCTAAAGAAGATTGAGCTTAGTAACCAACAAATAAGAACAGTAATGTGAAGTTTCATCAGCGGGCCCTCATAGTTATTAATCAGACGAATCGTTGAATATATGCATGTTTGCTTCCTCGTTACAAGTGGACGTCTGGAACGCGTCATTTTTTATTTAGATATGCACTTCGCTTTAGTGCAGTGAACAATTATTTATAGTTTAAATTCGGGCTTGTAAAAAAAGCTACAATCATTTTTCATTTCGATCGTTCTTGTGTAGCCATTTTCTCGTGATATATTTGAAAAATTTACATTTTTTTCTAAAATATGCCTGAAGCTGTTCAATAAAAATGCTGAAACTTGGGCTAATGATGTATCTATACAGGGTTAACTATCACTAAGTACAATAATATTAACCACGTGGGAGGCCTAAAAGACAATGACAAATGTATTTCGGAATTTTAGCTCGCTATGTAGAAAATTGGCAAAACTCCCATTTCCCTCGGAAAATCGCCGTCTATGATCGACAGATGAATCTACTACCTCAACGTCGTTTTTTTCAGCATTGCCGAATGTAGAAATGAACATTATAATTAATAATAACATCTACGTGATAGATAACAGTTAATCTGGTTAGCTGTAGTATTTTGCATTCGTTCCTTCGTTATAAACTGACAAAATTACATTTTCACTCATTACAGGTCCTTCAGAATTACCCACTAACAGACACAGTCCACGTACAGTTAAATAAAACTTCTATTTATTCTAAGAATATCGAAAATACTTCGGAATACAGCCTCGGAATTCTTTAATTATAAAATCTTGTACGATTACCGTTGGATTCTCCCGCAATTCTAGAAAAACAAACAGTATATAGCATAAGGCGAAGCATATGATGGGAACATATCCCGACAAATTCCTTTATTTAATTATTATAAAACGGTTACAACTAAATGTCAGTCACTAAAAACTGAACCACAACGTAAACACCCAGGATTTCAATTCTGACAACAAATTTTGCATTGCTGGTTGCAATCAATATACTTACATCAAACGTCTCTTTGTCTAAGAACACTGGTCAAGACAAAGTTTTTACAGGACGCTGTAAACATTTCGGGAAGTTGAAGAGATGAAAATTTGGAGAAGAAAATGTATGCCTGAAGAGATGCTATGATTATACCAATTTTAAAAAAGGGAGATGCAAGAGGCTTCAGAAAGTATATCATATAGGATATAAAATCATGGCAACGTTAATAAAACAGAATAAACAATATAACTTATGGCAGAACTACACCATAGGGGAGTATCAAGCTGGTTTTACAAAAGGGAGGCCAACAACGCACCAAACCTTCATGGTGACGGAAATCCATGAATATGGGATTAAAATAATAGTCTTATTCGTGAACTTCAAGAAAGCATATGCTTCTGTCAAAACGGATGCATTAAGTAATATATTGAAACAATTTGGGATACTAACTAAACTGATTAGGCTATTGAAAATTACCTTAGAAAATACTAACAGCAAAGTACGCATAAAAGGTGAATGTTCAGAAGGTTTTACTATTGACACATGACTGAGACAAGGAGACACACTCTTAACGCTCTTTTTAATTTAGTACTAGAAAAGGTTATGAGAGATAGTCAGTTGAACAGAAAAGGGCACCTATTGTTCAAAAGTCACCAAATAGTAAGTTATGCAGATCACGTGACCATTATTGCTAGAGATAGTAGGGAATTAGAAGAAGTAACGAGAAAACTTGTAGAGGAAGCATGTAAAGTGGGATTGCAGATAAATCAAGAGAAAAATAAGCTTTTAAGAATAGAACCAAGAAAAGATATCAATTTCAAATTAAGAACGCAACACGGAGAGATGGAGTTCGAAGAAGTTCAAGAATATGTGTATTTGGGGGCGCTGATAACAGCTAACTGTGATGAGAAGCAAGAAATTAATAGGAGAAAAATAAAAGCAAACATAAGTTCGGTCGCAGTCAACCACTTAATGAAATCAAAAGATTTTCCCAGAGGAATAAAATGTATGTACAAAACACAGAAGATCTTAAGAAGAATTCAAGGAGAAAAGGGGACGGAGAAAGGCTATGTAAGTAGAAGTAATGAGAAAATATATGCCATTTACCAGCCACCAAAAATAAACGAAGTGGAAAAGCTAGAAGAGTACAGTGGCTAGGGCATCTAAAACGTATGGAAGATGAAAGGCTAGTTAAAAAAAATTGTAGAGAGTAAACCTAACTAATTACAAGAAAAAGTAGGGAGACCGAGGAAGCGTTGGAGAAATGCAGTAGCAATAGATCTAAACGGAGAAAAATGTAATAAATTGGCAAAGAACAGAATAGAGTTATATAGGTATATGTGCCGACAAGGATATTTTGTTTAATACCACATGTCATATAACCATCAACTGATACAATTTTCCGATTGAAACCTACACCATCCTGTATTGAATTGAATGCCTTCCTGTTTACGTCCCGTAAAGGTGTCAGATAAGAATCAGGGCCGGCATCGCCGCTACAGGTATCTGTTCCCGCGTAATGACCGTACGTCCGCCACGTTGATGTAATTAACAATAACTAATGCATTATGCACGGTATTGTGTAACGAGTGCTCTTCTCTGTCGCGCGGTGAGGGGACCGTCGGTCATCGCTTGCGCTTACTAACCGCTTAATTACGGTTACTAAACGACTTCGATAACCGTACAGTCATCGTCGTCGGCAGATATATTTCAGAGATAAATCCGTTTTCGTTCGGGTTACATAAACCGCCCGGCGAATCGTCGCGCGAAATGTCTGCCATTGTTTGGTTGGTTTTTCGGTCTTGTTTACGACGCTGACGGTCTCTGAGTAATAAGATTTTAATTTGGATAATTCACGGCTGTGGTTGGCATAAAAAAACGACTCGGTAACCGTAGAACGCGTGCTGCTGAGAAAATCGCTCTGGAATCATATTGACTCCACTCGCAATAAGACACGGTAGTGTTTGAAGTATTTTTATAATTTAAGATCCCTGTATATCTCGTAAAATGATCAAATTTGTGGTGTGTTTTAAGTACAGAAATCACGAAAAATAAAACACGTAGAACAAAAGTAATATCAAAGATAAAATTTTTGATGTTTTGTTTATCTGCTTTGACTATTTAAATTTTCCTCCAATAAAGTGTTAAAAAGCGTGTGTAAGGCACATTATTTTGCTATTCTAACTCCACATTTTAACAATTATTTTCACCTACTTATAAACAAAAGAGAACAATTTTTTACTGTATTAGAAAGGTATTTTAAGCTAATATAAATCAAATCTCCTGCAATTCCTATCAATGAAGTCATATGTATGCTCTCTGATACCAAACATCTAGGTATGCTAATGAACAATTCTACATACAAAGTTCTATTCAATAATTATCTAAAGAGATTAATCTAGTTTAATGAAAACGAAAATTCAACCACAATATATGAGATCTGACCTATTTCTGCATTTTTAGGATTGCGTCTTCAGGTGGCCTCCTTTAAGTTGAGTCAAATATCTAACTATAAAAATTATTATATAAATTAAAATTATTTTAAATTCAATATCGACAATGACAAAAGTGAGTTTAGCCTGTCAATGAATTTTAAATTAAATATGACGTTTACCCTTTATGTAATGGTTTTTATATATTCTAGGTATTAATAATATTGTGTGAAACTAACTACTCTGTGGACTAAAGCCCCAACTAGCGTTGCATTTTCGAGTTCCCACTGTCAAAAATGAAGTTAGACATTTATAGTGTTTTCATTAAACTAGATTAATTTCTTTAGATAATTATTGAATAGAACTTTGTCTGTGGAATTGTTCATTAGCATACCTAGATGTTTGGTATCAGAGAGCATACATATGGCTTCATTGATAGGAATTGTAGGAGATTTGATTTATTAGCTTAAAATACCTTTCAAATACAGTAAAAAATGTTACAAAAGCTAATAATTAGGAATATATGGGTAGATATTGTGGGTGCAACGCTGGTTGGGGCTTTAGCCCACATAGTAGTTAGTTTCACACAATATTGTTAATACCTAAAAATATATAAAAAACGATACATAAAGGGTAAAATTTTGTTATTAACTTAGTAGGTCGTTATGATGTTTAAATTCATTGACAGATTAATCAATTTGACATTGTCGACATTTAATTTCAAATAATTTTAATTTATTCGTATAATAATTGTTACAGTTAGATATTTGACTCAACTTAAAGGAGGCCACCTGATGAAGCAATCCTAAAAATTTTCTTATTTAACAACTAGGTTGTAATGACTCAACAACACTCGTTAAGTAACAAAGAAAAATAGGGTTTAACGATAAGGCAAAATTTGGTAACTGCCTTTTAGGCTCGATTCACAGGTACGATTCAACGACTACACTTTTCAAAATTGAAGAGTTCTACGCTGTGGTCAGTGGTACTACTAAATATTTTAATACAGAAAACTAACGGCATAAAACCTATAGTTATTATCATTCATTCATTATGGACACCCTGTATAGATATTGATATAAAAAAATAAAAGAAATTTAATGATTTTTGTTAACATAAAACTTTTAAACAGTTTGTGTGGACGTATGTAGGTACTCGTAGTTTATTAATTTTCACTTATATTTTGTTTTAAATGTGACAAATTAATTATTGAAGATTATGTTAAAATTTCCTACAAAGTGACATTTTTAATAATTCTTTTACGTAATAATCTGCGTGGACATACATCTACTCATAATTTAATTAGGTACACTGTCATGTTCTGTCATTATGATTATGATTTAAGAGTAGCTTTCATATTTACTTTGTTGAGACAGCGTATGCGCCAATATGAAGGTGTGCGTAACAAATGTAAATGCTCACAACTAATTGAATTTTGTGTTTTAACATGCTATTGTGTAAATAGTTATTGTATTTTTATTCGCTTTGAACAATAGTTCGTATTTACAACTTTCTAATACCATACATCGGTAAAACCGTACAGTTCGTTTAACATAGATAGATTCCTAAGGTAGAACTATTGGGATTTAGCCGAACTTACTTAGTTCCACGAATTCTAACTTGTAGAAGGAATTTTGTCAATATAATATGTATATTACTTTTAGACCAGGCAAATTTTAAAAATTTACGTTAAGTGTGAAGTTTTGCGGACATTTATTTTTGTTGAAAACGATAGCTCTCCTATTATAGAATGCAAATCTAAAAATCCCAAAAATCGGAAGTGAGCTAAAGTCACCATATAAAAAAATATGGCCACTCGCGTTATTTTTTAAAATCTATTTTTCCTTTGAGTTAGCACCTTCTCCACCATCTTTGTTTTGTAATGACTTATTGAGAAAAGGAAATAAAGCCAGTTTAATACCACTGTTAAAAATTGAAAGTTGCAGCAATCCTATGAGCGAAACCACATATGTTATTGATGGAGGGTGGCTACATAGAGTTATTTGGCCAAAACTGTATACTTTTGCACAATTGTCAATGCTATATATATCTTACGTATTAAAACATTTTGGTGAAAATGCGATAATTGTGTTCGATGGATATACTAACGTTCCTTCTACAAAAGATGAAGAACATCGACGAAGAAAGAGTAGGAAAATACCAGTTGAAATTATTATTAGCGAATCAACAGTCATACCTACAAGTCAAGCAGATTTTCTAGGCCATGAAAAAATAAATTTCAATTAATACAACTACTTCGAAAGCACTTTAGAGAGAACAGTATTTCAACGTTTGAAGCTAATGCAGATGCGGACACCTTAATTGTTGATACAGCCATTAGCTTGGCAAAAGAACAAGTAAATAAGGCGGTAGTAGTATTGGGAGAAGACACAGATTTAATCGTTTTGTTGATTGCTTTGTGCGGCGACAGGTCAAATCTTTATTTTAAAAAAGTAGGTCGCGGCGACAATGAAGATAAAATTTTCAATTTAAAAAAAGTGTGTGAGGATTTGGGACAGCCTCTTGTTAACAGCCTTCTTTTTATTCATGCCATTAGTGGTTGTGATACTACTTCTTATCTTTATAAGAAAGGCAAATCGGCAGCGCTTAAGGTGTTTAAGAAGCATGCATTCATGCTTGCTCAGTCTTCAGTGATAAGATGAACTACTAAACGTTGGTTATGAATCTGTAGTTCTATAATATGTGCCTTCACTGTCATGGGATAGACTGCAAATATGCTTGTGTTCTGGACTAGGATCTTTTGAATGACTGAGTTTTTGTAGTAAGGTAGAATGTAAAATTAGTTAATGGTATTAAAAGTTAAATGTAGAAAGTCAAAAAATTTGTTTCCTCTTTTTTTGTTAGGAAATTTATATTTTTGGTTATATCTAAATTTAAAGATCATTTTTTGTAATGTTAAGGTTAAAATTCCGTAAAAATAAAAAAAAAACATTTTAAATTGCTCCAAGAGATAAGAAGATATTTTTAAAAATTCGAATGGGCGGCCACGTTTTTTCAAGATGGCGTTATTAGCTCACAACGGATTTTTTAGGATTTTTATATATTCGTTCCTGAACATAAAACCTATCGATTCCCATTGAAAAAAAATGTCCCCTTACACTTCATTGAAAAAACTAGATTTGCCTGGTCTATTTCATTTGTAGCCGACATCTAGATAAAGAACTATAAATTTTACCTAAAGATACAGACAGGAGTATACTCATGTACCCGTGTATACCCAAAGAGACACAACTTCAGTGACGGCAATGTCATATATATTTTGTTTAATCTTGAAAGCCTCACATTTTCCAATATTTATGTAAATACAAATATAGTACAATATTACCCAATAAATTTATTATATATTGTTAAAAAACGCATGCGCTAATGACCGCCGCATCTAACTGTCTCGGAACTATCGTCGATGACGCCCGATCATACAGAAAACTATTGTCCGTTTTTTTCATTTGCTTTATTTATGTGCATTCGCAAACAAAGCTTGAAAAGCCTCCCTCTAGGTGTTAGAATTCGTTGCCTTAATCTATAAGATGATAGTTAAAGAGATATAGGCTGCTAAATGTAAAATACTATTTTATTTTTAAATAAATTCTAATATCAATACAAAACTTTGGGTTTGGGTCGAGGGATTAAAATCTGTTCACAGTTTGGTTATAGTTCATAGAGGGCGCTCGCTGCAGTAGATTGATTGGTTAGAAACAACAGAACTTTTTTTATACTTTAAGGTATCTCATCGTTGGTATCAAGGGTTCATAAATCCAAGTACTTTTATGTCCAAATTTCATTAAACTTTGCTCATATAGAAACATGTATTGGGTTTTGATTTGCACTTGCTAAAAGCAGATCCGTGTCTTTGTTGCAGATTTCACACATTTTCAAAATATGTATACAAAAACGTGGAAATGTATTGTTAATAATTTCTAGCACTAAAAATCTTTCTTTTAATCTATAACTAGTGTAGCTTTTTTATAAATAAATTGTGTGGACTATAATCAAGAAGTATGGGTTTGTTAGGTGAAAGAAAAACAAATATTTGATGACGTTACGTTATTGAAACTATACATGTTCTTCGTGCAATACATAAGTGACGTTATCATTGAATACGTTTTGAATCAGACAATGAATATGGTCCGTCTCAAAAACAGCTCTAATTATTTCAGCTATCAGCAATGGTAGTTTCAGAACCAAATATCTCGAAAACGGTGTGAGATAGTGACTTTCATAAAGTATAATAACAATAATCTTTATTGCCAACAGATAAAAATCCATTTAAAGGACAAATATTTTACAACAGAAAAACAAAGAAACAAATAAATATAGTAAGAATAGTACGCACTAGGCTTTTTAAAAGTTACATTAAAATATAGGACTACTAAAAAATACATTCAAACATCTAAATATCGCTACTAAATCTCAGACCAACAGCTGCAACCACCTGATTGACGATATTAAAATTAATATTACGTAGGTCTGATACTGTATTAACATTGTCATACATAATATGCACTTGGGACATCTTAAGACAATTTGACCTTACTCTGGCACAAACAAATGTACGATTTTGACGAGCATTTACACGAGGAATATGGAAATAAAACTGGCACAACAGAGTTGGACATTCTAATCTGCTATGAAATAAGTTGAATAAAATCTTGACTCTGGCTAGAACTCTACGAAACTCCTCCTCCTCCTCTCTCTGGATAAAAGCCATCTACTTTAAGTGACATAAATTATTTTAAAAATATTCTTTGGACATTTTCTAAAGGAAGCTTGAAATAAACCTATCGCGGATTCCACACTTATGAACAATATTCGAGTTTAGATCTAATGTAAGAGTTATAAAGAGTCTTTAAAGCAGTTTCATTTGAAAATGTCTGACAGTTGCGTATAATCTAGCATCCTTAACGCAGATGATGTGATCTTATTAACGTGCTTGCTGAATAGAAGCTGTGATCAAATAAAACACCTAAGTCTTTTATGGAGTTTATACCGTTTATTTTGTAAAATATGAATTTGAAACCAAATCCATCTGTGAACTGTAACCAAACTGTGAACAGATTTCAATTTGTCAACCCAGCCCTATTGGCGAGTGAAACAACTAAGAACTGTTAAAAGCAGTTCAGAAGAAAAATTTATTTTAAAAAGTGACATTATTATTGCAAACGATTGTACCTCGGGACCACCCTGTATTTAAATGTGAAAAATAAGCACTGCATTAAATTAAAATAGGATGCAGTTTCACTGATTTGTGAAATCAACAGTGTTTTATTTATGTTTTTCTGTACGCTGCAGGAAAGGATCGTCTCTCTGAGGTCTATAAAAGTAGTAGCGTGCTAATCTCTTGGCGATCAGTGTTTATGAAAGTGTGAAATTGAGTTAAACCGTGAATATACGGTGATTAATATTTTATGGTTTCTATTTTTAACATTCCAGCGACTGTTGATTGGATTGGTATGCAATAATAACACTAATTTGGTATTATATATTTATGAATGAAACATTGTACAAAAATCCAGGTAAAAGATACTAATATTAATACACATTTTTATTTAAGTAATTATTGTTAATTTGTGTAAAATAAATAATTACACTTAGAATACAATTTTAACGAATAGATGTTACTATATGTCTCAAACGTCATGCGCCTTTAGGAAATGTCAATTTTTGGAAAAATCTCTTGAACAGGTCAACTTTTTTTTTTGGGGCGTGAAATTCAATTACCTATAAAAATGTTACCAATGGCGACGAGAGGGGGATAATCGAATATTTTTCTCCAAAATCTTTCGTTATTAACAGTCATAATAATAGTTGTTACTTGGCAGTAAAGTACTAGATTTAATGCCGCAGTCAAGGCATTAAATCTACTTTACTGCCTAGTTAAACAAATAATTTTATGGCCTATCAATTTTAATTTTATCATAAAACAAAATTATTTATTTTATATTGTTTCTATTTAAATCCATAAAAATAACTAATTATTATTTGAGATGGAAGAGATGGAAGAAGTCACATTAATTCCGTCAAGTTATTGAATCAGCAAAGCAAATAGAGTGTGGTTTATTACCAGACAAATTGAACATAATTTATCAGTAAACATATAAAAAAAAATATTGGTTAGCGGGTTGAGAATAACATTGTCTTTTTCAGAAAATGTACTATTGGTATATTTTTCTAAATTAAGCAAAATTATAGATTCTTCTTTATTGTGGTCAGTAAATGCGATGCTCAGATCTAGTTTGAATGTCTTCAATCTTGCAACGGCAATCGCATGGATATCGTGCTAAAAAGTCTCACGTTTTAGAAAATGAACAAATTAAAGAAAATCTAATGAAGGCCTCTGATGATAGCGTATTTAGGTACAATGGTAATTATAAACAAAATATTGTTTTCACCAACGGTTAGAAAACTATGACTGTCAGGAATCTTTAAGGTTGACATAGTTCCTTACTGAGAAAATAAATTGTATCTTCCATGGCTACATCAATATATCCTAATACTTACCTACTTTGCTTTATTAACCAAATTTAGTTTGAATAATTTCAAAGCACAAATTAATAATTAAATGAGGGATGGGAGAAAAAATAGCATGTTTCATTCAGTGTATTTTTTGCTCGCCTCAAAAGTGTTTCTTTTAGTCCTAATATAGCAATATACTACTGTAAAAGAAAGAATACTGATTTTTTATTTTAAGTGTGATGAATTACTTCAAATAAAAATTGGAGATATTGAAGATGTGGGAATTAGATTGCAGATCTCACGCCAACTACAAAAACAAAGAAAAAAAATGTAATGTATCGGAGATATATTGCCACCTACACAAATAGATAGCAACAGATTTTGTTTAAATATTCAAATGGTAAAGCATATAACCAATTAATAGCAATTCATAGATTTGCGAATATGCCAAAACAAGTTGCTGCCTATTTCTCAAATTGATAAATTCAGGAACTGATATCACAACTTTAAAAAGGCATGAATAGAAATCTTCAACGGTAACTGAAGACTGCATTGAGAAGTCGATAACTCAGAAATCAGTTGTTAGCAAAAACAATGTTCCTACTGTAAGTACATCATCATTTTTTAAATAATTCAACCACTTTGGAAGATTCAATAATTCATAAACCATATATTAATGAAAAAAACTTACATAGACGAAGTAAATGTTTCAAAACATACAAGACAGGGGATATCCCCTACAGGCTGTTCTAATTCACTATAAATGTTTACAATGAATAAAATTACTTATAAATTTTAATTTTTAATTTAGCGGTAGGAAAAATGATTATAATGCCACTGCTGTCACTAAAACCACGCTTTTAATGTCTTTAATAATTTGTACACGCTCTTGAAGTCTCCATGATAATTTGGCACAGCTAAAAGTAAACATGCCAAATATCATACAATATCACTGTAAATATGAATCCGCGTATACGAAAATAAAACATCCCTATTGGTAGACCCTATAAATAAAAATATAGATGGATAAATTTAAATAAAAATATATGCTTTATTTATTTCTACCGGATTAGACTTTTGTTCAGTGTTTACACCAAATCTACCGCATTTATGTATTTCTTGTCCTCTTTAAACGGATTTGTGGTTGTTCGCATATTTGACACATTTCTGCTTAATCGGATTTCACAACTCTGTACACCTTCAAAAGCTTAACTCGAGGATTTTACACCCTAACGTTCCCCTTGACATGTGTCATCGCTTCAGTGACTATTTTATTTTTTGTTGTGCGAAGAAATAATCTTCCGGCTAATCGCATAATCTGAGGACAGATAAATAATACATATCAAAACGGATTGCTTGTCATAATCTTTCTAAAAATTATTTATCTGCACCTATATCTGAAACGAAGTACTTTTTATATAAAATATGATATAACACTCTAAATGATCTGCAACTGCGTTTATATACAGGGTGGTCCACTTTCGAAAGCGGAAACTGTATAGGCAGACAAAGAACCACAAAATAATATCAGTTTGTATTATAAATTATATTCGAAAAATGCTTCGTTACAAAGATACAGGGTGTCAAAATTTTTATCAAAAGTTCCAAATTTATTAATATTTTTAAAACTACTTTAGATATTTAAATGAAAATTGGAACCTTTGAATAGGTAATGTAGATACATATTATTACGTAAAAATATTATTTTTCTTCCACCAGTGGCGTGCGTAGTACGGACAGATCTCCGTAAAATTTTAATGAAAAAAATGGTACGCCAATGTTTTTTTAGAAAAAAAAAACTATTTCTAGAATCTTTGTTCAATTTGCAACAGAAAAAGGCTCCTTACTTTTTTCGTTTGACACACCGTTTGCCAGTAAAAATTAAATTATCTAATGATTTCTGAAAAACAATTAAGTAAACAAAAACGAAAATGAGAAATTTAATTAGGGCCTTTCAACAACAATAACAAAAAGAAAGAAAATTAAGGGTAAAATCACACAAATTGTTCGAAATGTAGTCCACCCACCTCAATACTGATAATATTGTAAGTATTATACCTATCTACCATTTACACAAATGATCGCCATTGAGTTTAGGCTACCCAATTTTTATATATAAACCCTAATAATTATGAATCTGCATTAAAATGATTTGGTTTTAATATTCTTCACTAAAAAATATGTTTCTTTAAATAATACTAAAATACAGACTACAAAACGTTTTTATAGTTGCTGTATAAAATTATTTTATAAGTGTTGTTTGTATACATCTTTTATAGAACTGTTACATTACCAAAGTGTTTTATAAAAGTGGACCCTTTTCGGTTCTATGTATAATTATCGTATAACGGCATTTTATACAATGTTTATAAAATTTATTTTGCTAGTTGGGTAGGAACCTTTTTTGACTCTATATTTATCGTTTTAAGTTTTGTACCAACTTTTCCAAACACCCTGTATACAGTATTTATTTCAGCAATAAAACCCTGACGGACAGTTCCGCCCAAAAATATTTTCCTGTATAGTTTCGGAATCCTAAAACCGTCTAGTTTTGATGTGGGGCTGCTATTCATCATTTCCACCCCGGAGACTGCACACACATAAGGGTGGTCACGGTCATTGTGCCGTGTTGATGGCTCTTCCGCAATATTGCATATAATTGAGGGGCATTCGGAACTAAATTTGCGAGCCTGCGTTAGACATGTCGGGGTATAAAACCCATCATTAACCTTCATTCTATACTAAAAATCTGTTCGTTAGTTGATTACTCATTCATGATACTGTGGGCCCCATTGCCAGCTGTATGTGATTATTACATTATCGATGGGTTTTTAAATACACATATAAGTATATCATTATTCATTACTGTTATTGTTTGATGTTGTATGTTGATATTTAAATGCACAGGATGTAAGTTGGACGTATTTAAATTTCTAAACTATTTCATAATGTCTCTTTCCAACAATTAAAGAAATGTATACTAACAAATGTCCAAGTACTCAAATTTAGTGTAATTAGCTAATCATATGGAAATTATAAAGAAAGGAATGGTATTTTTTAGAACAGAGCTGTTCAACTACAAAAGGCCCAAGGGTCGCTTTAAAAAAAAAGATATGTAGCGGTAACATGACAACAATTTGATCGTGTTACATTTGAGACTTTTTTGTTAACAGCCGCTATTTTGCTGCTTAAGGCTTACGGTGAGCGCTCGATCAAAAGGGATATAGTTTTCGCTCAGTAACTCCTCAACGAAAAATGATAAAAATATGCGGTTTTTTTTAATAGACTACAAATATTATTTTACGTCGGCGCCGTGTTTATTGTAGTCTATTAAAAAAAACCGCATATTTTTATCATTATCCGTTAAGGAGCTACTGAGCGAAAACTACGGGTTTGTTCCAACACAGCAAGAATCGATTCCGAACCGTCCAGAATTAGTCAGTCAGTTTAGTTGTTAATGTACTCTCGGCGAATGCGACGTAAGACGGTGTTGGTCAAACATTTCTCACGGTTCTGAACCAGTTCTTAACGGTTTTTGGAACAGATCTTATATATCGTTTGATAGAGCGCTCACCGTAAGCCTTAAAGGACCTGTGAGAATAATGTAATCCCAACAAGGAAAACGTTTTACAGAAATTATTTAAACTATTTTCAGAACGTTCTTGCCTCTGCACTTATACAGTATTTGCTTCAGGAGGTCATTTTATAGTATAATGTCTATAGTAACAATCTACACGACTGATTTATAAAGCGTTATAAATCAATTTTGTAGTGGTCGCAAGAGAAATTTTTAGAAGATTCTTTCACCAAAAATAAAAGTATTTTACTTTAAGAAAGTTTTTACGTCATTTATGCAGCACTTTAGTTTCAGAAAACTGTTTAACTTTATAACTACAGCATTTGTTTAGTAAGTTAAAACAAAAGGTAATAGATAACACTAACTAAAATGGGGCAAACGTCCTAATACTACAATCTATTCAAATGGTTAATATCTCGCGAATGTGTTTTGTAAACTTTATTTTTAATACCCCCTATAAAAATCGAGAGGTGTTAGATCCGGTGACTTTCAGGACTACTGAATAGGTCCGTTAATCCCAATCCATTTTTCTGAGATTTCCTAGACTGCTCTGTATACTGCTGAAAGTTTTTCTCGTGTAATGTCGTCTCATACGCTTTAGGCACCGATAATGTTAAAAATTAAAAACCATATAGTCTGTATTTGCTGCTTCTTATTTTTTACATAACATTGTTTAACAAAACGAAAAATAGCAACAACCTTGCGTTAAGATTAACTAATCCAAAATCCAGCCACGTGATATACGTACAAGAGTAGATCTTATTCGCACTTTGTGTGGGGGAAGGAGCGAAATATTATTCTGTTGTAAACGGATTCATACCTGCGTCTCAGTAAATATTAAAACTTAACGGAACAATCGTTGTGGATGGAATCTTCTTTAAATAACTATATTTGTTGCATCGCGTCAATGAAAGTGTCAGACATTAAAGATTGGAATCGAAACAGCACCGTAAGCTATTATACAACAGCTTCATAATAGAAGAACGTTAAAAGGCACCAACTGTGACTGTGGACATTCGACATTCAGGCAATATCAATCATACCATTTTTCATTACTCTATTAGCTTCACACCGGGATTTGGCAGTCGTAATGGATTTGAATTGCCGATGAATTGGAATGATTTAGACTTTTTTTGTTTCTGATTTAGCTAATAATAGACATAATGTTTTTTATGCCGTTCAGTTCTGTCGGAGCAGATAATATGATTTTGTTTTTTAATTTACTGTAAATAGTCCAGGGCATTTAGATCAAAATCGACCGAATAGCGGAAATTTTTAGGCACACCAGATATCGCGGTTTTCTGCATTGTGTTCGGGAAGGTCCCAGGAAAAAAGTGTATATCGTCTGGTTTAGCCATTTTTTGAAAAATGCCTTCTGGGCCAGAAAATGCATTACACCATTATAGGAACGACTGGAAACTCGGAAAAATCGCTCGAAAATCATTACTCGTGGGTTTTCGGGGCTGCCGAACTCGATTCTGGCATTAGAATTACCCGGGGGCGCTCGGGTGTCCCTCTGTGGGGTTGTCTGGGGGTGATTGGGGGGAGGAAATGGCAGCGTCCAAGAAAATCACTCCAAAATCGATAGTCGGTGGTTTTCGGGGATGCCGAATTTAATTCTGGCATTAGACTTCCCCGGGGGCGTTCGGGGGTGGGTCTGTGGTAAATGGTAAAGGAGAAAATGAAAAATCACAAATTATGAAAATAATACTTTATTCAAATAACAAATAGGAGCTTTTATTAATGTTGAATTATTCATTATAAACTTAAATTTTTCCCTCAATCACCCCCAGACAACCCCACAGAGCCACCCCCGAGCGCCCCCGGGGAAATCTAATGCTAGAATTGAATTCGGCATCCCCGAAAACCCTCGAGTAACGAGTTTGGAGCGATTTTTATTCACGCTGCCATTTCTCCCCAAATTCACCCCCCGCGCACCCTCACAGAGCCACCCCGTGCATCCCCGGGTAATTCTAATTCCAGAATCGAGTTCGCCAGCCCCGAAAACCCCCGAATAACGATTTCCGAGAGATTTTTCTAAGTTTCCAATCGTTCCCATAATGGTGTAATGCATTATCCGGCCCAGAAGGCATTTTTCAAAAAATGGCTAAACCAGACGATATAGACTTTTTTCCTGGGACCTTCCTGAACACAATGCAGAAAACCGCATCTCGATATCTGCTGTGCCTAAAAATTTCCACTATTTTTCCTAACTTTTCTGGACTGAAATTATAAATATATAGCGACTTTTTTTTCATCAAAATTCTGAGGTCGGGCGCTAAGAACAGAACAAGAAACATAACCTCAATGTCGTCAGTAGTTATTCTGATTTAAAATAAGTTCAAAAGTGGTATTAAACGAAAATGAATTGATTGCTGTGGCACAGTATTTCCGACATTCAAAAATTATTCACAGCGTGTCAACATGTTCATCATTAGTAAAATTCCCATAATTCTTTCTAAGTTATCGTAAAAAATAAAAGTTTTTAAGTAGAAAATCTAAGGAAGCACTCAACAAAAGTCACAAAAGGTCTAATGAAATTGGCTTGACAGCCGTCTACTAGCATATTTCTTAGTGTCAATCGTGTGAATTGTAATGCGAATGATAATTAACTTAATTTTTTTGTTAATATACGGTTAATTTTAAAGCAAAAAAGTTGGAAAGGTTAAAGTTTTAAGGACGCCGTCACCGTGTATTAGCAGACTATTAGAGTATGATTTAAAACCCTTGACAGAAACTGGTACATAGCAACAGCTAAACTATTTATGGCCCAAAAAATACCGATAACTGTATATTACGTGATCTTACTATGGTTAAATATGGCGATAAACAAAACAATGACATAGATAACTTTTAGTTTACCTTTTTCTTCTACAAAAAAGTTAACACTATTTTTTACTGAAGCAAAATACACATAAGGGATGAATTTAGGAAAGGTTTTTATTAATTTTTCTTACTTTGGCTTTTAAATGTGAAAAATTAATTGGTGAATTTTATGTGAAAATTCCATTAAAAAAATCACTTTCAATAAATATTTTAAGTATAAAATCGCTATATTTTGACAATATAAATATTAACACTACCTAAGTTGAACTTTCTAGTATCCAATAATGCATAATTATTTTTGGTAACTTTAACAGGGTTTAAAATTCCAAACTTTAAAATTATGACAACATTCCACTATTTTGGGCCACAAATATGGCCATCTTAAAATAAACCAGGCTATCTGATATGTATATTTGAACACTCTATGTTTGTCAATAAAAACAACTTAGGAGATGCTTATTTCATCCTCTTCCATAGATAAGGGGTAAAAAAAATCATAAAATTATTGAGAAGTTGTACATGCATTAGTAGAAAATTTGTGTAAAATTTGACTATTATATCTTTTTTGGTTTTCAAATTACAGCCGCTATTCCATATTTATGCAAACGTGTTTTTTTAGCTGTAGATTCACTGGTACCATTTGTGCTACTTCTTTAGAAAACACCTTGTATAGTATAATTTAAATATGCGCTGTTTCAATAAATTTTTTTGGCAACAAGGTAAATATAAAATTTAGAAACATATTTCTTTAACATAAATCACTAAGAGCTACAACACGATGATTGAAATGAGTCACATGATAAAAGATCTCACACTAACAACTAATGAAATATAGAGCAACTCACACACGTATCAAGTATCAGTTACTTTTTTTTCTCTCAACAAAAAGAGGATATTGTCTGGCTTTTACGTAAAAAAAAAATATTGAATTATTACCAGCGTACGCTCGGTTGTTACTCTTATTTTAACACATCGCACATGGTGCCAGCGAGGAGCGAGAGACCCCATATGGTCACAATTCTTCCAATTTGGCTCAGATGTAGGTAACCATATTGCACAAGTTTAATGGAAATTTATTTAAATGTCATTTGATATCACTCCGAGTGGACCTCTGTGGCATTTTTCATTACGGGCCTGTTGAACTCGCTGGCATAAAATTTCACGGTTTTAATTTCCAGTCGTTTTGCGGGAACGTGCCAGATGCATTAAATTATGAATTATTATTAATTAGCATACGAGCGACGGATATAGTGGCATTTCTGCTCACGACCCAACTAGCAGTTTAGTATTTTATGACAGCTACAAATCTCATAAAACAGCATAAGTCACAAAAATATGTTGTAAGAATGTTACAAGTACATCAACTATACAAGCAAACCAAAGCTTTTCGTGGTAAAACAACAACAATTCTAAATTGTAATGGGTTAGATTTAATTATTCAGTATGGTTAAATATTCCCATTGTGACCAGTGGCGTAGAAATCCTGTGCCACTCTTCTTTTAGTTACAATAAAAATAGTACGCCACTGTCTAATGATAACAAATGTAAGTTGCTTTAAGTTTTGAATATTATGAACTAATAATTATTATTTGCAATTTTATTTAAAATGCATTGCATTCAAGTAATTGTTCGTTTAAAATATCTCTGCATTCCATGGTTTGTGCATATTTGTATCAAAATTTGAAGGAAACTTAAAAATCCACTATTCATATTTTGCCATAACTGTTTTGAGTAACTTTTTCAAGTAACATTTTGCTGTATTTTCAGTTTTACCTAAAACCAAAACACTGCACTCCTCGGTGCACTGAATATTTCAAACAGGATTATTTCGAAAACGGTTACTCCTAACGACTTCAACAAGGTATACCTTTTCCACAAAGAAGGTAGAAGAATTGATTGTTTTAATAGTTAGATGTATTCACTAAGCCGCAAAAAATGTATGCCATTTAAAAGAAGCATGATGTGCCAAGTGGCGCCCTCTACTAGTAGCGTTAAAATTAGAAACAAATTTGAATTTCTCACCCCCAAAAACCCCCGATCTCCAAAATATACCCAAATATTTAGATTTTTTTTAAATTTACAAATGTGGAAAATTAAATTTTTCACTTTGACAATCCTGTATCTTTTTAACCATCAACTTTTGTCTGAACTAAGTTTAACTATATCGCATTATTTTGTCGTCAGAAATCTACTCTTGCCCTCTGGTGCATTCATTTCGGGACACCCTGTATTACTACAGCATAATAATAGGTCTCACCACGTACAAACTACGATATAGAGATATATTTTTAAAGAAAAATGACCTAAATATGATGTATTTTAAATAATTATTTGGTCTTAATAATCAAAATTAAAGCATTTTACGTTTTTTTATAATTAAGACAGTGGCGTACCATTTTTATTTTAAATAAAAGAAGAGTGCCACAGTGTGTCTACGTAACTGGTCCCATAATGGAAATATTTAAACATACTGAATAATTAGACTACAGATTTCCTATCCCAACCTAGAACTATTGCTGTTTTATCACGAAACGTTTTCAAGTAAATAAAAAATATAATAAAAATTTCGAAATCTTTGACACCTTGTATCTCGGATACGGTGAACTTTTAGATATAGGTATATTCGGGTAAATTTAATTTATTTTGACTGTGGAATCATCTCTTCCAAAGATGCCACTAATACCTGAGACACCCTATATACTGGGTGATTCAGATTTTTTTTTGTAAAATCCTTATAGTTTCCGAGAAAAAAATATTGAAGTTCTAGTAGTTTCAATCTTTACATCGCTGAGCTACTTTAAATATCCGATTACTTATCGTATTGACTTTTTGTGATGCAAGTATTTACATTACTTTTTTAAATATCAAAAATGGCTTACGTGTAGCAACTGGCAGTTAATGGTTATCGTTTTAATTGATGGTGAAGTGAATACGTTTTAGCAGAACGATTTTCCGGTAAACATATGCCAAATGCAGCTACTTTTACAGCAGTGTGCAGTGAGTGCAAGTGTAGTGCAAACGCTGTCGTGACATGGGAAATTTGCAACCGAATCCCTGCCGATCATTCATAGCTCTTTTCCAACACAGCACCTGACTGGTTGGAAACCTGTCCCAAGTGGATAGCCAAATCGTTCATCGACTTACTGCAGCGGAGTTGTATCTAATATTAAACTGACTGACGGCTTTGGACAGGTTTCAAACTAGTCAGGTGCCGTGTTGGAAAAGAGCTAATATCAAGGGATTGGACGAGGAATCATTTGGACTTCTTTTTATGGCGATATTTAAATAATGAAGTGGATCGTACCGAAGTGGATACCTACAGTGGATGATATACGTAAACGTATTATAGTTGCTGCCAATAACTTACGAGTTCAAAACGGACAAGAAGCAGCAACGTTTGTGTCAGTCGGAAGAGACTGGGTAAGACTGGCCCAAAATTTTGTTGTAACATCAAGTATGTCAAATTAATTTATTAATTACAACCACAAATTAATTTTATTAATAATTAATAACAATAGCGGCAAAATCACTTGAATTTGCTGTATAAAATAGGTATTACAGAATGTTCTTTATTTATTTCCTTGTGAGTTTCTTTCCATTATTTGTCCGGTAGATTGCATGTTTTGCCGCCTTATCAAGTTTTACAATAGATCAGTTTCCAGTGCCGTGCAGAAATGTATTTTTAAATCATTTTCGAACAGACCTTTTTGATTTTTTTTTAACACAATTGTATTTGTAAGTCTCCTGTACATTCTATTTTTTTTTTAGATAAGTTCTGAAAAACCTTGTATGCATACTATTGCAATAATAATGACGCTTTTTAAAATTAATTTAGCGGCTTGTTTTGAACCACTGATGTATTCGATGAGATCTATTAGTGAGTGAGTACTAAATTTCATTGCTAATACGCCAACAGTTCAAAACAATTCGCTAACTTCATTTAAAAAAATGTCATTATTATAACAATAGTATGTACATTCTTAATAGAATGATCTTGGATCATCCAGCACAACTACGTTTTTTCCAAAATCATTAGCAAGGTATCCGTTGCGATCTACAGACGACACTTGAAGGAACAAATCAAACAGGTTAAATTATAAAACCGATGGCGCGTACACCACGTTCCCTTGTTAAATCAACCAAAGCGATTTTTTCGATCGATCGTATCTTGCTTTAAAGAGTCTTCTTCCAATAATATGCCCTGCTCGGCAATTTGTTCGAAGCGATTCCAGATTAGCATAGTTTCCTCATCGATAACTGTACACCAGGCGATATCAGATTCTGATCTAGGTTGGTGTAACGAGATGATGGCAGCGAACTAAAGTACTAGTTCCAGACAGCGCTGCAAGTCGCACCTCTACATCCGACTGGAGTAGTAATTTCACTTGCAAATTTAATAGCAGGCTCTCGGTGAGTACAGGGTGATTACGAGAATGCGTACAGTCAATTAACAGGTGGGTTTCTCGTAGATCTTCGCGGTCAAACGTCATTAATAATTTGAACTGCAATGTGGCCCAGTGGTGGCAAACAAATTTGGGATTACGAACACTGAAAGTTTTAGAATATCAAAAACAATTGAGAAATAACGAACCGACCCGTATAATTCTAGAGATTCTATTAGACTGTAGCAATCTCAATAATAATAAAAAATAAAACTCTGTCTCTCTCTGTCCGCTTATTCTCCTTATAGGCACAACGACTATTCAAGAATATTCTAGTAGTTCTGGATCTCATTCTGGAGCGCCTCGATCGACGGCATCATCGTTTATCAGTTTGGGGGCGATCGGGGCAAATCTAGAGTGTCGTGAATCCAGCAGTCACCAAATTGGGTGCGATCGGGGCAAATCCTGTGACAGTGTTAATGCTTGAACACACTGTACATGGTACGGATATAATTAAGCTCCCTGTATGATACACCATACTGATGCAATACGCCGCTGACCCCTGGATCTCTCTCACTGCACAAAGTTGTAAAAGTAGCTGCATTTGGAACATATTTATCGAGAAATAGTTCTGCTAAGGTATTTTTACTTTACCATACATTTAAATGATATCCATCAACTGCGAGTTGCTATACTTAAGCCATTTTTGATATTTGACAAACTAATGTATTTACTTGCATCACAATAAGATAAGTAATCGGATATTTGAAATCGCCTGGCTAGAGACTACAGTGGCCCAGCGATGTAAAGGTTGAAACTATTAGAACTTCAATAATTTGCGAAAGGGTACTAATATTAATGTCACAGATATCTGATATCTAGAGCGCGGAAAGTATTCCTGCTAACAGGACCGCACTTAGGGGTGACCAGACAGATTTGACTGTTGTAATATATTTTCAGTACATTTTTGTTACAATATGTTACTATGAGTATACCAATGAACTTTTGAATTTAGTAATGTTTATTCACGCGCAATAAAGTAAATTGTGATTAGTATTGTTACCTATTTTTTAAACGGGTTTGTTAGACGCAGACAGATAATTTAAAATCACAATCGCGTTTTACAGTCACTATTTATTAGTCACAACGAGGGTCAAAATCAACTTAAAGTTATTACAGTTTACACGCATCAAACGAAGATTGAAGGTCGACTGGCTAGTGCGTAATGCTAGACTCGCTGCATAGTGCATCATTGCGGCAGCCGGCAGCGCCCGGCCAGCATGACACTGGCTGTGTATTTAATTTATTGTAGGTACCCTCCACTCTTCAGTCTCCACTGCTCACGGAGGTACAGACGGCTGTGAAGTTTGAAATGCGGAGAAGTACCTACGTACCGATGCCAAAATGCCCAAAGAGAGGAGCACTCGAAGAAGTTTATTGCAATCGTGGATTGAAAGTGAACCTAACAGTTTTATTATAATTCGTGACGACTTTGTAAAGTGCGTGTTCTGTAAAAGAGAATTTCGCCCTAACTGCAAAAATGATATTAAGAAACATATTCAAACCAAACTTCATGCTGTAGCTCGAAGTGGAACATCAAGTTTAGATAAGTGGAAGTATGAATTGAGTAAGGCATTTGTATCAAGCAACATACCATTAAGGAAATTAGAAGATTATAATCTTCGACGGTTTTTAGCAGAATGGACTCATCAAGAAATTCCATCAGAATCAACCTTAAGAAAAAATTACCTTGATATGGTATATGAAAATGTAGTAAAGGAGATACGGGAAGCGGTTGACAACAATTATATATGGGTGACGGTGGATGAAACAACGGATGTTTGTGGACGTTATATAGTGAATTTTGTTGTGGGAATTTTAAATGGAGAAAGTAGGCAGGCTTATTTATTGTGCACAAAGAACTTGAATGGACAGATCACGCCCATATTGTAAATTTTGTGAACAATTCTCTTAAATTTCTTTGGAGGGAACAGTATGAAAGTAACAAGAATACATTTCTAGTATTTCTAACAGATGCGACATCATACATGGTAAAAGCAGGCCAGTGTCTAAAAGAAGTGTATCCCAATTTATATCACATTACTTGCGTAGCCCATGGACTTAATAGAGTCACAGAAGAAGTACGAAAGCTCTTTCCCGAAGTAAACCTATTGATATCTTCTGCAAAAAAGTGTTTCTTTAAGCTCCAACAAGTGTATTATCATTAAATAAAAAAATATCCACAAGTACCATTACCTCCAGAACCTGTTATAACCAGATGGAACACTTGGCTAGAAGCGGCATTTTATTATAAATCATATATAGATATACTTTCAGAAGTAATTCAAGAATTTGATCCCGATGACTCAATTCATATTAGAAGTGCCCAAGATGTTCTAAAAAATCCTACTCTCAAAGAAACTCTTCTGTTTTTAAAACAAAATTTTACAGTTTTGCACGACGCCATAAACAACCCTGAAACCGCTAATTTGCCCCTCAGTAGATCTCTACAAATATCGGAAAATGTAGAATCCTCAATAGAAAATTTGCAACATACACAAGGACTTCGAATTGAACAAAAATTTAGAACTGTCCTACAAAAAATCCCGATTTATCAAAACTAAAAGATATAGTTCAAATTTTGGATAGTGGCGATATTACTGGAGTATACAAGGACGTAGCACCTTTATTCCAATATTGTTCTGTAACATCCACACATTTATTAAGTGACAGAAGACAGAGTTTTACATTGTCCAATTTAGAAAAACATGTTATAATTAATTTCAGATACAAAAGTTCTAGTACAGATGTTCCTCTATGATTTCTTATTTTTATAAGATATTCCTATTGTTTTTAGTTGTTTTTATTTTGTAGAATTGATGTTAATTATATCATATTATATTATATTATTTTCAACTATACTGAATTCACAATTTCTTTTCCCCTAAATACGGTCCTGTTAGCAGGAATACTTTTCCGCGCTCTACTGATATCATATTGAAATTTCTACACATAGCATACTCGTATACAGGATGCTTGGAAAGTACGCTGGTTTAAATTATCAATTTTTAAACTTACCAAATTTACGTTGTACATTCTCGATGGTATACTTATGGTATTCATAATGCGGATACTATACAGGTGAACAGTAATCCAGCTTTGACCGTATATAAGAGTAATACAAACTTTTCAAAACAACTTCATTTGAAAAAATTTCACAGTTTCTAATATCAAAACCGAGCATTTTTTAGAGCTGAATCGACGACTCCGAAATCTTTTATTGTATCGCAATGCTGAAGTATTGCACCATTCAAAGTATAATTATAGACAATTAGGTTGCACTTACAAGTATAACTTACTGTTATACATTTATTTACATTTAACATCAAATAATTTAAATTATTCTTATACCAATTTTCCAATTCATATAGTTGCGTTTGTAACAAAAAATCATCAATGTTTTTAATTGTTATAAAAATCTTTAAGTCCTCTGCAAAAATAATTACAAGTGATTACATTACTCATATCTTTTATAAATAATAAAAGAGTTAGGGCCCCAAATTTGAGCTTTGAGGTACTCTCGAGATTGCCTTAAATATTGTTGACTCATTCCCACAGCATGTTACAAACTGTTTTCTGTTGTACAGTTATGATTTGAAAAAGTTGCAATGGAGAAGTAAAGCCTAAAGTATTTAACATACACACTACAAAAATTTAAGATGATAATCAAAATGAGATTCATACTTGGGCTTAATATTAGTTAATACTTTTATGAGGAAAGATTTTTAAACACATTTCACCAGGGAATAACAGTCAGTTTTTATATTAGGTTTTTCACGATAGTAATATTATTATGAAGCAATAATAAAAATATATATTGTCACTGAATTTGCCCCACTCACACCCAAATCGACAACTGTGGTAAGCGCGAAATTGCCCCGATCGCCCCTACGCGATTCTGTTAAACAAACAAATAATGCCGGAGTATCGAGGCGCAACTGGAGAACTGGAGAATAGACGAGAAGCGTTCGAGTCGTTCGGGAAATGGATCTAGAGATGCTAGAATATACCTGAAATATTCGTTGGGTCTATAAAAGAATAATAAACGGCCGAGTTAGTTAGTCTTGTATTACAGTCTTGAATTGGAGTGTTTAGAGCGATTTAGATAGCGATTAAAAGTGAAATAGTGTTTAGTTGAGCTGTAATTAATATTCAGTACTGTACAGAGTACTTAATAAAGATAAGTGATTAATTAACGGATTGTTTTTCTGGCAGTAAGAAAAAGTCGGATTGGGAAATCCGTGACAATATTTATAAAGCGCGTTATTTTTATGAAAGTTTTGTCATCACATTATACCAAAACATTTTCTGGGTTGTACAATTTGTTGAATGGAAACCAAAAATATAGACTTATATTAAGTTCTAAATATCTATAGATATCCGTATACCTACTCCTACTATACTTGCAGCTTTCTAGTCTTATAGTATATCTCTTCCTATACCTGTTCGTTATTAGAATGTATTTAATCAAACATAATGTTGTCTCTCTCAGGCAGAAGTAAGTCGTGTAAAGGGCATAATTAGGGTATGTTTCGGTAATAATATCTTTTATATTTTAACATTAAATTGGTCTGCATTTCTTTTATATCCAATTATCTTATTGGACTAAAATTCTTGCCGACCAATTGTTAACTTTTCCTATGCGGAATAGGTCATGAACATTTTTTGACAAATTCAGAAGTCAAATTGACGTAATTTTAACTATAAATGTTTCTTGGGTATAGCGATTTTTTGGTACACCCTGTACACCTTTCTGGATTCGGTTTGGCGCAAAGCACAACACCGCTGGACCATAAACCAGCTGGTCTCTTGACCCTCGCGTCAAGCTCAGCGCCGACTACACGGCCAAGCTGCTTGTCGATGGGATAAGACGATGTTATCGACGGAGATTAGGAAATAAACTCCTTGTGTACTTTCTCTGGGATCCAGGAAGTGACGACGAGGAAATTTAAATTTGCTTGAATCTCGATAGCGATGACGTTATCGAGGAGATAAGACAAAATTATGTTTGCAGAAGCATCCCCCGAGCTCAAAAATATTAGCATGGATAAGATGTATGCGTTACGATTAAATCTACAAGGGCAGTCGCTTGTGATATTAAGCTTACATGAATCTAAAAATAAGATGAAACACAGCGAGAAAATCTTTTGGCTAGAGGCATTAAGAAATTTGTATAGTGTTAGCCCTGTTCATCAATTTATTCAAACATCTTCATAAAGTTTGTTTTTTAATTTAACACTACTTATTTTGAAAATCTATGGTTTCAGACCATTAATTGGTTCATCAAAATTCTTTGTTTATACAAAAAATAAGTGAGAATGCTGAGGATTTCTTAATTCCAGCTGAAATCCAGCAAGAAGCCCAAGAAGGAACTTTACGTCTGTTACCAGCGAAAAGCAAACGTGTGTTCGAAAAGGAATTGGTAAAAAAGGGATATAGGAGAAAGAGCAATTACAGAAGAGGTGCAAAATATTCCATGCAAAAAAATCAATGTTGAGAGTGCAAAGGTATTAATATTGCGAAAACTTACTTTATATTTGAAAGTAGAATCAAGAAATTATAAACCAAAGAAGACAAAGATACTGGAGAGAAACCAAGGCTCATGACAGGTTTCAAGGATCAAATATTTCAATCAATGCTGTAGAAATGTGTCGAAAATACATCAATATGCGACCTAGAAATGCCGGACTGGAAAAACTCAAACTCAAAAGTGGCTGCATTTCTTGGGCTCCCTAATCCAGAAAGTTTTACCGGATATGGAATTAGGCGTTCTTCGGCAACATTACTGACTGCTGGGGGTGATATTACCACGTGGTGGTTGGAAATTGACTACGGTCGCGGAAAGTTATATTGAAGATCCCTGTCCAGCAAGATGGCAAATGCTGAAAAATTCCAGGTCCTTAAATAGTTCTTAAATGTGAATTTTAATAATTCCAAATAAAATGGTATAAAATTGAAGCGTGGTATTATGAATTTTAATCCACTAGTGTATTAAAAGACCTTTAATCCACGGAAAACAGACGGATTAAACCTTAATATAGGGGTCGTGGATCAAGGTTTATTATTATACCTGCTATATTAATTTTAAAATATCTGTCTTTTTTTTGCATACATGATTCAGTTGTGACATTGACGACAATGCGGAAATACATATCTAGCAAATAAAGTGATAAACATCAGTTGTAAGATACATTTAAAAAGTGGCATTAATAATACTTTTAGCTTACAACGAAATTGAGTAACATGTATAATATTTCCTTTATCATCACCATCAGATTTGGTCTAAAGCCTGTAACTTTCACCTGTAGCATTCTTTCTTGTCATGTGTCGTATCTATGTAAAAATGGTGACACGATAAGTGAATAGAAGTATTTAAAGAATTAAATATTTGTTTGATATGAAATGTCTCAGTTATGTGACAGATTATGCACTTTCACTCAGTCTAGATATTGTAGACTTTAAGTTTTTCAGAAACTTATGTTTTTACTTTTACTTAAAGATAATTATTTTTTTTAATAATGTTTTGAAAAATTGTACATTTAGTAACTAATTTGAGTTAGTAAAAGATCGATTTTTCCTAACTACACAAATGTCAATTGATAAATTGTTAGTTTTCTGTTACAACACTGATTGCGTGCAACTGTGAGGTTGAGGAAATTTAATATATTTCATACTAGTTCTGTGTTTCTTGGCAAGAAAGTTTGGCTTTGTTTATAGGGAACTTGGTGCTTCGTTCTTGATTTTGTGGTTTCTATCGTTTACTTCTCAATTTTGTTCCGAAGATTACATTTGTTCCGAACTTTACCCAGAGCTGATCTCTAGAATAAAAATGTTGGTAGTTTTAAGGTGACCATACATGAGCGGGCTAAACCTATACTATCAGCTACGGCATACACGTTATTTTTTAATCGCTGAGTTTTATTTTATGTTATATTTTCATCAAAATATTTAAGAAACTGCAACTGAGAATAATGACTACAAATATTTCAAGAGGGGATAGAGAAAATTAAGAATTAACGGAATCACCATTCAAAAAATTCTTTAACTTATTTATAAAGCGAATAATTTTTTCGAAATTATATTAAATCCTTATTTAACGCTGCCCATTCGACTTGTCCGCGACACGTTTATAGAATCAGAGTAGGTAACGTAGGCAACTAGCAACACGGCTGTAAAATTTCCAGTCATGTCATAACTTAATTCCTGTGTTTACCATGTGTTTACGTTGTAGTTTTGTGTTCTTCTTCAGTTTTTAATTTTAAAAGTTTTATAGTTATTCAAGAAAGAAATTTGTGTTGGGTGCAGATACTTATTCACGATATAGTTGCCGGTTTGGTTTTCTAGGTTATGCGACAAGACTTCCGCGGGTACATTATAAGTTTTCTATTTCTTTCGTTTGATTTTGTTATAATAAATAGGTATTTTATCTAGCTGTACTTACAGGAAGTGTGTTTTATCGGTAGTGAGTGCTTATAATGAATTAAAATGTTGTAGTTTTGCCAGTGTGTAACGAAATAATGAAAACGAATGCAAAATAGTTGAGCTAACTGGATTAATTGTTACTTACCTATCTATCAGGTATTGTTACTACCTAATAAGAATGTTAATTTTTGTCGTTTCTGCATTTAGATATGCTGCAAAAAACGACCGCATAATAGTTGACATTGTGTAAGCGTTATCTATGGATCTAAGCCATCTCAGTCGATGCTTATCATAGCCGTCGACTTTTCACAGGAAAAGAGGGTTTGCCCCATTTTTTAAATATCGAGCTAAAATTCTGGAATAATTTTTTTATTGTCTTTTAGGCCTCCCTGAACACGTGGTTAAAATTTTTGTGCTTAGTCATAATTAACCCTGTATAATGTACTAAATTATACAAAATATTGTTTTTAACACGACAAGGTATGGAAAATGATGTTGACAATAAAAACAATTGTCTGAATTCTTGACGCAACTGTGTAAAAATAAATAAACAAATATAGACGATTCTCGGGGCAAAACAACTACATAATAATCTCTTTCCTGCCAAGTCGAATTTAGTGTAGAATATCGAGTGGAATTTGCGACTTGCCGTTTTGCAAAATAAAGATTGTGACGTCACAGACATTATTTATTTAATTTTTAAGGTTGCTATTTATAATAGCCGAATAAATTAGTACATTTTTTATCCGTTTATTTAAATCGCCTAAAAATTTCGTACGCGGGCCCCTAAAATAAAACAGGGTGCATACAAAATACGTGCTTCATTAAATTTAATAACAGAGAAGCGTTTGAGTTCTCTGTGTCTATCTGAGAATTGAATGACGCGATTTTTCATCGTAACATCATTTTCGTTGCAGGAGACAGCATCAGAGCAGCACGACGTGGCATGGCAGCCCCCTGTCGGGCGTCCAGAGCCCGCAGGCGAAGCCGAGTCCGGACAGATTGAAAGGAACGACCCACGACCTCTTCGAGTTGCTCGAGAAGGCCCAGAGCTCTAGGCTAGACGACCAAAGATGCAGGCTACCTCCTTATTTCAATCAGGTAAGATATCGCTTATTCTATTTGCAAATAGTAGCCTGCGACGCGTGTAGTGTACATTTTTAGGCACGTTTGGCCGGTAGAAATTGGTAACGTTACAGTTATGTTATGATATGCGTTTAGTCTTGAACTATCTAGATCAGAAAGAATTAATATTTATAATGTATAATATTTTCAAATAATGGAGCGCTAGTGTAAAGACTGATTTTGTTATATGCATATCAGAATAGTGTCACTACAGGGCTCCCAGTCAGTCCTTTTTTATGAATTGGATCCCTAAAAAGTACGTACTTTTATAATATGGTCCCTATTTTCAACGAACTGCATCGATAATTACATTTGAGCAGGGATCATTTGCTAAAAAGCTCTAATGGACACTTCAAAATAATAATAATAATAATATCTCTACCCCTCATTCTAATCACGAGATTAGAACGCCCAGAAGTCGAAGACTTGTACGGGAGAGGGGGCTGTGTATTATTATTTTATTTGAGGAGAATTTAAATAGTAAAAGTGGATAAAGAAAACATCAAGAATTTTATTTTTGATATTTTGATCCATGCGTTATATTGTTCCAGATTTCTGTACCTAAAAACACCACAAATTTGATCATTTTACGGCGAGAAAGAGATAGAGTCATTATAGTTTAAAGTTTTAAATGAGGAGTCAAAGATAATTTTCATCTGGACCAACGATTTAACTCAAAAATACATTCGTTCAGTAAAAAGTATTTACCTACATAATAAATCATTTTTAGATTTAAATACGTATTTTATAGTTCAAATAAAATCTCTAAAATAATTTAAATCGTTCTATAATAAGTATAGTTTTTAACAGTTTTACTTTTTAACAATTATTTCGTATTCTAAATATTTTAGCAGAATTTAAATGAAACAATATCCAAAAGGCATCTTCCAAAAGTTTTTATTAAATATGTAAAGCCCCTGATATATTCAACTAAAAAAAAGAAACATGAGAAAATTCGTGTGTTGAATATTTTAAATATTTGCTTTTACAGAATGTTTGTTTTGGAAAAAAATTAAATTATTTTACAAAGATTTAAATTTTAATAAAAATATTTACAAAAGGAGAAAGGGGAGAAAAACATCTCAATTTTTTATACAAAGGTTAATTTTTTTCGTTTCTTTGAATACCAAATCAAAAATCATTTTCCGCAAAATGATTTCAAACTAAAAGATTTAAATAAGAAAATATTTACCCAAATCACAATGTTAAAACTTTGTTCATAAGGCGATTTTTTGTTGTATATTACTTTAAGCTATTTATTTCATACTATCCGTTAAATTACTAAATTCCGGAGTTACCTATTTATGGCCGGGAAATGGAGCATTAGTGTATCTGTAGAGTGAATATAGCACGTTAATCATTGAATATATTGAGTGTATTGTAATATAATAACACTGTTTAGGAACACGCTAAGACACTGATAAATATTAGAGACTGCAAACTTTTTAACTTGACAAACATATTTACGATTAGAAGCTAATGAAAAAAAATAGAAAACTTCGTTGTGGATACAATTGGCAGTTAATGTTTTTCTCCTTTCATGTCTTTCTATCATTTAGTATTAGGTAATCTTGCATATTTTCCAAAATACTGAACCCATTCATTGGAAGTAAATTCTTCAATATTTCTTGACTCAAAGTACGGATGGGTCACAAGTAATTACTACCACCGGCTTTAATAACCTCATTTATTTCATAAAAACCGTATGCACGCAAGAAAAAACGGCACACGACACGACTGCAGTCCTTCATTCTCGTTATGTAAATGGACAGCGCAGAACTTGTTCTTGAACTTGGTTTTTAATATCAGCTAGGAGTTGGACGCCTTTCCTGAGATATGATCAATTTTGTTATTCTATAACGTTTCATGTAAAAAAATGATTTCATTTTGCACAATATTTTCCTAAAATTTGTGTTGACACATGTATCGCGTAAAAGAACAGAATATACCGGGTGGTCCACTTTCGAAAGCGGAAACTTTAGAGGCAGACAGAGAACCACAAAATAATATCAGTTTGTATTATAAAATATATTCAGGGATATAGTTTATAATAAATATTATTAAATAAAAAAATACACATGTAAAAGGACGTTTAGGTTTTGACAGAAATTAAAATAATTTATGCAAATATAAAGATACTTATTCCTAATTTAGTTAGTAACTTAAATGATTGTTACTAACGTGAATTTTATATTTGCATAGTTAATTTATCAACATTTTGGGCATAGTTTGGAAGAGACAATCTACTGACAAACTTATGAGTCTTACTTTTTTTTTACAAATAAATTTACAAAACTTAGTTAGTTTTAGTTTAGTTCTCAGCGTCAGGAAAACCTGAAAAACCTGGAAATGTCAGGGAATTTGAACTTTGTCAGGGAAACGTCAGGGAAAGTGCCAATAATTGTCAAAAATCAGGGAATTTTATTGTCGTCAGAGAAAATTTCTGAATGCTACTCATGCCGTGTCTAAATTCTTTATTTAATGAACGCACCCAGTTGCCTATTTCTGTTTGTTTTAATCACACGTACCCGCAGATTGATATAATGAAACAGATATATCTGGAGTGTATAGCTGTTTTTTTATACATATTCATCGCCTGTTTCAAGACATATTCAATGGTCACGTTACTTATGTAATGCACCAAGAAAATGTATAGTTTCAAAACGTAACGTCATTAAATATTTGTTTCTCTTTAACATCACACTCACTTTTTGGTTATTGTTTATACAATTTATTTATAACAACACTATAATATTTGGAAAATGTGTGAGATCTGCAACAAAAATATGGAATTGATTTTAGCAACTGTAAACCAAAAACAAATAATTACCTACATGTTCGTGTGAGTGACAGGTTTAATGAAATTTGAAGAGAAAAGTAATTGGATTATGCGTTTGTAATGTAATTTAAGATGTCTAAGAATACGTTAAAATTTGTAGAGATACATACAATAATCCACAACCAATTCATTTTTAAATAAACAAGATAAGAAATATAAAAGTATCAACCATTTTAAACATAACATCTGAAAATTTAAATCACACCGATTTTGAAATCTCTATCTAGCAACTGCTGCATAGACCTTAGCAAAGCATCTAAATAGTTCAGTGGACGTTTTAAACACGGTTTAAAAAGCGACCTGTGTGACGTTACTGTTTCAATGCAAAAATATAGTGTTTTGAACCGATTTGAATACATTTAATGACATAAAACAGCTAAAGCTGTTTTTTGTATAGCTGTTTGCTCAGTGGTAAAATATATTTTTATTGGTTTTTGTTGTGTTTGTTTATATATATTTCTATTAAATCTCTTAAATATATTATATACATATTTCTATTAGATTTCTTAAATATTTATATTTGTTGCAATGACTGAAATAAATATTTCTAATAAAATTAAATATCCATGTCACTTATTTGTCATCAAATGGGCTCATTTATGCCTTATCATTTGACTTCTTTTTACTTTGGTTTAAGTTTTAAAAACATGATATTTTGTATGCTTTTTGTCAGGGAATTTTAAAAAAGTATGTCAGGGAAAACCTGGAAATGTCAGGGAATTTGGTTCTGAAATATTGCTGAGAACCCTGAACTATATTTTCTTATAAAAAACCTCTTTGATTTATACTAAGCTATTTCTGGAATCTTGACAGTAATATTACCAGTCTGTTTTCAGAATTGATTATTGTGGCAGTTGTCGCCCATTGTCCCCCTCGTCTACACTCCAAAATTAAAAATAAACACTTCCCTTTGTTGAATCGTCGTAATCCCAATGTGATGATTTGTTAGCAGGGAAATTGTTGCATGTGATTTAATGAAAAATAAACAAACATGTACTAAACCACGTCCCTGCTGTCAAGTTCTAGATGTGTAAGACGCTAAGACGGCAACCGTGGGATTACATTAACTCGACGATGCTAATGGAAATTTAATTTTCTATTGTCTGAAAGAATAATTTGATATACGAGCAGTTGAATGATACTATAATAATAGTTCCTGACAAGGTATTTTGTCTTACAGATGTAGATTGTCAATTATGCAATAATTAACTTACATCAATTACGATGAGATGAAAATTAGATAGGTATTTCATTGTTACATAGAATATTTAGTTCATAGAATTTAAAAGAGTATTAATTAAAATGGGATGATGATATTTGCTTTCAGGTCATTTTATTCGAAAAAAGTTGTCGCAGCGTATAACGTTGACGTATGACAAAAATGGATATGGATCTTTTCATATAAACCAAGTTTGGGACACAGTGAGTTGTATTACAAAAATAGTTGAATTTGTCTACATATACAAATGAAGTTGCAGTATATTTTATTAAGTAAACCCTAAATATGCACATACCTATTGCTACCTATACTTGTGGAGAGGATTGGCACCCTCTCTGTGAATATGGTAGGGTGGAAGAACGTTAATTTGGGTCAATATGCGAGTTTGATATCGGTTGCCGTTTGACCATTCCCCTAATTAATGAGGTTTTCCAGGATTCTCTCATTCCTGCACTTAATGGTAGTTAGGGCCTAAGTAAGTGAATTTTTGTAGTCATATTTTAGTAACATGAGCTGGGCGTTGCTATTTTACATTAGTTCTTCTTGCGAATTGTACTACAATTTGTAATATTTTTTAGAAGTTATTGTTTGCGGTAATATTATATACTGACAGTTTTTGTTATATTTTATTATAATTAGATACATTTTTCTATAGATATAGCTTAGAGAAAATCAAAATTTACATAATGTATTACTTTTGTAATACATATTCCTATATTTTTTATCATATGTATTGGTACAATTTATTGAATGAAGTTTGAACAAAATGTTGCCGTGCCTATCTGTGTGACAATTTGTAGAGAAAAATATCACAATTAGATTATTTTTTGTTACAATTCTTTTCCGTGTGGGGTTCTGTGGTAGTCAATAAAACCGATATAATTTTTGACGTGACTGAATGCTGCTCGCCTAGCGATAGAAAAATTCTATTTATTTTCAAACAGTCGACTGTTATTTATTCATCCAAAACATACATATATTACTTACAACAATGAACAGAATCTGATATATATTTAATTATTTAATATCGCTTTAATAAAATCAATTACGATACAGATCGACGTTGTAACTTGATGCTGTATATAAAAACAGTTTGGATATAACCAACGTATACAATGTCACGATACCGTTACATAATACTCACAAACATGAGATAAATAAGTATTCATTACATTATTACATGATATCATTGCTCCTATTGTTCTTAAAAAATAGGTCACAGGCAATTATTTTCGCTAAATAATCGCATGTTCGCAAATTAACTTGTCATATTTTTTAATAATTCATTACATAACGTTAATGCGGTCTCCTTATCTGGAGACAAATTTCATTCATTTTCGCTAGGTGGTTTCAGCTGCATAATAATAACGAAGTGGAATGGAATGCTATTTCACAAAACAACAGTAAATTTTTTCAAATATTTTACATAGTTGTCTGTAAATTTTATGTATGCCTCGCGTGTTTTCCACAAGCGCTGCCGACTTAGTTCTGAAAATCAAGTATTTATGACTAGTTGGCTAACATTATATTTACCACTGGCATACGAATTGCAACAGTACGCCTATTTGTCGTTTGCTTTCTGCAGAATTTATAGCAGTTTGGTTTAGTATGTTAAGAACTTGATGTAAACAAGCTGTCAGGTGTTTTGGAAGACGAAATGAAACTCTATTAATGGACAATTTTCAGCAAAACAGGGTCAAACTTTTCGTTATCAAACTGTATATGGTATTTTTACTGGTTGTAAAATATTGTGTTGCTTCTGTTGTTCTTGCCTTGCCATATTGCTTTTGTTTTCGATATTTTTGAAATTTTTATCAAGTAGTTTCTCAGGATATTATTTATTAAAATGATTTTGACAGAAATTATTTCATCTTTGAAAATCTGATTTTTAGAAGAAATTAAATTTGTTCTATCATATAAACATTGTTCTACGCCCTTCTTTATGATGATTTGAATTGAAATTTACATATTTATTGGTATTTGTTGGTTTTCTGTAAACACTTGTTCCATATCCATCTTTTTAATTAGATCATCTAAAAATGGCGGTATCCTTTTCAATTTATACACAGAAAAATTCTGTATTTAAGTACTTAATTTCGAAAATAACCCTTGACTGTTCCGTTTGGCGCAAGGGCTTATTAAAATAATTGTATTTTTCCCGTAATTGGGTTTTTCCCATTGGAATGATAAAGATTTATTAAAGTTATTAATATTAATATTTTATAATATATTTCATACTGTAAAATTTAAGATTTCAATAGTTATGTTGACTTTATACTAACTGAAACACTATTTTTTTATTTGTTGATGTTGCGGCTATATACAGTATGCGCCAAAAGTATGGAATAAATTCAATAAAAACGAAACAATTATTTTTTGGGAAAAATCTTCGAACAGGTCGATTTTTAATTTAAAAAATACATATTTTAGCGTAAAATGCGATTTTTAAATGGCAACACCATATTTTTTTCCTTGATTCTGAAAGATCGTTTAATTCTCTATCAAACAGTTCTAAAATTTTGACCTCTTACATAGGAAAGTTTTCGAGTAAATGACGATTGAATGTTAGAAAACGTAAATTTTATCCATAAAAAAGTAACAGTTCTAAGGTATGTAAAATAAAATACAATTGATTAAATTTTATACTGAAATTAAATGTCTGAATTGCCATCCACCAACTTCTTGATAATGCGCAAGTCTGTGAAGAAATTCTTCTTGCACATTATGAATGATTTCTGGGGTAACTCTGCGTATTTCGTCCTGAATGCAATTTTGAAGTTCTTCTAAATTACGTGGTTTATTAATGCACACTTTTGACAATTCGAACATTTAATTTAAGTATAAAATTTAATCAATTGTATTTTATTTTACATACCTCAGAATTGTTACTTTGTTATGGATAAAATTTACGTTTTTTAACATTCAATCGTCATTTACTCGAAAACTTTCCTATGTAAGAGGGCAAAATTTTAGTACTGTCTGATAGAGAATTAAACGATCTTTCAGAATCAAGGAAAAAAATATAGTGTTGCCATTTAAAAAAAATCGATGACGTCATTACTCGAAAACAAATGACATTTGAAAATCGCATTTTACGCTAAAATATGTATTTTTTAAATTAAAAATCGACCTGTTCGAAGATTTTTACCAAAAAATAATTGTTTCGTTTTTATTGAATTTATTCCATACTTTTGGCGCATACTGTATGTATTTACCTGAAGCTATTCCACTCAAGAAGGATGTTATGCCAATAGAGGTAATAAAATAGTATCAGGTTAATCCATTAGTCCATTATTATTAGAGTATTGCAGCTGTCTTATCATTTCCAAGATACGCGTTACCAACCTAAGCATACAATCCCGTTTTTAAGCAACCAACATCTTAATCATTAAAATATCACGAACTCTGTGCATACCTAAGTGCAGTGAAGTTATTGAACAAATTAGACGTATCATGTGGAAGCTCCGAGATTAATTGTACCAGCATCTGGATCCCCTATGCACTGCAGGGAGCATATCACAATTAGTATAGATTAATAGCACTAATTTGCGTTAGTTTGTGTACGGTCGGGATGAAATATCGCAGTTTTCCCTTTCCCAGTCAATTAATATGAAAATTATTCTTTATTTAGGTCTTCGATGGCTATAATTTACGCTTAGCGGATGCACCTCAGTAATTGATTTATACATTTCCCTTTCTATATCGTTAGTTAATATATCACTGTTTTCTTTTTATTGTCATTGTATTTCCATGTTAATCGTCGTCAAGTCAAGTGCGATGTTTCAGATTGTAGAAATAAAATTCGGAACATTGTTAAATGGTTTCATTATGTTAGGTGTTTTACACAAAACTAAACCTCCTAAACCCTGTAACAGTGCATTAAATATCAGTGTAATTTTATGTCAAATAGAAATAAAAGTAAAAACAATACAGACAAATGTAGACGACCTTTATTATTTAATGAGAAACAGCGATATGGTAGCACAGGGTAGCACCACTGATATTTATATAAATGATTGATAGTTGTAGAATTTAAAAATGTATCATTTTCTGTTTTCTTACTTTTTTACATCAAAACTTGTCTTTGCATAGATTTTTATTGCTGAGGACTTTTTGCTTAAAGCTAAATACTTCCTTGGTCTGACGATCACGACCAGGTGGATTACCTCCGTCGGAAAAAAGCACAAATAATAACAAAACAATACACGCAATATACACAAATACATAAAAATACTGCCACTCGTTTACTACCAAAGCATTACAACAGTTGTTCAATGTGGTTGAAATAGGATTCAGCATAATATTTTGTTTACTCGAAAAACGTCTTTACTATTACGCTGCCACACGATAGTATGCATTTGTCACAATTTCCATAAATCAGCGCCTTATCCGTTATTCAGGCATTTGAATATATGTTTGTAAATACACAAAATATACGCGAAAAATTTGCGGAAAGCAAATACTGAAAAATTATTTCAAACTAATCGCCTTACCATATGCGATATTTTTTGACAGCATCTGATGTAGTCGCCTTTTGTAGATCACTACTGCAAGGTTGAGGGATGAAATTCTATTAATACTAATTAATAATAGTAACAATATTAACAATAATCGACGATGTTTGCATAAAATAATTAGTACCTACTATTTTAAACTACCCTAGATGTTTGCAGTGTTCTGTAAAAATGTTTCTTTGATATTATAATATTATATTTTAAGCTTTGTACATGTTAGGTTATTTTAGAACGGTTCGTGACTAATTTTTAATTTTAGGCGTTTTGTACCTAGTAATTATGTCGGGTATGTTAGCGAATAATTCTGACAGATCTGCAATGAGTGAAAATGTATTTTTGGTAGCGTGCAGCGAAGGAACGAAGATCGAATGGTGGTTGATATATCTAGCCATCTCGGACGATGATTGATTGTTTTCCGAGGGAAAAGAGGGTTATGCCCCATTTTTTAAACATCGAGCTAGAATTCCAGAATTATTTTTTAGGCCTCCCTGGGTACGTGGTTAAATTTTTTGTAGTTAGTCATAGTTAGCCATTCATATGTATATGTTTTATTATTAAGGTAAGTTCATGCACTAGCGATTTGCGAGTTGCGATTTGCGGACTTCAATTTTATTGGTCAACATAAAATATTTTTGACATCAATTCATTCATTTCAATTTATTGCGAGAATCGCAAAATTTAAATTTAGGGGGCGGGAAAATAGAAATAGTTTCAATTTTTAGCGATTATCGCAATAATTTTGACAAACTGCACATGTACAATCCCGTCATATGTTTTCTGTTGACAGTTAGCTACACAAATGCCAATTAAGTAACCACATAATAATAATAATAATAATAATAATAATAATAATAATAATAATAATAATAATAATAATAATAATAATATCTCTACCCCTCATTCTAATCACGAGGATTAGCCCAGAAGTCGGAGACTTGTGCGGGAGAGGGGGCGGCATATTATTATTAAGCAGGCCACATTTGCGCCCAGGAACGACTTACGTTGGTAGGCCCTAACCACTATTCAGTGCAGGAATGAGGAAAACCTGGAAAACCTCATTAATTAGGGGGGTAGTCAAATATCAACCGGCATCAATCTCTCACATTGACCCAAGCTAACATTATCCACCCTACCATACCCAGAGAGGGTGCCAATCCTCTCTATGAATATAGCTTATATACGGTCTACCGGCAGCTGGGCTCGAACCAGCTCCGTCAATCACAATATCGTCTCACTTGCAAAACGTTTATTTTTCACAATTATAAGTATTTACAATATTAAATAAATATTAAAAAACGGAAAATAACGTAGAAGAACAAAATCAAGGAAGATTTTTAGGCAAATCGGTGGCAGCTACTTGAACTCATTTTAGTGTTCAACCTAAATTAAATTATTGTTACATAGCAAGTGTGTGCTAGGTAACATGAAAATTAAAGTAACTAGTTTTCGCATGTGTGCATGAACGAATGTAAAATTTTCATCGCAAAAATCGTAAAATCGTTAATCGCAACTCGCAAATCGCAAGTGCATGAACTTACCTTAATGCAGTCATTAGTAGCGGTACATTTATGTATTTTTCTTTACAATATTCATTTAATGTATGCTTTCTCCTGTAGTTGGAGTTTTCACTGTTGGACAAACAAGCAAATATTAGTATTTTTATTATTATTTCCATTTTCTTTAATTTACGGGTAATGTTCTAGTCATAGAAAACTTTGAAGTTCTCGCAAAACAACTAATATTGGTGAAAACTTTTAGAACACACCTGAAAAGTATATTTTTCATTAAAAACAGAAAGGACTATTTTCATGCATTAAGAGAAACAGATGAATTATCATGAGTAAGTCAACGTATTAAATTGCATTTCTGCTACAAAATTAAATCGCATTTTTCTACTATTATTAGCCCTCGGACTCGAAACCAGCCAGCCAGCAGCAGCAGCAATCGTTAAACCCGGAGACTATCAAATTCTCCAGCAAATACCTAACCGGTTTATTCAGCCTAATTGACTGGAATCCCTCTCGAGAATCCACCCGAATGCCGTTTCATTTTCCTCCTCTAACTAGTACACTAACTAACTAACTAAATTCCTACCCACCGTATCTTACACCTAAGTATCCCGATGCCAATTGCTGTGCAGCTCCGGTAAGGGAAATGGCCATTATGGAATAATGGCTGCAGTACGTAATGTAACGCGTCCAGACACAGACAACTCGACGCGAGTCTGCTTGTCCGGCAATTAGCATTAGACCACCAAGAAGACGGTAACAGCCGGTGTCTGAGTTATTTGCATTAGGAGATTGGTTCATTTGGAAAATGATGATCCGCGTTTTGACAAGAAATTGATGAATGTGCAATGTATACAGGATTATTTTAACCACGTGCTCCAGAGCGGTCTAAAAAAGTACCTTATAGATAAAAGTTAGTCCGGTTAGCTGCAGTATTTTTACTCATTACAGGTCCGTCAGAATTATCCACTAATAGAATACACAAACCGTGTAAAGTACAATACCCTTTTATTCTATGAAAATTGAAGTTTAATGTAATGGATACCTACTAATACAATGCACCCACGGCAGTCCAGCACATATCATAGGACGAACCATGTTGTAGGGAAATATCCCGACATAAATTCCTTTATTGAATTACTATAAAACGTTTAAAATTAGTCACTAGTATTGAACCAGGTTTCGATTATGATAATTTGATATTTTGCATTGCTAGTTGCATACTCTCCAAACATCAAAGAACACTGAACACTAAGGGATTTTTTTAGAAAACTGTTCATCATCTCAGAATGTTATAGTTTAAAATAATACTAAATATTTTATGCATATTATGCACATAGTCGATTATTGTCAATATTGCTGATATGATTAGTATTAACAGAATTTAATTTTCCCAGCAAAACAAGAAGTTAAAAAATGTATTAGCGTGAAGTATATTTTGCACTAGTCGCCTCCAGACGGCGACTGCAGACTGCATCAGCAAAGTTTAGTGTCTGTGGCATCAGATTCATAGACTTTAGAAGTCTATGATCAGATCAGTTTTCCGAGTAAAATATTATGCTTTTACCTTTTCTTGAATGGGGTTTAATATAGCAGTGCCGTAGAAGGACTTGGACCCCTGTAGAACTCTAGACTTCTCATTATCCTAATCCCTTCTTTGATCAAATTATGTTGTGATTTATTGATTATTAATTGAACACAGACGAAATTGTAACAATAACTTTTTTCTTTTAATTTTTCCAAATAACTCTCTTGTTTCATTTTCTGTAATTATCAGATAGTTTCATGCAGTCAACAGCGTTACAAGACATTTAAAATTAATTTTACTAGTTTTTATACAGCATCAAACATTTCTTGTCTTCACTTTGATTTTGCGTCAGATGAGTAAACTTAGACTATCTATTTAGGCTAACTAACACTGCTTATTTGTAGTGGTGGCATCTCAAATCTCTATTCAATCAAATCATAATATGTTCCACTCCCGCAGTATCAAACTGACGAGTTGCCATCTATATTGAGTTGGTAGGTGACAGGAACTGCATCGGTAAGAGAAAAACTTTAGGCGCGAAGTGTTCCACCTTTAAATAATGGCTCATACAAAAGTCTAAAATACGATTCAGCTTACTTGTAATTATTCAGGCATTCATTTTTTATAATTTTCAGTTTTCGGTATCAGCTACCTACAAGTTTCCGTCATCCCAAATCGAATTAAATCAATAGGCCGTTTTTGTGCACGTGTTAACGTACAATAAATCATAAATTCCGGTTATAACCAGTAACCCGAGTCCACGGCACCCAAATTGGACGGTGTGCCTCCGTTGGGATAAGATATCAAACCATTAATTTCGGGCTTCTTGCAAAATCATCCAATTTAATTCGGTCTCCGGTTCCATTTTTTGTACAGTACACATAGATGCGGGGCAAGTGCCTACACACACTCTCTGATAGCTCATTAATGATCTATAATGGATCATCGCCGAATTAAAATGTTTTCGGTAATAACTTTTCGTCTCGTTCCTTGACGGGCATTGCTTGCATGGTAGTTGGGACTAAATTTAAATTCCTCTGTTGCGCGGTTTTCTTAATTATCGGTAGGTACATGTCAGTCATTCTGTACAGTAATTTTTTTTGTAACTAAGTAACTGTGGTCAAAATGTAGGAATATCCATTTAATTTTAAAGCTATCAGCTGTCGTGTTATATTGGAAAGATGCAGAAGTGAGCAACGTTTTTGATGATGCTGTCTTGGAAATTAACTGTTAAAGAATTATGCCTGCAATCAGCAACTTTTTGTGCAGGTGAGTGTAGCTCGGAAGAAGACATTTTTATTTTAGCGATATTGTATGAGAAGGAAGAGGGGGAAAAGCCAGGAATGTGAGAAAGTTTTGAGTTTATTTATTGTAAGTAAATAGAGGTTGTTGGTAATCGAGGGTGCCTGGCAGTTCAGCACGTTCACAACTTAACTGGGTAACAGTTGAACCAATCCCAGACTTTTATGATAACAGAACTTACGTTGGACCAGCGCAGCATAGGAATTGCGAGCCACCGACATGATCTGCAATGATGGTCGTTGCAGGTGACGGTACATGCAGGTGCTGATCTAGTGTGCGATGCTCCATTAAGTAATATGGAAACCTTCATAAGCAGGCTTCGCAGGTCCGAGCAGGCATAATGTGAGCGACCTTTTAGACGTAAGGTAGAGTTATTTTAAAGTCATGGCACTATTGTTTAGTGTTGTTGTGTATTTACGACACAAAAGAAAATAAAATGTTATGCACAAACAAACATTTAAGACATATATATTTAGAGATAGCATTGTTGGGAAAAGTATAGCAGGAATATGGTTTTCCACTTCAAAGAATTACGACCAAAAACTGCTTGCCAACATTTGTACCTCTTTGCTGATTTTTTATTATTTAACTGATCAACATCGACCCTTTTTGAACCAGATTGTTTCTGGTGTTGCAAGTGGTATCAATGTCAACATCTTGGCTTAAGAATTCTATCAGAGCGGTTATTCCCAGAGCACAAACTAGTTACTATATAATGTGCATCTCGTGGGACTGCAGTCATCGCTGTTAAGTTGTGTTTTTTTCCCAGAATCTTCATCATTTTGAGGTCGCAGTTGAAGAAAATGGCCTGAACGACATCATCAACTCATTTCGCATGCTCATATGCCATCCCAAATGGCTATTCAAATGTTTGGTTAATCTACCCTGGTCTTACTACATCAGATTTCCCTCTCCTGCTCTCTATTGAGCTTCGAGAAGTATGCTTTATTACCGACGTTGTATTTCAAAATTCTTTACTTCTTTAGTCGTGGAATAGAAAAACTACCAGATCGTTGGGAGGCAATCATAAACCGTAGAGAAGAATTTATCCTTGATTGGTTCATGTATTTTGTTTATTAAAAATTTACATTCAATAAAAATTCTACGAGCTTGTGCAATAACCGCAATAACATGTTTTACTAAAAAGCAACTTAGCTTAGAGACACATTTATTCATAAAAATGTTATTCAAAATGTTCTTTTTTATGAAAATGTTCCATTAATTTCCACAGTCATTCTACCACCTAGTCTAGTTAGTCTAGTGTGTACTAATTTTAATTTGAGAACCATTTTAGTACAGATGCACCTGCTACCACTTAATTCCATACTGTTTATAGAGCACCTACTGCCTTTAAAAATAGTTGGCTAATTTTAAGTTTTGTGAAGGTATTTATTTCAACTAAGCAAGTAATATTTTTTCTGTTCTATATATAATTGTATATCAAAGAAACGATATTATCAATATTTTTTAAATGTGCATATTAATTTTATATCATTATTTTTCTTTGTTAACCCACCCGTATTCTTTGCCTATATATTGAAAGTGATTGATTCTACGTACCCACTCTTAAGTCACTTCAAAGTAAATAGGGCACTTAACTGACACTAATGCTATACATAAATTAGACAGGGTGTCCCGAAAGTACGTGTACAAAACTGGACAATTTAGTTATATTCGATTTTGCTTCGTTTAGCCACTAGAGCGCTTTACAAAAAAATTTGTTTATAGAACACCTACTGCCTATAAAAATAGTTGTCTAATTTTAAATTTTTCCCATTTTTAAATATAAGGTAGGGTCGGCAAATAAGGCCCATCTAAGAAACATTATTTTTTTTTTAAGGAAGCCTGAACAAAATAGTGACCTTCCAATATAAAAACACAGTTAAACCTTTACTTACCTATGTAAGCTGACATAAAATAACTCTCATATATCCAAAATAAAGAAAGTACAGGGCTATTTTAAATACCTTGAAAGTAGTTATTTCTACCTAGGGCAAAAATAAGGCCCTTAATTGTTTTTAGCTTAAAATATTATAAACAGCAAACGTATAACTAACTAACAGCACTAATAAAAAGTAAATCTGATAATTACATTTTTTTGGTAACATATTTGGCAAAAAAAAGCTAAATCTGATATCTGTAATCTTCATAATCAGATTCTATTAACCAACTCATAAACTCATTTCTGACACAACTAACTCTTTCTCATAGCGCCAATAGTCTGGTGGTTTGAAACAGTCAAGAAAAACCATTCTGCATTTTCACGCCCACCCAGTATGTTTTTAGATTAGATAATATATAATCAAAAAAAAAGGCAATTAGGAAAGGTTTTTACTCATAATAGTTGACAGATATATTTACCTGTTAAGATACAAATTATAATAATATGCGAAAAAATATTTAACCACCAACAAGTAAAAAATCTATAAGTTTTATAATATTGACTACTTCAACAGATGGCTGTTGAAGATGTTTTAAAATTGCAAATGTGTGCGACATCTAGTTCTAACTATTAAGTCAGTATAATTGATTTCTAATATTGTAGAATAACAAATTTTACACAAAATACACAGGATGGCGCCACCACAGAAAGTGGACCTTATTTCCACGCGGGCCTTATTTGCCGATCCTACTTTATAGCGTTTTTATCTTATATTATAAATATACAGAGTGCGTCAGGTATTACTGGCATCCTTTGAAAGGGTGATTGTATAGTGAAAATAAATGAAATTTACCCAAATATATCTATATCTAAAAGTTTGTCGTTTTCGAGATGCAAGGTGTCAAAGATTTTGACATTTTTATTGTATTTTTTATTTATTCACACAATAATAGGTAATATTAAAATCATTGAGTAGTTTTAGGAAACCTTTAACAATATTTGCTGACTGGGTTTTTCATGTTTACTACATATGTTCTGACAAAAACAACTTTTTTATCGTCACTTTTCCGCAAGTCAAAAAAGAAATTGTAAGTGTTTTTGGTTACACGAACCATAGATAAGTAAATGCGTTTTCCCTTCAACCGAACGCCCATGACTATCGTCTCTAATCTCTTCTTTAAGTTCTTGTTCCATACAGGATCCCCGATTGTCCCTTTTCCGCTGATTCACGCCTGCTCTATTTTGTAAAGGTCGTTCGCATCGAGAGTAAAAATTCCCATCCGTCATTTCTGCTCCGGGCTATGAGATCGGCAGCATCGCCGATCCGAGTCATTTTCATATTTTAAAGCTCAATGATCGATTAGGCGATATCTGAGGATGATGATGTTTCTGTATACAATGCGAGACATAATGGATGAATACATTTTAAATATGCACAGATTGTAAATCATCTTACCATAACTTTCTGCTATCTCTGCAAAAATATAGATTGATTCAGAATTTATCCGAAAAACTTGTGCAGGATATGTGCACCCTTAAATAATAAGTCGATATCACAAAAAAATATATATAATAAAAGTATAAAAGCTCGCTTACACGGGTATAGTAAATCGGCAAGTTGCTGGAGCAAGTAGCTATATCTTCTGAATACTAGAATCATGTGAACATAGTTTCCAGTGGTTATTAGTAGAGTACTAGCGCCAGTAAATGAAGCCAGTCAAGTAAGGCAGTTCAGCTGCTATTTTCTTGTGAACGCCTGTTTTCCAGTTGAGTAGTTAGTAGCAAATTATTTCATTTGAGACGACTACATTTGTGTATTTGTACAGTTTTATATCTTTAAAATGTCAAAGTAGAATGAAACCACAGCTATACGTTTCGCGGAACTGTACAGAGAACATGAATGTCTATGAAACATGAATAGCTCAAGGTAAGAAACACAAGCACAATAAGCAGCTTCATTCGATCCATTTTTGCACATTATATTTTACTTTGAAACTGATTTATTAATACGAAACATTACAACACCTGTGAACAATCACTGGTAAAGTTACTGACTTGTACATGTGCATATCAACATGCTTACCTGATGAATAGGGTTGAGGTGGGGATATGCTCTCTAGGTGGTAGACGAACAAGGTTAGTGGTGTTGTTTTATTTATCGTGGGAGTGTCAATTTTTAAAATTATCAAAATGGCTCATGTGTACAGCAATGCTGAGTTAATGAACATGATGCTTATTTATGATTGAAGTTAGATAAAATGCATTAGCGCTTCTATGCAGGTCTATTTCCCGATCAACACACGGCAAATGATGAAACGTTTACGGCAGTGGCAACGTGGATGTAGCCCCAAAACTGAACTCTGTGGAGCCACTTTTCTTTAATTTATTTATTAATGGCATTGGTTTGGACATACATGTCAATATTCTTATGTATGCGGATGATGTGAAACTGATTATGGAAATCAAATCGATTACAGACTGTCAGTACCTTCAAATAGCCTTGCAATCAATAAATACTTGGTGTATAAATAATAGCCTGCATTTAAATCTAGATAAGTGCAATGTCGTATCCTTTCATAGAAAGTTAAAGCCGGTTTTGTATGATTATAAAATTGGAGATTCTCCTTTGCACCGTCCGAGCACGATCAAAGATCTTGGTGTTATTTTTGAAAACAAACTAAGTTTTCATAATATTACTACCTATATAACGTCTGCTGTCTATAACTTTTGTAAGATCTCGGTTGGACTATGCCTCCGTAGTTTGGTATCATATATAATATACGATATCAGCAAATGAAAAGGTTGAAAGAAGTTTTTTGAAGTCCGCTTCGTTTATAATTGATGGAACATATCCTCCTATTGGTTTTTCACATGAGCTTTACCAAATGATCCATAAAATTGACAACCAAGTTGACATATTTTGTCTGCGGTATTCGGATAGTTAATTAATAGAGTTTTCCTTGTTTATAATTATAACGTGCATGCGTGTGTCAGTTTTTCAGGTGGAATTCAATGCTGGTCGGGGTATTAGCCCGCAGAGTAGTTGTTTCCTAATTCCGTGTTTGCAACATAACGTTGTCGCCGTTTTGCGATAGAGGTCGCTAGCTCTCAATGGTTTCTACGGCGATGTAGAACGCTTCTTGTTTGTGGCTTTTCAGCAAATAGCCGCTAGAGGTAGCTCTACTGTAGCGGATGCAGTAAGCAAATTGGAAAATAATTTAAAAATTCCATAACAACCTAGATAATAAGATGATTAGAATTGTCAGTTAGACAGCAGAATTTGGTTATACAGATTGTAAAAAATATATACATAGTTAAGTTCTTCAGTGTATTATTGCCGCGACCCCGCAACCTAAAACTGGTGACCCCGACGTGATCCGCACGGCAACGAGTTACTGAAGAATAGAAGTGACATGATCCAAAGCCCCACGATGCAAGACGGCACGCAGTTTGATGAAAATTCAATGACACAGGTTAGTCGCGTAGCTATCAAAATACCGCCATTCTGGCAGAAAAACCCAACGAGGTGGTTTTCCCAAGTAGAGGCACAATTTGCACTTAACAAAATTACGCAGGATGAAACGAAATTTCATTACATCGTCGCGCATCTAGACCCGCATATCGCCGAAGAGGTCGGTGACATAATTGACGCACCGCCAATGACAGGCAAATATGAAAAACTAAAAATTGAACTGATTGCCCGTCTATCGGCGTCCGCCGAACAGCAAATCCGTCGTCTTCTGGAAGGTGAAGAAATGGGCGACAGACGCCCATCGCAATTTCTCCGACACCTCCGTGGACTTGCAGGAAATACCGTAAACGACGCAATCCTTCGTTACCAGTGGATGAGCCGACTCCCAAACCATGCGCAGGCCATCCTGGCCATGGACGACGATGTAGCGCTAGATAAGGTGGCGCAAAAAGCGGATAAAATAGTCGAAACTATTAGACAAGGCCAACCGCAGGTAGCAGAAACTTCTAAATACAGAGATGAGTACCTGTATCAAGAAATGGAAGCGTTACGAAAAGACGTATCGAAACTACTCCAGGAAAGTTGCAAACAATCACGAGCACGTCAGCAACCACGACAAAGAAGTCATTCTCGACAGCGTTCAAGATCGCGTAGAAATAACGAACAGGATGGTGATATGTGTTGGTATCATAACTGTTTCGGAAGCAGAGCTACAAAGTGCCGCCCACCCTGTAAGTACGCTCAGGAAACGTGTAGAACCGTCGTTGATAAAGCTATCAACGACGGGCCCTCGACGTCACGTAGAATTTTTGTAACTGATGAACATTCCAAAATTTCGTTTCTAGTGGACACTGGCGCAGATTTATGTGTATATCCCCGTGCACGTATCAATGAACAACGTCAAAAGTGCGACTATGATTTATATGCTGCTAACGGAGCACCGATCGCGACATACGGCACAATAACACTAGAGTTAAACTTTCGACTTCGTCGTAGTTTCAAGTGGCAATTCGTTGTGTCGGATGTTGACAAGCCTATAATCGGCATAGACTTTTTAGCTTTTTATGGACTATTAGTCGACACGCGTGCACGCCGCCTCATCGACGGAAGAGGAAGAGAGGTAAACGGAGATATAGCTTCTATAAAAACAGTGTTGGTAGAGTCAGAATATCACCGCTTACTTAGCGAATTTCCTGAGATTACCCGACTCACGGAAAACGATCGCGCAGTAGCGAAACATGACATCGTTCATCACATCACTACGACGCCTGGACCCCCCGTATTCTGTCGCCCTCGACGTCTAGCTCCGGATCGTTTAAAATCCGCCAAAACGGAGTTTGAGTTCATGCTACAGCAAGGTATCATACGTCCATCTAAAAGTCCCTGGGCATCACCTTTACATTTAGTAGCAAAGAAAAACAGCGAATGGAGACCATGCGGAGACTACCGAGCCCTCAACGCGAGGACGATACCCGACCGGTATCCCGTTCCACATATAGAGGATTTCGCACAGACTCTTCACGGCAAGTCAATTTTTCTACAATTGATCTAGTAAGAGCATACCACCATTTACCTGTAGCAGCAGAAGATGTAGAAATAACAGCTATTACTACACCGTTTGGACTGTTCGAATTTCTGAAAACTCCGTTTGGATTACGCAACGCCGCACAAACATTTCAACGATTTATCGACCACATACTTAGAGGACTGAACTTCTGTTATGCCTACATCGACGACATATTAGTTGCTTCGGGAAGTGAAGAGGAACATCAGCAACATTTAAGAACACTTTTCAAACGTTTTAGTGAGTACGGACTAGTAATTCAACCAGTCAACCACCAGGGGACAAGACCCTTGGCAGAACGCGTACAGGCAATTACGGAGTTCCCTAAACCAGTAACAGTACGTCAACTACGAAGATTTCTCGGTATGATAAACTTTTATCGACGTTTCATATCAAAAGCCGCAGATCTACAACAACCTCTTAACGAGTTATTGAAGGGACCAAAAAATGGAAACGCAGCAGTAGAATGGACAGAAGTCGCAGAGATGGCATACGAAAACATAAAAACTGGCCTCGCAAATGCTGCAATGCTCGCCCATCCTGTTCCTGAAGCTATGTTGTCCATAACAGTCGACGCCTCGGACTACGCCATAGGCGCCACGCTGCAACAACAAGTCAACGGGACATCACAACCATTAGCTTTCTATACAAAGTCTTACGTCAGCACAACGCAAGTACAGTGCATACGATCGAGAACTTTTGCAATTTACTCCGCCGTAAAACGATTCCGCTACACGTTGGAAGGTCGGCAGTTTGTAATTTTACAGACCACAAACCGCTAACCTTTGCGTTCCAACAGAAACCAGAAAGGAGTTCCCCAAGGCAGTTTAGGTACCTTGATTTTATTGGACAATTTTCTACAGACATACGCCACATCGCAGGAACAGATAATAGTGTCGCAGACGCATTGTCGCGAGTGGAAGCTGTTTCACAGGCCGTCGATTACCAGACGCTGGCTGAAGCTCAAAAGAATGATCCAGAACTTCAGGCAATTCTCCTCGATGAGACAAATTCGTTGAAGTTACGACAAATCCACATGCCGGACTTCAATTGCGATTTATATTATGACTGTGATACAAAAACGGCAAGAATCTATGTACCTGAACCATTACGACGCCAAGTTTTCAACTCGCTGCACGGACTTTCACACCCTGGCGTTCGAGCGACACAGAAGCTAGTAACGTCACGTTTCGTATGGCCGTCAATCAACAAGAATTGTCGCGAATGGTCAAGAAACTGTATCCCATGTCAGCGGGCTAAAACTACGCGACACGTGACTGCTCCTGTGGGGAATTTTACAAACCCAGGAAGTAGATTCGAACACGTGCACATAGACATGGTAGGACCTCTACCGAGTTCACAAGGTTTTCGCTATTGTCTTACGTGTGGAGATAGATATACCTACGCGCTGGCCAGAAGTAGCCCCATTGCAAATATCGAAGCGAAAACAGTAGCCCGTGCTTTTCTTGAGATCTGGATAGCACGATTTGGAGTACCTCTAAGGGTTACGACAGATCAAGGTCGTCAATTTGAATCCAAACTCTTTAAGGAACTTTTACGTCTGACTGGAGCAACTCATCTAAGAACGACAGCATACCACCCTGCAGCCAACGGCATGATAGAGAGATTCCACCGACAGCTGAAAGCTGCAATTAAATGCCACGAAACGGAGCGGTGGGTCGAAGCTTTACCCATCGTGTTACTCGGAATCCGAACGGCTGTGAAGGAGGACCTTAAGGCCTCAACAGCAGAAATGGTTTACGGTTCAACTATTCGTTTACCAGGTGAATTTTTTAGCCAGTCTAAAAGTCAGCGAAGTCGATTTCGTTGCACAGCTTCGACGTCACATCGACAAATTGAGACCAGTATCGGCAACAAGACACGGTACGAGAAAAACTTTCTCCTTTAAAGAGTTAACCACTTCACCATATGTTTTTATACGAAATGATGCAGTACGTGGCCCATTACAGTCACCATACGATGGACCATTCGAAGTGAAAAGTCGTTCTACCCACAACTTCGTGGTGCGTATAAAAGGAAAAGACACACGAATAAATGTAGAACGTTTGAAACCCGCCCATATGTTAACAGAAGACAACACTGAGCAGTCAATCGCGAAGAACGAACTAAAGAAAGAAGACGAGCCAAATCAACAGGCGATACTCAGCCCACGTACCCGGTCAGGCAGACGTGTACGATTTCCCGATCGACTACAAGCAGGAACGAGTTAATTAATTAATTTTTTAGTTAACGTTAACACTAGCAAGGGGTGATGTAGCGGATGCAGTAAGCAAATTGGAAAATAATTTAAAAATTCAATAACAACCTAGATAATAAGATGATTAGAATTGTCAGTTAGACAGCATAATTTTTTTATACATATTGTAAAAAATATATACATAGTTAAGTTCTTCAGTGTATTATTGCCGCGACCCCGCAACCTAAACTACTACTGTGCATTATTACGTGTGTCTTCATAAATAATTTTTGGGTGTCTTGTTGATGCAGTTGGTATTTAAATAAATAAATATCAAAATCGGTGTAACATAGAAATGTAGGCATCTTTATCGTTCCCGTTTTTTACCAAACACATGTTGCTGCGTCCAACGGATCTATTTTGCAACATGACTAATGATAACGTACGGAACGTATCAATTTGCAACAATTCACACATCTGTCAAACGCTTTGCGAGCTAAAGTGAGTACCTCGGCTTTTGTGTCGCTCCGATATTTAATAGGCAACGATGAAAATGCATATTTATGAAAAGCTTGGAAGGAGTGTGGAATATTAGTTTTGTTGTAAACGAGGGTTTCATTGTGGCAGACAGTTTGTATACAGCTATTATTTATGGATATAGGGTTAATACAACGTTTGCTTCATTTATCTAATGTTGTTCCATTTTATCAAGGATTTCACTCATTATTTTACGATAATGCGTGAGGCATGCATAAATTATTGAATGGATTTAATAAATGATTAATTGTTGACAGATATATATAAATTCTTTGTATCTTACCGTTCTAATAGATTTCTAATATCGTGGTTTTACTTCAATCGAAATCATTGTTATATCTGTGGTACCCCAGGGTTCAGTTCTGAGCCCTCTATTATTCAATAGGGTCATTAATGATATATGTAACAGTCTTCGAGCCAATGTTCTTTTATATGCAGATTATTTTAAACTGTATACATCTGTTTCATCTATAGAACTATTTTACTTCAAAATGAGTTGACTGTACTTAATGAATGGTGCCTTCGAAACAGGTTGCCTTTGTACAACATTGGTTCTGAGACTGTCACTTGTTGTGCTGAATTAAAGGTCTGTGAGCCTAAATTAACCTCTGTTTCTCATACCAAAGCAAATACGAATCTTGGTTTCAATGCTAAACACCTCAGAGAGGTTTCTACAATCTATTTTGTACAATGCGTTTGTTAGGTTGGTATCCTATGTGTTACTCATTCTCAACATCTGGAAACAGTTCAGAGGAGATTTCTTAAATATCTATCTTTCAGACCTGACAATGTTACCCTGCCAGGGCATTCCTCAATCTGACTTATTGAGTAGATTCAACTTAGATGATCTGCCATCTCGACACACTTACTTTTCACTGATATTTTTGTTTAAGGTGCGTAATAATTACATTGATTGATCTAATATTCTTAGCCATATAGCATTTAATATACCTTGATTATATTCTCGCTGCTATACATTATTACGTTTTATCAACGCCATATAGCAATATTATGAAACATTCGCCAACTTATTCCTTGATCTAATTCAGGCACTTATTGATTTATTTGATACTAGTGTATCTAAGATTGAATTATGTGTTTTAGGTCAATGATTGTATATGCTTATGTTCTTTGTATGTTTATTTGATGGTAGTCCTGCCCTATAATTGGAGTTGTCTGTCAGGGCAGTGTATTTTTAAATAAATATCGTATATTTCCTTCCTTCATCTCTTGTCTTTCTTATTTGTTGCACTGAAATGCATCACATATAATTCGCAATATTTATTTCTATCTAGATATTCTAGGCACAGGTTCACCTTGTATGATAGCAACCTGATTTTTTATGACAGAAGCTCATTTTTAAAATGTCACACATGAATTGTTCTATCAATCGCGTAATTTGTGTCGTCATCACCCTATATCTTCTTTTCTTCCGCGAATTTTCTTTATTTTTCGTTTTGCAGTTGTTTGTTCTTCTTTGATACTCTTTATTGCACGATATATATACTACTCACGAACATTCTTCTTAATGAGCTATATATTTCAATCACATCGCTTACCGTCATACTCTTGTCTGGCGCTTTATTTCCTTCATACATGATTTTTACCATCATTCGTTTTATCATTCAATATCCCTCACTTGTTAGATTCTGCGTTTAATATTTTGAGAACGCTGTAGAGCTTCAATTCTTCTCCATTATTCAAAGTCAGCATTCTAATATGCGCATGCGTATTTGCTACTGGAGAAAAACAATTGTAATATGAATGTATACGTCTATGAACATTATATATTGAAGTAACAGATAACAAACAACATATTAACAAATATTAATATTATATATGAGTGTAATTAAAATAATTTTACATAAACATAAAAAATAAAAATGTATGACTAAATAAAATAAGTAGCAATGTAGTATATTTAAAAATAATAATAAACAGTTCTACTGTGTCACTAGAGTGTGACACATTTAACACAGTTTTTTATTCTGAAGGCTAGATTTTTTTATATGGTGCGGTGAAAAGTTGTTTTGTTATTCAAATTAAGATTAATTACAAAAACAAACTGGTTGCCATTAATTTTGGATATGTTTAAAATGTGCCGACCACTTCCTTCATTAATAAAGGCATATAAACGCTTTGTTGTGACATTTTTGTTTGTATTTGAGTTTATCTATAAATGTCTCTGATTTGACGGTAATCCAGATTATTACAAATGCGTAGGTACGCGTATGTCTTCAATTTTTGAACTAGAATTTTTGAATTACAAAAGAAAAGTAAAATAAAATAATATAATGTTAAAAGTTAACAAAAAATTAAAGATCTGTTCTTAACATATTTACATACATATTTCTTTTTGTACATAATTAATTAGTATTTTAAAACTGTTTACAGGTACTGAATGTTTGAAAACATTATAAAAAATGATGTTAGGTATTCTGATTAGAACAGGATGTGTTACATAATAAATTAAAAAATAGAAACTATGATCCACCTTTTTGTTGTCGACGGGATAAAACATTGTTATAGACTGAGTAGCAAAAACATGTAAATATGACATGATATTCTACAAAAAAGAACCCCTAAGGATAATATCTACATTATTGATACAAAATAGATATACACAATGCGTCACACATCAATACATGATTTATAACCTTCAGTGTTGTGGGCTGTATGAACTCAAAATATACAGGGTGTCTCAGTATTACTGACATCCTTGGAATGGGTGAATGTATGTACAATGAGCATAATATACCCATATGGTTTTTACTTACATCCCGTTGTTTCCTTTGAAGTAAATGACGCTATTTTTATGTTGAAAAATTCTCACGCCTTGGATATATTTGATATAAACAGTAAAATTATTAAGAATACAACTGATATATTATTGCAGCCTTTAACATGTTTAATTAACTTATGTTTCTGTACCGGATATTACCCCGACATTTTTAAAATTGCACGAGTGGTGCCATTGTATAAAAAAGGTGACAACAATAAGGTGGATAATTATCGTCCCATTTCCATCATCCCTATTTTTGGAAAAATAATAGAAATTATTTTAAAACAACGGCTTTCACGATTTTTTGAAAATTTTAATTTGTTAAATGTATGTCAATTTGGTTTCAGAAGCGGCTATTCTACTAGTGACGCTCTCTCTCAAGTAATAAAACTTATTGTCGATGGTCTTGAGAAGGGTTTACACTGTGCTGTTACAGCTTGTGACCTAACTAAGGCCTTCGACTGTGTGTCTCATGACATATTAATTCATAAATTAGAAAATTATGGTGTAAGAGGTCTACCAGCGAGACTCCTGGAGTCATATCTTAAAAATCGTAAGCAATGTGTGTCATTTAATGAAATTAATTCCAGTATTCAATGCATTCGTCACGGAGTATCTCAGGGCTATGTATTGGGGCCATTTTTGTTTCTAATTTATATCAATGACTTTATCGATTTTATGTCACCTAGGAGATGCATTCTCTTTGCTGATGATACCACTTTATTAAATACGGGTGTCAGTGTGGTGTCCTTGTTAGACTCTATTTCAAATACTAATAAGAAAGCACAGCAATGGTTTTCGGTAAACAATCTAACTCTTAATCCAGACAAAACCGAACAATTGATTTTTGATTCCTTGCATATTTTGTGTGTAGATATTGATGGAAGTTTGTCCTGGAGAGCCCATGTGGATACTCTTTGTATTAAGTTGTCGAGCATAATATTTTTAATTAGACGGTTGCGTAGGTTTTGACTGATGATACATTACGCGGTGTATATTTTAGTTTATTTCGTTCCCGCATTTCATATGCTGTGACTTTGTGGGGAAATCTTATCTAATGCCGATTTCCGTGACCATTGTCGCCCATTCTTTATAAGCCTTGGAATAATGCCCTTACCCTCGCTATTTATGTATCATACATTGTTAGCCATACATAAGAATAAGAAATATTAATACGCAATTAATACGCAATTGGACTTACATAACTACAACACAAGAGTTGCAAGCTATTTGAGACCTCCTAAACTTAGATTAACGAAGTCCAAGAAAAATTCCTTGCATTTGAATCTTTATAATAAGTTGAGCATAAAAACTCGTGGCTTTCATTTTAATAAATTTAAAAATACAATAAAAACAATTCATAGTAAACAAATCTTATTACTCCATAAAGGAGTATCTAGATGATGCTAATGTTCTTTAATTGCCTGTAGTTGTTATAAACTATGTCTTTGTGTAGTAACAACATATGCTGCATGTATGTATCACCGGCTTTTAATTGCTAGTTTTGGTGTTGTTTTTAAGTTTTTGTACTTTATACTTTAGTATTGTGTATATTGTTTTTATATATTTACTTTTTTTATTTGTAGTCTTCCTTTGTTAGATTTCTAGAAAATGACTTACCACATTATGCAAAAAGTGTATTTATATAGTGGTCAATAAAATCTATCTATCTATCTATCTATCTATCTAAAAATTCTTTGTTTCCGAGATACAGGGTGTCAAGGTGGAAATCCTTCGTGATAAAACAAGTTGAGGTTATTGATTGGTTTTTACACACACAGTACATACCTTACTTTAGTCACTGACATTTAATTTTTTTATATAACTAGCAACATTAATCACAATCATGCACTGTATTGTGATAATTGTAGATATCGGAATTTCTAAAATTACAAAAAGAGAAAAATTAGTAAATGGGGAAGATTTGAGCTCGTTTAAAATAATATGCAAATGTTACATTTCAGAAAATCTACTGTAACTTTTCACGAACTTTCAAGCGTCTATAAAATTATTATAGCAACTTATTAATTCTAACTCATTAATAAAACTCGCACTTTGTTCGCAGATCTCAGGTCCGGACTTGGTGACAACCTTAATATTTAAATATATTTATATTAAGACAAATGTAATCTTATTCATGCCAGCAAATCGACAGAAATATCTCATTTATGTACCTCCAGGGTCTCAATTGTCGAGTTTAGTTGAATTATTGACCATTATCATTGTAATTATTTCCCATAAAAAATTGGGGAATTATTTTACATGGTTTTTGGTAAAGGAATATAACCTTCAAGAATTGTAAATATACATAATAAACTGTGGAATTCTTTAAGTGGAATGAATTCCCACTAGAATTTATTTCACTGTATTCGAGCATCGAGGCCCAGGTGTGTTATTTTTATTTAGACATGTTTAGATCTACAGCAGGTTTACTACTCGTAAAACATAACAGTTGCAATGGTACCATGCGTTGGGATATGTAGTTGGAAGCAATGTCATATTACTCCGTTCATTTTGACGGCATAAAAAGTATTTTTCAGCGACTACACTCAAGTGGTGCTACTTCTGTTTTATATGCTCAATGGATATTTAATGATAATAGAATTCACGAAGATTTATTCCATTTTTTTACTGTTCTGTGAATCTGCAGTATAAGTACGACACTGACGAACGTTGCCCCCACATGTGATTCCAACAAAAGTTTACCCCATCGTGACACACTTGCCATACTTTTATGACGAAAATTGTGTTCAACGTTGACCAACATTGGAAGCAACATTTGAACCAACGTTGGACACATCGTCTGGGACCGGCTTTATTAATACCAATTATATTTAAAATTTGTATACAAGAGGGAAAGGAGAGGGGGTAAAGGTGGGGGGAACATTCAAAATCTACAAGGATTTCGAAGGACATATCATTCTATACTTCAGAAGAAACGGTTATAAAACAAATTACCATTTTTAATAATATGAGAAATTTTCATTATTATTACACTTAAAGCGAGATCTAAAGCTAAACGTCAGTATTTTATAACGATACATTTATTGTATTCCATTTCGTATCTTGTAGTTAATTTATTTTTAGCGATTTTTCATCAGGTACGAATGCAGACTTGGCGCTTTCACTGACTTCATGTCGAAATATGAGACAATTAATAAAAATACAACACACGCCTTTCGCAGATTGTGATCTCTAACCCCAAACAAAAACGAACTGACGCACATCATTTTTATTAAATTACAATCATCAATCAGGCATCAGTAGTTCTTTTGTAACTACAGGTCGTTTCTGAAAATTCCTTTTTAACCATAGGATTTTCGAACATTTTTTCTTAATGACATTTTCCGATAAAACTGTGCCTACTATGTATTTTGTTATTGTAAATGTAATTGACTGTATATGTAAAAAAATTGAAAAGAATTAAAAGGTAAATAAAAGCGATACAGGGATGTGTAAGCCAGAGGTTGCGACACACTGTTTAGTAATATTTAAAAAAATCATAAGTGTGAAAATACTTTTTATTCTGAGAAAATTGTTGAAAGTTTGTGCATTTTCTCATGCATTATTGTATACAAGGTGGTTATAAAGTTGCCCAGAATATTTCTACTTTCCATAGATTTTTTTTTTGAAAAATTGCAAATGTGTAAACCTGTTTTTTTAAGGCTTTGCATTCCTACGTAAAAATGTTTTATCGCAGATTTGTTTTTAAAAAGCACTCCTCATTTTTTTTATAAAAATGAATGTCTTACAGTTTTTCGTGTTCCCAATATTGTTTAGGTACTGTTTTTAAGAGAGTATTTTTTATTAATGGAAGTTAAAGCAAAGTGCGGCTTGTAATTTATGACAGAAATTTTAAAGGCAGATACAATCTAACAAAAAGTATGAACTTTCGAAACAGTGGTTTTGCCATGGTAAATTTAAAATGCGCGCGTTTTTAAAAGTAGAATTTCAAATCGCTGAGGCGTGCTTTAATAGGCAAAATAGGGTACTAATACAGGGTTAACTATGACTAAGTACAAAAATGTTAACCACGTGCTCAGGGAGGTCTAAAAGACAATAAAAAAATGTATTTCGAAATTATAGCTCAATGTTTAATGTTTTCCTACGGAAATATGTCAACTACCGTGCGGTCGTTTTTTGCAGCGTTGTCAAGTGTAGAAAAGACCAAAATAAACATTTTTATTAATAATAATAATGCCTAACTACCTGATAGATAACAGTTAATCCGGTTAGCTGCAATATTTTGTATTCGTTCTTCGTTCTTTCGTTGCACACTGCCAAAACTACATTTTCACTCCTTGCAGATTCGTCATAATTATCATTAACATATCCAACATAAAATACTTTATTTAATTACTATAAAACGTTTTGAATTAGTCACTTAACTGTTAACAAAAATAACATAACCTAGAATACTGCATTGCAAGTGCATGTTCTCCAAACCTCAAAGAACATGGCCAAGCTTAGTTAAATTTTAGGGGTCTAAGAAACATTTTTACAGAATGTTATAGTTTAAAATAGCACTAATTATTTTATGCAAACATCGTTTATTACTGTTAATATTGTTGCTATTATTAGTATTAACAGAATTTAATTCCCCAACAACACAAGAAGTTTAAAAATTTATCGCTGTGAAGTGCACTTTGCATGAGTGGCCTACAGATGGCAGATGGCGTCTGCAGATGTCAACAAATATTGCATACGGCTACGGTACTCTGATTAATTTGAAATCATTTTTCAGTACTTGCTTTTCTAATTTAATTGTTCGCGTACTTTTTAGTGTATTTATAAACATGTACATATTCAAATGTCTGGAAGACGGCAGCGCAATATCAAAAACGTTTTCTGAGTACACAAAATATTATACGGAATACTTTTTGAACCACATTGAACAACTGTTATAATGTCTTCGCGGTAAACGTGTGACAGTGTTTTTATGTATTTGTGTACATTTGCGTGTATTTTTTTGTTATTCTTTGTGGTTTATCCTGACGTAAGTAATCGACGGTCATGCTAGCCGGACCAAGCAGGTACTATCGTTTGCAATAATAATGACACTCATTAAAATGAATTTTGCGATTTCTTTAGAACTTTTGATGTATTTGCAATGAAATCTACTTCACATTTTTAATATTAGTTATTAGTTGTTTCACTCACCAATAGAGATTTAATGAAATTTCTACTCAAAACTTCCAGAAGTTCAAAAACTGTTTTAAGAGAGAGTCATTATTATTGCAAACGATCGTACCTCGCTTTAAACAAAAAGAACGGTCGAGGGAAGGAGAGGTTCACATCAAGTATAAAAATCTTTGCAATGGCAAATTTTAATTTAAACAAGTAAGAAAACAGAAAATGATACGTTCTTAAAATCTCTCCAAATATCAATCCTGGAAATAAATATTAGTAAGGTAGGTGCTGCCTCTCTGTGCTACCATATCGTGTTTCTCATTAAATAATAATCAATTCAAAGCGGCGTAAACTGATACACGTGTCAACGCGGTGACCTGTCATTACGTTTGACACCTTTGACTTTGTCCAAATATACCTAACCTCGCGGCTGACATTAGGCTAGTGACGGTGATAAATAAGGATTTAATATAGTTTTAAATAAAAATAAAATTTTGCTTTATAAATAAGTTTGTAAATTGTTTGATAGATGATTCCGTTAATTCTTATTTTTGCCCTATCCCCAAATTTACACTGTCATAGTTAACCCTGTATAAAAATTATATTATAACTTCCAATAATTTATTTTTACATTCTATCAGATGGACATCTGCACTTGCATATGAAATATTAGTGACTCACGGACATGTATCTTAATCGTTTTTTCCATTGGCTGCAGTTCATAAAAAATAACCTCAGCACTTTTCTGTCATTACGTCCTACATTCGGCACGACCGTTTTTTTACTTACATTACAGTAAGCGATATAAAAAAATGTTTCACAAAGACGCACAAATAAGGTATGCGTGGGCGAAATACACTCGGACCATATCGGGGTCCAGTTTCAGCTCTTGCAGCGCTACTTGAGCCAAGTGCACATTGTTTGTCATACATATTGACATTTAAAATTGTTAATGCGCTGAATTTATCGTCGATAAATGGTTGATGTTTGGCTTGTCGTGTCTTACAATCGAAATGCCCGCGACTGCGGAATAAATTGTCTGGTACTGCGTGCCGTAATTAGCAAAAAATATGGAATATGGATGCGCGGGACCGCTTTCGATCCGTGTGTCGTTATCCATTGTTCAGTTTTGTTTGTGCTGTTAAGAAACGACAGGCCACCAAAGTAAATGCAATTGCACCAAATGCCGACTGAAACATGAAAATTAAAGCAAAATTGAAAGACGGAAATTGAACAATATTTTGTCTTGTAATAAATAATTCATAAATCGATGTGTATTTTATATTAGATTACCTACTGCGTACAGGAGTACACTGACAACAATTATTTGCAATAGGTATTACACGGCGGTTGGTTATTTATTGGACAGGTCAATATAATGTCACAACTCTAATGGAAAATTACTATTTGAAGTGTAAAGTACTGTTAACAGTTTTATGTAAAATTCATATGTAACTTTCCATTACTTTTATATTATTGACCTGGGTTTTAATAATTTTACTATTCTTATCATATAATTTTCGTCTAAGATTTATATTTATTTGACACCAAAATCTTCGACTTTTAGTAACTAGCGGACGTAAAGCACAGTATTTGCGATATATCTTCATTTGATCTGGACTTGAAATCAGAAACATCTCGGAGTATGAGTTTTGGAGCCGGGAATTCTTATAATAATAATTTAATCTTTCTCTTCTATACCATCGATCGTTATTTTTAGTAGCCCATCTCTTTTCAAAGCTTCACAAACAGCAATTATTAAAATTACCTGTGAAGTTGTCCAAAATTAGTTAAATCGATCGGTTTATATTAATTGGAATTACCTTTTCTAGCAGAAATCTATGATCAGGTGAGGCTTGTAAAAATCTCTCAATTTTCTCTTTCGTTACAATTTTGGACTTTTTTGGACGGTATCGAGCTGATTTGCGTTTCAAATTTGGTATTAGTTTTGGACATTTTCTGATATTTACATTTTCTTTGGCATTCAGTGCACTTTGCAACAGGTCGTTTTGCTGTTATAGGCTATCTCATATTATAAGTGATAAACACACACAGTAACATGAAGATACATATATTACTGCTTCACAAGAATAAACTACAACTTAACAATGGTACAAATAACCATTTACACACAAATAAACTAATAATACTTCGCGAGCGAGCTGACACATGTCCACTCTCCCGCATGTCTTTTTTCTCTCGTTTCTCCTCCCGACACCACGCGGCGATTTCGCGCACTACATGTCCACTTTTGCGGCACTTTCAAACATAACCATCACAACTTTTGAGTCGATTATAATAAACATATCTATATACCAAGTGTTACAATATTTGTGATAATTAATTTTCTTAATATTTTTTAATTTAACCGTGCTTTTCTACAATAATTGAAGTGTAGAAGAAAAACAAACCTTTTTATAACAAATATTTATATACTTTTTATTAGTAATGAATGGATTATTTAAATTATTAACCAATAAAATCCAAAGTGGCTTCGTTACTTACCTAGAACTTCATAAACATGGTTATTCTACTTATAAAAGCGAAGAGTCAAATTTAAACGTGGATTTTATTTAAACCTTTGTGTGTAGGTTTATTCATATATTATTGAGAACTTACCTAAGCAATGCTCTTCAGTTGTTAGGAAACGTTTTTTGATAAAACCAATTTTTAAACAAAAATAGATCACGAAGATCTTCCACAAGAAATTATTGATGAGGCAGAGATTGTTACATTGCAAATTTAGCGGAAAAATCTCGTAGCGTTTATGATTATGAAATCAAGGCGTTTGAAGGCTGGATGAAATTTAAGCACATTAAAATGTGTTTTGCTTGCTTACTTTCTTGAACTTCACAAGAAATTTGTTCTATCATCGTTATGAACCAGATATTCAGTGCTTAAGTCAACTCTCCAGCTGTACAAAAACATCGATATCTCTAATTTTCCGAAACTTCTAAGCTTTTTGAAGACCAAGACAAATGATGGCAAGCAAAAAATAAAAAATCCTTGAACGCAATGTTATTAACTAGTTTTTGAAAGAAGCATGTGATGTTGAATTTTTGCTGATGAAAGTACTTGAAGCTTTAATTATGGAAATGTGGGGAGCGTGCAGATGTGATGAACTGACTAATTTGACGTATCGTATACCTGATACAAAAACCAAGAAATCTCGTAGTTTCACAATAATGCAAGAAGAATTTTTAATCAATTCTGTAGATTTATGCAACAACACACCAAGGCCAAGAAATACCACCCATAAAAGATGTTTTGTATTTTATGAAGATGGCAAGTGTACGACACAGTTCGTTGGAATAAACACTTTGTCAAAAATACCATCAAAAATTATTTCATACTTGGGTCTACTACACCATTTTTGAATCCTCAAACTGCATTTCATTCTCATTTAATGTTAATTTAAGTAAATAAGTTATATAAGTTTATAAATAAAGCTTGAGTGTTTCTAGAAAAAAAAAGCGTATGTTATTCTTCCATTTATATGTATCAATGCATGCGAATAGTGATTAGCTGTTGGACAAAATAAAATTGAAGTAACTCATCAGTGAAACAGATTAATCTGTACAGAATTTATTATATTTCAAATTACACATAAATAAGTAAGCACAATTTCTATGCAGATCCAGCTAATTTCGAAGATTTATTACCTAGTTGATACCCATGAAGATGAATTTTACTTCGTTCCTTTTATGGAACCCGCGAAATTTTGCGACCATGAATTTAATGTGTAGCGTCAATGAAATCATTTATCTTCCATTTAACCCACTTTCTTATGTTAGAAACACCCATTAAATCGACGAAAATAGTTTCGTTACGTACAATTTCTTTTGAATAATCAAAATAAGTGGAGCAGCTACGCGAGTCGCGAAAAAGTGAACAAGCGTTTTATTCGATGAGACGAATGCACGGAGTATTCGGCGCTGCATTAAGCACGCTTTGTTTTTGCGGCTTGAGGAAGCTCCGATTCCGACATAAAACTGAAAAGTAAGCAAATAGAAGTTATAAAATCACACTTCACGGCCACCGGTAAATATTTGATGCAATAATCCGATTTGGAATGGAGATTTTATATCGCGCAAAAAGTGTGCGATCACGTAGGAGCATAACAAATCGGTTTGTGTGTATTTTTACAGCTCTTAAAGTTAAATGGAACAATAAACAAAGGGGGCAACTAGTTAAAATTACGTAAACACGGTAAAGTGTAAAGTAAATGTACCTACGGTACGGAAATATACGCTGAAATAAATTTTAATATCGTCTTTAAGATTTGTTATACAGAGTGGCCAGATGAAAACCAAACAGAGCCATTTTCAGGAACTGCGTCAAGATCGTAGAAAAACGGTCAGACTCGTCAGTTTTAGATTAAAGGGGGATATTCTTTGCTAGAATTTTTGACTCACCCCCAAGCAGAGGTAAGTATCACCTCAAAATATTTAAATGTCATTGGGGGTTGAGTAATATTTATTTTGAAAGCTCTTACAATTCTCTTTACAACAGACTTTAAATTTTATAATTTCGCCCAATACTTAATAAGAATTTTGATTTTAAAGTTGAAACTTATGTACAAACAATTAGTAACGGTAAAAATGTCACTCATTCGAGTTAAGTACGCCAATGATATAAATTTAGTATTTCTTGCGTTACATTGATTTTGGCGATTTGTTATCACTTTCTTAAAAAAACATAATTGTAAAAAACAGAAATGATTACTATACACACACAACGAACGTAAAATTAGTGGATCCCAAATTTATTTTCTAGTATTATTTGGAAGCGTTGGTTGGTAGTTTATTCAATTGTGTTTTTGAAAATTAAACGCTATGGCTTATTCCATTCCGGAAAGGGTAAATATCATGTCGCTTTACGTTATGAACAATAAATGTACGAATAGAACAGCTCAGCTATTTAATGACAACATCAAGATGCACATGTCAGGGGGTACGTATGTTCTAGAGTTAGTAAAAAAAATTCAAGAGACAGGGAACGTAGCCAATAAAAAAAACGAGAAATAATTGAAAAACCTATAGTTAATGAAGCTGGTGAAGCTGCAGTTTTGAGACAAGTTTATCTTTCCATCCATACAAAATAGAATATTAGAATGATTATGACTGCAGTTTGCAATTTTGCGAAATAATGAGTGAGCGAGAAGGGAACGATCCACAGTTCCTTTTTAAGATCTGTTTTTTCTGGTGAATGCAGTTTTTTCTTGAACGGGACGGTAGATCGTCACAATTGCCGCTATTGGTCAGATTCAAACCCAAGAGTTTGTCACGACGTACATACACAGCAACCGGAAAAATTAAATGTATGGGCTGGAATTTTCGGTGACCGGCTGGGGGGTCCTTTTTTCCTACCTGGCAATTTGACTGGCTAAATGTATTTACAATTACTGGAAGACGCTATTGACCCTGCCTTGACTGATATTATTGAAAATGTGCCAGAGTATGATGATTATTTCATTTTTCAACGGGACGGTGCTCCTCCGCATTATGCGTTAATTGTCCGTCAGTATTTGGACCAACGTTTTCCACGAAATTGGATTGGGAGAAGATGCAACATTGAGTGGCCTTCACGATAACCGTATTTATCGCCCCTTGATTTTTTTTGTGGGGATACCTAAAAAGTAAAATATATAAAACACAGCCAGCGTCGCTGCAATATTTGCGTCAAAGAATAGTCGACGAATGTCGTCAAGTCACTCTGGAAATGCTTCAGAATGTGCTAGAACGTTTCGAACAAAATCGTTATTCCTGTATGGCGGTCATCAGTTTGATCATTTAATCAACTAAATAGTAAGTAAGCAACTAACCAGGTTAGTAAATTTAGATAGATTAACTTCTTTATAGATATTTGTTGAATAGAGCTTTGTCTGTGGAATTGTTCAATAGCATACCTAGATGTTTGGTATCAGAGAACATACATATGACTTCATTGATAGGAATTGTAGGAGATTAGATATATATTAGCTTAAAATACCTTTCCTAAACAGTAAAGAATTGGGTGGAATTATAAAATTTAAAGTCTGTTGTAAAGAGAATTGTAAGAGCCTTCAAAATACCAAAACGTCCCCCTTTAATCTAAAATGGACCGGTCTGAGCGTTTTTCTACAATCTTGACGCAGCTGAAAATGGCTCTGTTTCGTTTTCATTTGGCCGCCCTGTATATTCTTGTTGAAAGAAAAAAATACTACACAGTGTAAAAGTCAGTCTTAAGTTTTACACTTACGTGACACTCGGTGTGATACCTTCCTAATTTACACTTATTAGTGTAGTAGGTAGTGACCGGATTTTTAGAAAATATAAAGTAACAGACGACCCTATTTTACTGTCCGATAATACTTCAATAATAATAGTGTGTGTAATGATGGTATTAATAAGAAATTTTTTATATACATTTTTTATTAGGTATTAGCAATATTATGTGAAACTAACTACTCTGCGGACCAAAGTAAAAAATAACCCTTGACTGATCCGTTTGGCGCAAGGTCTTATTTAATTCATCTTTATTTTTTCAGAAGTGTGGCAAAAACCCGATAAAACTAAAGAAAAACTAAAATTATGCCGCAAACACGGCTTCAGACAATAAATATTAACTAAATCCACGTATAAACAAAAAAGCACTACATGCATAACTTGGGTGTTAATCGTTCTTTTTTTGCTCCGGAGCCTTGACATATTTGCATTTAATATAAGGAAGACTATTGTAAGTTATTTATTTATTGTAGTATTTTTGCTGTATCTAATTAAAACTTCTTAAAACATTTAATTGTTTGTCATTTCTATAGGTACCTACATGAAACTTATTAGTTCAAAACATATACTAATCAATGCAAAATACTCGTATATTTTTAATATTTAATTCTAATGTGTTTCATCAATTAGCTCTTTACAACTTTATAAATTTATTTATTAAAAATTAATAGAGAACTACACATATTATTTTCTTTTCAGGTATGTGCCTACTAAGTCTCGCCACTAGACTATTTTTGGCATCAGCCGGGTAAGTGCCGATATGTGAAAACAACATTTATTATACAGTGTGGAAGAAAGGTATGGAATAAATTCATTATTTCTGAAACAACGAAGTTTCATGAAATTTCCTCGGACCCGTCGATTTTGCTTTTTAAAAAGACTCTTTTCTATACCAACGCATTTCCGACGTTCATTTGTTTTCGCGTGATGACGTCATCGGATATTTTTTTAAATAGAACTTTTATTTTTTCATCGGATTCTTGTAGAGCTTAACTTACTGAATTCAAAAATATATAATTTCAACACTTTATTCCTTCAACTTTCCGAGAAAAAAAATAATAACCTATCCAATAAACGTTGCAGCTTCTGAGGTGACTTGATTTAATTTGTTGTTTTTGCTATCAAAAGATGTAATATTTTAACATGCAATCTAATAAAACAAAATAATATATTAGGGGGTCAAATACGATTGAGGCAACCAGAATTTAATTATTAATTAATTAATTACTTATTGTTAAATTATTTTAAAAATGAAGAGTCCTTATTTTGTGATACTGCCGATGAATTCACTGTATCCATTTTACTCTCAACCAGCCCATCACAGACAAATGGGAATATTCACATTTTTTCAAGCCGATTTTATTGGATCGGTTATTATTTCTGGTTCGGAAAGTTGAAGGAATAAAGTGTTGAAATTATACATTTTTAAATTCAGCAAGTTAAGCTCTACAAGAATCCGATGAAAAAATATAGGGGTTCTATTGAAAAAAATATCCGATGACGTCATCACGCGAAAACAAATGAATGTCGGAAATGCGTTGGTATAGAAAAAAGAGTAATTTTAAAAAGTAAAATCGACGGGTCCGAGGAAATTTCATGAAACTTCGTTGTTTTCGAAATAATGAATTTATTCCATACTTTTCTTCCACACTGTATAATAAATAAAAAAGAAAAATAGTTAACAATTACATGTTACACATTCATAAATCATAAATAAACCATACTTGCTAAAAAATGTTAAAAATACAAGTTGCATTTTGTATTTCACTGCTTGCCATTACTCATAATATCTCAACATTTTGTCGCTTATATTCTCAATGTCAATCTTATATCCCATAACTATTCTTCTAGATTCTAAATATACCACTGGATTTTTTATATCAAGTTCCGCTACAGTATTATGAATTAAATTACAATTCAGTGCATGTTCTTTTATAGTTCTACTTACGAAGGTGATTCAGCCTGGCGCATTCGCCAATATTATCAATGCACATTTATGTCAAAATAAGAATATTTTTTGTGTTATGGTAAAATTATTTATTTAAAAGTTAATATTTTTATATAAAAATGAAAACATTTTTAAATGTTTATGGTAAAATAATTTATTTAAAAATTATTTTGAGATTTTGTGGTTTTCTTTTGTTTCTAAAGATAAAAAATATAATATAAAACATGCATCGCTGTGCATTACAATTGTGATCCATTGTCCGATGATTATTTATTATTTTTCTGTTTGTTATTTTGGTGTACATTTAACATCTTGACAAATAATAATAATAATCATAATATTTATTTCTAAAATAACAATAATTAAATAAACAATCTACTCGATAAGTGAGAACACTTATTACGAGAAAAAAACATGTACATAATATATAGTACATGTATTTAGGTATATATTTTTGGTTCTCGAAGTGTTCTGACTGATATATTACTGTAATACCAAAATATAGTAATTAAAAGCAACCAAGTACGGTTTTATAATTATTATAAAAGGAATAAGGAATCACGAATTGTTAATTGTAGACCAATATAGTGATTTCCTTTCCTGTATGGTATATAACAAACAGTGAATTCATAAATAAGTGTATACCTATCGCTAACAGTTTCCTTAACATTCACATTTATTTAATGATCTTAACGATCTGATGATAATTAGTTCAGTTAAGGAACTGGTTTTAAAAAACCATATACATGCCGAACTATATAGTATTTGCTGTTTACTAATGTATCAGTACACATAGTAGGTACTAATTTAGAAAGTATGAAATATTGAATTTGGCCCCTATTTTAAGAAAAAAGTTGTATTGTAAAAGAAAGAACTTTTCAATATTTTTGGCGGTTTCTCTCTATTTGAATAAAATTTAGCTCAAAAATTGTAACAAACACGTTTATTAAATTTCTGACATGTTTTCGCTGTATTTCATAGAAAAGAAAAAACAATAATCGCCAGTGTTTTGTTTTTATTACAAAATCACATTATAGGTGATATAAATTGAATCTCCACCTTCCATTCTAATCACGAGGATTAGCCCAGAAGTCGAAGACTTGTGCGGGAGAGGGGACGGCATATTATTATTAAGCAGACCGTATTTGCGCCCAGGAACGACTTACGTTGGTAGGCCCTAACCACCATTCAGTGCAAGAATGAGGGAAACCTAGAAAACATCATTAATTAGGGGGGTAGTCAAATGCCGACTGGTATCAATCTCTCACATTGACCCAATCTAATATTCTTTTCTTTTTTCTTTTGGACCATAAATAGTTTAGCTGTTGCTAGATAGCAGTATCTGCAATGGGTTTAAAATCTTACTGACTACTCTACTAATATATGGTGACGGCGCCCTTAAATACACGACCACTGACCGAAATGATTCAATTTCAGCAAATCTAAACTTGTTTGGCTTTACACTAATATAGGAATCAAGGGTAATTTTTTTTCTGTTACTCCATCCTTAAGACTCGACTCAATATGTATACATAAAAAAATAATGAAATATTGGTTTGTAATTCCGTACTAAGCTCCAGAAATCACCCTGTAGCCGTTGTTCTTTCACAATACTTGAGTTTGTCGTTTGCTTCGGTATTTAGACTACTTTTAATCAATTTGTATTAACGATCGATTTCGAGATTCAATTAGAAGATCGGAATGTTAATGGTTTTAATTAAATTTTTCTTGGTCGAAGGTATTTTTAATAGAAATTCCTCAACCGTCGTGTGATATTATTTTGCTCGGGCACGCGTATGCTTTGTCGCGACGTGCATAGTATAGTACCCTTGTAACAGTAAATAACGTCGTAAACGAGGATTTGATTGATTTTTGTCTGCATAGAAGTTATTACTTAAAGAAAGCCGCGATTCGTTCTGCAAGAATGTAATTGTTTGTCGACTGCATCTACGTGGAATATTAAAATAATGTTTAACTTAACTGTTTTGTAATACACGATGTTGATTGTCAGAATCAGAAGAAATGCCTCAAACTACCAACGTTTTGTTTAAGACACCATGAACTTCCTTAGGGCATAATGTGAGAAAGAGACAACGGAAAAAATTATGAAAATATTAAATAACTTAAGTTTATAACATCTGGTGATATACAAAATAATCCAAATTATAACTAAAACACTTGGTGGTAAAATTAATGAATATTTTTTAGTTTTTAAAAAAACATTAAATATTTAAGGGTTAATATTAAATTGGAATCTCAAATTGTATGAAATATTAAATTGATTAAATTTCACACTAACTTCTTGTAGGTCGCGGGTCATAACGCTCCAATTTTCTTAACTGCAATTCTAAATATTACAAATTTTACATTTGCTGTATCAACCAATCCTATTAGAATTCTTACTTACTGGTTTAAATGTGACTGTAACTGTTTAAATTTTGACTACAAACTGATATTCCTACACCTCGGTGAAGAAAATTTGAAAAATGTATTGTTACGGAATACCTACATAATTATTAGTTAAATAATTCTTCGTAATATGTATGTAAATTTATGAATATCTACCTTTATTTTGACGTTTTCAGAACATTCGTGATTTCAGGCTGGTTTCGATTTAGTTCCAGATGCGTTCTCGATAACCAAGAGCCCAAAAATTAAATGTATACAGGGTTAACCATGACTAAGTACAAACCACGTGCTAAAATACAATAAAAAAATTATTCCAGAATTTTATGTCGATATTTTAAAAATGGGGCAAAACCCTCTTCCTACGGAAAGTCGGCGTCTATAATAAGCATCGACTGAAATGGCTTAGATCCATAGATAAAGCTTACACCTGTCAACAATGTCTACTACCATGCGGCCGTTTTTTATGCAGCATTTCTAAATGCAGAAACGACAAAAATTAAAATTCTTCGTAGTAATAATACCTAATAGATAGGAAACAGTTAATCCAGTTAGCTCCACTATTTTGCATTCGTTTTTCATTATTTCGTTACCAACTGACAAAACTACAATATTTTCATTCATTACAACCACTCGCTACCGATGAAACACACTTCCCGGAAATACAGCTAGATAAAATTCCTGTTTATTATTACAAAATTAAACGAAACGAATAAATACTAGAAAACGTTTAACGTAGCCGCGGCAGTCTTGTCCCATAACCTAGAAAACCAAACCGGTGAACCATATTGTGGGAAAATAATCTGCACCCGACACAAATTTCTTTATTTAATAACTATAAAATGTTTAAAAATTAAAAAAGGCACTAAAAACTGAAGAACAGAATTTAATATAATTTTGAAAAAAACATTTTTCGCTGTATAAATAAGTTTGGATTTTTCTTGAAGAGTAATTCCGTTAATTCTTAATTTTCTCTATCCCCTCTTAAAATATTTGTACTTAGTCTTAGTTAACCCTGTATAAGCGGATATCCATGTAAACGTAAATGTCACAATAAAAATGTATTTGATAGTTGCAAATTATTATGGGTACCGCAGGGGTCCGTCCTGGGACCTGTACTCTTTCTAATTTATGTAAATGAGTTGGGGGATGCAGTTCCTGGAGTGGGGACAGTTCGCTTTGCTGACGATACAACATTAATATTGCAGAATCATGATATCTTAAGCTTAAAAAAAGAAATGCAAGAAACACAAAATACAATCTCTAATTGGTTTCTATTGAATGGCTTACACTTAAACAACTCAAAGACCCATCATGTATTTCTTTCTCATATACAGCTAGACAACAGTGATGTAACATCATCTGTAAGGTTTCTAGGAGTATTTATGGATACTAAATTGACCTGGGAAGGTCATGTTGATTATTTGGCCAACAAACTCAATAAGAACATCTTTGTAATCAGATCGCTGGCTAATCAAATTGCCAGGGATGTCTTATTAACAACATATTATGCACTTTTTAATTCGAATGTAAATTATGGTCTGTTGTGCTGGGGTCACTCGTCTCACGCGCATAGGATTTTGGACTGCAACGTAAGGTAATCAGAATTATATTGAATTTAGGATTTAGAGATGATGTTAAGCCAGAATTTAAAAAGTTAGAAATTATGACTGTTCCTTGTTTGTACATTTTCCAGTGTCTAAAATATGTAAAACTAAATATTAATCTGTATAGCACAAATGAAGCGTTACATGCTTATGAAACTAGAAATGCTAATCACATAAGACCAAATTATTATAGATTAAATTCTAGCCGTAATGGTAAAAACTATTATGGTCCTATATTTTTTTAATTTAGTGCCGACAAGGGTGAAAGAATTGGGTACTAATATGTTTCTAAAAGAAATTAAATGTTTTTTAATACAATGCGTTTTATTCTATTAATGAGTTTTTAACATGTGATAATATAGAAGATTACTTCAGGTATAGGTAACGTGTATAGCTGTATGTATAAGGTTTTTATATATGATGTTTGTATATTGATTGTACTAATTATATTGTTTTAATTAATGTTTATAACGTTATTTAAAAAATGTGATAAATAATATTGCAAGTCTGTGATAGTGTTGGCTTTAAACACAGTTTAAATGTTATGTACTTTACAGTATAAATATTTTCATTGTTGACATGTTAAATTTAAATTAGATTTATATTAATCTGACGAATGTAAAACAATGTATGTTGTTGCAGACAGAATAAAGTTCTATTCTATTCTATTATTCTATTCTATTCTATTTGAAATACATTTGTCGTGTATATTATCAAGCGGTGGTAATAAAGCCTAGTTTGTTACGTGAATTATATTTTAATTCCATTTAGAGGTCACAATATCAGAAACTATGAAAATTGAATGTAGCAAAGATTTGACCTCGCCAAGAAAAAATCTTGGAAGTGATATAGCAACTCATTATCTCTTCTATGTAATTTTAAATCTTGTATATACACATATTATTATTATGCGGACCGTATTTGCGCTTGTGAACGACTTACGGTGGTAGGTTCTAACCCACCATTCAGTGTAGGAATGAGGGAAACCTGTAAAACCTTATTAATTAGGGGGGTGGTCAAATGTCGACCGGTATCAATCTCTCACATTGAGAGATTCAAGTAGTGACGCCTTAATGTTAATGAATTTCAATTTAAACTGTTATTTTTTATTATGTGTACGTATATTTTAAAGACTAGGGATTTGATTTCATTTTGAAAAATATCCTCATTTAATTTTTTGCTTTTGTTGCCTTTTGCATAGCCTTTTCCCATTAAATTAAAATCTTATTTTTTTAATTTTCAAAAGATGTATTTGCATTAAGAATGCAGGGTGAATCAGAACTTATTCAGAATATAATTTTGCAAAAAAATCAAATAGGATTTTTTGAAAATGATTTAAAAATACCTTTCTCCACGGCACTGGGAATTGGTCCACTGTAAATCTTGATCTTGCGCAGGGCAAACCGTGCGGCGACTGACACCTGTGGCAAAATATAGTAAAAAATGAACGGATAAGAAATTGAAAGTATTACCCGAGGATATAAATAAATAGAATTTTAATAACATCTATTATATCAGAAAATTCAGCTCCTTTTACCTCTATTGTTATTATTATATATAATATATTATATAAATTAACTTAACATTTGATGTTACAGCAACTGTTCCAAATTTTGACCACTGACGTGTAAGGACATTTGGGCCCGTCTTACCCAGTTTTCACGAACTAACACAAATGTTTCTGGTTCTTGTCCGTTTTGAACTCGTAAGCCATTGGCAAAATTGGTCCTCGTATATGATACGCCACACTCTTGATTGGGACATTCCTTGTAATTGTTGAGCGATTTGTCTGGTACTTATTTGGGAATTCTCTTCAATAATCTCTAAAATGTATTTCTCAGCTGCTGCAATACGCCGTGGACGCCCTGGTCCTCCATTTCTTCCACGATTCGGTTGCAAATTTCCCATCTCACCCCCGCGTTGCACTACCGCGGTAAAAGTACCTGCACATGTCTACCTGAAAATAGTTCCATGTACAGACGAGAAACTGCTAAAGCAATTTCTTCCTTCACTATAAATTAAAACGATATCCATCAACTTTTGCCATATACCTTAGCCATTTTTGACACTTGAAAAACTAATGTAAGCACTATCGCAAAAACGTTAATACTAAAATCTGATTGTAGTATTAACGGAAACTATATTTTTTACGATATTAACTCTATTTTTCATGACTCATTTTTCCGATTTTTTTTTAATAAGTTGTGAATCATTCCGTTTTTGTTCATTATATTTTTAATTTGTAATAATTATCTCCTAACACGCAATCCCTAACCTTAGAAGAAACACATTGGCGCAAAGTTCTTGTGTTTAGTGCATTAAAAGTTTTTGTACATACAGAAACCTTCTGTTGCACTTTAATGTTACCTTATAAATCTTCTCGAAAGGTCCTTTTGTGTACGCTTAGAAACTGGGTGAGAAAATTGCTTTTAGCGGGGCAGCGCAAAAATCGCCACACAAGTCGAGACTGCAATAAAAAGCGATATTCTCGTTTCGCGAATTCCTGCTGGGTCCGGTATTAAGGCTTACGGTGAGCGCTCTATAAAACGATATAAAGTTTTCGCTCACTAACTCCTCAAGGGATAAAGATAAAAATATGCGGTTTTTTTTAATAGACTACAAATATTATTTTACATCGGCGCTGTGTTTTGAAATTTTGAAAAAGTGTAAAATTATTTTTTTTTAATGAATTTTGCTCTTTTCCGAAATTTCAAAACAGAGCGCCGATGTAAAATAATATTTGTAGACTATTAAAAAAAACCGCATATTTTTATCTTTATCCCTTGAGGAGTTAGTGAGCGAAAACTAAAAAAATATTTCTTAGCAATAAAATGCTGCCACCTTGCGGTAGCCTTGATAAAAGAGACGATCACATTAGATTCTGAATGTCCAACACTGAGAGAAGTGATTCAGGCTAACGGTAAATGCTCTATCAAACGGGATATAGTTTTCGCTCAATAACTGCTCAACGGAAAATGATAAAAATATGCGATTCTCTCTTAATAGACTAGAAATATTATTTTAGATCAACGTTGTTTTTTAAAATTTTGAAATATTGTAAAATTATTTTTTTATTTAAAATTTTTCACTCGATGTAAAATAATATTTACGTATTCATTAAAATATAATTAATATTTTTAATAAATATTAAAAAAATGTGGAATGCAAACGGGTAGTTGAAATTTATGGAATATATAAAAATGTTATTAAAATATGGTTTTGTTTATCTAATTTTATTTTTGTCGCATAGTATTTTTACATGGCATCGATGGTTTGCTTCTCAGCAATTCAATAAATAATAATAATTATACCTACTATTTGTTGCAAATCCAAACTTAGTAGAAATACACATAGAAAGAAAAAATGTGCCAAACGCATTTTATTCTACAAATGAAATTATCTCTTTATTTCATATTTTGTGATATAAGTTGAGCCCTATGTCACGTGAAAGTATTTATATTTTTATTATAAAAAGGAACAAACAAAAAATTAAGCATCGCAATTAGTGGAACTATTTTGGATCCTACCGTTAAAAGTAATATTTTTTTGTTAGAAAGTGTTATGTGTCGTTCCAGATGGAGTAACACATTCTGGTCAACTATTTTATTGTCGATTATTTAATAAAACATCATTCTTGATTTAAAAAAATGTTGCTTGTCTTGAGATATTACAAACTGTAGTCCTACTTATGATAAAATATGGTGTTCGAAAGTAAAAAATGCTCAAATTTTTCATCTTTATTTTTTTGGAAAAATGTCAATCCACAGTTATCCCAAAACCGAAGAAAAATTAAAAAAAACACTGTTTACAAGCATATACAAAGCATTTTGTTCATTTTTCTATTTTATGAATTTTTATAAATAATTAACTATCAGGAATTATGTTTTCCAACAATAAAAATATGTCTGAAATGCCTTATGTAAGGCAAAATATCATTACCTACTTCTATTTTTCGAAAACTACAAAAGAGTTTAATAAAATAAATACCACAAAAAATATATTTTTTCAGTAAAAACATTTAACATTTTATTAATTAATTTCTATAGTATAGTTGATAAAATTGTAAATATAAATTAACTACTTGAGTATTTATAAGAAAAGTAGCATAACAATTAAAAATGGATTTTGTTTGTTCCTTTGAAACTACATGTTTAAGTAGTTGTACTTCGATAAAAATTAAGAACCGCTTACTTACATCGCCGTATTTCCCGCAGTGAAAATTGTGTTTTTAACTATTGAAATCTCGAAAAATATAACATATGCAACAAAGATAACTTATTAATGTTGTGTTTATTCACAGTTACTGTTTAAATTTTACTCAAATAAAATAATAATTTTGAAAAGCGTCTGTAAGATACGCATTTGTAGCTATCCTAACTCCACATTTAACAATTATTTTCATACACTTAATTATAAATATTTAACAACTTTTATTATCAAGTAAATTTTTGTTATAAGAATATTTATATCTACAGATATATTTAAAATAAGTCGGTAAGTATTTTGGTAGATCTATGTATCTAAAATCTTTTGCTGTTTGTCTGTTTTACTTCGGTGTCTTTGAAAATACCCAGGTGTCATTCCTATTTTTTGCTAACACCTACATTATCCAGTTATTAAATATTTAAAATTATATGTCTTTAGAAGACATTCTTTCAAGAAAACGTCAATCTTAAGCCAGTGTTATATCTTTATAATTAAGAGCAATGTACGCCACATATGTATTTTGGAAAGTTCAAATGTTAACAAAACAAAGGTATATGTTTTCAATATTTGACCTAATCTAGTTGGTCTGTTTACACTTTAATTTCTCATATTTCTCTTCAATAATCCATACATAGTCTTTATATTTTACATTTTGGACATGTTAATATCTTTTATGAATTTTCTATGACCTACGATAAGTTTTCTGTATTAAAAAACTAAAATTTAATCTTATTCAACATAAAAATTATGGAAAATATAGATGTTTCTGACTTTCCGAATGAATGCATTGTCCTATTCTGAAAACGTATACTGCACCGCAAGTATAAACTTAGCTTGCATACGAAACACGAGCATATGTAAAATTCAATTTCTTGAAAACCGTAACACGTAGCGAAGTAAACTTTTTTTTAAAAACTTTTTCATATTTTCGACTACATTTGTCTCGATATAACTATAGTTCTATTTTCAATAATTAATGTAGCTCTCCGCATAGTAAAGTTTTTAATGCACAAATTTGCTGGTATCGACTTTGGAACAATTTTGGTCGAAAAGGCTTTAAGTAATCAAAAATTGGTGTGTACCATTAGAAGCGCTGTAGTTTTTTACATATGTTGTGAAAAAATTATGAAAATAACTTGAATCGTTGATTTACAAACGCAATATATGTTTCGTAAAACATAATTGTCAAATAACGTCCGACACACCGACAATTTGATTTTATAAAGTTAGACCCTACTGAAAAAAGTTGTAGAAGTCCATTTCAGATGCCCAAATTGTCCTTCTACAAGATGGTAAATGTTTAATTTAGTTATATCTTTATTTAAAAAAAACAGCATAATTGAGAACCGATGTTACTCCACTAATAGAGTTGTGATACCTTTATTTCAGTGTATCTTTCGTTATGTCTCCATCCCAAATGAATTAGCCTCTAGGCAGCACATATTTCAGCGTTTTGTCACAACACGTCAACATAGTCTTGCTCTGCGCAGCGATATATCTGGTTTTAACAAATCTTGATCACGTGTTTCACCGTTAGCCTTAAGCACCGAGTAAATATGCCAGTAGTGTATTCTTCTCGGTGACGTTCTTTATCCTCTTCTTAACAGGCGGCACGGACCTTTTGCCTGGGAACACGTCAAACGTTCTCAGGGACAGAAGTGGGGAATTTCATTTCGCGCTGTAATATATCCACGTTAAAAAGTGCTTGTAATAACTCTCCAAGATATATGCCCGAAGTTTTTCGCATTATATGAACACAGACTTGCCACTGGAAGTTTATAAATTTTCTTTGCAGCCGCACTTCTCTGTAATACGTAATCCTGGGGTTGTTCTTTCGTTGGATTTTAAATGTTCTGTTCCTTCTGACGTATAACTTCCTCTACATTGACTTTAGTGAGTTATATTATGCCGTTTTATGATAAAATATTGCCTGTTTGTGTAAAGTAGGTAGTATAAAACTTCTAAAAAATGCAATGTTTTAGTTTGACATTTGCGTGTTATTTACATTGTCATTTTTCAAATATAGACATCGTGGAGTCTGTTAATCTTATTATTGATAGAAGAAAACCGTTGGACATTCTCATCCAGATTTTGACAAGATTTATATCCATTGGTATGAGGAAGCAAACCAAATCCAAGCAATATTGTTACGGAAATTCACCTACGTTTTTAGTGTTAATTATGTTCGTGTTTGCGTTAGAATTTATAATTTTTGTAATATTTTGATGTTTTCTAGAACATTCCAGGCCATACTCGATTTAGTTCCCGACATGTTTTCGATATAGCAAATACCGCGAGAACCTTAAAAATATATGCAGGGTAAGTGTGTTGTATAAGTGGATCAGTTTCGCTGTTATAATGCGTTTATGTCTATTTCTTCTTGAAAATCCGAACGCGAGTGATAAACGTCAAAGTACCCGTTGACCGTTGACGGTTGTGAAATTTGTTTGAAGGATATTTGTTGTGTAATCAAGTTTGTTTTTCTACATGACGTTTGTCAAGGCTAAGTCAACGTTGAGGTTACATTGGTGTCAGAAGTGCGACGTTCCACAGAAAAGGAATTTAAGTGAATGTCAGTTACAAAAGCAAAATAGAATTGGAGGAAACATTCAAACAGTTAATAGAGATGAAATATATGAAAAAGAGCGAAGAAAATATGAAGAAGACCCAACAAGATATGAAGGAAGACATAAAGAATGAAATAAAAAACAGAATGAAATGAAGAACAGTCGAATAGTCAGAATGAAATGAAGACTAACCAAGACGAAATGATGAAAGATACGATGGAAAATTTGAAAAAGGAAATGAAAAACGGTCAAGAGGAAGTGAAGAATAGTTTAGAAGAAATGAAAAATAATCAAGACGAGTTAAGAAACGAAATGAAAACCAGTTTACAAGAAAACAAGAAGTTAGAAGGTAATTAAAGTTAAACTCAATGAATTTGAGGAAACCGTCTAAGAGAAAATTAAGAATAAATTAATCCCAGTTGTACTCGAAGAAGCCCATTAACACTGAGAGCAGTTTTATTCCCTTGTCAAGGATTAAGTCGCCACCATTTGATGGAAAGGTGCCATGCAGTACTTACCTTAAGCAATTTGAAGCAGCGCCCTTGGCAAATAACTGGCCAGGAGGAGAAAAAGCGACATCACTTAGGTATAGTTGTTCTACGGGGTGAACCTATGGAGATATTAAGACACTAGCTGAGTATAAACAAAATGACTATCAAACTCTGAAGGGTGCATTAGAAATGAGGTATGGCGAGGCTCATCTGCAACGTTTACCAGGCACAATTAAAAGACCAAAGACAACGCTTCGAAGAAAATCTGCAGCAATTTAAGGCTGATATAGCACGTATGGTGAAACTTGCCTACCCCACAGCACCGGCAGAGTTCCAAGAACAGTTAGCAATAAGCAGTTTTATCGATGGCCTGCAAGACCAAAATTAGTCAAACATAAGCCAAGAATATATTCGAAGTTCTATCACTGGCGCTGGAAATCGAAGCCGCTCGACAAGCATCTAGAAGTGATCAAGGTAGGACAAGGGGGATTAGACTTCAACATCGAATTTTGAAGCTTTTTTGGCACCAGAGCCCTTCTATGTGCAAAATATTTTTTGGTCTTATTACAGGTTATGCATCCTTGAAAAGCTTTACGACGCAGTGCTCATGGAAAACTTGAAAAAAACGACGTAGGTCTTTACAAGTTACACATTGTGAGCAAATTTCTTTTGACTTTCCTTGAATTGGGACTTCTTAATTATACTCGTAATAATGACCATGCAAAGTAAATCGAATTTGTTGAAATAAGAGCTTTCTACCTCAACAACGATTGTCTTGCTGTATAAATGATAAATTGCGGAAATTGAAGCATAGAGGAATTATCTAGTTCTCCTGCAGCTTTAAAACAAAATACCATCTTTTAATTAGAGAGCAATTTTTCAAATATCACAGCGAGCACAGTAAAAAATAATTAATTTTTCCTCTCAAGCAACCCTCTGGGAAGAAAGAGGAATAAACACAATTAAGTTTTATTCAATTGGTAGAAAGTTTCAGTTTAATGTGTTTTGTTCGTTTATTACCTGGTTTTTATACACTTTAAAAATTTCCCTGTTCCAAGTTAATAGACGTTTTCCCGCAGTTTTCCCGGGAGCAGTTTATTCAATTTGCGCGGAATAATGAATTTTTTTTCCTCATGAATTTCTTGAAAATAATTTCTCATTTCACTCGTTTTATTTACAAAGCAAATACAATATCGGCAAAAAAAATTATATATTTTTTTTGTAGACCGATTGTTTCCGAGATAAATTTTATTTGTTGAAATATGCCATATTCCTAATTGCTGCCTGCTACTTCGCTGTTATCATTGAGGCAGTTCTGCTAGCCTATTTTGGACAAAAATATACAGTTCTAGTCTGTGGAATCTGTACTCAATAATAGGCACTACATTATCAGTGAAAAAGAATATTAACATTCCAAGTTTAATTGCTTTCCTTAAACATAAATTGGTAGGACATAAATCGAGGATGTCTAGTAGTCCATTGAAAAGTTACATTTGGGGTTGCATTTTTTAGAGGACGGAATTTTATTGTTTAGATGTGAGGGGGGGGGTCAAAAAAAGCTTAACTTGAAGTTTGTGGGGTCACAACCCTCCAGCTTCGGCCGCCTTCTTGGAAAACGGGGTTAAATTGTTTTTAGCAATTATCAGGTACACTATTGGTTATACAAAATTTTTTATTGCAAATTGAATCGTCTACAATTTTAGTCCAGTAACTTTTTGTTGTAAAATCAAAAATAACAAAGATATTAAAGAAAAACAATCAAAATGTTTGGACAAATTTTTTTTTGGACGCCACAATTTATTTATTTTTTTATTTAAAAAAAAATTACATCAAAACATTTTTGTAGAGTGGTTTTCAACAAAGAATTTGTATTATATACTTTTTTTATTATATTCATTAGTTTGGGTTTTACAGCGCTGTTGAAGTGAATACTAGTTTTTGTTTTTTTTTTATAACGTTTATTCAACTAACATACAAACGTATAAGTTTGTATTTTAATATTTAAGTGCAACTTTTGTACAACAACATCGATCTAAACTAGAAATAAACATCGAAATAAAATGTTTTCTGGTATCGTTTACCTCACAATTTTTTTTTATTAGAATCAAGTTATACAATGTTAAGTAATACTGAAATACAACTGGACAAGAAAAAGTATTATTGTCATATTATATTGTAGTATGGGCAACTGTATTTAGGTGCATATAGTATAAGTAGTTAATAAAATGTTTTGCGTTGAAAGTTTAACGTTTAGTTTTAATTAAGAACTTGTAAATTATACTGCAGAAACAACTACTCCGCGGATTAATGCCCCGACCGGCATTGAATTACTCCTGCTGTATCTGTGTGAACAGCCAAGAACCCTTGTTGGACACACCACCAGACATAAACCGGTTTCGGGCTTGTCAGCCCTCATCAGTATGCCATAGGTGAGATGACCGACAATTGAACTGGCTGTTCCTTCATATGTATGTTTACATATAAACTGAGTGCAGGTGAGATATAATCGTTAAGTACCTGCTGCAATGTAGGTCGCTTCCTGTAAGTCGAGCCGCTTAGGCCGAGCAGGAAGTAAGCAGACCACTTATATCTCACCTGCACTCAATTAAAAACTTATAAAAGAGCTTGAAATAAACATATAATATAACGTTTGTATAATATACGTCTGTGTGAACAGCCAAGAACCCTTGTTGGACACACCACCAGACATAAACCGGTTTCGGGCTTGTTAGCCCTCATCAGTATGCCATAGGTGAGATGACCGACAATTGAACTGGCTGTTCCTTCATATGTATGTTCACATATAAACTGAGTGTAGGTGAAATATAAGGCTTCCTGTAAGTCGAGCCGCTTAGGCCGAGCAGGAAGTAAGCAGACCACTTATATCTCACCTGCACTCAATTAAAAACTTATAAAAGAGCTTGAAATAAACATGAGAAAATTACGTTTATTGTATAACGTTTGTATAATATACGTCCAAATCGGCAAATTATAAAGCCTAATTATCACAAGATGTAGACACTTACATCTCATGTCCTTCAATACTTCTATCCTATCGGCTAGATATAGAATCAAGCAATGACATTTATCATCGGCCTAGGAGGTAACAAGCCTGAAACCGGTAGGTATATGTCTGGTACCACCTGGACCTTGGACCTGTCTGGTTTTTCTAGTCTCTAGTGTAAATACACTGCTAGTCGGGGCATTAGCCCTCAGAGTAGTTGTTTCTCGAAATTCCGATATATCTAATCATCACAGAATATTCGTAGTTTGAAAACAAAACGTGACGTGGAGGTTTTGTAAACGTTAATAAAACTTCTAAGTAAACCGTTTTCCACAAACGTTTATTAACTGTTTAATTTCTGTTATTTAAACGTAGCTTAATAAACGTTTCTTTTTTAGTTAAAATAATGACAATTTTCGTTATTTCAACCTGGTTGGTTTTCAACCACATTTCAATGTTTTTTAAACGTATGAATGCCCATTGGGTTGGTTCACTTTTACATATTGTTCCATAAATCCACATATAAATGATATTCTCTATTGGAATTGCATGTTTTTGTTGAGAATTTGCTGAGAAATTATTTGTAAAAAGTGGTTGTTTACAAAAAGAACGTATTAATTTACAAAAAGTTTGAAATAATATGTTTTAACTTTTTCAATTAATGTGTGTATTTGTACAGTAATCTTATTGTGATAATACACAAAAGAAATTGCAATATATTCACATATAATTTTTCAGTATATCCTTCTCATAGAACGTATAATGTTGGTTTTATATCACCGCGTGCTAAGTTTCCAGTATTTATATTTACCTACTTGTAGTTATAACAAGATAGACCATATAGGCGTGCAGTTTATGAATGGGGGCTATTTATAGACAGACGCACGAATCATACTACGGAATCATATTTAGGTTAATAAACGCGATTAGTAATGTTGTGGGTTCCCTTCTATAGACACCCACACGCGTATAATGTGCAAACTTTCATATTTACGTGAATAAAATAACGTTTATTAATACTACCATGTTTTGCAACCCAAGGTTTACGTACATAATAGTTGTACAGGGTGAAGCAAGGGATTTGCTTCCAAAAATGTTAACATTATGTAATAAAAGTATTTATCTAAAAAAAAAAACAATATTATAAAATAGGGACATAATAGTATTACATTAACGTTTGTTTATACACAATAAATTTAAATTTAATTCGACAACATCAGGTACATACCTATAATTTTTGATGTTTTAGACCAATATACCAATCTTAGAAATAATAAGGGTTCTCGATATGAGGAAAGTAAGTAAGTAATAATAACGAAATACCTATTAGAAATCTTTTTGATGGGAGAATTTTTTAAATGAAAAACTTATAATATAAAAAGGTGGTTAACAACGCAATGATACTTTTTTTACTGTTTAAGAAAGGTATTTTAAGCTAATATATATCTAATCTCCTACAATTCCTATCAATGAAGTCATGTATGTTCTCTGATACCAAACATCTAGGTATGCTATTGAACAATTCCACAGACAAAGCTCTATTCAATAATTATCTAAAGAAATTAATCTATCTAAATTTACTAACCTGGTTTAATGAAAACACTCTATAGTCAAATATCTAAATTTTGACAGTTATATATTTGACTCAACTTAAAGGAGGCCACCTGATGAAGCAATCCTAAAAATGCAGAAATAGGTCAGATCTCATCTATTGTGGTTGAATATCGAGTTCCCCCTGTCAGAAGTTAGATATCTATAGAGTGTTTTCATTAAACCAGGTTAGTAAATTTAGATAGATTAATTTCTTTACATAATTATTGAATAGAGCTTATTGTCTGTGGAATTGTTCAATAGCATACCTAGATGTTTGGTATCAGAGAACATACATATGACTTCATTGATAGGAATTGTAGGAGATTAAATATATATTAGCTTAAAATACCTTTCTTAAACAGTAAAAAATTTTACAAAAGCTAATAATGAAGAATATATGCTGGTAGTAATATCAAAAATAACATTTTTTATGTTGTGTTTACTAGTTGTACTATTTAAATTCTCCTCAAATAAAATAACAACTTTTACAAAGCGTTTGTAAGACACACATTATTTTACTATTCTAACCTCACACTTTAACAATTATTTTTACATACCTATAAACAAATAATCTTATATGCAGTGGTTTTAGGCTTCCACGGCCCGTGGTATCATTTTTTGATACATAGTGATTGGGGTTATTATGCCGTGACCTTGGTAACCTGGCGCTGCCAGAAACAAAATTAAAGTGCACATCCCTAGCATTAGCTGGGATTCTTTGACCTGCCCTAGTTGTTCTCGGACTAGGCTCTGTGGGGGACAGACCCGCTATCGCTATCTCTGGGCCCACCCATATATTAAGTTTGGTTCCTATTGTTATTATTACTATTACTATTCGTTCTATCTATTAGTAGGTACTAGGTACTATTTTTTATCTTCCACTATAACACTTAATTTTCTAAGAATTTTATGTTTTATTCCTACGGTAATGTTTTTTTTTTATTGACGTTTCTACATTTTAAAAAATGAATTGTAAGAATCAGCATTCAATATTTTGTCAAAAAAGTATGACGTATTACATTTTTGTTTATATTTCATAAATAAATAATCAGAAATCTTCAGTTAGTTATTCCATGTTTAAACATGTTATCAATTTGATTTAAGACGAAAAAACAGGAGTTCTAGTAAATTATGTCTGGATTATATTAAAAGAAGAATCTGGAAATACAAATCACAAGTAGAGAAAATTAACAAGCAAATATAACTAAAAACGATCAAAAATAAGAAACGAGCGAATGTTCGGCACGTCTCAACTACTTGATCCTCTATTTTTGTGGAAAATAGAAGAAACCCCATAAAGACAGAAATTTGGTCCACCTTGTAGTTTTATGTAATATTTGCACATCCTTTCTTCGGACAAGTAAAAAAATAATCGTTCCTCGTCGACACCTCTGACATTTTCATTGAAATCAAACGCATGTTATAATAATTAACCTACTTATTGGCTATTGGCTTTATCAAATGAGTGTAGACTCTTCAAATTATTTAGACGAGCGTTTGCCACATCATGGTTCTAATTAAAGGAATGAATAATTAACTAAATTGACGTGTTTCAATGCAAAATACTTATTGACTTGATTATTTGAAGATCTCACACCTATTTGACACTGTCAGAGAAGAAATAGGTTAATTAATAAATATATCATGTACTGCTTTCAATTACCTTAATGTCAGATGTAATGAGATAATTTTTTCCACATTTAGAGATTAGAAATGAGTATACAAATATAGACGAACGTTAATCATGTTTGTGTGTGTCTCGCTTTTCAGGGTAAGACCTCTGAAAATGTAAAAAGGCTGTGGAATTTCGGCAATTATTACTCTGAAGAGAGGCTATATTCCACTAACCATTTTATTAATTTGACAAAAGCCTGGCCTACTACAAATTTTTAAAAGGGTCGTTTTTCCAGAAAGTGGTATTAGGGCATTTTTTTTATCAAAAAGGTAATATTACCAGGCTGTGCTGCACCTACCCATATACCAAATTTGATCGACAAATTATAGGGTGCCAATCTTTGAAAAATCAGATAACTAAAAATTATAATAAGCAGGTCAAAGATTGCCATGAAAATGAATACAGATACCAATGAGACAAAGAACACATACTGTACAAGTTTAACACTTTAATTTGCAACCACGGTAAAAATTATTAACGTACAAAAAATGTAATGAATAATGAATACTAAATTGTTTAAAAAAATACAAAATGTTAATTTAAATAAAATTTTAGTATTCTCCACCATACCTCCTTCAAGGTGAATACATTTTTCCAATCGTCTTCTTAAATATAAAATTACTTTACATAGCTAACATTGTTTACGAACTTACTATTAATAATTCAATACATTTCTTGTACGTTAATTGTTTTTACTGTAGCCGCATAAAATAATTTTATATTGATGGCCATATCTGTGGCTCTAAATAGTGGAATGTCGATGTAATCTTAAAGTTAGGAATTTTAAATTCCGTTAAAGTTATCAAAAAGAATTATAGATTATTGGATACTAGAATGTTTAACTTAGGTAGTGTTAGTATTTATATTGCCAAAATATAACGATTTTATACTTATAGATTTATAGAAAGTGGCTCTTTTTATGGAATTCTTACTTCAACAATTAATTTTTCACATTTAAAAGTCAAAGTAAGAAAAATGAACACAAACGTTTCCTAAGTTCATGCTTTATGTGTATTTTGCTGCAGTAAAAAGTAGTGTAACTTTTTTGTAGAAGAAAAAGGTAAACTTAATATTATCTATGTCGATAGGCACATTGTTTTGATTATCGCATATTTAACCATAGTAAGGTCACGTAATATACAATTATCGGTATTTTTTGAGCCATAATTAGTTATCTATTGCTAGGTAGCCGTCTGTCAAAGGTGTAAAATCTTACTGTCTTGCAGACTACTCTGCTAATACACGGTGACTGTGCCCTTAAGAACACGATTGGAAAAATGTGTTTGACTGGAGAGGAAAGGGAAAGGAAATATGATGATTTTTCATAAAAAAACATAGAATAGATATTTTTCGATCAAATTTGGTACTTATATGTGTATTTTGATGGGCGCTGAATAGCCTGGTAATATTATATTTTTGATAAAAAAATGCCTAATATCACTTTCTGTAAAAACGACCTTTTTAAAAAATCGAAGTAGGCTAGGCTTTTGTCGCATCAATAAAATGGCTAGTAGGATATAACCTCCCTTCAGGGTATTAATTGTAAAAAATGGCCTGTGGAAATTCCACGGCCTTCTCACATTTTTAGAGGTGTTAACCAGAAAAACAGAACACACTGCATGTATTTGTAATTAGATGCTTTGAATTTCCACAAGCCATTTTTTTTACAATTAATACCCTGAAGGGAGGTTATATCCTACTAGCCATTTTATTGATGCGACAAAAGCCTGGCCTACATTAGATGCTTGTTTTATGTGTTATTTTCTTTAAAAATTTTAATTCACAACTATCAACGCAATTAATATCCCCTGTATTAAGTAAATAAAACAAAACATAGATGCTTACATCATATTTCTAATTATCTTACACAAACTAATTCAATCTCCTCTCGATAGACTTTTATTTCCTTGGAAAAGTTATTTACCGCTACACTTATATTTCATTTCTTCCTGAATACCTGACAAATCCGTCGATACTACCGGAAAAATCCTTAGAGATCTTTTTCCTGTATTTCATCTGGACCTATCTTGATGATATCGACAAGATTTTTAAATTACTTCCTTGTAAGGGTCGGGTAAAATTCCTTTTTTGTTTTCTCTCCACTGTCGGCCAATTTATTTCATCTGAAAGCCCAAGTTCTCAAGAAATCTACCTTGCTGTTTTTTTGCTCTCATTTCACCCTCTAGAAATAAAGGAACTTTTATTTCACCCATAGAAAAGAAAACGATTAATGGTAACTAGTAAATGTTCGTTTTTACATCTATAAGTGATAGACAAGAGGAAGAAATTAATTCAAATTGATTTCAACGCCTGATGCTTATGCAACATTTTAAACTCGTATATAGCGCCATCGTGTGGTGATCAGTCTAACTACGGAATTATACGGTTATAGAATTCCGTCAACCGGTGGAGTGAAACATGGCTAACGTAATTGTGTTTTGTCGTCTGTTGCATAGATAGCGTTGACGTAACTTTACGTTTAAAATGTCCATAAAACTGGAACTAGAACATTATTAAAAAACTGATCAAGTAGGAAATTTACAACAAAACGTACTGATTTATAAAAAAAATATATACCCAGGCTTCCGCACATAATATTTCCTAGTAAAGTAATACAGGTAATAAGATTAAAATGGTTATATATTATTTATACATAACATTGTTGAATTATTGAATTTTGTTTGGATGTAAAATGTCGCATTATATATACTTAATTAGCTAGCTACTTATACTAATTTTGCCGTCTTTAATTCTGGTTCCAATTACATCCATTCTTAAAACTAAATTTTACAGGAACATTTTAAGACAATTTAGGTGAACTTATTTTTTGTAAATTTTCTTCTATTGAATGACTAAACTGTTATGGTTAATTGATGGGTATTTTTTTTACTTCAGTTATGAATACCTACAGAGATTCATAATTATCTTGTGGAATTTCATGGTGGGTCTGAATTTTGGGGGCACGTATGTATACAGGGTGAGTCAGTCATAATGTCATTAATTTTAACCACGTATTCGGGAGGCCTAATAAAGGCAGAAAATCGAAAAAAAAATTTTTTACTCGACCTTTAAAAATAAACAAATCACCCTATAAAAATCAGTAACACGACGCTCCTGGTACGCTACGATGGCGCACCCGACGAAATTCTAATGTCACAGACTTGCCGTATTAACCATGGATGCCACATTTACATACATAATATCATCTAACACATCAGCGTGTTATTCAAATTTACCTCCATTTAGCACTCTGCATTTCCCGCATTTCTTCCACCTCAAATTTGTAGATCATGCCACACATCGGAGGGGGGATTTAGAGAATACAAGCAGTAGTTTGTTTATTTCGGTCTAACCTCACGTATTTGGCGTAAATTCACAACGCATAATTTTACAAATTCCGATTATGTGGAAATGGTAGTGTTATACGGAGAATGTTTACGAAATGCGACTGAATTTTATTAATAAAGTGCTATGGACGGATAAATAATACAGTTATAATTATGTGGGCTGTAAACAGGTTAGTATCATACTACTTTAAAAACAATACATTTCTAGGCTAGATGTACGTAACTACAAATTGTACATTTGGTTATGTGTGCGGTTAATTGTACTTACGAGTAATACTAAAAATTCATATTTATTTGTAAAACGTAGTGCAAACGTAATATCAAAATTATTAAACTGTAATAGCCTAGCATTCGAAAACATTTATTTATTATCTACATTTGTTTTTATTAACAATTAAATCAATATTTAAGGAAAATTCATTCATGTATCTAGATTAAAAAATAGTTTTACTCCTTGTCGTTAAATAACAGTACAAAACTAGGTAACTAGGTTATTGACCTAATAAGGTCAAGGTCAAGATTAACTCTCGATTAGCGGCGTGCCATTTCGGCCTTGGACAGTTTTCTGTCGACAACACGATGGTTTTTTATTAAATACTTAGTATTTAAACACGAAACACTTTTCAGCTTCTCAATAATTTACCCATTGGGTATATGTTTTTTATGTAATGTACGTAAATTGTTTATTACTCAGTTTATTATTAGACACGTTGGAGTTTTGTTGCAGTCATAACGGCTACATTTGCTCAGAGAAAAATCGACAGATCGACACGCGAGTGTACGGGTATCGTTTGATTGGGCCGTATTTTCTATGGGAAAACCTGAGTGGACCGCGTTACTTGCAATTTTTAATAGAATTATTTGATTATTATTATTATTTGATTTTATTGGGTATTAACATTTTAAATTATTATTGGCTGAAGTAGAACTGAGCAACAAAAATGATATTCTAAAATAGTCAGTACAACCGTTTATTTGTGATGTCTAAAACCTAGGTGAGTAGGTATAGAAAAATATTACAACTTGACAACGTTGCATCACGTCGATATCGAGTTGAACTGTCAGCTGTAACCGACCAAGGCTGTGACCGGTCAGTGACAGTCTGAAAAGGGGGTTTAAATAATGATTTGAAAATATTTTTTTTCGGCGTAAATATGCATTTAGATTTTTTTTAATCACATATTCGCATTATACTCATTATTCCCTATCTCCTCTTAAAATTAATGACATTATGACTGACTCACCCTGTATACACGCAAACATTAGGAAATGTTTTGTCAATATGCGCCTAGTAAAAGCAAGATGTATGCCATGGCGAGGTCTTTGTAGGAGTTTATCAGACTTCGTCGCTATGTTGGTTGGCTTTGTCGACGTAAAATGTGTCATGAATATTTTGCAAACGGGAAACATGCAAAACACACGCCTCAACTCTTTGTTGCGGGAGTTCTTGATAGAACCTTACTTCTACTGATGGTGACCGTTTAACATGCAAGATCAACTACACTTTATGGATTTAAAAATTGCAGCTCAAATAGGTTGTTTATTGGAAATTTTTAGCAATTGTAATGTAAATTCACAGTTAGTCACGTTATATACAGTATTTACACTACAAAAACATTGTCATAAAAATTTGTTTAATACGGTGTTTACCACATATTGCCATAACATGAAATAATATGCAAAATAACTATTAACTAAAATCTCATACCACCGTTCTCCTCTGTATTTGGCAGTGAGGAAACATTGATTATTTTACCCAATTAAATAATATGGTTTCTGTAATAATCACAGTGGCGTACTAATCAAATAAAATCAGATAAGAATGTTTACCTATAAGATGTTATCCAAACTGCTTGTAGGTATAATTAATATTAATTGTCATTCTAAAATAATATTTAGAGTAAATAGCCACACATTTTTTCCATCTAAAACTCATTGAATCATAATTCGGGTCAATAAAAAATTGTGATATATTTTTGTACAATATTATTTTTAAATGTTGCAAACTTAAGGTAACATTTCGACTGTTATAGAAGAATTACAACGAAAATGCAACTTCAGTAAAATGTTTGGTCAAAAAGTTAAATGTGGACATTTCCCATTGTGAGCTTATTGATATTATATTTTCTAATTGACCTTAATTTTACAGAGAAATTCATGTAAATTCCTCACAATATCTTTAACAAATATGTCTATAGATGTGAAATGAGATATGGACTTAATTCAAAGGACTGCAAACAGTTCACTTGTTAAAAACTGATCTACATTGAATTATTTACGTACATAACGTTTTACTGTGTAAAAAATATCAATATATTAACATTTTAAATATTTAACACATGTTTTGCCCTCCAAAAATAGTTAACTTTGATCTCTTTCTGTATATTTCTCAACAACTGTTTACATATGACAGTTCTGAATGTTATATTACCCTTGTAATATTTCGAGACATATCAAGAACTAAGAGAAAAGAGAAGTAAATTCAAGGCAGCGACGATGATTTGTATGCATACTTGTCAAGGTAGAATAACGTAATATATCTAAAAGTTAAATATTTTGCAACAAGACAAACATAAGTTTTTATATAATTCCGGCTAAAATTGACATATTTCTACGTAACTATCTAGTTTAATAGTTATACGTGATGAAAATTATTAAACTGCTTAGAATTTTTTTTATTTGTAGTAATAGTTTTTTAAATTGTAATTGTAAAAGAAATGTAAGCAGATAATACACGATGTAAAATGAATCGTTTGATATACTATTTCCTTTTGTACAGTATGTTACATTGGACTGTTACTTTTGTTTATTTATTGTACAGGGTGTCCCGAAATTAATAGGATATAGAGCAGGAGTAGATTCCTGAGCACAAAATGGTACGATGACTTCTGAAAAATAATAAAGATTAATTAAATAAGCCCTTGCGCCAAACTGAACAGTCAAGGGTTATTTTTTAAAAAACTAAGTTTGCCTAACCAAAAATTTCACACTGAAAAAAGCAGATAAGTAAAAAATAACAAAAATCACATCACTATCGCGCACTTTCGTATTATGACGTTTCAAAAAACTCTGTTTTCGTTATCAAAATCGTAGTAAAATATTAAACGTTTGTCAAGTTTGACAGTTTAAAATTTATTTACCTGCTTCCATAGAGACGTTAAATGATTTTTATTTTATTGTTACTTACTTCTTCTTGATACAACTGTAGCCAACAATGATCGATGTTAACTGAACAGTTAGACACACACTTATCTCCGTTCAACAAAATTATTCCTAGCAATAAATACCTACTATTATTTTTGTTAATCCTTTTAAGAAATGTATTTTGAATCTTATGTTTACACTTCTTTTCTTATTTTGAACATTATTAGGTATTATCTTATCTGAAGTAAGCATTTTTAAAAATTTGTCAAACTAACCAATATTTTAGTGTGTAACGTAAAACTGTTTCGTTTTTTATAATTAGCGAAATGCAAAAACAAACGTCATCCACTGCAGACATTCATATGTTTGCATCATGCGCCGACATAGATGTAGCCAGGTCGTAGATGGCCTCTCTTCCACAGAACATCCCGTTATTGAGCCTTTAATGATTATAATGACGCACACAGGCACAGATTCTTATCAACACGATCACATCAACGAGCGCAGTCAGCGACAGTATCTAACTGAAAATCTAAAATAAGCTGAAAAGGAGGATAGTTAAAGAGGTCAAAATGGCACTTTCCTCCAGGGAACGATACCGGCAGTAATTTTTTTACAAGGCTGAAGATATGCGATTGGTTATCTTGTGGATTATTGCGTAGGTATTACGGTTTTTCATTACTTAACAGTTTAATATTCTGTAACATTTATACAGGGTGGGACCCTAAATTAATGGGACACAGAACAAGATTCGATGCGATGTAGTCAAACTTACCTTAGTTCAATAGTTGATAGTTAAAAAGATAATAGATATATTGTTTTTAATTTTGATTTCACTAGTAGAGGGCGCCACTTATGGCACATCATGTTTCTTTAAAATGGCAGAACTTTTTTGCTGCTTAGTGTATCCGTCTGACTATTAAAACAATCGATTCTTCTACCTTTTTTATCAGAAAAAGGTACATCTTGTTGAAGGAGTTAGAAGTAACCGTTTTAGAAACAATTTTATTTGACATATGTAGGTATTTGATCTTCTGAGTAAAAACTGATATGGTTTCAGGTAAAGCGCCTTTTTTGGTAAACGTACAGCAAATGTTACTTGAAAAAGTTATTGATAATCATAAATAATGGCCACATGCGAAATTTCATATTTTTTAACATTTTTTTTATTTATCAGTAACGACCTACAACAAACTTAAATTTAAAAAAATAATAGTAGGCCTAGTTGTATCTAAAAATGCTCAAAGGAAGTACTTGGAATTACGAATTTGGTCTATGTACAAAAGTTTAGAAATAAATAAAGAGGGCAATAAAAACATTTACAAACATAACAAAATGTCTCCTCTAAAACTACCCGAGAAGCTATAAAAGTATTAAAAAGTGGCTTGGTAAATTTACAATGAATTAACTAATGAAGATGATGATTAAATTATTTCAAAATGTTTTTGTATTACTTCATATTTATCCAACATGATTCTGACATAAGATAAATGCCTTTATAAAACTAAAAACTAAATATTTCTTTCTATAATAGTTTATGCATAAACTAAGCATAATTATTTGTAAAGTGACCACGCGTAAACGATAGATTCCACTGTAACTTTGTTATTTTAAGAGATATCGGAATTAATTGTGGAATTACTTAATCAATAATATCTTGCGAATAGTAAAAGACAACCAAGTACATGTTTATATCAATGCAATTAGGAAAAGTGGACAGTCCAATAATATACAGTATATTTCATAAGAAAAAATAAGTTGATATCAGTATCTTAGTAGTGCGATGCTGGATTGTTTTCTTGATAAAAAATTGAAGTCCTTGTGAAAAATGCATGTATCAATTTTCCGATATCTCCTAAAATAACAAAGTTATCTAGCGAAGCCTCTTAATCAAAATCGAGAAATTAATAATCAAATCAAATTAATCATTAATCATTTTTAACTTATTTTTTGTAAAATAGTGTTTAAGGACGACTGTTAATTTTACTTATAAATTTGGATAATTTGGATTTAATTTGTGTGTCCTTTTTTCACGTTCAATTTAATAAACAGAAAATATCACTGGATCAAAATTAATTATTCATCTATTTTTTATTTCGTTTCATTTACTGTTATTTTATGTAAATGTTTCGTAAGGAAAATAAATAATTGCATTTGCATAAATCCTAAGCTTATTCAACAGTCCGCTTGAATACTATATTTTTTATACATAACAGAGAGCACCGTTTATATCTCTTATTTATAAGTGTGAGATTTATGAAAACTCCTTATCAGTTACCTGACCTCTGTTCATAAATTAAGTTATCTAAAAAGGCGAAATGAAATATTCCCAACGGATGCGTATTTCACTCTTTTTTATACAACTTCCACGTTCTCGCGTGGGCATATAAATAATTTAAGTCCTCATCGGTAAATTTAAAGGCATGAAATGGCGCTCACCTTTACTTTCTTTCCGATCGAGTCATTGAATGTATCGCCAGTCGGTTATAAATATTTAAAGCGTTAGCCTTATAAATATTTAACGCTTTGGAAAAGTAAGAGGTGTATAGTTACTGATTATGGTCATATTTTAGAAATTTACAAGAAAAAAGGTTTAATATGGTCATGCGCCATCAAACTTTCGACGTCCCAGTCAGTTACGTAAAATTAAACAGATTTTCCGTTATTCTTCTGCATTTGCAAATGAAATCCTTTGCATGTTAAAATTACACAAACTAAAATCAGTTTGAGAATGAAATAATGGAAACTGATAAAAAAAGACAAATCGTGGAGATAGTAAACAATATACATAGAAACATCTCATTCCCTCGGATTTACGAAGAGGAAGAAATAAATTAACTCTTGTGTTAAGGCAGTCAGACAAAGAAATAAACACTAGACTGTATTTTAGATATTTACTTGTAATAAAATTGTTATTTTCATTTTTCAGGTTTTTCGAGTTCGAAAAACACTTTTGTGGTACATGTTACTACCAACATTTTTTTGTTAAAGTTCCCAAGAAATACATTCAAACCTCTTATTATGTATGATTAATGTGATTAGAGCAAATGAATGACTTATTTCAGAAACAGCCTAAGGCCCATTTTGACAGTCTTCAGGAGGTGAAAAAACGTTTCATAAACTTATCTGACATTTTCAGTAAAACTGGAGCTTCAGGTATACCGCTAAAGTAAGAATTTGTCATGAACAAAAACATTATAAATATTTACGAAACTTCTTAAATAAAAAGCAAAGAAATGGACTTTGGTTGTTTCTGAACTGAAACTCAGGTTTCAAAATAAAACTTTTTATTATAGAAATATTTTAATGAAATACAGCTTATTTTTTGTTAGTTTTTGATCTAATAATAGTTTCCTAAAATGGTTGGAATGGTTCCTCCACCGATTTAAGCAGAGTTTTCAATTTTTTTTCATTTTTGGCCTGTAGTATTGGCATTGGATTCTTATATACCTTATGAATAGGAATTGGGAAATTTCTTGTTTTTGGAAGAGAAACATTCCGAATACAGCGCTGTATATCAGCGCTGCAAACAGTATGGTGAACAAGGACTGAATCCTCTTATCCCTTGTCAACTTTTCTGTCTCGGTCAACGCACATGCAAACTATAATACCTGGGCCACTAGTCCAGTATTTAAGAGCTTATAATACTATTAACAACAAACACATTCTGAATTTTGTAGGTTATGTTAAAAATCAGTGCAAAATGACAATTTAGTGCAGAAACAATCTTAGTCCAGGACTAAGATTGTTTCAGAAATAAACGAATATTTTAAATCGTTATAAAACCAACAATGCTTACGGGACTTAGGTTCATTGTGAATCAAATTGTATGTAACCTCCAAAGGTACATATTAGTGTGCTAAACTCAAAATGGTCAAAATGTGACTTGGGTTGTTTCTAAAATAAACGATTCAAATATTTCTCGAAAAAAGTGAGCTTCGGATTTTAATCACATTTGACGTATGTCCTCATGGAGGACATACTCTGAAAGTTGTCAGAAAAAAAATATTAAAAAAAAATTCTTTGACGTTTTGTAGCTCCGCTAATTTAAAGTTTTGACTGTTTTGACTCCCGGAACACTGACGCATCATTCTCAGGCATTCTGTATTTCCCTAGAAACGTACTGTATATTATCCTGTGGCGTAAAGTACCTTTTTTAGCTTAGCTTTGCCAGTATACCCAATGTAGTAGGTACTTGACTATGTAGCCACCCTGCTATAAAAGCCAGCTGTTTCCAAATGTTATTCGCCATCACGTTTCGGGACCTCTCCACACCAAACCGGATGCCAGTGGACACAAAATACGAGGCAGGTGTTTTTATGACAGTTTCACTTGCATTTGGCCTGTCTCTGTTTGATTCCACCTTGCTTGATCTTATCTTCTTTCATTTATTCTGTTTTCTTACCTGCTCGACAACATCATCCTCATTGAACTAACATTAATATGTAATCCCATACTGAATTGAAAGTACATTTTATGCACACATTTGTGTCCTGTTTAAATAAAGTTACTCGTAAAAGTAGATTTGGGCACAGTAAGTAAAACATTTATAAAAACAGGAATTCGTATGATCGTAAAAAATAATAAATCCATTATGCTATGAATCTACACGGTGACTATAAAGGCGCATTCATACATGTTAGTCAACTCGGTCAAGTGTAATACGTACGCTACTGAAATTTACAGAATAACTTGAAAATTCAGGAACTATAACTTTTTTATTTGGCATCTAATCTAATATTTCATATGCAGTACTTGTGTGGGAACACGCAACTTCTATTATGAATACTTTCGCTCACCAGAGAAGAGCTGCCAGGATTATGACTGGTTTGGATTACAGTAATGAATGTAGAGGTCAATTTATAAAATTTAATATACTGACAGTGCCTTGTATGTACAGATTTCAGTGCCTTTTGTATATAGAACAGATTTCGAGTGATATTTTGACTGGAAATCAGATACTATCCCATAATACTAGAGCAAGAAATATTTATACAGGGTGAGTCAGTCATAATGTCATTAATTTTAACCACGTATTCGGGAGGTCTAATAAAGGCAGAAAATCGAAAAAAAAAATGTTTACTCGACCTTTAAAAAAATAAACAAATCACCCTATAAAAATCAGTAACACGACGCTCCTGGTGCACTACGAACTTTCTGACGGCGCACCCGACGTCAATCTAATGCCACAGACTTGCCGTATTAATCATGGATGCCACATTTACATTCATATCGGCTAACACATCAGCGTGTTATTCAAATTTACCTCCATTTAGCACTCTGCATTTCCCGAATTTCTTCCCCCCCAAGTTTGTAGATCATGCCACACATTTGGAGGTAGTTTGTAGTAGTTAGTAGTAGTTTGTTTATTTCGGTCTAACCTCACGTATTTGGCGTAAATTCACAACGCATAATTTTACAAATTCCGAATATGTGGAAATGGTAGTGTTATACGGAGAATGTTTACGAAATGCGACTGACCCTAATTTTATTAATAAAGTGCTATGGACGGATAAGTGCAGTTTTACTTGAAATGTGGGCTGTAAACAGGTTAGTACCATACTACTTAAAAACATTAAATTTCTAGGCTAGATGTACGTAACTACAAACTGAAATAATTAATTGTACTTACGAGTAATACTAAAAATTCATATTTATTTGTAAAACGTAGTGAAAACGTAATATCAAAATTATTAAACTGTAATAACCTAACATTCGAAAACATTTATTTATTATCTACATTTGTTTTTATTAACAAATAAATCAATATTTAAGGAAAATTCATTCATGTATCTAGATAAAAAAAAATATTTTTACTCCTTGTCGTTAAATAACAGTACAAAAACTAGGTAACTAGGTTATTGACCTAATAATACGGTAGGTCAAGGTCAAGATTAACTCTCAATAACTTAGATTAGCGGCGTGCCATTTCGGTCTTGGACAGTTTTCTGTCTACAGCACGATGGTTTTTATTACTTAGTATTTAAGGTGCCCGTATCTCTCGCCGTAAAATGACCAAATTTGTAGAGTTTTTAGGTACTGAAATCTCGAAAAATAAAACACGTAGAGCAAAAGTAATATCAAAAATAGAATTATTGATGTTTTGTTTATCCACTTTTACTATTTAAACTTTCCTCAAATAATGTAATAACTTTTAAAATGCATTTATATGACACACATAATTTTGCTATTCTAACCCCACATTTTAACAATTATTTTCACATACTTATAAACAAAAGTGAACTATGTAAGTTTATGTTATAACAATGTTTACATCTATAGTTGAATTTAAAAAATACGTATTTTGAAAGATTTCAGTACCTAAAAATTCATTGGATAGATCGCTTTCTGATGGTATATATTGATTTTACTTCGGTACCTTTGAATATTTGCAGGTGGCATGAAATAACATTCTTGTTATTTGCTAAACTCTATATTATTCAGTTCTTAAATGTCTAAAATTATTTATATTTGTAGAAAACACTTTTTCAGGAATACGGCGCCCTTAAACACAACACTTTTCAGCTTCTCTTAATAATTTACCCATTCGGTATAGGTTTTGTATGTAATGTACGTAAGTGGTTTATTACTCGGTTTATTATTAGAGACGTTGGAGTTTTGTTGCAGTCATAACAGCTACATTTGCTCAGAGAAAAATCGACACGCTAGTGTACGGGTATCGTTTGATTGGGCCGTATTTTCTACGGGAAAACCTGAGTGGATCACGTTACTTGCAATTTTTAATAGAATTATTTGATTATTATTATTTAATTTTATTATATTAACATTTAAAATTATTATTGGCTGAAGTTGAACTGAACAAGAAAAAATGATATTCTAAAATAGTCAATACAACCGTTTATTAGTCTAAAACCTAGGTGGGTAGGTACTATATAGAAAAATGTTACAACTTGACAACATTGCATCAGGTCGACATCGAGTTGAACTGTGAGCTGTAACCGACCAAGGCTGTGAGCGGTCAGTGACAGTCTGAAAATGGGGTTTAAATAATGATTTGAAAATATTTTTTTCTTGATAGAATATATTAGTATGTGGTACTTTGTATTATATTAACTTATTTATTTAATTTTTATTATTTTATATTTTATTTTCATCTAAGGTCTATGTGGTTACTGTTTCATTTTAGCTTTTGCTTGTATATGTAATTTTTATCAAGTGAACTTTGATAGTTAGTTCTACTTCCCCCCCTTTTTTTCTTGTGTAAACACATTTGTGTATTAACACGGAATCATAAATAAATAAATAATACTTGCGAACACAATACATTTCTTGCCGAGTAACGAAGTATTATTGTTTTTAAATAGCTATGTTTTTCTAGTGTACTCATCAAGTACTCGTACTGTTAACATGAGGTTAAGACGTTTTCAACTAACGTTTAAATAAACATGCGTGCAGAAAAAGCACTAAACACTCAATTAAATGGTCAGATTGGGATTTGCAGAAGGTTAGAGTTATTTACACAGAATTACAGCCGGGGTCTGTGTATACACCAGGCGGGGATATTCTTAGATGGGCAAAGAGGACATTGCAACTAAGGAATTCGTCAGTTCATTAGTCCGACTGGTAAGTAAATTACCAGCCAGATAAAACGGTTAATTACTTCTGGAGAATATCCGGGAGGGTAATTTTGAAGATTATTTGTCGTCGACCAGCTGGCAAGGAAAATAATTCAGTAACAAAAAGTTAGAAGAAAACGGGGATTAGTCTTTTCTACTCCGATCTCATTGCATATGCTGTTCTTACACATTTTTCGGAAAACACATTGTTTGTTCTTTTAATTTCAGGGGTTCTTCGTATATACAGTGTGGTCTAAAATGGGAAACAGAAGGATTCTATACATGAGTATACAGAGTGAACCTTAAATAAGTACAAATATTTAAACCAACAGTACAGTTCACTATGTAGTAAACATAACTACTAGTTTTTTTTACAAGTCAGATTTTAAATAAATTCTGTTATCTTTCAATAGAAAACTTGTTGAGGATCGCTGATCAAACGCCGATATTATGAGTCACAGTATTGTTGATTGCATGTGTATTCCACAGCGTTGCCAGTGTTACATTAATGTCTTGAAATCTAACTTTATATAAAATAGGCTTCGAGAAAGTTAATAACTAGGATTTTTAGACAAGTCAAAGAATAACAATGACAATGAATGGCATCTGGCAATCCACAACGCATTTCAGATATATGTCACACAAATATTTTTCTTTGCCTTCTCTTGATGTAAGCTGTTTATTTTCTCATTCCATATTTTATATACAAGTTTATTTTTCAAAATTTGTTTACTACGAAACTATGAAGTACGAAATGTTCAGCACTGACACGTTGTTTGAGGTTATGTGGCGAAAATGTGTTGAAAATCATCATTTTTCGTTATTCTTCGTTGAGGGAAACACCTTAACCTACTTTCAGCAAATAGGTAAGCTTTTATGCACGTTTATGCATAATTTTTGGAAACATTGAACAAAGTAACTTCTTAAATACTTTAATTGGTAATATTGAACGTCCGGAAATTTATCTTTTATTAGTTTATAGTAAGGCCAGTGAAGAAGTTATTTGAGTTTAATATTGCTGCGTACTTACTACCTACCCAATTCTACTTACTTATCGCTTAAAATAAGTATTTTTAAATTAAAATCAATTGCAGTGACTCAATTTACGTTAAAGTGAAAAAAATATTTTAGAGGCGATATGGCAACCTCGCAGATCATATGGTTTATTAGGTTCAGTCAGTATCTGGTCAGCGGTTCTCAAAATGTCTCCATAAATATTTGAAAGTTTTAAAAATGACTTTTACTTGACGCAACTATATGACGAACTACACCTGCTGTTATGTTTGTATCTCCATGTATTATTCTGTTGTCTTAAAATTTGTGATTATGATAGAAAATATTTAGCAACAATTAATGTTTAATAAATGCATTTTCCAAGTCTTTTTCTAACAAAAGGTATTGTACTAGAATTGTACTAACAAGAGAAAATGGAAACAAATTCTATAGAAAAAAGTATAGTACGGTTTAAAAAAATAAACTGATGGGAGAATAAAATAAATTAATAATACAAAGTTGATACAAATTAATGAAAAACTACACACTGAAGAAAATCATAAAACTATACAAGAGTTAAACAAACATTAATAAAAAGTTAAAGACATTACAAAAATCAGTATGCAAAATTATAACTTAAATATTTAAGAAACTGCAACTGATAGTAATAAAACATTGTTTTTAACGCGACCAAATATCGAAAATTACGTTGACAATAAAAACAAATGTGTAACGTCAGCCGTGACGTAAGACGTCTGAATTCTTGATTCGAGTATAGTAATTTAACAAAAAAACACACATAGTGTGAAACATGTATATGAAACAAGAGTTATTATATTAAAGTCTTATACCTCTCCGCTTATGGTCAGAGCTTTTTGTCTTATTTTTATAATTTTCGGTGAACTTGTGGATATAATAGCCTGAAGCAGAAATTGGTTTGAAAATATTGTTCAGGTCAGAGTAAATTGCTTATTTTCATAAACCCTGAATCTCGTTCTGTGTATCAATTACCTTCTATGTATGTTTCCCCAATTTATTGTGCTATGAAAACTAGTTTCAACTTCAGAAATCCTATTTCCGTGATACGTGTTACAATCTACAACTCTCTATATTAATCCAGGCACGTAGGCAAATCCCTTTTCGTTCTTGTCTTTTACCCGGCTTCTTAACATATCCTCCATGCCTCTTTGGAGTTTATCAAGATATCCTTCCGAACATCCCGTCCCGTGCCGACATAAGTACAGGGCTAGGTAGTTCTTTTCACTTTATCGGGGCTCCTAGTCTCTACGTCATCATTTTTTATGCGTGATGGAAAACATTGCGACGGTATATTTGAATATCTAAGAAAAATTAGGACATCCTTTATTTTGCTGGAATATAAATTGTACTAAACAAAACATATTGTCCTTACAATTTTTTTTTTGACCAGCAATAACAGCAAATAGTAATGACGGCGTGACAACGTTGTTCAGGACTGTCAGGTGTGTAGATAATAATTACAGATAAACCTACTTAGATAGATACTTAGCTGGATAGTTTTCTTAGAGTTATTTTCACAGCAGAGAACAAGATGTGAAATAGTTACAAGTGTTCAAAATGACATGTTGCTTGCGAAAAGCATTTACCGCATTAACGCCATAAATTGACATGCCATGCAGCTGGTAATGGTTCTATAAATTGTTGCATTCCTGTTTATGTACACTCACAAATATCAAGCAATCACAGAAAAAGGAAACACACCGGCCACAGTACTACAATGACTAATAATACTTTTAGGTTAACAACAACATGCAACATGTGATATACTACATTTTTGTGGTACGTTACAGTTTTAAGTATTTTCTGGGAAACTTCCAATTGTTTACTTCATTAATACTGATACTACGTTTACTTAACCCTAATTATACCATAGTCTCTAATTTCGTAACATAGTTATGCTGTTGTATTATTTTTAAATCGTATCTGTAGAAAAACTATTCGTTTTTTTTTTTTTCATAAAAGTTATGTGTTGCTTTTGGTCAGAGTTCCTTTATTATCGGCACATATATTCCGTGTATAAATGAATAATCGGTCAGTGGTCGCGCGGTTTAAGGCGTTAGTACTTGAATCGAGGTGACTAGACGGAGTTGGTTCGAGCCCAGCTGCCAGTAGACCGTATATAAGTTATATTCGTGGAGAGGATTGGCACCCTCTCTGTGGGTATGGTAGGGTGGAATAATGTTAGCTTGGGTCAATGTGAGAGATTGATGCCGGTTGATATTTGACCACCCCCGTAATTAATGAGGTTTTCCAGGTTTTCCTCATTCCTGCACTGAATAGTGGTTAGGGCCTACCAACGTAAGTCGTTCCTGGGCGCAAATGCGGCCTGCTTAATAATAATAATATGCCGGCCCCTCTCCCGCACAAGTCTCCGACTTCTGGGCTAATCCCTGTGATTAGAATGAGGGGTAGAGATATTATTATTATTATATTAATATATGTGTTCTAAAAATGGTCATAACACTTATTGTGCATGCAGAAAATGATTATTTGTAACAGAATGTGGCAGAATGAAATGGTACAAAACTTGCATTGTGTTTTCTCTTTGTTTTCACTTTGTGCCTGAGTCATTTCTCTAGATAATTCTAAAGAACCGCGTTCAATTTGGGTCCTATTGTGCTTTTCACTTGTTATTCATTTCAAATTTCTTACTTGCAAGTCTTTTAACCCATTTACTCCTTAACTTTATCACATACAAGAAAGATACAAGAGACTGAATATCAAGTGTGCCAAGCTCTCGCATTCACTAATTCACTTAGTATATGCAACGTGGTCTCTTCCAGTAACAGCGCCGGCAAATACCTACTATCTAATACTGAACACTATACTAATACTAATATACTAATTGCATGTAGAAATATTTCTTCAGACTCAGACGAAGTCTTTTAAGAGTTTGATCTTACTCATACTCTGCATTTTATTTGCTCTTTTCCATGAGGATAAAATTTGTTTCGCTTGATTCCTTCCTGGTCTCGAACCCCAGTATTCCCAGTGCCTTTTTTAAATACATCCCCCAGAGCTAGTTTTGGTTCTAAGAATGAAGTTCCAGATTCCCTTATTGCAAATTCATTTGCTTTTTTTCCTTCAATTCCTTCATGTCACGGTACCCTACACAGCTTGTGTTGTCTACTTGCCAGTTCATTTAACAATTGTAGGCAATCCCATACAAATTTTGAACATATCTTGTTCAAGTCTAAAGCAACGTGACTATCTGAGAATTTATAGATGAGCTATCAGTTCTCCGTCGAACACGCATTTATTATAAAAATTTCATCTTTAAATACCATAAGATAAGCTTCCAGGTTATAGCTTCTTTGCCACTTGGGCCTCCATCTACTACTTCGGTCTCAGTTTATTGTCCGTTTTGGAGGCTTTACAGAATAACGATAGTAGACGAGCAAAAAACAAACGGCTAATGTTACTTCGGCAAAACTAGAATAGACGACGCTGTTACAACTTCATGTTAATGGAGTCTGAGACTTTTTATTTCTAAAGGTTACCAGTAACTAACTACCGCATTCAATATAAAATCTTAATATATTTTGGTGAAGAAACGAAACTCAATATTTATGATCCTCTTGGAATTATGTCTTAATGACACTTTTCGACATTTAAAAAAGGAATGAATTAATTTATTTAAGGTTATTTCTAAATTTTTGAGAACATTGATTTATCTGAAAATAAAAACTACGAAACCATTAACATTTTCAAGAGCTTGAGCGCAAACAGGAAATTTTATAAAAAATAACAATATCTCATAAATGTTTATGAATTGGTTTTAATTAAACACCGTACTTTTTCCCTTAAAATTCTGACGCTAAGTTTAATCTGTGTCCGATTTATCAATATGTATCCCTATTCTTTCACTGCTTCGTAGTAAAAGGGGAGGCTCGAACTCGCTTTGTTTTCTTGTAATCACCTAGTGGATTTGATGAGGTTTTGCCTTGAAGAAGTTTGTTTTTGATTACACAAAGGAAAAATATGTTTTTAGAAGGGTTACGTCGCTAGGGAAATAAACTGCTATTATTGCAGCTAAGGGGGTGTTGTTTGAAGCCTTAACGGAAGGGTGGAAGGTAGTAATTACTGTAACTGATATCTAAAGCGGTAATTCGGATGAAATTAGGAAGTAAAATGTAATAATGTTGGTATATGTATATACAAGGCATGGAAGCTGTAAGTAAACACACAAATAATAATAATGTAGGTAGGCAGAATGATATTATTGAATAATAAAATATTACAAGAAATGTGCGTAAGTAAATCGTGTATTGGTGACCATACACAATGCGGTTTACCGAAAGACAGGCTTTATCTACAATATGTTGGAGGAAGAATTAAAGAAAATTAATGACAATATATGCAGTATCTTCTTTTTTCCGTACTAATATGAATTTCCGTCCATATGTAGATAATTTTATTATTAGGCTCCAGTAGTATTCATTTATTATGTACACACGTGAATACACTTGTCAATTGCAAACACGGAATTCCAGGAAACAACTACTCTGCTGTTTAATGCCTCGACCAGCATTGAATTACACCTAAAAACCTGTAGCAAACAGCTAAAGTCACTCGCAGCAGCCCACCAGACATATACCTTATGATCCCTTCTGTCGGGTTAGACAGACCGATATCTCTGATGGGTTTCTGACGAGTAGCTATAGGTTTTTTAGGTGTAATTCAACGCCTGTGGTTTTTGAGTCCGGCATGGAGTAGCGAATGACTGCTAGATGTACCTTTGCTACACACACACACTTCTCAATTAAAATGTTTTATCAATTTAGGACATCTGAAATTTATCTTTGGTTCTCTATACATCAGAGTAGCTGTGATCGCTCCTATTAAAGCAAGATCATACAGTCGAGAGTACAGGTTTAGTCTTTCGACAAGCCGGCTCGTGTATGGCCACCTTATTTCATATATCCGCAACGAAATTAAATTCAGTTGAAATGAAACAAGAAGTCGTCAACAAGAATTAAACGAAAATATTCGAATTAATAATACATATTCTTATTATGACCTAGACAATACCTATGACCTATTTATCTTTGATAAAATGACCGTGACCTTTTAATAATTTAAAATATTCCGAACGATCCCTTAAAACATTGTACACGTATATTGCATTAACACTAACTAACTAAAGATATGAATTTAAACATTACCTTTTTTGTGTATGCATTGGATCAATACCATTAAATTTATAAATTAAATTATAGGATGGTTGACTCGACAAACAAATAACGGAAATAGTTTCTGGATTATGTGCATGTGTTGAAGACGATTTATTCTTTAAACAAGCCACCGATGTTCTCAATCTGATTTAATTACAATTAATGAAAAGCGTGTGACAAACACAGTTATAAATTACTCAAATTAATGAAGTATTTCGACATTTAAATTAATAATAATATACCGTCCCCTCTCCGGCACAAGTTCCCGTGGGCTTTCTCTCGTGATTAGGATGAGGGGTAGATATTATTATTACTGAAGACATTTAACAGCATAGCACATGGACGGCAACTGCACACCGTCAGCACGCTAATGCCGTTTTTTGTACATACAGATTCGGAAATTGCGGATCTTTACAGAGAAAGTAGAAATTGCCGCTTCATTCCAGGGAAGGTACGAACTTTAAGAGGGGCGGCGACGTGCATTGGTCTAGCATTCCCCACTACTACGGTAATCGGTTCCGTATCGCCAACGCCAATTCGCCATTGCAAATCTAACTGTCCGGTCAACTGATGCCAGTGTTGTCAGATCTCATGCATTCCGAGGAAATCTCATGCTCTCATATTTTGATTACAAAATCTCATGCTTTTTAATAGACGCAAAAAGAAATAATAAAATTATTAAAATTACTTTCTCTTTGAAATCTACCAAAACAAAGACCTAACGAGAAATAAAGGCTAAATCGAGGGCAAAATTGAATAGATAGAGGAAGGTATCTACAATATTTGGGTACTTGAAATGTCCTTTATTGTAGACTGCTCTCTTAATAATTAGCAATGAATACATAAACGGGTATGACAGTCTACGGATATGCGGTGTGTGTGCTGTATTCACGCTGTATTGCAGTGATTCTTAACTCTATTCCGTAAGGGTACCTACATTTTCTGGAAACAGACCTACTTACAATGTAATATTATGATAAAATAGCAGAACATAATGCTTTTTAATGAAATAAAAATGGCATTACAAAAGTAATTAAAAATTAAGCTGTGTCAAGAGGTGTTTTTTGATAAATTGAGCCATCTCATGCTTTTTTCTCCAAACCTCATGCTTCTTTGAAATTATTCTCAAGCACTGAATTTTTCCCACCTGGCAACACTGCTTGATGCAAACACGCTGTTGTCGAAGTATGCGTGTAGCATGACACAAATACACGCAAGCGGCAAAATACAATTCACCATCAAGATCCTCACTTTCCAAATCTGTATAAAGTATCGGTATCCGCACGGTCACAGCTCAACCAATCTCAGTGTTCATACGGAAGATTGCTGTTCATCGTATGGGTAGTAATGAAGAATTGTTTTATTCGCAAGAAATGATTAGATGAATAGGAGATCAACATAAAGTAAGAGTAGTTTTTGTTTTTACAGAGGTTTTATTTGTGTAATGTTTTTCAAAATTCTTCTGTGTGACTATTCGTTTTGAGACGATGTTATCAATTTGCTTCGATACATTGTTTTCTGGCAGCCAGTTAATTTTTACGTAAAAGTTAGACTAGACGAGATGTCTAGACGAATTTCTCGCTTTCCTGCTAGGATTAGTGATTCATAGAATACTCCCACGCTCTTCTCTGTAGCGGTCAATACTCTACATATAAGTAGATACTAAAATGAGGTTGGAAAAGTTTTCCATGTTCAATATAGGTGTTTTAATAATAAATATTCTCGCTAAAACAACAATTTAAAAAAAAATGGATACCTTGAATATGAACTGACTTCTAAATACATTTGTTTTTATTATGTTTATTATTACCTTTGAAAAGAAATTGAAGATAAACAGACAAAATGACTAATGTGAAACCCTTTATCAAGGCGTCTGTCTTATCAGCCCCATCACAATTGAAAAAATAGAAACGGTGCATTATTACGACCTTGTCAGAACCCTAACATCCAAACAAAACCAACCACTAGTAAACAAATAATCATAATTAAATACGTGTCTAACGTCACATCTATTGACGTGTTATTATGTCTGAACAGGAAAAGGCGGTCCTTCGAGGCGAAATAGATTAACCAAGGATATCCTGAAATTTCTGCAAGTAATTCTGCATGGCTTCGTTATTAGAATCGTGCTCGGAGTTGATGAAAATAAACTAGATACACTTTGTATGTACATAAAGCCGAGCTGATGGTGTTATTTGAAGCAACTGCGTATTGCGCTATTAAAGTATGAAATGGGTATTTTTGTTTATACAAAGAAATTTCGTTATACGAACCTGATTGAGTGAAGTCTTTGTAATTAAGTCATTACTTGATATAAGCAATAGTTTACTAACAGTAACTGCTAAAAACTAAAATAAAATTAAATGAATTTAAAGAAGACACATAATTTTAGCCATTTCAGAGCTGAATGATATAGAGCTTAGCAAATAGCAGGAATATTATCTCATGCCACCTGCAAGTATTCAAAGGCACCGAAGTAAAACAAGTATATAACGACAGAAAGCGGTCTAATGAACACATTTTTAGATATAGAAATCTTTCAAAATTTAACTGTAGATGTAAATATTGTTACAACATAAGCTTACATAGTTCTGCATATAATTTTGTTCGCTTTTGTTTAGAAGTATGTGAAAATAATTATTAAAATGTGTGAGAATTGCAAAATTGCGATTTTTAAGTTATTTTATTTGAGGAAAATAAATTCATTATTTTTGAAATCGAGAAGTTTTAGAAAAGAGCCCCTGGCGTCGATTTTGTTTTTAAAAAAGGCACTTTTTGACATACGACCCATATTTGTGACGTCATCGTTGTTCGAGATATGACGTCATCGACAAATTTTTAAAATGGCAACCCCCAATTTTGACCATGCCATTTGAAAGAACGTGTCATTCTACATACATACATCATAAAAGTTATGGTGTTACATAACAAAAATTTCAAGAAAATAATGTTTGAGGATTTTAAAATTTAATTTTCACAATACTGAAAATGATAATGATTATGTAAAAAATCGACTAAACTCGACTTAAATGTTCAAATTGTGCACTGTTGGCTGCCTGACAGTAGCTTCAAGAGGTATACGATGTATCTCGTGACAAATTCTTGCTTTTAAATCTTCTAAATTAACCAGTCTAGTAACGTATACTTTGCTTTTTAAGTATCCCCACAAGAAATAATCTAGTGGCGTCAAATCGGGCGATCTGGCTGGCCACTCAATCGGCCCCCTTCTCCCTATCCAACGATTTGGGAACAGCTCATCTAAATAAGCACGGACAGGTGTTGCATAATGGGGAGGTATTGTGAAAATAAATTTTAAAATCTTCAAACATTATGTTCTTGAAATTTTTGTTATGTAACACCATAATTTTTCATGATGTATGTACCTGTGTAGAATGACACGCTCTTTCAAATGGCTTGGTCAAAATTGGAGTTGCTATTTAAAAAAATTGTCTATGACGTCATATATCGTCAAAAAGTGCCTTTTTTAAAAACAAAATCGACGTGCCCGGGGATTTTTTCGAAAACTTCTCAATTTCAAAAATAATGAATTTATTTGTTACTTTTCGAAAGCACTGTATAATTGTGTCGGTTAAAATGGTAAACTTATTCACAATTCATCATCAAGATGATTGCACTCATAAATGATTTCGAATGCACACAATATTATTTCTTATTCTGTATACAACTTTAACTAGCTTTATGCATAGGAAATATTATTGTAAGATATTTAAGGTGCCCGTATCTCTCGCCGTAAAATGATCAAATTTGTGGTGTTTTAGGTACTGAAATCTCGAAAAATAAAACTCGTAGAGCAAAAGTAATATCAAAAATAGAATTATTGATGTTTTGTTTATCCACTTTTACTATTTAAACTTTCCTCAAATAATGTAATAACTTTTAAAATGCATTTATATGACACACATAATTTCGCTATTCTAACCCCACATTTTAACAACTATTTTCACATACTTATAAACAAAAGTGAACAATCTTATATGCAGAACTATGTAAGTTTATGTTATAACAATGTTTACATCTATAGTTGAATTTAAAAAAATACGTATTTTGAAAGATTTCAGTACCTAAAACTTCATTGGATAGATCGCTTTCTGATGTTAAATATTGATTTTACTTGGTACCTTTGAATATTTGCAGGTGGCATGAAATAACATCCTTGTTATTTGCTAAACTCTATATTATTCAGTTCTTAAATGCCTAAAATTATTTATATTTGTAGAAAACACTTTTCAGGAATACGGCGCCCTTAAAAGCAGGTGAGATTTTTTGCCTTATGCATACATTATATTAAAATGTGTTCACTGCACTGTTAAGGTTACTCTGCTTAACGCCTATGTAGAGGAAGTAACGATTTCAAAACGGTTGAATAACACAAAAATTCAATGTGACCGGGAGGATGCGTTGTAAAAAAGGCAGGATTTCCGTGCCGAATGGTATAATGTGCTGCTGGCGACGAACTAATCATCTATCCCGTTTTTTAAGCTGTTTTGCAGGTATTTCTAATGACAGAACCGATAAAACGGTTCCAGAGTAAATGATCTTAACGATGTCACAGCCACATGAACTTGTCAGTTCATAATTAAAAGATATATAAATAATGTATCAACTAATTGAAGGAAGTGATATTAGTTTCCATTCTGATGAAGATGAAAAACAGAATACTGAGGGAAAACCAATTGAAGTCATCTTATTTTTAGCCTAAAAATGCTTTGTTCAATAACAAATTTGCTGAAATATTTCACAAAAATCGCTCATCAATTTCTTTTAAATCAGTTAAACTATACTTAGAATACTTTCAGTTAATAATTGAGGCTGTATATAAATAATGTATCAACTAATTGAAGGAAGTGATATTAGTTTTTATTCTGATAAAGAGATTAAAACATCCACAAGAGCCAACCAGGGCCAAATTTGAAGCTAATTATCGAAAACTGTTAGAGATATTAGTAAAATCTTTAATTTTGAACTTTGACACTCTGCAAGTCGGCAAACATTAACTTTTGGACTGAGTTAAGTTGGGTTAAGTCACTATATTTTGGCTCGAAAAATACTGTCCTGAAATTTGGATCATTCTTTACTGGACACCCTGTACATTATTCAATAGATTACTTAAAAATCACGCTGTACATTATTAGAACTTCTTCCTTAATTACTTTTTAACATATTGTAAATTAGTTTTAAAATTGTGTACAAAATGATTGTATTTGCTAAAACATTCCATAAATTCGAACTTTCCCCAAACCCTTTTGACGAGCAATACAGTAAGTCATCTGAAATACTAGACATCCAAAACTGGCTTTTAAAATCGTTTAATTGAATGACTTTAAATAAAGCAACTCAACAAAATGACCAAAAAGCCGACAAACTGTAAACATTTGACTGATCTATCTGCTTACCTTTTACGTATATATTTATTTATCGAAAGGCGTACGACAAGAACGAGTCTGATAAGGAAGAATTGGCATGCCATTTCTAGAATCAATATAGAAAACGATATGTTTGCTTATATATTGGATAGTAATCTTTTATTTACATTTCGGCGCCGAGACTTCTCACGTAGCTTTCTTTTATTACATCGGACGTGAAGGGATAATAAAGCAAACATTTTTTATTTGTAGTCACTTATTAAATCCGATAAATGGATGTTGCCAATAACTGCTTGTTTTGTCTGTACAATAAAAGTAATATGGATTTAACCAGATTCAATTTTTGACACGTAGGAGAGTATCGATTTTATTTTAATACAGCAACATTTAGTCTAAAGCTACAATATACAGGGTGTTTCAGGTATTACTGGCATCCCTGGAAGGGGTGATTCTACAGTCAAGATAAATGAGATATAGCCAAACATACCTATATCTAAAAGTTCACCTTTTCCTAGATACACAGTGGCTTAGAAATTCTATGGCACTATTCTTTTATTTAAAATAAAAATGATACTCCACTGTCTTAATTATAAAAAAAACGTAGTAAGATACTCTTAATTTTGATGAATTTGAACAAATAATTATTCTTTAAAATGTATCGTATTTCGGTAATTGTTCTTTAAAAATATCTCTGCATTTCGTAGTTTGTGCGTGGTGAAACCTATTTTGCTTCAGTAATACAGTGTGTCCCGAAATTAATGCACCATGAGGCAAGAATAGATTCCTGACGACAAAATGTTATATAGCTAAACTTACTTTAGTCAAAAGTTGATGGTTAAAGACACAGTGTCAAAATATTTTTTTTTTCAATAATTGTAAATATTTTTCTAAAAAATCCAAATATTTAGATACATTTTGAAGATATAAGGTTTGTGGGGGCGAGAAATTAAAATTTGTTTCTATTTTTGACGCAACTAGTAGAAGTCGCCACATATTTACATCATGCTTCTTTGGAATGGAATAACTTTTATGCAGCTTAGTATATACATCTAACTATTAAAACAGTCGATTCTTCTACTCCCTTACATGAAAATGATATACCTAACTTGTTAAAGTCGTTAGGAGTAACTGTTTTCGAAATAATCCTATTTGAAATACTTATTCAATGCATCGAGGAAAAATTGGTTTTGGTTTCAAGTAAAGCGCCTTTACTTGAAACCCAAACAAGTATGCAGAAACTACGAAACTCAGATACTTTAAATGAACTACTTGAAAGTTCAAATACAAAGGTTTTGGCTTTCAAACTATTGTCAAAATTGTTGAAGAACGGCAAAGTATCAGAGATGCAATTCTCGTTATTGAAAAAGAACTCCATTGAAAGTAATTGCGTTGAAGAATTTTGTTCTTTTAAGAGGTGCTTCAGCTTACATTAAGCAGGGAAACATTTTCGAGCCTATAAAATGGAAGTCAATAATAGAATTTACATGTTATTTTCGAGTATATTCTTAATTTCATTTATAATTTTTTGATATTTTGGCATTAGTGTTAATTGTTTCCAAACCTTTCTTTCGGTTTTATACTTAAACTTTAAATTCATATAACTATTATTTTTAAAGTTAAGAAAAAAGTTCAAAGTAGTAATTTTTTAAAGCTTAATTCAATAATGTAAAGGTGACTTAAAAGTTATTTTTTGTAAATATTTCACAAACGTTATATTCCATCGTTTTTCTGTTTTGACCATCATAATCGGAGAAAACATCACATATCTCTGTCTTAGTTAAAATATATCCTAGCTTCAATAATAAGATAATTAACAATAGCGACCACATTATTTGAAACAGACTATATATTGTAATGTTTTTTTGCAAAAAAAGGTGACCATTCCAACAATTTTCATGAAACAATATTTGGTTTCAGGTGTCTGACCTTCAAAACAGATTAATTATTTATTTTTTGTTAAACAAATAAATTCGTTACTCTAAACTCATTAGAAATGCAAAATACTCGTATATAGGTAGGTACCTACTAATCAAATGGCAAAATTTTGAAAATATCTTATCCATCTTATGACAAAAAAGATTAACGTTATATTTTTCCCATTTCTAATGTAATAACTTCCATTCGGTTCAAATTTACCAAATTTCATTGAACATAAAAAGGTGTGGTTTATCTAGACTAAAATATAAAATAGCACAGCTAAATATTTAAGTCCTCTCTTTGTAGAGACATATATTTTTAAATAAGACCCTTTGTGCCATCTTATCAGCGCTAGAGGGATCATACCTTCTATTCTATATACGTATATAAAATACACAAAGTTATGTTCTAAAGAATATCCTGTAAAACAACGTGACGAAAAGAACATAGAAATATAAAGGCGCACAAAAATATAAGCAAAACATGTTATTTCGTTTCTTGTTAAGTAAACTATTTTTTATAAAATTTGATATATCTACATTTGTATATCTTGTGCAGTAATTTAATAAATTAAACAAATATGCAGGGTGATTTTGAATGTGGGTATTAATTTTAATTGCTGGCAGTAGGCATTTAAATAAATCATTTAAAAAAATATTTTTCTAATAAGTGTTTTTGTAATAACCGATATAACTGAGTTTAAGGGTGTAACCCTAGCCTATCATAATAAGTCAACGGGCCATTTCACAATACGTTTTCGATAAGCGACATGTGATAAGTTGTGCGCGTAGTCTTTGGTGATTACGCTTCGTTTATAACCTTAACCTTAAATAACAACGTAACACGTACGTAAACGAATCGGGTATTTGATGTTAAAAATAATGACCTGTAGATATGTTATTAGTGTAATAAAAATCGACTGACTCTGTTCCACGAAATGAGCAGAAAATTTTCTAAAAAATAAATTCCATCCCTCTGCACAACGGTTCATTTATTTAACACAACGAACCCACGATACAGGCAAACGCGAAAGACGTATATAATTTTTAACATTTACTGTGAGCGTACAGGACCGGCTTCCATATTTTTAAAATGCAAAAATAGGTGAGTTATTTATGATCGTTTATATTAACATTTTATTGAGTTATTTTATTTTATTGTTCTTCGAATAGTAGATATACTTAAATTACTATATCACTTTCAATATCACCCTGTATTTAATAAAATATGGTAAATGTATAGATACGTGTATGCCATTTTTGACTTTACAATTTATTACTTTCCTATCTAAATTCACTTAACAGAAACTAGACTGCAAGTATGATGGATATGTATTAGCTTTGGCATGAAATATGGACCAACTTTAACATCTGTCACATCATTTTTCAATCTAAGGACGTCTGAATCTCTTCCTGTTTCCTCATGGCACACAAATGCATTATTGATTTTGACTTAACTCATTTTTCAGCGACTCGTGATACTTTTTGCCAACCCCGATTCCAATTCATACGCGAAAGAAGTAGGAAGAAATAGGATTTAGATTTTATGCCTCGGCTTTCCCATGAAAACTCCGTGAGAAGTGTGGATTAATTTCTTTTGAGGTTGTGATAAAAATGGACGGGTATGTGGGTTATAAATCACCATTCGGTTTCTGTAGAGGCTGCAAAAGCCACTGGATATCAAGTATTACTGTTTGGCGTATTTTTCTTATTGAAAATGCTTAGATGGAAGGACTTTCATTTTCTTTATAGTTAGATTTGAGAAGATTTAAAGTCACATGTAGGTACATTGTTTAAACTGGATAATTTTTTATCAGATCTGGTAAACAAATATAAGGCGTTCCTTAAGTAATGATCTATATGACTTCTAAGTCTTCTATTTAAGGTCAAAAAATCAATTATTACATAGAAACTATGAATTTTATTTTAAAAATATATACAGGAACCTTAAATAAGTACACCTTACACCTATGAATCTTAAATAAGTACAAATAATTTAACTGCTGGTGTAGTTCGTCATATAGATCAGTCTAGTCAAAGCCATTTTTAAAAATTTCTAGTATTTCCGGAGAAATTATTTTTTTTTTTAAATACCCACATTTTGAGGACCGCTGCTTAACCTAGCTAATAAACCATATGATTTGTTGCGAGGTTGCCATATCTTCTCTAATATAAATATTACGTTTCCCGTAACGTAATAGTAAAGTAATACAGTTAATTCTATTTTAATAATACTTGTTTGAAGCATAAGTACAGTAAAGTTGGGCATGTAGTATGATAATAATAATAATAATAATATCTCTACCCCTCATTCTAATCACAGGGATTAGCCCAGAAGTCGGAGACTTGTGCGGGAGAGGGGGCGGCATATTATTATTAAGCAGGCCGCATTTGCGCCCAGGAACGACTTACGTTGGTAGGCCCTAACCACTATTCAGTGCAGGAATGAGGGAAACCTGGAAAACCTCATTAATTAGGGGGGTAGTCAAATATCAACCGGTATCAATCTCTCACATTGACCCAAGCTAACATTATTCCACCCTACCATACCCGCAGAGAGGGTGCCAATCCACTCCACGAATATAGCTTATATACGGTCTACCGGCAGCTGGGCGCGAACCAACTCCGATCTAGTCACCTCGATTCAAGTACTGACGCCTTAAACCGCGTGACCACTGACCGATAATTATGTTATGTTATGATACGCAACAATATTAACATACATTTTAACTGCTTAACTGACCTTACTATAAACTATTAAAAATAAATTTCCGCAAGTTAAATACTACCGTAAAATATTTAGGCAGGTACTACGTGATATTACTATGTCCAATGTTCAAACATTATACATAAACGTGCACACAAGCTTACCTGTTTGTTAAAAAATTAACTATTTAATCAGTAATCCACATTTCACAAGTTAAATGCCATTGTACACTGATAGAAAGAAACACAAGACACAATTTCCTTAAGTTATTTTATGAATAATAACGAAAAACTATGATTTTCACACAACATATTAAATTTAAAGGTTTGTTCAAGCAAAGACATTTGTATAACACTGGCAACACTGTGAACTGCATGTTCAATCTGAAGCGCTATGACTCTTAAATGTATCAGCGGTCCTCAACAAGTTTTCTACAGCAAAATTACAAAATTTGTTTAAAATTTCACTTTTATTTCTGATTTTTTTGTAAAACAACTATTAATTATGTGTTCTACACAGTGAACTATACTGCTGGTTAAAATATTTGTACTTATTTAAGGTTCACCCTGTATAAACAACATAAACAGAATCTTTTTTTAATCATCCAGTACAGTTTTACAGTAAATATATTTTAATTTCTTAATCAGTTCCAAATAAAAAATGTCCTCGTTGAGTTTTTTTAATTAATTAATTAATCAGTCGTTTATAACTTATACAGTGTGTCACAAAAGTCATGCGCATTTGGACAACTAGAAATTTTTGAAAAAATTGCTCGGACAGGTCCACTTTTTTTTGGGAGTGAACTTTGGTGAAGTTCAATGTACCTAAGCGAAGATCAAGTAGTGTCTTCGGGAGCACTTGTTGGATTGCGTCTTAAAGTTTCTCTTTGAGAATAGTTCAAATATTGTGACCAGTATAATGTTCCGTCATTTTCCTACTGGTATGGAACAACACAGAAACAAATACCATTTTTCTTTTCTCTTTTGTACATTTGTACATATACACTACATATAAAAATGCGCGACATGTGAGATGTTGACATGAATTATATAATATATTACAATTTTGAGGTTATGGCGAATTAAGGTAAAGTGGCGAAACAACGTTACTGTAGTGTTGCTACCACCTTTAAATGACCGGAAAGTAGATAGGTTAATTCCATTGGCCACTTTTTTTTATGAATGTAACTAAACAGTTTGATATATTTAGTGTCTTGTCACTGTAAGTCTACATTTTAGATATATATCACTTCAAAGTTATGTTTTCAAAGGAGACATGTTTACAGATGTACGTTTAAGGTATTTTTATAATAGAAATTTCAAAATATTAATACTTATCAGTAGTTCTTGGAACCGCCTCAATTCAATATAAAAGAATGCATACACGCAGCCATTTGTAAGAAACTATTTGAACCATCGATTATTACATCGTTGGATTGGCAGAAAAGGGGAATTTGAAGGCTTTACAAGGTCTCCTGATTTGACCTCAGTTGATTTGTTCTTATGGGAATAATACTTGAAAAGCAAAGTGTATCGTGACAGACAGGACGAAACTGAAGACCTGAAGCAACGCATTGGTCTTAAGATCAGGCAAGTACCGTCTAAAAGAATCAGGAATGTGTAAAGAGAATTTGTCGGCAGACTGGATCATTCTCAAGCTGTAGGTCAGCAGTTTGAACCTTTTACCCATTAAAATCAAATAAAGAGAACAAAAAGCTATTTCAACAAAAAATTATTGACTTCAGGCGCCTAGACTCAGCTATTCCGTTGAAAAAGAGAAATTCGGGTTTAAAATTTTTTCTTCAAAATTTTCCCTACCAACTCACATGTTGCACACCAAATTGATAAGAAAGACCTAAGCTTTCATATGGTGCAATAAATATAATTAACATTAAAAAAACAACCCGCCACTGATTAAGTACATTTTTGAAAATTGATCTTCACCAAGGTTCATGCTTCAGAAAACCAAAGTTGATCTGTTCGAGCGATATTGCCAATTTCCGAAAAGCGCATGACTTTTGGGACACGCTGTACGTAATCTTGACATTTTAAACATTCTTTATTTTTATAATATAGTAGGTATATCAATCCCAGCATTGCAAGTCTTGAAGAGAAATTTGAAATATCAAGGCAATTTATCGACGTTTTGGGATAAATAAAGTAAAAATATTTATAGCCCTATTTTAATAATAAACCAAAGAGGCCCTAAACGGAGTAAAGCATCATGCTATTACCCAACGGACTCTTTTCCGCTCCCAGAAGACACTATATAAGCACGGATATCTCTTTACCTATTAATGTTTATGACTATTACTAAAAGGGTGCCGTAAATTTCTAAAAGCATACTGGAACATTCGCCTTTACTAGAGGGAAATTTTAACGCGAACCACAACATAGATATACTTTTTTTAGCATATTTAAAACAATAAGGAAGCAGCTTTATGGTGAACAAAATTGATTTAAACAACTGTCGTTTGTTGTTGCAGAGTGAGTAAAATTGTATAAGTAAAGTTATTAGGTTACATGTCGTTGAAAGATGTCTTGAGGTAGAAACAAGTATATTTTCTTGTCATTCACAATCGCATGATAAACAAACACTTAGTATGTGAAAATAATTGTTAAAATATAGGGTTAAAATAGCAAAATAATGTGTGTCTTACCAACGTTATCTTATTTGGGGGGAATTCAAATAGTAAAGGTGGACAAACAAAACATTAATAATTTTATTTTTGATATTACTTTTGTTGTACGTGTTTAATTTCTCGAGATTTCTGTACCTAAAAATCATTTGATCATTTGATCATTTTTCGACGAGAAATACAGCGACCTTAAATAGGTAAAAATAATATAGCCAACAATGTGATGTCCAAAAATTCCTAACCAAACGTTAAATTTTTGTGAATTTTGGATGTGTACTACATGAAATATAATAATAATAATCGTCTTTATTGAAGAAAATAATAAAAGATACAGCACACAAGGAAATAATAATTAAACATAATCGTACACTCATGGCGAAGTCTAGCTTAAGCTACTCTACTTAACCACAAATGACAATGCAACAAATAATACATTAACAAAGTATATAAAAAAAAGTACAAAATATAACATAAACATAACCAAACTGAAGGGGGGAAATTAGCAAGCTAATAGAATTATCTCAATGATAACAAAATATGTTACAATTAATATTAGCAGAAATTACTTACTGAGCAGAAACGATTTAAATTTTCTTTTAAATTTTAACGAATTTAAATGTACAAGTTCATCAGGAAGTGAATTTAATAGTAACAGCATTATACGTAAAAGAACGACGATAGAGAGCCGTGTGATGACGAGGCATGGTTAATTTATATTTATGGCGAATATTGACTGCATGGACATTATCACGTGGAATAAGTTTACTTTTTAATGACAGGAGCATTTTGTTTTTCTGTTAGACGCATAATAAAGTTCCCAAAATGGTGAAGTCTACGATCATCCATTTGTAGCCACTTAAGTTCACGAAATGTATGAGAAATATGATCGTACTTTCTTAAATTGTAAATAAACCGCACGCAAGAGTTCTGAACAAACTGAATTCGATTTTTGCAAGCGCTGTCTAAAGAAAAGCTATACAAAAAGTCGCAATAATTAAAATGAGACAAAACAAGAGATTCACAAAGAGCTTTTTTAACGAGAAATTTAAAATGTGACGATTAGAATATAAAATTTTCAAAGATAAAAAGGATTTCTGAAGAAACGTAGTCCCTAAAACGGAAGTCGGAGTCTAATATAATACCTAAATTTTTTGTCGAATACACATATGGTAAGCGTACACTATTTACAGTTACACTAAAATTTTCTTTTAAAAGTTGATACGACTTCTGCTACTAAAAGCATTAAATGAGATTTAGATGGATTTAATTTTAAATTGTGACCGGCAGAAAGTTGACTTAAAGCAAAGTTCATATATATATGATGGTATATATGAACTTTGCTTAAAGTATCTAAATCACGATTAATTTCTTCCATAGCACGCACATAGTCATTGTGCTCGAAGTCTAAATAAATCTGTATCATCAGCGAATGCTTGAATCTTACAGTTTGCCACAGCTTTAAGAATATCAGATGTATAAACCAAAAACAACAACGGTCCAAGGACAGACCCTTGCGGTACACCTGAGGTAATATTAATATCAGTAGAAAAACTGTTATTACAAAAATTTTTTGGGAACGATTAAATAAAGCGACATTTCATCAAAACCATAATATCTCAATTTACAACAAACTAACTCATGATTTATGGTGTCAAAAGCTTTCGAGAAATCTAACAAAACCAGCGCACAGTCCCTACCACAATCACGAGCTTGGATAATATCATGCATGGATGCATGGATTGTTGTTGTCCGACCAATATCGGCAGTTATGACGGTTAACTTAAATATTAAAAACAAAGTTTGGATTGCCAAGTATTCGTTGACTGATGACCTAATGATGATGATCACAATAAATGCCGATCGTTACGATTTTATTAATTTAAATTACAAAAATTCGCGCATAAAAAAATTAAAGTGAACCTTACCCTCGACGAACCTATTTTCTCGTGTCTCTGGTAAAAATTCTGAAATGTTTTCTATTTCATATTATTGAGCCAAAAAATTCAGTAACTGACCAACATTTTACGAGTTTTACTGAGAATAATTTTTACTAAGGTTTTGCCTGCATTGAAATTTTGATTACCAATTTTAGAAACACCTTGTATATATTGTTGTTTTTATTGTATCTATTGCCTTTATTTGAATACGGATATTAAAAACGGTTTTATGCTGGAGGCAAAAGGGAAACCAGTGGATTACCTTTGTACGCGTATTTATTTGGACAAATCGATAGCTAATAAAAAACAATACGCCCTAAAGCTAGCCCGTAATAAAGTACATAAGAAGAAGCACAAGGCACAACAGCAAAAGAACAGTGAGTGAATAATCGACCCTAAGGGTTCCTCCAATAATTTCATATACTGTACCACCAAAGTACATCCTACGCTGCGCGATACAGTTTTTTATATCCGTCACAGTAATTGGATGCGAGATCCTAATGATAACCCGAATTTTCGGTACATATTTGGGTTTTTACTGCTCTCCGCCTCCTCCCTAATAACAATAAATAATAATTTTATATAACAGGACGACATCTGGATTTCCAGATTTTTATACGACACTGTAATAAAAAGCTACCTTAACGTTAACGTTAGTGCATTGCTCTTGCTACCTGTCTTTGATTCTTTTCCATTATTCATTTCAGGTAGCTAGAATTGTTTGTTTTCAATAAATTACTGGAAACATTATCAGTTAGCTTTTTGCTGCTTATACTTAAATGATTATATTGGTTACTTAATAAGACCCAAACCCAGGAAATTTGAAGTCGATCTGATAGCAGTTTTCGAAATAGGGTCAAATTGAAATTAATCGCTCGCGAGCTGTGACGTCATTGCCTCCTACAGCTCGGCACTCGTCCACTTCATACTCAGGCCAGATCCTTACTTTGTTAAATTAAAACAGATTGGCTATCTACTTTTAAAATTCACAAGAGCTATTTAAAAGCATATTCGTCTAATCTATCGATTATAATAACAACCCTTGTAGCATTGTTGCCATCATTTTCGAAACGCATAACATTTGCCGAAGTTTGTGAAGAATTTGCACGGATATCTCTTCTTTTAAGGAACAGCTATATTTTCCTTGCAATATCAAGTTTGTTAGATATGGACTCCTCAACATAACTTTCTGCTACATAAGAGCTCATCCATCCACCATGCCATTTAATGGTTGTAAGATCAGCACTTTTATTGGCCAATAAAATTGAAGTGCGCCTCATACAATGGCCAGCATATGCTTCTGGATTTACGATATTCAAGAGTACTATTGAGGGTACCTTGGCCAGTGTGTTGATTCCAACAGACAGAGAAGTACTATCGTTTGCAATAATAATGACACTCATTAAAATGAATTTTGCGTTTTCTTTTGAACTTCTGACGTATTCATATTGAGATCTACATTAAATTTTTAACTTAGTTATTAGTTGTTTCACTCACCAAAAGAAATTTAATGAAATTTCTATTTAGAACTTTCAGAAGTTCAAAAAGAGTGTCATTATTATTGCAAACGATAGTACATTTTTGATTGGTGTATCTTAAAATTAATATGTCTTGTGTTAACCGAATTGGGCGCAGTCAAAAATTCTTCAATATGTGCTCCTTCCAATACTGCAGCTTTGTTTGCTTTTTATATTCTCCATTCACTCTTCAAGTACTCAGTAAGATTGTTATATTTTCCAATTTCTATATTTTTGTAGACCTTTGTAGTAGCGTTCAACATAGTACACTTCGACCACATAGATGAAATTATATATTTTTTTCAAATTTAAAAAATACGATAGTATTACTTCTTCATCTATTGTCATTGTTATTGTCCCTTTCATCCTCCATTCGTTAAATTCGGCGAATACTTTTTCTTAATGTTCCCTGGATTTCGCTGGCAATAAATGGAAAATTGCTTCTTGAGCTTCTTCGAAAACAGCCACAGGAACACAATTACTTTCTTGCATTTTTGCAAATTCAGATAGAACTGTTTATTAAATAATTGATAATAAACAACGTACCATAGCAAAGCAACCGTTTCATAGAATATTAATACATTTCTTTTGTTATATACCTATTAGTTAGCCTTTTTAAATTTTAATTTAGTTACTGATTATACAGGGTGTGCAAATTAACCAAAAAAATTTGGACACTTTAATGATCTAGAAATGTAAGAAAGTAAAATAATAATAAAATGGCTCCTCTTTTCGAATCGAATATTTAATACATTTTCTAATCTCTGAAGATCAGTGGCGTAGAAACGATGTAATTTTTATTGATAATATGCCCTAATAGTATTTCTGTCACTGGGTGACGTATTTTTGCAATCCATCTCAGTAAACTTTTACCACTAATTAGAAAAATCATTGTACCTAGTTTCATTAGTCAAACATTCTTGTTTTCCTCGCTTTCGTTTTTTCAACCGCAAAATGCGTTATCCCCTCCCTTAGGCTTTGCCGCCGTGCGTTTTTTAAATATTCAAACGCCACATCGACATAATTTCTGAAACGAAACTTCATTTCACCCGGTAAAAAATGAAAGGATAGCACCGAGCTTGCGGTGGAGTTCTTAACAATTTCATAAAATTTGCACTAACGCTTGCGGAGGTAGAAAAAGCGGAGAAGAATAGACGCTGAGGAAGTTTTAGTGCAGGTGATCCATCAATAAGTTACGAGATGAATTATTTATGTGGAATAGAGGAAGCAAAACATTTGTCACTGTTTGGTGTTGTCAGGTGTAATACAGTGTGGAGTGTGGTCTGGTAACAGTCAAACTATACACAAAAAGATCGTGTAAAATTTTACTTTGACTATTAAAATTACTGCAAATTTTGAAGCAGACTCTGTGTAATCTAACCTACCCTAATAAGTCAATGACCTATTTCACAATACGTCATCTATAAGCGATATGTGATAAGTTGCGCGCGCAGTCTTTGGTAGTCTCGCTTCGTTTATAACCTTACCTTTAAATAACAATGTAACACGTACGTAAACGAATCATGGTATTTTCTAGTGTGTGCGTAATATCATTTTATGTTGTATTTTTTTAAAATGTATTTGGAGAAAATCTGTTTCAAACATTTTCTTCATTTTCTTTTTTTGTTACTTTAGGTTTGGTATATGTATGTACATGCTTCTGGAAGTTCTGAGTAGAAATTGTATTTAATGTTAAAAGTTGAAAGTAGATTTCATTACGAATACGTCAACAGTTCAAAAGAGATCACAAAATTAATTTTAAAGAGTGTCATTATTATTGCAAACGATTGTACGTGCGAAAAGCGAGCTAAACAAAAATATGATCAATAAATAAAAAAATATTTTATATTATTTAAATGTCTTTGTTATTAATTAATTAAATGCTGTTAAAATTGTTAATAATGCAAACTTAATACATTTTACAATAGCTAGTGATGTACTTAATTATGAAATTTATGGCAGGAAATTTAATTTGACATTTCATCAAATAAAAGTACCTAATTAATGTAATAAAAAGGATATAATAGAGTAATGGAAATTAATCCTTTCATCCACTTAATATATGAAATAGTTTTATTACGAGTACTTGTCGCAATTCCATGTTAGTTTCTAACACTTTCTATTAAGTAGTTATTAATTTTTCATGTCCAGAGATAATGCGGTTTGCATTAATAATAAATAATAGATTATTTTTGTTAACTGATTTGGTGTTCTTAATTGAAATGTCAGACGATTCAAGTTTTTTTTAAGACATTAAACAATATCCTGCCAAACAAAATCAATGTATTTTTGCTTTTGTATACATTTTATGTGAATTATCAAATACAGTTTCTTTTTTATTTCAATAATAATTACATCGCTACCCCTCATTCTAATTACGAGGATTAACTCATAAGTCGGAATCTTGTGCGGGAGAGGGGGCGGCATATTATTAGCACTCCGCATTTGCGCCCAGGAGCGACTTACCTTCGCAGGCCCTAACCACCATTCAGTGCAGGAGTGAGGGAAACCTGGAAAACCTCGTTAATTTCGGGGAGGGGGAAGTCAAACGCCGACCGGTATCAATCTCTCACATTAACTCAAGCCAACGGTATTATATTCTACTATGCCGCAGAAAGGGCGCCAATCCTCTCGTCAAGTATCTACGGTTTACCGGCAACGGGATTTGAAATATATTTAGTTAAAAGTTTTAATAACTATAGTAACACAGTTCAGATACTCCAGTAAGAAATTTAGTCATTGCTAATAGCCACAGTTAGATGATTTGTTCACTTGTGACAAAATTCTTTTTTTCTATAGGCCCCTATGGGCAAGTACCCAGGACCCCGCTCCCCTAGTTCTTGCGAGATCATCAGTCTTTTCTTGATGGTTTTCCTATGTTGATATATGTGCCGTGAAACCTTTCTTTTGGTTTTTAGTTTCCACTTCACGGCCCAGCATAATAGGGGGGGCAATTATTTTAAAGTGCCCAGAGCCTCCAATAGAAGGTAAAAGACGGCCCGCTTGTAACTAGTGATTGTTTTTTAGAAAACTTGATTTAGTTACTACAATTGCTTATCTATTATACAAGTTTTTTGCTGGGCCAAGTGCGTTTTTACCTAAGACTAGTGAATTTTTTCTCAGTCTGCATGTTTGGATATACTTGTTTGCATCAATAGCGACTGTTTTCGCTGGACATCACTTCCTCAAAGTTTTTTTCTAAACCAAGTGTATTTTTACCTACTACTAGTGAGTTGTTTTCTCATTGTACATGTCTGGATAAATTTTTTTGTATCAATTGTGACTGTTTCCGCTGGGCATGGTTTCTTGTGAATAACAGAGATTTCCTAAGATTTTAAAGAGACGAAACGGTATAATCTGTCATCGAAACGTGTAAAATTATCCACCTGGGATCCGAAAACCATCATCGAATAGTCGTAACTGTATAGCTCTCGATGACACAAAGAATCGCAAAGACGGCTGTGTGATAGTCCCCGCGTACAATTCCCATGCGTGCCGCCGAAGCCGCCAGCCACCCTCCATCGTCCACCGGAAGGCCAGGCGGATGTGACGGTCGCGCTCAGATGCTCCGCCAAACAATGCGTTGCTAGCTGATAGCTGATGGTGTACCTGCAGGCGTCCAACGCATTTCGTCTTCAGACGAGAGTTGAGGAGCATAGGAGAAGATGGTCATCCGAGTTTCTTTGTTATGGAAGTTATTTATTTTTTTGAGAGGTGTTAATACACAAGTATACATAGACTATTGCTACATTGTGGTTACTGTATACGTATGTCTTCAGCCTCAAAATACAACAAACAGTCACAAATACACGTGGAGCATATTTATGGAATATTTATGGGGTTTTGTTATGAACGAAAATACGAGAATAGTGAACATAGAAGTGTAGAAAAACTGGCCTTGATATTAGAAGATTGGGCAAGTCAATATGAGGACGAAGGATGGGACAGAATTCAAAGAAGCAACAGTAAAGATTATGTGGAACATTTACAAAAAAAATACTATAATGACCATAAAATTGATTGATCCCTTTAACAGCATAGTATTTAAACCTGCCCGAGATGCCCAACCAGGAACCAGGAAGAAACTGCGAACAGATTCATGTATGATGGATGAATCCTCATAAAGACCTTATGCGTAAATTTTACCATATTGCTGCTGTAGAATTAGCGTGGAGAGGAAGGGAGGTCGTTGCCGAGAAAAATAACGATGGTTCTGCAATAAATCGCATTGAATATAATCCAGTGTTCAGCATAACTTGCCAAGGCGGTTCAAAAAGCTGTACAAATAGTAAATGGTTGATTGATAGTAAATGTTAAAGCTGCCCTTTCCGCCTTTTTCATAAAATGATATCAAAACAAAGCGAACATAATACCCCACCACGGCTGTTCTTGAAACCTAATCGAAACAGAGACCGATAATTGGTACGATAATGTCTCTGTTGGCCAAAATATTATTAATGGATGGACTAAATCATCCGCTGAGGCTGTTCGCTTGAATGTAAAGGACAATAAGATAACAAGCCATTCGAACAGGTTAACTGTTGTTACGGAATTGGTATAAAATATGGTGTGCAAGAACAACAATTGTTGAAAATTACTGGTCATAACAATCCAAAAACCTAGCATAAGTAACATGTTCGCTGAATGTAAATTTTTCAGTCATTTTCAACAACAAACAGTAGCAGAAATAAAATAGTTTTATTACTGTCAAATTTTAAAGACAAATCCTACTACTGACCTTTTCATTTCTTCTAATTAATGCATTTTTTCTTGAAACCAAAGTTATTTTTCTTCAACCGTCACAAAACAATGACATTTTTTGACTGTCTTGAATGTCTTAGAGACTGTTCAAGTTTTAATTTATAAAAGTTTATTCAACAGTATTTACAATAATTTTTGTTTATCCACATTGATATTAAATAAGCAGATTGAACAAGTATTAAAATTAAATGAACCAGTGACACTGCCACCACCCTTATTCTTGGTGCAATTCTCAATGCAGTCCGAGATATATTCATTAATAGTTATATTGTTTTCAGATGTTGTGACATCGAAAATGACCACTATCAACTTTCAGTATTCTGTTCGCAATTTGCAGTGACAGAGTTCAGCGCTATATAGCTGTTGTTACTAAAAAACTGCGGGTCAAAATTCTTTTGTCAGTGGATAAAATATGAAACCAGTCCGTTTAATGCCGTCAGTAATATTCCGTAAACATTCCGATGAATTCTAAAATACCAATATCTATAATAAAATCAGAACTATTTGGAAAAGTTAGACAAGAGACAGAATGTAATCAAAATAACTAATCGTATTATTATAAACCAGACAGTTTAGTTTGTGTTCACCATATTATTTTGATTTTGATTAAACATTTATGCAGATAATTAATGTAATGACATAAAAATGTCATAAAAGTATATCGATTTAGACCACTTGCGCCAGGACTATACCCGAACAACAATGGATAGATTAAGAAGTCGTAATTGACTGTTTCGGCTGTATTTTTTAAATATAACTTCACTCTGACGGACTTGGAAGTATGCATGGGTGATTTTGGGTTGATTAGAGCCCCTTTATTCTAAAAATTGTAGCAAGGCAGTTGTTTACCTAGTTAAATACTTATACAGACAGATATGGTATATACAACGTTGATTAAAATAAAATAGGTAATACTTTAAATGCATACACCGACATGTCAATGTTTTTTCCTAATCAAGCATTTTTTATAATGAGCAGGGTAGCAGATATTGGCCGTGTTTATACTTCAATAGAAACTTTCTCTTAATGAGCTTTCCAATCAACGTACATGTTGGGTTTTTTTCTTTTAAAATTATTGTTGTATATTAACACTATTGTAAGCATTATTTATTTGATGAACTATTTAGTATATACAATGCCTTCATAGTATATACAAGCCACGTGATCAGGGTCGAAATTCTCAAATCAATCGCAGAACAATTCATATGCGAATATCCTTTTCCTCACTACGGCCATTGAGAGAGACAAGAAATCTATTTGTATACGAGTTGTTCTTCGAGAATCACAGTCCTGGTCACGTGGCTTGTAATCATTTATGAAGGCACTGTACATTTTTTAACATGTGTATTGTTCAATTTTTTACACATTTAGGTATATCAAGTCATATAATATGTGAAATAATATTAGTTATTGAATAAGTTTTCTCTATGCATATTTTTGAATGTTAGATATAAAGGTAAGTTTAAGTATATAAAATATAAGAAAATTTAAACTATCGACTTTACAATTCCAATTTATAAAATTACAATGTATAAATCAATACAAATTATAGTAACGCAAATTTACCAACGTAAAGTTATGTGACATTACACACAACTTATTATCAGTGGCGCGCTATATCGCCTCTGTCAGTTTCAAAAAATGTTTATCATTTAGAAGATTTTGAGTCCTACTTTAGAAATAGACGCTAGATTGATGGAGTATGGAAGTAAACCAAGTTATGTCAATTACCTTATTGAAACTGACAGCGGGATATAGCATGTTGGCAGATGATGTTGAAGTTGGTCACTACGCTATGCCATACGTCCAAATTGTCAGAGCCAACTTGACTTGGTTTTTATTTGAACACTCGTTACATCAGGGGGTCTATTCATTTTAGACTTTGGAAGAGTAATCCGTATGCGAATTACATGGTTCTGTCTCTCTTAATCACCATTATGAGAAAAAGGATGAAAATATCTCATTCGCATACGTCAAGCGCACCAGATGGACTCGTTCTTCTTTGTCGGACTTTCGCCACTTCCCGTTTGCATTTCATCGGTGGAGGTTTTGACTTACCCCTAATCCACTTCACCTACAGAACCGTACGCAGAATGAGTTTTAACAAAAACCAAGTGGTTTAACGACTTTTTTTACGCTAACTTTCACACGGTAATGGCATTTATAAGTAAAGGACTAATAGAGCTCGTCGAACCTTAAATAATTCCTTTTCATCCGCATTCGCTCTTTTTAGAACAAATAGACGATCAATAAAGGGGGTTTAAAGCGTTGGTATTAATTTGTGAAAGTTCACTGATATTTTGGTGTTCTTTTAGACATCGATGTAATCTGAATTTAAGTAAGGCAAGCATTTTTTTCGTTTCAACGAATTTTATATACTGACAAGCTTAAAATACGATGATTTGTCGTATAAGTATTTCGTTTAGTATGAAGTTTTGAAAAAATTCCAGAAACACGTCGATTTTTAATTAGAGGGAAACATCGACTTACATCATTACTTATTTTGTAGTTGCCACCTCTTCGTAGATCGAGGTATCAACTTTGAAATTTCAAACGGCACTATAAGGCGTGTAAAGCATCGTTTGAAAGCTCTTTTGATATCTACTGACTCTGAATCTGTAAAAAAATAAAAAAATTATTATTCGTTTTCAAGAAAAAAAAAATAATTTTAACCATTAGACTTTAATTAAAGTCACTCACCTACTGTAATAAGTTATCTAATAACCTTTACTACCTATACAACGTAAAAGAGGGTGTTTCATTGTTTTAACAAAACGTCGACTGATGGTAGTAAATTCATGTAAATAAAATAGTTGTTATTATGCTTGTTACATGATATTTCAACGCTAACAAGAAATATTACAACGATGATATAAATTGTCTTAGTCCAACTTTTATTAATCGATATATGTTTTAACCATTAGTAGAAATTGATTATCATATAAAATATGTGCACTGAATAAGCTCCAAAGAGGTTATGTTGCTGCAACAAAAACAATTTTGCTAAGGGAACTTACTTCTGGTCAAAACAGTTTTCCCTAACAGAAAATTGTGTGAGGCAAAGAGGCTAGGGCGATTATAGCAATACCAGCAAATTTCTTTTTACTTCAAATAATTTAATTTTTCTTGACAGTACTAAATGATAAGACGATTAAAGGAACACAATTTTTGTTTTTTTTTAATATATTAAATACATTTATTGCAACACTAACTAACAAAAAATATTCCAACGATAATAGCCAAACTTTTATTTTTCGATATATTTTAACCATTAGTTTACATTGCTGTCATAACAAAAACAATTTTGCTAAGGGAACTTACTTGTGGTCAAAACAATTTTTTTATAAACATAAATTTGTAGGAGGCTTGAACGATTATAGCAACACTAGCACTTTTTACTTCAAATAATTTAATTTTTAGACAGTACTAAATGATTTTCATGCTATTACTATGTTGTGTACTTAGCGTGGTTAAACAATTATCAGTCGCTGTAAAAATACAAAATACTCATAATTTAAACAAAGATAACCACCGCTTTTTACTTTTAAGCTTTTGAATATAAAAAAATATATTAAGCGGGCTTTACACTAACAATTTATTGACGAAGAAATTGATGAATTAATTCATCAATTTCTTCAATGTTGCACTTTGGTTTTACATTATGTTCAGGGCTTGGCAAGTTTCTTAACAATTTTGCTGTCAGATGTCACCTGTACCAACCTAAAAGTAATTTTAACTTTTGACATTATATCATTCCCATTTGTATACGAAACAAAAACTGTTAAAAACGAAAAGTAATTTTAATAATCATATTTTAGGGCAAAAAAAGCTTCCATTGCATTTATTATTGCTGCTGCTCGGTTACTGGTTAAATATTTACATTTATTTTAGGTTGGTATTCCTGAATTGAAGTAAAATTGACGAAAATTAGAACAAGTTTTAAGTCGTCGATAACTTGACGAAGTTATTCAACAATTTATTTGACGTCCAAATTTTAGTATTACATTTGTCAATTGACTTGACGAAGTCACTTGATCAATTAATTGACAAAGAAATTGTTAATGTAAAGCGGTCTTTAAGTTAACATTGATAGCTAATGATAGTAGATAGTATAAGAAAGGATTATTTTATTTTTTATTGCATTTTGCGTGAAACATAATCATAATAATTTTAGTATGTATTTCCGTGTATTCGAAGAAGATATTTGAAATGTAGAGCAACACGAAACCGTCGAAAAAATTCCAAGAATATAACATCGGCCCAACCGCTTATAATCAGATTGAAGTCGTATTTCCGCGTACTCTTTATGAAAGATACGATTCGGTAAGAACTCCAGCTTAAAGAGAAAAATTCAATTTTCCTAAATCAGGCTTTGTGTTTCCGGAGCGTTTCGGGCCTGGTTTTGCAATTTAAATTACCAGACCGCACAAAATGCTCTCGCAATTAGCGGGCATAACTTCTACGGTTTTAAACTATTCCGTTTAATCGAATCCCGATAAAAAGGACGAAACGTCTAGAGCCGAACTATTAACTGCGGTTACAGTAGAAGTGAATATAAATATTCATATTTACAGGGTGGAGCATTAATGGGCCATAGAGCAGTGGCGACATCTTTGAGACAAAATATGAAGATTTTGCTAAATATGCCTTAGTAAAATGTTGCTGTGGAAAAAGATACAGGGTGTCAAACTTACTCAATCGATTGTCACCAAATTTGGTAGAGAAACATTTTTTAAGAAAACCAACCGTAATTTATGTATTAAATTAAGTTCGGCCATAGAGGGCAACTCTCTTATTTTTTGTTGACGAATCGTTCTGATTCGGTTGACTACAAAATCTTAGGCGAGCGTAATTTCTACGTAAATAAGGTATGCATTTATTTTCCGAAAATCAGTATTGTGATATGACAAATGAATCAGTTATTTTATAAATATTCAATGTAATTTTGGAAAGAAAACTGAAATTTACTAATTTCTATGCATTTTCTAATTCACTTGATCAGATTTCCTCACATCGAAAAATGTACAGGGTGTTCACTTTTAGGACGTCCATTAATTTCAATTTTCTGGGGGAAAAACTGCATCTTTTTTTCTTTATTATTTTTATAGTAAATATTATGAAGTCTAGTACATTTATATTCTTCTTTTCAATGGAGGTGGAAACAAATCCTACGCCGACTTTATTTTTTTTTGTGGCCACCGTAGGTTATTTTTATTTTGATACCATCGAAAATAACGAATTTATCCATGTATAACACAAGTACATATGTGAATATTTTGTTTTCCCAATAATTAATATTTAACTTTTCTTGAAAAAATTAAGTTACTAGGTTTTAAAAATATTGGAATAATAACAATTTGACTGTGAAGTTGGTTTCTTTGTACCTAATAAAATTTGACTTGTTTTGGTTGGTATAGGTAAATGCTTTAGGTCCATTTACTATAATCGATATACTGTAAAGTAAAAATTGAGTCCAAAAATTACAATTTATTTGTTATTTAAAAAATAAGAAATATAGGGTGCATTTCCAAACAAAATTTTAAGGCAGTCAAAGGGCTTAAACTCAAAAATAATTAAGCAATCGAGCTGCTCATTTTCAATGAGGAACCCTGTATACATTGCTGTGAATATTCAATACAAAAAAATGTTTGATTACGTATGAAGAGGATAAAGAATTATGTACTTTAAAATTGTAGATATTTTGGGCGATGTATGAAGTCGTGGCGTTATAAATATAAATTATGAACAGTTGTAGGCAAAAAATGTTTTCAATTTTAAATCTTTAAAGCTTATAAGAAGATTATGTTGAAAACTTTTTATTGTTTAAAACTATGTTTTTGATTGTTAGGAACTGGCTACTATTTTGTATCAAGCTAAACAAGATAAATGAACTTTTATGTTTTTGATGTAAATTTTAAAATCATATCAAGTTCAAGGGAGTACTCTCCTTCATCTTGTCAACATGTCTACTGTACTTGAATTATATTTCTAAAAGACCTATAACAATCATATTTTTATATTTTGGTTTTATAACTGATACAGTATAGATTATATAGAAAAAATATGTCACAATATAACTTGAATGCTACGGTCAAGTTATCATATTTTAGTTTCTTATTGTATTAAAAATGAACTCTATTTTTTAAGGTTTTGGACATAATATTCTAATTTAAGTATCTTAATTAAAGGATAAAAATCAGCGCACAGTAATCGTATTTTACGGTAGATACTTGTCATATTAAAATTAAATAGTATTCAATATTTTTCTCGTGTTTGCAATAGTTATGTAGAAAATATATTCTGAAAGTAGAGATTCCACTTTGAATACTTTTGGTGCAAATTTTCTAGACTATGTATTTAAATTTTACTCTAACGACATAAAATCCAATAATTAAACTTTCTTTGTTCTTAAAAGTAAATACGCTACAGTCTAGTTCTTCAGGAAATTAAATTTATATCAGCGTAGTACTAACAATAAGATACTTTGTTATTTTGAAATGAAGTAGAAATGTACAATACAGCAGAAATCTAAGTAAGTCGTTGAATTCCTGCAAAAATTATACTCGTATAAAGTTATTATCCATTATTTTTAATAATCAAAGTCTTTATATTTTCTTTAGTTGGATTGAGTTTTTGCCACACTTCTGAAAAAAATAAATATTAATTAAATAAGTCCTTGCGCCAAACGGATCAGTGAAGGGTTATTTGAAATGAAACTAAGTTTGCCTAACCAAAAAATCTCACACTGAAAAAAGCAGATAAGTAAAAAATAACAACAATCACATCACTATCGCGCACTTCCGTATTTTTCACGTTTCGAAAAACTCTCTGTTTTCGTTCTCAAAATAGTAAATATATTAAAAGTATGTCAAGTTTGACAGTTTAAAATTTGTTTATCTACTTCCATAGAGATGTTAAATGATTTTTATTTTACTGTTACTTACTTCTTCTTGAGACAACTGTAGCCAACAATGATCAATGTTTACAGACCAGTTTGACACACGCTTATCTCCGTTCAACAAAATCGCGGTCTCTTAATTTTCTTTTTGTTGCATTATTTTCCTTCTCTAAAATTTTTGCCGAACCCCATGGAATCAAATGACCGTTTTCTCAAAAGTGTTGGCAAATTTTTGATTTATTTTGATTATTTATTTGTTCCTTAACTCTAACATTCATAGGCCGAGACGTTTCTCCAACATAATGTTTATTGCATTCACAAGGACGTGTTTTAGACACATAAATCATAATACTACATACATTAAGTACTACAAATTTTATAATCATTTTTGATCTGTGTGTCGAAGATATTAATCGCATTTACACTCAGATTTAATTAAATTTCATTTGTAAAACAAGCTACATTTTATATTTCTGTTTCAAGTTATACTTTACACTATTTTTATCTTAGACGCAGATATATTCTATCGATTACAAATATGTTCTAATGCCATGTTTCTGTTAGTAAATTCGTTCGGTAAACAGTACAAAAGATACAAACGTTTATTTAACATAACAGGATTGTATTATAGGAATGCCAAGGAAAGGAGAAATCAATAAAATAACACCTGTAAGGTCGTCGCCCGGTATTCAAATTAATGTATGTATAAATGTAATAATGCCAAAATAGAAAGTAAATAGTAGGTAGGTATTATACCATAACAAGACTGTAATATCTTAAAATTTGAAGTAATTAGCATTGGAAATAATGGGTTTTCTGTTAGTTAATTGATTGGCATTAAGAAAAATGTATCTACTTGTAATGTTATGAATGGTTCGAAAATTACTTAATTTAATTAATTTTTGTTATGATATTATTCACTATTAACATGCTTGTAGTGAATGAATAATAAAAATATATCTTTAAGCATTTAAAGGAAATATAAATCGTAACTCTATAACTCTATACATGATTAAACGTAATGGATCAGATAGTTCTAAGTGGTTTGTAATAATTAGTCAATCAGGATTTATCCTGCGTCTTCGGAAAAATTATTGGAGAATTGTTTTATATTAATTGAAATATGTATCTATACCTAAGTGATAGGTATGTTTATGCATTTATAATTGTGTACTTCAATTTACATTGGATTTTTGTATTTAAACGTATTTTTTACATATTTCGTCTGTTTGTGTCCTGGTAATCCTATTTTAGTATGAATTCAACAATTTTCCGCCAGGTAAAGACATTTCCAGTAAAAGTAGTGACGGAAGGACACAGAGGACGTCTGTCCTTTGTCTTAGATCCTAGAGATATTTTGTAGTAGGTACTTACAGTTCTTCTCTATTATACGTAAGTTTTAGGGTACATTTTAATCTACAAGTCAGGTTTTACTTATTAAGCGAAAATATAATATACTTATTAGAAGTATTATCTACAATAGAATTTACTTTCTTGTGTAACGTATTTTAGTCACTATTGCCTCAGGACAATATTGCATTACATAAAAAAAAATGGTAATTCTTTGTCGACAGATGTAGAAGGTAGATAGATATACAGGGTGTTTCAGGAGGAGATGTACATACTTCAGTATGTTATTCTACGTTCAATTTTAAGCAAGAAATATCCTATGCACTTAGGTCGGAAGCGAATTATTTTATAACTATCGAATACCGTTGTTTAATGAACAATTTGATTTTTAGAGCAAATAATTGTGATAATGTTGTTCCTGAAGAAAGTAATTGTGTAAAATTGTTTGGTCTATAGTCTAAACTGAAGCGCATAATTTTTTTGTCACAAACATATCTATAATTTATCAATAATGCGGCGCAATAAAATTGAAACCCGAGATGAACAGATATAATATTGTAAATATTTTACCTATCTACCATTTACACAAATGATCGCCATTGTGTTTAGGCCACCCCATTTTTAAATATAAACACAAATAATTATGAATCTGCATTATACACCAATCTTATAAAATGATTTGGTTTTAACATTCTTCACTAAAAAATATGTTTCTTTAAATAATTCCAAAATGCAGACTTCAAAACGTTTTTATAGTTGCTGTATAAAATTGTTTTAAAAATGTTGTAGGTATTCATTTTTTATGGAACTGTTACATTATCAAAGTGTTTTATAAATGTGGGCCCTTTTAGATTCTATAAGTATCGTGTAAAGGCATTTAACCACGTTATATGAATTTGAAGCTCCTATAAAATTTATTTTATAGCAATTTATACAATCTATAAAATATATTTTGCTAGTTGGGATATACAGGATGTCAAATTTAAAAAAAATAATTACATTTTCTTTAGTAACTCTCGACTACTTTTAGTTAAATTCATGAAATTTTGTTTGTGGAGGTTTCTTGTGACAGGAATTCAAATTTTGTGCGTAATTGGCTGGATCTTCAAGAGGGCGCCACAAGCGACCATTAGGAGGGTCCTTTTAAATCGCTTCAACATTTTTATGCCACGGTGTATGTCATTATGAAATAGAAAAACATTTTCCCTTTCTTTCTTTATTTAAAAAAGTACACCTTATTGGAGTCTCTAGGAGCAGCCGTTTAAAAACTCATCTAAAGATGGTGATGCATGCAACATTTTTTTGTTTATTTAAATAGCGTAAATTTATTTCAATCATCTTTGTTTTATTTCAAGAAAAATATTCTTGCATCAACAATAAAAAAATTGACATTACGAAAACTGTTGCTTCAACAATTTGTTTTTTTCTCAGTGTACAAGCTCAGTCGTAACTATTGCATGTTATTCCTAATTCCTACTGGGAAAATACGATATAATCTACACATTTCGGTACTAACCCCGGCATACTACTAATCATATAACTTTAACTATGTTATGAAATTAAATCTGGTTCATATCGTTACATCATGTGACGTAATATGTCATCTGTTAAGTGCCTTTAATAAATTGCTGACACGATTAATGTTTGTTGCAGGTAAGCCCGATCAACGCCTTGAAGAAGACGTCAATCTTATCTTTTCTGTAAGTAGTTAAAACAATCCGGGCAAATAAACTAATTAGTATTTTATTATTATTTATTTTACTTGGAGAATTTATTATCAACAAAGCGGTTTATTATTTTTTTGTTTTGACGTTGGCCTTGCGTCAGAGGAGGATGGTTTACTGAAATAGCTGCTATAGATTTACATCTCGTAGTACATGCTATACTCTTCTAAAAGTATCTGTTGACTTATTTAAAGCAACACCAGCTATTCTGAAGGATTATAAAAATAGGTGTCTACGGTGAAGAATTGATAAACATTTTTGAGCTTACTGAAATAGAGACGTTATTTTCTTTAATTTCATTTTATTTGGTACAGTTATAGGTTTAATGTCAATGTTAAGTTTCTTTTATTTTTCCATCGGAACATAGATTTTGATAACAAAAATAGAACGTTGTTCGCATCGTTCAGTAAAAAATGCTCGAGTATTTTTTACATTTACATGTCACAGTTATAAAATAATAAAAAATTAATTCATTGCAATTCAACTCTGTTAAATTATCATGTTTTTGTTCATTTTGAATATACATTGAATAATATAGTTATTTGGATCATAAAATGACTAGGTATGTATTTTTAAATCTTAACTAAACGTCGCTAATCAAATTGCAAAATCTAAAATTATTTTGTGATTTAGGTGTACATATTAAGTGCCTATTATCTTCACTATGCCTTCGAGAATATTTTATACAGTGAGAGAAATATATATTAACCAAAGTATATATTGATTATTTCCAGCAAAATATCTGCATTAAATAATCTGCAGAAAGATTATGTTGGTATTGTAAAAACTATTTTGCTAAAGAAACTAAGTAGTGGTTAAAAAGGTTTTTTTTACCAACAAATATATCTTTTTATTTCAAATATCAAGTTAAATCTAACCATTTAATTTTTTTTTTCAACTGAAATTTTGTAATGTAGCTATACTTGCATACCAGATTTACCTAATATTCTACGTATTCCTGACGGGGACAATATTAATGTAAAGCTACTTTTTCTCTAATTGAAAAAGTAATTATGACATTTCTTCAAACACATCAGTGGTCGCGCGGTTTAAGACGTCAGTACTTGAATCGAGGTGACTGGATCGCTGTGGGTTTGACCCCTGCAGCCGGTAGACCGTATATAAGCTATATTCGTGGAGAGATTGGCACCCTCTCTGCGAGTATGGTAGGGTGGAAGAATGCTGACTTGGGTCAATGTGAGAGATTGATACCGGTTGGCATTTAACTACCCCCCTAATTAATGAGGTTTTCCAGGTTTCCCTCATTCCTGCACTGAATGGTGGTTAGGGCCTACCAACGTAAGTCGTTCCTGGGCGCAAATGCGGCCTGCTTAATAATAATAATATGCCGCCCTCTCTCCCGCACAAGTCTTGGACTTCTGGGCTAATCCTCGTGATTAGAATGAGGGGTAGAGATATTATTATATTATTATTTGAAGGTCTCCGATTTAAATTGATGAAAGTGTAAGTAATGAAAAAAAATGTTACTGAATCGGGACACAAATACCATGGGTCTAAATGGCTACAGTCAATACATTTTTTTGGATTTTCGAACAAAAAATTTTAATGCGTAATAAGTAAGTCACAAATGGCCGTTTTTAATAAAGTGAAGCATCTTCTTTTTTAAATATTATAATTTCACATTTATTCAATTTTCAAAATATTTCATCAATGCAAAGATTTCAACGCACTTTATATTTTTTAAAACTTGTTATTCTATATTTTTAACTGTTTCTTATAATGAAACATGCCAATAGAATAGAAATATAATAATCTTGTTTACTGTATTGATCGACTAAAATACCTTATTCAAATATTATTACTTGCTAATAATACGTTTTCGGTTAACTCATTTTGGCATTTTTTGTGATAGTATGTTATTTCATTTATTAAAAACGTTAATATACCTAGTTCTGACGATTCAGTCATTATTGCCGACTAAATCGAAACATAAATATAAAAAAGCGTATTTAAGGATTGTAGTAATCAAAAGGGAGTAACTGTTATCACTTAAGCAGTTCTAGCAGTTCTATTTTGAACAAAAATTCAGAGTATACCAGAGTTCTACGCTTTGGAGTCTAATCAATGATACGAACAATATTTTCAGTGAAAAATAATATTAACATAAAGATATTTCCAAGTTTAATAGCTTTCATTAAATTTAAATCGGTAGGACATATATCAAGAAAGTCAAGTGTTTTAACAAGTTGAGAAATTTTTGACAGAAGCAGAAGGTAAAGTGTAAGTTTCTCATTCCAAATATTGGCATTGTTTCTTATTTTAGATAGTGTTGATTATTGGTATCAGTGCAATATACCGTCGTGAAGAACTAACATTTCTTCATCTTGAACATATAAAAGACATGAGAAAATATATATTAATAAAGATTCTGTACAATTTGTCAGTATAGGATAATCAAATACTATTGGATTTTAAAATAAAGTCGACGTTTCGGTTTTTATTTAAAAACTTCTTCAGGACTAATTTTATTTATCCAAAAAACAAACATAAGTTCATTGCCAAACTTTTATAAAAATTGGTAACATTGATATGGGGAAAAAACATATTTTCAAAACAGGCTATTAATAATATTTCAATTTAATGGAGCAACAGTCTAACATATAAATCAATTTTCTGTATTAGAGTTCTAATACAGTTCCCCAATATCAATGTTACCAATTTTTATAAAAGTTTGACAATGAACTTATATTTGTTTTTCGGATAAATAAAATTAGTCCTGAAGAAGTTTTTAAATAAAAAACGAAACGTCGACTTTATTTTAAAATCCAATGGTATTTGATTATCCTATACTGACAAATTGCACAGAATTATAGAACATTAAGGATATTAGAAGTTCGGAATTGATAAAGATTTCCAACACAAAGACGGACGTGAGAAGAGAATTTACTATTTCTAATGGCTGAACATCGAAGGAGTTAATCTTGTCGAAATGTTTCGAAAATACTCCTCTCTTCGTCCGTCACCAATTGAGCATACTGGCTTATGCAGGAACAGATATCACTCTTAAAAAGCGTGGTGGACGGAAAGCAACGAACGTGGCAGAAAGATATATAGAGGAATCCGTTCAGCAAAAACTTCAAGTAAGCTCAAAAATATTGGATCAAAGAGAGATCAATATAAATAAAAACTCGACCTCCACTTCATCAAATACATGCGTAAGACTTTCCATAATCAATTGCAAAAAAATACAGTTAAAATTTGTAATAATGATAAGAAATGATTTTAGTTCTGGCGGTTCATATATTTCTATACACCCTGTATAAACTAACATATTTATTTTTGTATATATTCGTTTCATATTTTCATTAGTTCTGTACTCACATATTTCTGTACACACTGTATAAGTTAAAATATTTCTTTTTATATATAAATTCACTACTCATATCTTTTCGTTAGTTCTGTGTTTAAATTTCAATGTCTGTTTTTAAGTGCTAAATGTAGATATCATGTTTTGTAAATATTATATAAGTAGGTAGATGACCGGCGTTCCCATAAATCTTATCTCAGGGTTCTGCATGGTGAAAACTAAGAAACACACTTGTTTTAACACTTAACAGACCCTTCGAGGCACTACCTCGATTACGGGAACGACGAGTAGTCACAAATTTGTAACCAGTCAGTCAATAACATTAGTTTCTAGAATTATGATATATATTTTTTGTGCGAGAAATTTTTTTCCGCACTTATTAGGAAAAATAGAACTTTTCCTAACTCAAATTAGTTACTAAATGTGCAACTTTTCAAATAGCTGTTAAAAAAATACAAGCAAGTTGCGCTTCTCTTTACATTCAAATCTTGTACTCCCTACTATCCATTTATATTAGGAAATCTGAATTTATTATGCAACCGTTAACAAATCTTACACGTATGTATAAAAAATGATGGAGAAAGTTAAATTTCGGATTGTCTAACACGAAAACCGCTTTATGTTTAAAAATTCATCGGAGCATAATAGTTAGGCCACTTACATGCTTATGTAACGAGGAAATTTATGTTAATCGTCGCATTCGGCTACAACTTTTTCGATCCAGTAATTAGTAGAGGTTAATTATAATGAGAAACATTTACAACCAACCGCTTCGTTGTTTATTGCCGTCTAAACAATCGATTAGAAAAAAGCCGGAATTGCTTTGGATCGATTGTATACGCTGTGGAGTAATTAAGGATGAAATGTTAGCGTACATAACATTGACACAGTTTCTGGCGTTATTTATTGGTAGTACCGTAAGTAATAATTAATAAACAAAGAACTGGATGGTCGATTGATATACGAATATAGACCGTGTGTCTTTTTCTTTTATCCGAGCAATATGTCTACGTCTCGATGTTTTTGATTCAGTTTAAACTCTGTAAATAAAACGTGCTGTATGGAGGATGAAATGTTGAGATTGAAAAATGGCGTAGAATGACAGTGCAGTTATAATCCTACAAGTTAACATACGAGTATAGCTGAAAAGTATATAACTATTTACAAATTTTGCCAAGGGTTAAAAATAATAAGTAAAGTATGCAGTAGCGATATTTTTATCACTGTCTTTGATTACATGTTGTTATCATTGAAACCACAATTAAACAATTTTCTAAATATGTACTTTTATTTTTATACAGGGTGTGGCGTCCTTAATGCCCAATATTTATTACAAGATCAGTGTTGCCAGATGTGAATTTTTAACTCGCATTGAATAATTTTGTCCTAAAATTTCACCCCTGTGAGGAAAGTTTTTTTTAGATCACTAATATGTGAGGAATATGCTGATTTACTTTAAGTTTGTTACTTTCTATAGCAACAGTTGGGTATCGCTTTTTGTTCCAATGTAGTGTGTCATAGTAAAATGTTATAACAATTAATTGTAGTGTAGACGTTTGATTCGTGATCGTTATATGATATTTGACTTTATAATAGGCCTCTGTAAACTATAATATTTACATAATTTACGTGTGGTGCATTACGTTATTGTATTTATGGATTTGCATTGTGTTGTGTTTGTTTTGCCATCATGATTTGATGATTTGAGTGACAAACACTATTAGTGTTATTATTATTTAAATTAAGTATAATTTTTTTATATACTTCTATAGTAGACAAAGAATGTCAAAATTTGCCGGCAAATATGATGTGGGGAGACGAGCAACACAATTTTTAATTTTTTTAAAAATTTTATAAAAAAGAAATTTTAAATTAATGTTTTAATCTAATGTTGTGTTGTTTAATTAATAGTATTCTAATATGTGTTTTTAATTATTGTTTAAGAAAGGTATTTTAAGCTAATATGTATCAAATCTCCTACAATTCCTATCAATGAAGTCATATGCATGCTCTCTGATACCAAACATCTAGGTATGCTAATGAACACCCACAGACAAAACTCTATTCAATAATTATCTAAAAAATGTATTCTATTTACTAACCTGATATACTCTATATATGGAGTGGGAACTCGAAATTCAACCACAATAGATGAGATCTGATCTATTTCTGCATTTTTTGGATTGTTTCATCAGGTGACCTCCTTTAACTTTAGCTTAAAATACGTTTCTTAAACAGTAAAAAAATGTTACAAAAACTAATAATAAGGAATATATGGGTAGATATTGTGGGTGTAATTCAACGCAGGTTGGGGCTTTTGTCCACTGAGTAGTTAGTTTCACACAATATTGTTAATACCTGAAAATATATGAAAAACTATGTGTTTTTAAATTGTTCATATGTATGTATAACTATTTTCTTTTGTTTTGTTCTAAATTTTAAATTGTCAATATTGTTTTATAATTCTTATCTCTTGCTTCCTATTGTAGCTCTGAAGAAGATTTAAAATAAATCGAAACGTTGGCTTAGTTAGAAAATCTAGACCATTAACTATATTGTCCTACGATCCGATTATTCCCCCCTAAATACAATTTTTAAATGTCCATAGAAAATAAATGTTGTTATTAAAGAGGATTCTCTGAAACTGCCTAAAATTATTAATAAATGCCCATATTTATACTGATTTTACATTTCATATGAGGATTTAGACTTGTCGTTGAAAAAAAACATACTTGTTTTATACCTTGCCATTTCGCAAATAATTTTTATTGATTCTAGTGCTCTGAAGAAACAATAAAAATAATTGTGGGATGTCGGTAAGGTTATACCAGGTTTTTATTAACAACTAACCTAAATTACTGTAAAACATGTAATTCAAAATAAATTAGTGTATGAAGAAAACCCTTTATCTCTTTATTTGTTCGTTTCACAAATATCCATAAAATTATAATATCTGGCAACACTAAGGGTAACAGTTTTTTCCGTACTAGAACTTATTTTTCCATTACAAAATTGAAGTTCAATTTTCTATGCAATACGTGATAGGGATTTTTTGATATAAGACTTTTTTATTCCGAATATTCCCAGGAATCTATAGTTAATTTTTTTCTACATTAAAGACGCCACACCCTGTATAAAAGCGATCATTGACACAAAATTCTATACGGGTAGTCCCTTGATCTAAATATCCCAATTGGAAAACAATAAAATAGTTCATTAACACCGGTTGTTATGCAAGAAAATCCAAACTTATATGAAGTAGTATTGTTTTATTAGTATGTTTCCCATAGAATATTTCAAACAAAACGAATACAATGCTACGGGTCTCCTTCAACTATCTCTTTACTCGCACAAAAACAACAAGTAATTAACTTTTACAGTTTTTTTTACATTTACATTTACAAGAGAATTGCTAAATGCGTCCAATTAATCACTATCCACATCGCTATTCAAATCACTAGAATCTCTTAACTTAATCGTCATTGTTATCTCAACTAAACTGACTCTTTTGATCTCTAATAGTGATTAAATAGTCACAATCGAATCGTTGGGAACGTCCTGAATTTTCTACACAATTCCAGAGTGTAGACTCGATTTATCCCTTTGCATCTTCAAGACACGTCATAGTTAACCGGCTTGACAGTGGGGGCAATCGGGGTAAATCTTGCGACAACGAACGGACATAGCAGTAGAGGTGTTAGAGGCCAATCGTATGACAATAAACAGAGAAGATTTTATTCAGATAAATCTTATATGTGTGTAAATTAGTCCAATGAGTCATTTGTCAAAATTATAATAGTTACGGAGATATGTTTATTTTTTTAACGAAATATAATCAGCGCCGTCACAATTATCAAGTTTGTTAAGTCATCTCCTGACAACCATATTATGTCCAAGTTATTGTGAAATCGACATTTTTATATGAAATTATTCTACAGATTTGGAAAGTGAGGATCTTGATGGTGAATTGTATTTTGCCGCTTGCGTGTATTTGTGTCATGCTACACGCATACTTCGACCACAGCGTGTTGGCATCAAGCAGTGTTGCCAGGTGGGAAAAATTCAGTGCATGAGAATAATTTCAAAGAAGCATGAGGTTTGGAGAAAAAAGCATGAGATGGCTTAATTTATCAAAAAACACCTCTTGACACAGCTTAATTTTTAATTACTTTTGTAATGCCATTTTTATTTCATTAAAAGCATTATGTTCTGCTATTTTATCATAATATTACATTGTAAGTAGGTAGTTACAGGTACTTACTTAAAAGTTATTAACCACGTAACCTTTCTAATTTATTTTATTGTTAGGCCGGGCGAACGTTGAGGCGCAGTTGACGTGACGCAGGGTGGTAAAATCTGTTGTTTCCAGAAAATGTAGGTACCCTTACGGAATAGAGTTAAGAATCACTGCAATACAGCACACACACCGCATATCCGTACTGTCATACCCGTTTATGTATTCATTGCTAATTATTAAGAGAGCAGTCTACAATAAAGGACATTTCAAGTACCCAAATATTGTAGATACCTACCTCTATCTATTTAATTTTGCCCTCGATTTTGCCTTTATTTCTCGTTAGGTCTTTGTTTTGGTAGATTTCAAAGAGTAATTTTAATAATTTTATTATTTCTTTTTGTGTCTATTAAAAAGCATGAGATTTTGTAATCAAAATATGAGAACATGAGATTCGGACAACGGACTCGGAATGCATGAGATCTGACAACACTGGCATCAGTTGACCGGACAGTTAGATTTCGCGTTGGCGATACGGAACCGATTACTCTAGTAGTGGGGAATGCTAGACCAATGCACGTCGCCGCCCTCTTAAAGTTCGTACCTTCCTGCGATGAAGCGGCAATTTCTACTTTCTCTGTAAAGATCCGCAATTTCCGAATCTGTATATCCCATGAGTTATGCCCTAATATATTATAAATACACATACAATTAGTAGTTTTGTATCAAATCAAAAGCACCATTTTATTTTATGTCCAAGCAAATTTTGTTTAAGTTTGAGCTATAGTATTCCAAGTCCAAACGGACATATAATAAATTGTCTCAAGTAATAATACGATATTAGTGTGAATCAATATTATGTGTTGTGGGCAGAGCGAATAAACAGGTTTTCATGTTGTTAATACATATTTAAAAAATTGGGCTATCAAAAGAAATCGGTTTAAGTGCCCTTTGAGGACTTAGAATCAGAGTATCAACCATCAGTGTCATGAAAATGTTTATGTTGACAGTTGGTAATATTAAGTTGAAGTTACAGTTCTTTATACTGGTCAGAGGACTAGTAGGAAAGATACATACGTATGGTCTTAATTCATGTTTGATGTTAAAGGCGAGATAAAGAGTTGAAATTAAAAAAAAAATATTAAAAACAAAGAAGACTTTAAATTGCTCCCAAGAGTCAACAAAATAATCAGAAGGTTGTTCTTGCGAGAAACTACTTATTTTTTTCAAAATAAACATTATTCGAGTATTATTAATTAATAAAGTAATTACTTTATCTTGAAATAAAATTTTGGACATAGAAATAAGGCGATTGCAAAAGTTTTTAATTAATTTATTCTATGTCCAAGACTGTTTTATGTAACTTATTTTTTTTACTCTGTTTTCTGAAAAACATGTATTATTTATTATTTTAATATTAAAATAGTCACTGAAAGTAAAAAAATAATCGTCTACAAAAAATATATGTTGATTTCAAGTTTTCATGCTTCAAGTTTTAAATATGCTCTCCTTTAAAATTTAATAAAATGGACATAGACAATGTAGTTATCAGACGACGAAGTGTCAAAATGAATACTTGGAATAAGATATCACTCTTTTAATGTCATACAAGTTGAATGTAACTCAAAAGCTCGCTCTAAAGCATTGTGATGGATTCTAGTTAAGAAAATTGTGCCTAATACTGGCTTTAATAGTGCAGTAATCAATAAAATGCTTTTCTCTTCATAAATAAAACACAAATAGTTAAAACGAAAATTACATACTTTATCACCAGTTGTCATCATATTGTGGGAATCCACTTAGTTAAATATTATTTTGACATCTGTACTGCTGAATGAATAACACTCTGTATAGATTATATACGCATTAGTTAAATGGGCGACTGGAGACGAAGCAATAATAAACACGGGAACGCGGGGCGAGATTCAACGGGTAGTTAGTTGGGTTTTAAGACGTCGACAGGTTGGCTGGAAGACAGTAAATGTTGATAAGTGGTGCATCTGTTCTAATTTTACAGGTCAGTAACTTGTTTCTGTATATTGTATTTAAAGATTCAATGGCATTGTGTTCTTTTTGTATTATGTTCTTGTCTGTTCAATATTTTATTACAGTTTCATTATATTTTATTATAATTTTGAGGTAAGACAGTACTTGTTGATTTATTGTTGAAATTATATGTATAACTTTAGTTTGAATCGAAGTTATGCTGTTGTAAATTGTATTGTAAGTTATTATTAACCATCTACGACTACTTTATTACTTGAATTAGCGGTTTGCTTGTCAGATGTTTGTAAGAGCCTTGGTGATTCTATTAATATTTTCTCCCGTGACTGGACAAACATCCGATAAAACATATGACACATGAGATATGATTTGAGATTTTGTCAACCCTCAACTACTAGCTGGGTAGCCTCCCGTATGGGACCTCACTACCTTCTGACGCAAGTCGGCTAACTAACCAAAACACTCTTCAGTTTTGTATGTAGAATTATGATTATGTTACCGTGTATTCAAGTACTGAAGTACAGATAAATTTTTATTATTGTCATCATTATTATTACCATTGCAATACGACAGCGATTCTTTGAATTGTGATCGGGGTTTTCTTTGTCGTGCTCTTTTTCCCCGTGAATTTAAGGCTGAGTACGGCACTGATAGGTGGTTAGGTAGGCTATTACACCATTGACAGAAAACTAATAAACGAGGTGTACTTAGTAATTTGTTTTATTTAAAACTACTCAAATATCCCGAATTTCGTAAATATGTAGCACATTCGAGGTAAGTTAATAAATAATATAAATAAACACAACGTAGGTAAATCTTCTCGATTATTGACCAAATAGTGCCTCTTTCAACAATGTTGAACGAACCCGGGTATGTTACACTACAATATACTCGTACAATAACCATAGTTAAGTGACTCTTCATTACAAATCTGCAACCCGTAATAATCTTCGTCTGCTCGTCACAGCATAGCCCAAGCATGTCTCTAGTAGAGCGATGTATTTGGATTTGTAGAATGTTTCACTGCAGATTGCAATAACCACAGGTTTTTCAAAATATCTGATAATGCTTTAGTTAAAAAAGCTCGTTTAGTGAATGAAAATGTTAAAATTACAGTTTAAAATTAAATTTTAGTATAAATTTTCTGTTTAATAATTAATCCCTGTATTTTTCTTTAAAGAAATTGATATTGATAAAAAACTTTTATTTGTGTAAAAATGGTACATCTGGCTCTATGTCTAGATATAAAATAAGTTAGAACACTTTAGAGTTAGAGTTTTGCTGCGACTATTTCTAACGTTGCATGCTCAAAAATCTAATTCACGAAAAACTGTCAAGAGTAGCAAAATATTCTAAACAAAATTCTACATTATGACATAAAAAATTGTTCATAGGTGTTCATGAGAAAAAAGTGAGATAATAAAATAACCCCTTTCTCCCCATTCCTACGTTTGTTTTTTATGCTTCGTTTAATTTTCGCAGTTTTTGATTTAAATTATTAATGGCTATTTTCATCATTATGTGGGATTAATAAGTGTAACCAGACAATCTACCATGGCGGTCAATGACAGTTTTATGATCAAAATGATAGAAAATATTGCAGTTGGCAAAATTGGCTAAAAATTAAACTTTTCCCGCCATTAAATAATTCGCACGAATTTTCGTGGATTTCGTATCCATGTCGAAAAGGCTTTACAATAATACCCTTGACGATTTGGTTAACAACAAGAAGTATCTCTCCAAAATTTAAAGCTAAAAATTATAGCGAAAATATATAAATACGCAATTAACGGGATGACCTGCATTTTTGTGTAGTATAAAATTTGGTAAAATGTGACATTTCACTAACTACTTCAGTGGTGTACGGTGATGTGATGTGATTCCTTCTGTTTGATAATATATCAGAAAAAAAATTACCTTGGTTACACAACTTTTTTACTTGTAGTTTTCGATAATAATAACTATTAGCGGGACATGTATTAGCACCACAATCGGTGTATTTTGGACGTGTAGGGTTCGTGTCCGGGTGGGGAATTGCTATTCAACGTGACAGCCCATTAGATGGGCCGTATGTAATGGCCGGCGCCCGAGTCATACAATATGAATTGCGATCATTCACAGACATTCTACCAAGGCAAATCAAATCGGGGAACAATCGACAGTTCGCGCCTCTAAGCTCCGTTGATGAATCAGATTAGATAATCGTCTAAGTATCATTAATTCGGCTGGTTCGAGGGTGGTGAAGCGTTACCATCGGAAGTACGGTTGAGGAATACAATTGACGGCGTAGTGACACCTCGGTCTTGACCTCTTGGGCATTTTTCAGTACTTAGTACTTGCAATAACATACACTGGGAAAAGGAAATGTTTAAGACTAAAAGTTTCTATTTGGCTACATATTACTCATTATACCGAGTGTTTTGTTAGAATCGTGGAACGGTTATATTTCAGAAACTATTTATGCTACAGCTTTCGGGAAAAAATCATAACAAACGTGAATATACGAGAAACATATAAAAATCGTTTTTTACTTCGAAATGTTTTCGCCAAATGACGCACTTTTAAATTCAAATCCTGGAACAAAGCTAAGGAAATTATTTAAGAAAAGACTTCTGTTACCTATTATCTCCTGTTTTACCAGTTCATTACTACCAAATAATAACAAGATTTTGTCAGATTTGTTAGTTTTAAAGCCGCTTTGCAGTGCAATTATTTCGGCAAGTTGCAAGTTTCTTGCATGAACAGCAGCGTATTGCTAAAGCTGTCATATATCTAAAAGGCTCTTGCACTTTCAAAATATAGGTCTTGCTCGATTTTTATTGCAGCTTTTGTGCAATCTGAGGGAATAATTTAGTGATTTGCATGGTTACTACCATACGCAAAGATTCCTAGATTGAACTGTCAATTTCAAGCTGCATTCTTTCGCTTCTGCTTGATTACTGTTCGATTATTGAACTTGCAAAATATATTAACTGAAAACCCTTATTTTATTTTATGCTGTTTGTTATTGTTACTTGACAAATTTGGATAAACAGTTTAGTTTTTAATGTGGATTCGGGTTAATGTATTGGTATCACTCCTATTGCAATTGCGAATTGACGAATGTAAAACACACTGCAAGTCGAGACTTTTCGGAAAGGTATTGCAAGTGTGAGGGCTTGCTTTTCGTAAGCAGTTCGTTAAAACCAGTTAATGTAGTCGGAAGGTTTAGAACTTTTTCTACGATACGATTCCAATAATTTTTTATGGATTAATAAGAGTTCAAAACTAACCTTCACTATAGATTTTATAAGGAATTCTCACTTTTCGACTTTAAAATACGTCATCTAGCGGTAAAATTTAAAGATGAAAAACAATTTAGTCTACTTTTTGAGGTAAGGTTGCCTCTTTCTTATAATTTGAACATTGTTATCTTTTCCTATTCTCAATGTGACGTAAAGACAATATTTTTTGCTTTGTCGAACAGTGAAGGAAGATACGTTAATTAAATTATTACACGCAAAAAAAAGCCAACAATTCAATTTATTTAAACATAATTTATTCTCAGGAAAAAAATCTTTGCAAAAATTATGATGGTGTGTTGCTTATTGCCAAAAATGATTTGGTTTATTTGGTAAGAAAATTTCATTTTTTACGAGTATTTGTTATTATATGGAACAAATAATTATTCCATTTGAACATCTTATAAAAACTTAATTTAAAAAATGATTTTCAAATTAATATTTTTTCGTTTCCCTAAACAATTTGTTCAAATCTATTTGAAATAAAATAAAAACATGTTTTTTGATTGAAATGAATGTGTATTCCGAATCAAATAAAGTTTGTATTTATTTAAAAAATGCATATTTTTAATTGAGAAAATATGTACCTAATCCTTGGAAAAACCATAAACTCAATTTTCTAATATAGTCCTACTGTGCAAAACAGTATTTGTTTGAAAGGAAAAATTCAAATTGCTTCCTATAAACTAAAAATAATTGTCAATAGGTGGCCGCTAGATGTAGTTGTGCTATATTTCGCGTACTCGGGTTTGAATGTTGAGTTTGAAAGACATGAACAACTAGGGTTAATCGTCAGTTAACACACCACTCTCCTGTGGCGTACTGATGAGAGCTAATAAGCTAGAAATCGGTATAAGTCGGCTATTTACTATAGATTTTTCAGGTACAATTCTATGCCGGTCGGGGCATTACACACTGTCAAGTGTCGTCAATTTAGATTAAAAGTGATTATGTGAAATTTGAATCTAAATATACGTTGAATCACCAAAACATTTTAAATAGGTCACCAAAGAGAAAATTCTACTTTAAGTTACCAAAAGTATGCATAACATAAGGTATTTATGTAATAAAGTAAAATAGTTTATTGTTACCTCCTCTTCAATAACTATTTTTGAAAGAAAATCTTGCGCTGAAAATAAAACATAACTACTGAATTATGTACATTAATTGGTGAAGTGGTTTTTAAAATACTGATAAAATATGATTTTTTTAGGATTGAAAAAGAACAAATTTATTAGGTCATTCGTTTTATTTCAACCTCAGAAATATTCTATTAAGTTGTGTCCCGCATTAGTGAAACACCTTGTATAGGAAATTGCTATTAAATTTTGAAAATATTTAAAGGCTTGCCTGACCTAAACTATTTATTGATCATATAAAAACAACGAAACTTATAGACTTCTGTTTTGTTCACAACAGAAGATTTATATTTATTATTTATTTAGGCTTTCGATACTTAGACGTCACGCAATTCCGTAGTCAGTCGACGTTATGTCAAAAATATAATGAAAAATTCAATCTTATTCAGTACGAATGTTGTTAATATATTGGACCGCATCAGGCACTGTTCATTTCATTTCAAAAATAAATAAAGCACGGACTGCTGGCTTCTCTGTTTTCCTTTAGTGACAACATCTCACACTCAAGACGTTTCCAAGCCCGATGAAATAAAAATGGTGAGGCGTAAAATTGCTTCTTAAAATATCTTAAATAACCAGACGCTATTTTTGTGAAATGAAGATAAAAATACATATTTCATTTAATAGATACCTTCATAAATTATTCTTATTTAACTTGACAAATATCTTTCATATGAAACCACATATTTAATTTAATTGATTTTAAAGTGAAAATAATTTATTGTTCTTATATAAAGCTATTTAGGCCTCGAGCTAGGTTATTTTTCGTCATTCCTTACTGTTTCTCGCCTTTCTTTTCCAGTCTATTATATTTTTCTCTCTTAGATTTATTGCAACTGGCGCTTTTTTTCTTATAGTTAAATTTATTTCCTACTATTTTCTCACTGTTCTTTCATTTCCCATTCGTTCTAGATGCCACTGCAATCTTCTTGATATAACAGCTTCATCTATCTTTGGTGTCTGGTACATTCCATATATTTCCTCATTATTTCTCCTTACATAGCCATCCTCTATCTTTTTCCCATATTCTTAAGATCTTCCTTTCTAACCTCCACAGGTTTTCCCTTGACTTCTTATTGAGGGTGCAGATTATGTTGAAGTCCTCTGGCAAATTTTTTGATTTCATTAAATGGTCATTTGCTGCCGAACTTCTGTTCACTTTTATTAGTATCCTATTAATTTCTTGTTCCTCGTCATTTAGTATGCTAATTTTCTGCTCTCCTATTCTCAGAAGCTTTCTTTCCTCTTGATTTATCTACAGCCCACTTGCTTCCTTTAGTTTTCTTGTTATCTTTTCTAATTTCTTTCTGCTTCTTGTAATTTTAGTCACATCATCTGTATAGCTTACTATTTCGGGTCTTTTAAACAATATGTTTTCTCTTCTGATCAGCTGACTGCCTTATGATCTTTTCTAGTACTAAATTAGAAAGATGCGTTCAGAGTGGCTCTCCTTGTCTCAGTTCTGTGTCAATAGTAAAATCGCACATTACTTTTGGTATTTTCTAATGTCATTCTCAGTAGCCTAGACATTTTCGTTGGTATCTCAGATTGTTTTATTATCCGACTTGGTGTATTCATATGCTTTTCTAAAGTTCAATAAAAACCATTCCTTTAATCCCACATTTATCAGCATATAAGGATTTCCTTCTGTTCCTAGTACATTTATCGTAAAAAGTATGAATTGGACATTTCTGGAAATTAGATTATTATTATAAAAGTTATCTCAAAACATGTATAATAATAATTTATTTACACAAACACAGTAAATGTTTTTGTGAGCAGATACATAATGTATGTAATTGTGATGGAAAATACGTAATTGTATTTTTATTCGTAAATGTTGGTGTAAGTACTCTCTATATTTAGAATAAAAAGTGCGATAATCACAAGTTTCAAATTCAACTGATGTGTTTGCATATTGCATAGAGTGAGACTCAGAGATTTCAATGCAGTGTAATACGACACTGTCGGGGGGCATGGTTTAAAAATATTTAATCAGCTACAGCAGACATTTTTTGTCACAGATCATGACTTTGCTATTTTTAGATCCATTTCATGGAATCTGGGCACACTTCTGTAAAGTTCAAGTCTGTTCCCATTTGCTTTGTGAAAAAAGTGTTAACATGCACTTCTTGATGCACTGATTCATCGCTACTTTTAGCACTCGATGAATTAAGTAGATATTACGCAGTCTTCTAGATATGGACTGAATTTAAAAATGTAGTATGAAAGGAGTTATTAATATTAATATAATGCAAATTTATTCATAATAATGTTTCTTAATTAGAATTTTAGTATCTAGTTAAAAGATAAGATTTTTAAAACAGTTATTTTAATATTAATATAGTGCTGATTGATAACTTTATGCACAATTTTAGCAGTTTAAAGTGATTTTTTTTCCATTGCACATCCCTTTGAGATGCAACTGGTAAATCGCGTTTATACCCAAGAATTGTATAGAAAATTCGAGACGTTCTCATAATGAGAGTTTTAGTTGAGATATGGGTGATATTCTGGTGATTTTAATAATGATTCGGATGCGTTTAACGTTTTTGTATGATGTGATTGTATAGAATGATTAATAAAACTTACAATTTGATATACTTGTGAATCAGAGAAATAGTTGAAGGCAATCTGTAATAATAAGTTGATTTGTTTATTGAAATATATTATGTCGTTGCATAGATATCTTCTAACGTAGAATGTTCTTTTTAGGAAACAATTGACTATTCCAAAATTATAATTAAATTTCTCAAAACAATTGACGAAAAATCAATTTTATTTTGAAAATAATGTTAGTTTCAACTATATACTTATTATTTTTATACACTCGTTATTGGCAGCAGCTACCAAAAGATTTAAATCAGGAGATCGTAGCGGCCAGTCGGACAGCTAAGGACATCTTCCAGAAGTCCAGGCAGATTATTTCGAAGGAACTCGAAATACTGAAATCCATCCAGTCGATTTGATAATATGAATAGGCCAATCAAGCCGTCATCGACAATCCCAGCTCAAACATTTAAGAAAGGTGTTGTTGGAAATGATCCCGTTAAATCGCGTCCCAATTTTCACGATCTGAAACATGAGTATTATGAATACATATATTGGCTTAATTTTAGGCTTATACACTTACAACAATATTACAGAAGTTTACCATTGCAAATTAACCATTTACGACACTCAGTTATCAGTAGTTCAAAGTGTAAATGAAATAAGGCGGGTTGAACTGTACGTACAAAACCTCAAGAAAATAACCTGCGGATGAATATATTTCTCTGATTTAATGGATCTAGTGTGTAAAAATAGTTTCATCTGTAACTGTAAATCTTGAATTTTGAGCATTTTGTTGCAGCAACCATTCACAAAATCTAATTGGTAAGAAAGAGATAATCGAATTTCAGTATTCGGAATCGCATGCATTGCATTCCGATAACGTTAAGACTACAGTAATCCAGCGATGTAATGATTGAAAATATTACAACTTCTGTATTTTTTTCTCGGAAACTTAAGGATTCTACTTGTTTTACGATATTGACTGCATTTTTCCTGACGCATCTATTCTCAACTTCTTTTCGGGTAACTTGTGAATAATAATAATAATAATAATAATAATAATAATAATAATAATAATAATAATAATAATAATAATATCTCTACCCCTCATTCTAATCACGAGGATTAGCCCAGAAGTCGAAGACTTATGCGGGAGAGGGGGCGGATATTATTATTATGCAGGCCGCATTTGCGCCCAGGAACGACTTACGTTGGTAGGCCCTAACCAGCAGTCAGTGCGGGAATGAGGGAAACCTGGATTAATTAGGGGTAGTCAAATGCCAGCCGGTATCAATCTCTCGCATTCACCCAAGCCAACATATTCCACCCTGCCATACCCGCAGAGAGGGTGCCAATCTCTCCACGAGTATAGCTTATATACGGTCTACCGGCTGCGGGAGTCGAACCCACAGAGATCTAGTCATCTCGATTCAAGTACTGACGCCTTAAACCCGCACGACCACTCATCCTATATACTTTATATAAAAAAATACATAAAATTGGATATCTTAAAAGACATTGCCTTAACAAACTTAATGAAGAAATCGGTTTATTTTCAGTTAAAGGACCTGTCTCTGAAATAATTTAAAATTTCAACTGTTGACTTGAATAAAGTACATAAACTTTAATTAATCGTTATTGTTATCCATAATTTTAAGCTATTTTCAAGTACATGTGCAACGAAATCCTAACATTATAATATGAAAACCCATAAAAGTATACCCAAAAAAAATCAGAATATGTCTGAGAAAATCCAGACGTCTGATCATTTTAAGCAAGGACAGGTCTAAATACAACACACCATATAATTGTTACATGAATTTTCTAATCTTTCGCTTGTGATATCCTATTTAAATTTAAGACTCTCAAAAAATATTTCTGTAATTTTGTTTAAATTATTTGTATTTATTGTTATTTTTTTTTACTATTTTGATGCTGTGTCATTCTTTCATTTATTATGTTTTTTTATATTAACTTTTTTCATATTATTTTTTTATATAAGGAAATACGTACTGTGGTAAGTCCTGTTGATGTTCCTTATACAATAAACAATAAATGTATCAGCGCATCCCACATTCTGTTCTGCCAGTCCATAAATGGACTAAGTTAAGGATAAATATTTTACGACCGGGTAGTCTCACGATTTAACGAATCATCCGAACCTCTCGTGAAGTTTTAAGAGGGATAATGGAAAAGTTGTTAATAGATTTTTAGATTTACTGCCAAACATTTTTTATTTCACCAGCGGCTATTTCTCACTGATTTTATTATAAGTTCACTTATGGGTTCTGGTCTGTTTGAAAAATTGTTCGCGTTGTAAATGTTTCGGAGAAATCGTGTTTTCATTTAAATATAGGACTGGTATGTAAAAATGTACGTTTTAGTAGATTGTTTCTATTAAATCTGAAACATGATCAGTTTCTTCATTCTAATCGTAAACGATTTTGATCATTTATTAAATCAAAAAAATATATCTCATACGTAAACAAAAGTAATTTTTTTTAGGAAAGGCTATTAATTTTACCTGATGGCAGTAGGTATTAAAACAAATCGTTTTACAAAAATAAATGTTTTTTATATCATTCACTATATTTAGTTACCGAATTATCTTACACACATTATGAATCGCCCTGTATAGTAGCAAATATTGAAATATGATAAATAACGCCCTACACATTCACTATATTTAGTTACCGAATTATCTTACACACATTATGAATCGCCCTGTATAGTAGCAAATATTGAAATATGATAAAGATTCTTTAATTTTAACATAAGCTACGAGTATATATACAGTGCTTTAGAAAAGTAACGAATACATTCATTATTTTTGAAATTGAGAAGTTTTCGAAAAAATCCCCTGCCACGTCGATTTTGTTTTTAAAAAGGCACTTTTTGACATACGACCCATATTTGTGACGTCTTCGTTGTTCAAGATATGACGCCATCGACAATTTGTTTTAAATGGCAACCCCCAATTTTGGCCATGCCATTTGAAAGAGCGTCTCATTCTACATACACATCATGAAAAAAATTATGGTGTTACATAACAACAATTTTAAGAAAACAAAATCGACGTGCCAGGGAATTTTTTTGAAAACTTCTCATTTTCAAAAATAATAAATTTATTCGTTACTTTTCCAAAGCATTGTATACCTATAGTATCCATTTACTTTTCCTGTTGTTTTCTGGCAGCAGTAATAAGTAATCAAATTTATAGTTCGAAATTTACAATCCATATTCCATATACCCATTTACTAAACGAGTTCATAGCAGTTGTTTTTTGAATTCCACAACAGAAATAAAAAATGTTACTAAATTTTATGTATGTACCTAGGAAATGAAATCATTTCATAACAAATTTCCTGAGAACATGTGTTCATCCGTTATATGGCTTGTGTCGTCAGGCCTTTCCAAATTTGTAAAAATAGATGAAATTTAGATGTAAACTGCAGGAACTTTTAACGCTGATGTCAAAATTAGCATTGTTATTGGGGTAATAAAGGTCTTTGACATGCATAAATGTCAATCTCCATGTCATCTAAAGGAAAATGAGTTTATTCTTTTACGTGTAGGATGGCGTTAGTTTAAGCGTAGTTTAGAATAATTCCACATTTTATTTTCACGGTTTTTATAGTAAATAATTTTTTTATCCATTTGAATTATTGTATACACGGCGCGGTCACTGCGCATTATACAGGGTGTTTTTTAAATGAAGTGGCAAAAATGAGACCACAGATACCTTAGGTGAAAATAAATTGATTTAATCTAACATACCTATAGGTGTCCCAAGTCGCATAATAAAAAAGATGCAGGGTGTTAAAGTTAAAATTTTTTCATAAAAGGTCTAATGGTAAAATTAGCATGACAGCCGTGTACTTACAGATTTCTTAGTTACAATCGTGCGAGTTGTAATGCGAATGATAATGCATTTTATTATTTTGTTAATAAGCGGTTAGTTTTAAAGCAAAATAGTAAAAGAGGTAAACGTTTTAAAATAAATAAGGGTACCTTATACGTATTTTTGAATAATCTATTTTTGCCAAACAGATAAGTTGTAGACGAGAGAGAGTTGTGAGAAGTTGCACATGCATTAGTACACAATTGTGTAAAATTTGACTATTATACGTTTTTTGGTTTTCAAGTCATAGCCGCTATTTCATATATATATTTTTTTTTGAAAATTTTGAGGAGCTGTATATCTTAACGGGTGAAAATTTTTTATGCAAACGTAACATTTATTCTACTTCTTTTGGAAAAACCCCATAAAGTATGTATCAATGACCTCTAATACTAACCTAGTTTAAGTGAGTAAGTGCTAAATACGCGGTAGCTGTAGTGGTAAGAAAACAAATGGCCAACGTTAATTCGACGAAATTAGAACGTCGAGATATGATTTTTATTTGATTACATTTGTTTTAGCTTCCAGTTATCTGTTATTAAGGTATATTTAGTAATGTGCTAAGTAGTTACTACAATTTTCTGGAAAAAAAATGTTAATATCTACTGGAATAAAAATACAACTTGTATAGTGGTTTTTAGACTTTCACGGCTATTGTGGTTTTCCGGGCTGTTATGCTGTGACATAGGTAACACGTCGCCGTCAGTGGCATAATTAAGGTGCACATCCCTATAGCCTTAACTGAGAAAAGAATCCCAGTTAAAGCTAGGTATGTGCACTTGCTGTATTTTGCAAACCGTTAGCGTTGGTGCAAATTTGTAACACATTTTCGGAATGAGAGGGACTAGTAGATTTCAAATATCAAAAAAATATACTACCATAATTTCGGGTCGCATTTCTTTAAAACGATGTGCAATTGTTTTTTTTGTTGGAAATTTTGCTAAATCATCTGTATCCACCGTATCTACTTGTGAATTTATCATTCCTTTCTTAAACAAAATAAACCTGCCAGGTAAAACATTGAAACAAGTAATTCTTGCTGAAATGTTGAAAGTAATGTGCTTCATCTTTTGAATGACTAAAATGAATTGAAAATAAATTAAAAACTAAAAAAGCTGCTATAATTTGGCTTTTTAGTATAGCAAATATTCCTACATCCCCGACTATAAAAATTCATTATACATCAAATAAAATTATGTTATCTTGAACTAACCTGCAACGACTTCTATATATCTTAGCTTGTCGCCATATACGTTTCTCTACCTTTTTAAATTTTCACTCGGCCGGACGTATCTGGGAAATAAATTTATCCGTGGTTTGCGAACGCGTGCCTCTTTCAGTTCTCTTCCTCGTATTATTAAAAATATATCCGATGCATTAAGGGCGCCGTATTCTTGAAATAGTGTTTTCTATAAATACAAGTAATTTTAGACATTTAAGAACTGAATAATATAGAGTTTAGTAAATAACAAGAATGTTATCTCATGCCACCTGCAAATATTCAAAGGTACCGAAGTAAAATCAATATATAATATCAGAAAGCGATCTATCCAACATACTTTTAGGTACTGAAATCTTTCAAAATACGTGTTATTTTAAATCATTCAATTCAACTATAGATGCAAACATTGTTATAACATAAGCTTACATAGTTCTGCATATAATATTGTTCACTTTTGTTTATAAGTATGTGAAAATAATTGTTAAAATGTGGGGTTAGAATAGCGAAATAATGTGTGTCATGCAAATGCATTTTAAAAGTTATTATATTATTTGAGGAGAGTTTAAATAGTAAAAGTGTATAAACAAAGCATCAATAATTTTATGTTTGATATTACTTTTGCTCTACGTGTTTTATTTTTCGAGATTTCAGTACCTAAAAAACACCACAAATTTGGTCATTTTACGCCGAGAAATACGGCGACCTTAAGCGTGCATGTTGTTCCTCGACTCATTTATCTTATATTTTTGTTCGTGTCCCCTTCCTACGTTACGAATTATTCAAAAACTACATATTTATCGCGATACGTAAGAAAATTCAATTATCGGGACGTGTCAGGCTAATTTATCATCGCCTCAGTTCTGTTTGCCGGCAACTTGAGTATATCTTCTCCGACAGTCTAAAAACAGCATTTCTAAGCTCAGACGTTGTATTTATATATAGATTACGGGATGCACATCATTTAGGAGGCCCTATGTTCCAAAACTAAACTGAATTTGCGCTTATAAAATTAAGAAGAACCACTATACATCCATTGTTTTTAGTGGATACAGTGCTGTAACAGTTTCTGCCAATTTCGAGACATTAGATAATAAGAATGATAGAGTTATTTCCAAATTTAAAGTTTTTATATTATATTATCAGTTATCCAAGGTCGAAAATAATCGAAAATGACTAATTAGAACACAGATAAGCACAGGAAGTGAGGGTTGCAGGGGACATGATTCCCTAGGCGTACCACTTGAAAAGGGTTCAAAACACACAAAATTACCAAATACCAGTTGACGTAGAGTGGACCTAGCACTTTAACAAATTAGAATGCCATTCTTTTGAACGACGATGGTCCACCACCACTTTAACACTTAAGTCTTGTCCTCATGAACGCAAAATCGCTTATTTGCACGATTTTCGTAACTTTTATTTTATTTATGACGAGAAAATCTCAACAAATTTTGCTAAACAGAAAAACAATACAAATATTGCTGTTTTAATTATTATGTGGAGTTAATAAGTTTTGAGCTTCTGACAATCTACCATGATAGTCAATGACACTTTCATGATGAAAATGTTATAGTTGACAAAATTTGTTAAAAGTAGAGATTTTTCCACCATTACATAAATTGCTCAAATATTCGCGAATTTCGCTTCCATAAGGACAAAATACTATACTCGCGTCAAGAATTCAGACGTCTTACGTCACGGCTGACGTTACACATTTGTTTTTATTGTCAACGTAATTTTCGATATTTGGTCGAGTTAAAAACAATCATTTTTTGCAATTTGGTGCAATATATAATGCAAACTTTTAGTGTAGTATATAGTTTTATTACTATCAGTTGCAGTTTCTTAAATATTTTGATGAAAATATAATTCTGAATTCTTATCGCGAGTATAAAACACATTGCACTATACATACACACTATTCACTATTGGTTACAGCACTGTCAGACTGTCACTATAACGGTCACAGCGCTTATCATATGGTATCGTACCGCCTTCCGTGTGGCTCTTATTTGTTAATGTTTTGTCAAAGTGTAATATATTCTACGAATCAGACTCCGACCTTTTAATATTTATTTTAAATAGTTTCTTTGCCATATCACTATTTCGGTTTTTTCTTTTCTATTTCATTTTATATGGAAATTCACATACCATAATTCATATGTCACGCATAATTTGCAAAAGCACCTTTCTATATATTCTAAGCAAGTTTCATTTTGTAAGATACAGTAACTCAATTTTTGTTATTACCCAAAGCTCATTTTTCAAGTACTATATTCCTCCCGCGAGTTTACACTATCTTCCGATTTGCAGTTGTACTTCTTTGTCACTCTTTAACGCACTATACATATGGTTATTTAAATACACACAGCGAATACAACTTTCAGCAGACGTAAAAAAGAAACGTATCGACGCCACACCGACTATTATAGCGTTCCGTATTACTTTTGTTAAAAAACTGCTCCTTCACATATCATTTACCGATATATTCCTGTTACAGTTTAATTGTCGTACATCGCTTTTTATCTGTTAAATTTGGTCGCTGCTACGCTGGTTATTATCAAATTGACAAACACTTGTAACCGACTACAAGTTTTAGCATTTTCTTAAGTGGGAGAAATATAATACTTATTTTCAGCGATATCTTAACACAGTTTTCCATTATATCCTAAAAAAATAAATCCTTAAAACGATTAGGTAGCCGTCGGCTTCTGAAATCTTGAAAAAAAATTAATCTGCAATTTTCAAATACGTTTGCGCCGTCTCCATTTCAGGAGAAGAATTAAGAATTCATAAAAATCTCAATTAAAAGGGAAACAGAAACATTAATTTATTATGGTGCTTTAATGACTTGGGGTAAAATCAATTTGCCGGCTCATTTCTCAAAAGACGTCAACATTAAGGCGTGCAATAAGGCTTATTTTATGAAGCATCGTAAGAAATAACTTTTTAGCGTTTGTGTGTGTTATATATCTTACTGTGTACATACAGTGTGTCCTATGTATTAGACGTATTTAAACGGGGTGTCCGGTAAGTATATGGCATACATTCGTGAGTGTATAGGGGAGGTCAATATTACACTAGTTTGTCATAAATATCTTTTTCCTAAAGTGCCCCTTAACGGAGATACAGAGCCCCTAAGAGGTACCCAGCGATTTACCTTTTCGGCTCTAGCTTTTGAACCGACCTGTATAATTTGATATTTTATGTAGGCCATAAAGGCTCATAAAACCATACTACAGTAGATGTTTTATACTGTCAGGGAAGTCAGGAACGGACTTGCCACCATACTCGTTGGGCCAAAATTTTGACAGATGTCATTTTATAGAGGTGAAAACTGAATTTTCAAATACGTTGGTCATTCCTCTTTAAAAAAGGTACTCTACATTTGTTTCGATAAAATTGACTCGAAATTTATTTAATTTTCAAGTTTATTAACTACTACTAATAGCGTATTTAAACACAATAACTAATGGAATAACACAATAACTAATAATACGTATTAAAATAATAAAACTTGTTATTACTACAATACATTAAATGCATCTATCTTATGGACAAGCAGTCTGCAAGTATGTTTAGACAAGAAGAATTTATTCTGATACAATTCCAAATCGACTTTTACCGCATCGAAGAACTTTTGAAAGCTTCGCCTCTTAAAAAATTTGAAAGCTTTGTTTCTTTTTGTTTACTTGAGCAAATTTTCGAAATGAACACCCTGTACCTCTATACATTTCGTTATCATACGTTTTTTCTCGTTGTACTTGAAACAACATCTCCGGATTGGCTCGAATTTCGTCGAAATGGTGTCTTATTCTTTCTGTCAGGTCTTCCCTGGTGTGAACTGCCGTCGAATACACGGCGCGACAAATAATCGTAGAAACAGTAGCGGTTCTAAATTTGATTCTTGAGGAACTCCTAAATACGCTTTATATACACTTAGACCCGTATGCTTTGTACACGACAAAGAGGGGACAATTTTCATATATTAATTCATTTACTATAATCCATTTCGTAATTTTTTAACGATTTTTCAGCGTGACTTAAAACAGCCAGTCAAAACAGTCAACTTTCATTAATGTAGAATTCAAAATAACTTTTCTTATGCAGGCTTAAGGTTTCAAATCGATCGAATCGTGTGTCTCAAAAAACGCTGTAGAATTTTAGATTGGCGTTCTAGGTGCATTGGTACATATATACAGTGTTTCAAAAACCGTGACATCGCTCAAGATTAGGTTCCTGATAGGAATGATATTTTTCTATAAAACTAGGCCTACTATATATTTTTTAAATGTTGTTGTTCTGGTTAGCTCTCAGTAAGCTGTGATGAATAGCCAAAATATAATTTTAAAAATGTTTCTATATTGACGAAAAAAATCCAGGAATAAGTTCAGCACTATGGTATTATTATAAGTGAGAATATGACTATAGATAAAATTGACGTATTAAGAATTTTGTAGTAAAACCGTCCCGGATTTAAATAGAGGAACACAAATCGGACTTTTATAGCACCTATACGATATGTTACAAACATATGACCACTTAACCTTCTTTTTCACAGTTTATATTGGAATACGCCCGCGTATTTTAGGAAAGGGTGTTTACTTTCAGTATAACGGAGTCTCCGTTTATGTCAAGCAGCACGTAAAATGAAGAAAATTGGGTCAGTGTGCCACAAAAATAAGTTTTTTTGCGAATTATTATTCGCGGTGGTGCGAAACGCTCCCCAGATAGCGTAATAGGCACCTGCGATCAGTACTCTAATACAGTGCTTTCGAAAAGTAACGAATAGATTTATTATTTTTGAAATTGAGAAGTTTTCGAAAAAAATCCACTGGAACGTCGATTTTGTTTTTAAAAAGGGCACTTTTTGACATACGACCCATATGATACATAACAAAAATTCAAGAAAATATTGTTTGAAGATTTTAAAATTTAATTTTCACCGAAATGTATCATCCGAGAAGGGGGCCGATTGAGTGGCCAGCTAGATCGCCTGATTTAACACCCCTAGATCATTTCTTATTATATATTGTCACGGATTTCCCAATCCGTCTTTTCTTACTTCCAGAAAAACAATCCGTTAATTAATTACTTCTTTATTAACTACTGCACACTACTAATTACAGGTCAACTAAACACTTATTTCATTAATCGCTATCTAAATCACTTTGATATCTCCAACTAAACACTTTAATTCAGACTGTAATACAAGACTTATTACAAGACTAACTAACTCGGCCGTTTATTCTTCTTTTATAGACCCAACGAATATTCCAGGTATATTCCAGTATCTCTAGATCCCTTTTCTCGTACGACTGGAACGCTTCTCGTCGATTCCCGATTTTTACAGGCCGATCTCGATCACGGCATGTTGTTTGTTTACCAGAATGGCGTAGGGGCGATCGGGGCAATCTTAGACAATTCGCGGTGCCACAGTCGTCGGGTTGGGAGTGAGTGGGGCAAATTCCGTGACACTGCCCCCTCCTTAGGACCGATCGTCCCGATCGGATACACCTCTATACGGGACAGACGCTCCAGATGGACGACCTTCATCTTACCCTGGGAGTCCTCTGTATCCGGTATACGACATCATTGATTCTTTTAATGACGGTGTAGGGGCCCTCCCAACGGTTCTGTAGTTTAGGTGATCTTCCTTTCTTCCGCGTGGGGTTGTACAGCCACACCAGGTCGCCTTGTTGGAATCCGACTGTATTGGCCCGGACGTCGTATCGAGTCTTCATGCGATCGCTCTCTAATCGCATTCGAGATCTGACTTGATCGTGTACGGCTGCTAGTCTTCGTTCTAGGTCATGGGTATAAGTGTCTGGCTCTGTGGGCTGTTCCGCAGGACGACCAAATACCAAATCTGCTGGAAGGCGAAGCTCTCTTCCAAAGATGATCCTTGCGGGAGTCTTCCCAGTCGTTTCATGGACAGCTGAGCGGTAAGCTAACAGGAAGAGTGGAATGAGCTTGTCCCAATCTGTCTGGTTCTCGTTCACAAACATCCTCAGATTGGTTTCTAGTGTGGCGTTGAAGCGTTCCACCATACCATCTGACTGGGGATGCAGTGGGGTGGTCCTGGTTTTTCGGATTCCCATAAGCTCGCAGACCTTTCGGAACACACCTGATTCGGAAATTTCTGCCCTGATCTGAATGTAGTTCCATGGGCACACCAAATCTGCAGAACAGGTTGTTGACTAGCGCTTCTGCTACGGTTGTGGTCTCTTGATTGGGAAGGGGTATACTTCCGGCCATTTGCTGAAGTAGTCCATGGCCACTAGTAGATATCGGTTCCCACTTTGGGTTTTCGGAAAGGGGCCAGCGATATCAATCGCAATCCTCTCAAACGGTGCTCCTACGATGTACTGGCGCATTTTGCCTCTGGAACGGGTCTTCGGTCCCTTGCTGGCTGCACATACGTCACATTTTCGGCACCAATCTTCTACATCCGTCCTACAGCTCAACCAGTAGAAACGCTCCCTAATCTTCTGTAGAGTCCTATTGATACCGAAATGTCCACCCCCAGTACCTCCATGTACTTCCTGCAGCACTTCCTTGACCCGAGTCCTCGGGAGTAGTACTTGTTTCTTGACCTCCGTTCCGTCATTGTTCTCCCATGCTCTTTTTAGGACACCGTCTTCCAACACCAAGGAATTCCATTGAGCCCAATAGCTCTTTAATGTTGGGCTTTACTGCTGACTTCAGCCCATGAGGGTCGGTTGTTGGCTTCTTTCCAGTCTAGTAAGGGCTTGATGTCACAGTCAGCTTGCTGGTCTTCCCGAATCGCCGCTGAACTCCATCTGTCTTCAGGTTGGGCTGCTACCACCTTACAAGGAACTGATGAGATGACCTCTTTCTTTCAAGACTACTACAGTGTTTGCAGTTGACAGGACAGGGCCTCCTAGAAAGGGCATCTGCATTTCCATGTTTCCTGCCGGCTCGATGTTCAACAACAAAGTGATATTCTTGGAGCCGTTCCAGCCACCTGGCCATCTGTCCTTCAGGGTTTTTAAACTGGAGCAGCCATTTAAGGGAAGCGTGATCCGTTCTTAGGAGGAATTCTTGGCCATACAAGTATTTATGAAAGTGTTCTAGACTCTTGACGATGGCAAGCAATTCTTTCCGAGTCACACAGTAGTTTTTTCGGCTTTTGACAGGACTTTGCTGAAGTAGCCCACTACTCGCTCTTGGCCATCTTGTATTTGGGAAAGAACTCCACCAATTCCAATGTTACTTGCGTCCGTGTCCACTATAAATGGTTGTCCAGGTATTGGGTATGTCAAAATCGGGGTAGTGCAGAGGGCCTCTTTCAGCGTCTCAAAGGCTTGCTGGCATCTCGGAGTCCATTCAAACGGGATGTTGTCTTCTGTCAGTTTATGAAGAGGCTTGGCAATGTCCGAGAATCCTTGGACGAATCGTCGATAGTATGTGCATAGGCCGAGAAAACTTCGAACTTGATGTTTGTCTTTAGGAACCGGCCAGTTCTTTATGCACTCTGTCTTCTCCGGGTCTGTTTTCACACCGTTTGGAGTAATAATGTGGCCTAGGTATCTCACCTCCTTTGGAACAGACTGCACTTCTTCGGGTTCAACTTCAGGTTCGCTGCTTTTAACTTCTTGAACACTTCGGACACGTTCTTCAGGTGCTCCTGGAAAGAGCGTCCCAGCACCACCACGTCGTCCAAGTAAATCAAGCAGGTCTCCCAATGCAGGCCATGAAGTACAGTTTCCATCAGTCGTTCAAAAGTGGCAGGGGCATTACATAGACCAAATGGCATTACATTGAACTGCCACAATCCATTTCCGGTAGTGAACGCTGTCTTTTCCTTGTCTTCTGGGCTGACTCGACTTGCCAATATCCACTCTTAAATCCAAAGTGGAAAACCATTGCGCACCAGCCAAGGTGTCCAGAGTATCGTCAATTCTGGTAGTGGGTAACTGTCTTTCTTGGTGACGTCATTTAATTTTCTGTAGTCCACACAAAATCGGGTGGAGCCGTCTTTCTTCTTGGCCAGAACTACAGGAGAAGCCCAAGGACTCTGAGATGGCTCTATGGTGCCTTGATTTTGCATCTCGATTAACATCTTGTTAACTTCCTCTCGTTTGGCTAGTGGAAGTCCTCGTGGTTGCTTTATAGGAGATGATGAACCAGTATCGATTCGATGCTTCACTACCTTTGTTCTCCCAAAGTCGCCTGGTTTAAGTGCAAACACATCTTCATTTTCACTTAGCAGCTCTTCCAGTTGTTCCACCTCCATCTCTGTTAATCTTTCCTGGGCCCTATCCACGATGTCCCTTAGACATTCCGGTAGACTGGTCTTGTTTGGTTTCTTCTCCATTTCGTTGTTTTCTTTGAGTGTTCTGACCATGGTAACAGGTTCACAGACTCCTACTTCAGTTCCCTTTGTAATTTTCTGTGGAAAGGTTTTCAGGTTAACTACCCGTACTATTGTCGTTTTCTCTGGTTTAATCAGGGTGTGGCCGGTGACTATAGATTTATTGAACAGATCCGGATTACTGGGTTCCACCACTCCAACACTGCAAGACATTTGCCCATCCATTACAGTGGCAACCAATGTTTCAGTCTGACCAGGTAGTACCACATCTTCTTTAACAACGAGTCTTCGTACAGCGTTATTCTCAGTGGTGGTCGTTAGCACTACTTCCTCACCCATTATTCGTAGCGTACCAGCATTCAAATCTAAGTTCACCCCTTTGCTCGTAGTAAGTCCAGTCCGAGTATGACATTGTCCGATATATCTGCTACCAGGGCTCTGTGTTTGAATTTGACGTCTCCTAATTCTATGTCAAGCTCGCATTCCCCTTGACTGGCAGTTGTTGTCCATTGGCTGTTGTAAGGACATAACGCTTGGCAGGGCTCTTAATACGCCAGTCACCAATAATATCCGGTCGTACAATAGTTCTTGCCGCTCCAGTGTCGATTACCATAGGGAACATACGACCAAAAATAATGCCTTCTATTAGCAAGGAGTCAGAGTCCTGGAGACGTGACAACGTAATTTCTTCTCGTGGGGCATGGTAGGAGGATGCAGCCGGCTCTTGCCCCGTCAAGCCGGCTGACCCTAGTTTTCCTGTATAGCTGCCGCCTGGGAGTCGCGCTTGTGCTGATCCGTGACCGGGGCCCTACACTGTCTTTTAGATGTCCTGTCTGTCCACAGTTCCAGCATTTAAGAAGGCGATCCTTCGACTATCAAATTGTTCTTTCTTTGGCCCAATAGATGGGCTGAATTTATCGATAATCTCCTTTAGCGTCTTTATTAGGTCTCCATTTGCCATACTATCGCTGTTATCACTGATGGCCCGAACTTTAACATGTCTACCGGATGCCATCTTTGCTGCCTCGAATTCCAGTGCATGTGAAAGAGCGTCATTCAACGTTTTAGGTCTAGCGAGCCGTAGTGCCTGCTGAGTTTCGCAATCTCTTAGGCCGTCGATAAAACTTGGATGGAGAGCTGATCTACAAATTCGGACGGGGCTGTTGGATAAGCCAATCGAACCAGTCTGGCAACATCGGTCTCAAAATGTTGTAAATTCTTCCACTTTGTTGGTGACGATTTTTCAATTGTGCCTGGTACACTTGCTGCAGGTGTTTATCCCCATATCTCATTTCCATATGCTGTTTTAGAATATCGTAGCTATTCTGTTGCCCAGAAGGAACTACTTGTAAGAAGTCAAGAGCTTCCCTCGTAGAGCAACTATCAGAGCTGTAGCCTTTTCATAGTCGGACCATTCGTTTGCTGCAGCTGCTGCTTCGAACTGACGCAGATATACATTCCAGGAAACCTTGCCGTCGAATTCAGGGGGTCTCGTCTTCTGAGTTCGGATAACAGGTCCTTCTGATTTGATTACGCCCTCCTTTGCTATCTTGTCTAATTTATGTCGAAGCTCTTCGCAGGTTTCTCTAACCAAGTTTATTTCTTCGTCTATTTCTTGTTTTTGTGCTAACATTTTCTCTTCTACTTGTGTTTCTACCTTATGTGACTGTTCCTCTAGTTTTTCTTCTAGTGTATTCTCCAATTTTTCTAACTTTGTCTGCATATCCTTCGTCTGGTTTTCCATTTCCTGTTGTATTGTCTGTATCTGTTCTTTCATTATATACCCTTGCTCTTCTAGTTTATTTTCTAATTTCTCCTGCATTTCTTTCGTCTGGTTTCTCATTTCCTGTTGTATTGTCTGTATCTGATCTTTCATTGTATGCCCTTGTTCTTCAAATTTTTCTTGCATTGTCTGGGAATGGTCTTCAATTTTATGTCCTTGTTCTTCAAATTTCTTTGCATTGTTTGTCCCTGTTCTTCTAATTTCTCTTGCATCATCCTTCCTTGTTCCTGCATCGTTTTCGCCTGGTCTTCCATTTTATGTCCCTGCTCTTCTAATTTCTCTTGCATCGTCTTCGCCTGGTCTTCCATTTTCCTTTTGCATTGTTTGCATCATTTCTAACAGTTTCGCCAGTTGTGCATCCATGTTGACTTGGCTTCTAGTTACAGGCATCCACTTTATTTGAAATGTTCTAGAATGTCCAGGAATATGTTTGTAAATGTCACCGTTGACTTCCTTACAATGAAACGAGTGCAGTGATATGCCACACGTGGGTATTTGTCTCACTCCGGTATAAAGTTCTAGAATGTTCGAGAATGTCCTTCGCAAATAACACCGTTCACTTCCTTAAGTCACGACGAGTGCGGTGATATGTCACACTTGGGTCTTTGTCTCACTTCGGTAGAAAGTTCTAGAATATTCGAGAATGTCTTTCGGAAATACCACCGTTCACTTCCTTGAGTCACGACGAGTGCGGCGATATGTCACACTTGGGTCTTTGTCTCACTCCCGTACAAAGTTCTAGAATGTTCGAGAATGTCCTTCGCAAATACCACCGTTCACTTCCTTGAGTCACGACGAGTGCGGTGATATGCCACACTTGGGTCTTTGTCTCACTCCCGTACAAAGTTCTAGAATGTTCGAGAATGTCCTTCGCAAATACCACCGTTCACTTCCTTGAGTCACGACGAGTGCGGTGATATGCCACACTTGGGTCTTTGTCTCACTCCCGTACAAAGTTCTAGAATGTTCGAGAATGTCCTTCGCAAATACCACCGTTCACTTCCTTGAGTCACGACGAGTGCGGTGATATATCACACTTGGGTATTTGTCTCACTCCTGTACAAAGTTCTAGAATGTTCGAGATTGTCCTTCGCGAATACCACCGTTCACTTCCTTGAGTCACGACGAGTGCGGTGATATATCACACTTGGGTCTTTATTCCACCCACGCACAGGGTTCCAGAAAGTTCTTCCAACTTCCACTTAAACCCACTCACGCACAGGGTTCCAGAAAGGTTCTCAAACTTCCAGTTAAATCCACTTCCGACACCAAATTGTCACGGATTTCCCAATCCGTCTTTTCTTACTTCCAGAAAAACAATCCGTTAATTAATTACTTCTTTATTAACTACTGCACACTACTAATTACAGGTCAACTAAACACTTATTTCATTAATCGCTATCTAAATCACTTTGATATCTCCAACTAAACACTTTAATTCAGACTGTAATACAAGACTTATTACAAGACTAACTAACTCGGCCGTTTATTCTTCTTTTATAGACCCAACGAATATTCCAGGTATATTCCAGTATCTCTAGATCCCTTTTCTCGTACGACTGGAACGCTTCTCGTCGATTCTCGATTTTTCCAGGCCGATCTCGATCACGGCATGTTGTTTGTTTACCAGAATGGCGTAGGGGCGATCGGGGCAATCTTAGACAATTCGCGGTGCCACAGTCGTCGGGTTGGGAGTGAGTGGGGCAAATTCCGTGACAATATATAAAACAAAGTATACGTTAGTAGACCGGTTTATTTAAAAGATTTAAAAGCAAGAATTTGTCACGAGACAGATCGCATACCTCCTGAAGTTATTGATAATGTCCAAAAAGAATGTATTAATTGTCTTGGCTACTGTCAGGCAGCCAACGGTGAACAATTTGAAAATTTAATTTAGTCGATTTTTTACATGATCATTATCATTTTCAGTAATGTGAAAATTAAATATGAAAATCTTCAAACATTATTTCCTTGAAGTTTTTGTTATGTAACACCATAATTGTTTTCATGATGTGTATATAGAATGCCACGCTCTTTCAAATGGCATGGTCAAATTTGGGGGTTGCCATTAAAAAAAATTGTCGATGGCGTCACAAATGTGGGTCGTATGTCAATTAGGGCCTTTTTTAAAAACAAAATCGACGTGACGGGATTTTTTCGAAAACTTCTCAATTTCAAAAATAATGAATTTATTCATTACTTTTCAAAAGCACTGTGTATGTTTTCAGGGAAAAAATCAATACGGCGTATGAATAAATAATTAATTCATTGCAGCACGTGTTTAGGACACTAATCCAATATTAAATTAGAATGGAATAGTTGCCAATAGTAACAAAATTAACATTTTTGATGCGTGCGCTTTCATATTTTATTTATGCGTATTTGTTTCCAGGATAATGCAATAATATTTATCCGTTTCGTGTTGTTTCATGGCCTTTCCGCTTTATTATGTACTGGTCATTCACTATCCTAATGCAGGTTTGTAGTATCAGTTTAGCTTTTTTAGACCATCGGGAACTAATTCAGCATTCTTCTTGAATTTTATTTGTTTCGTACATATATGTATTATCGGATAATAGTGTATGAAAGAAGACAAACATTTAGCCGTGATGTGGCAACGCAGGTGCGACGTTGCTCGTTTCACCACTCGACACTTTGTGATGTCATGACTATAGGAAATTGTTGTCAACAAGAAACACTGTATTACCGGGTGTTATGGACTGATTTACTTCAATTTAAGGCTGGGATTTTGTATACATATTTTTACCGTCTAACAGGGCTTCAAGCGGGGACACAGAACTCCAAGAAAATTGAAATAATTGGTTATTAATACGTATTCACAAAGGTTCCCGCTAGTGCGTGAGATAATTTTCATTGCTCATAAAATCACAAGAATAATTAAAATAAATGTTAAAATACCTCAATTTTAGCCACACAGTTACTACGACAATATGTCACAATTACGGCAAAATTATCACAGCCACAACCACCAAATTACTTCACTCACTAGCCAGGACATATAGAACAACTTGTGTTTCACTTTCAGATTAATATTTATTGGTAATTTTACATTTTGTGTCCTCGAGTAAAATCATAACATATATCACGGCTTCCATTTTTATGTACGTCCAAATGCACGATAAACTTCAGAGAACGGTTCGGGCCTATACGGTTTGTATACTGTCTCATAGGTCTGATTGATTCGTCGTTTCGCTCACTCAGGCTGTGCAATTCCTTTTCTACAAAATCTCCGTCTTAAGAGGCCGAGTAAAAATTTTTGTATCGATTTTCTGACTTTCTTATGATTTGGTTACGTGTTAAAATTAATTACATTATGACTGAATAGGTATATATAAAAAACCCGCCACTGTGTTTTCTATTTACATGAATATATCATGATTCAGAAATTAAATTTTAATGCACATGTTTTATTAAGGAAAGGATTATTAACTTCTGCATTACATACGTCCGTGGTTTTTATTACGTATTATTTAGTTTCTATGAATTTTATTAAAGGATAATTAGCCGGAAAATATCACCGCCTCTTTATTAATATCAATTATTACTGGACATTATTCCTGTAATATTTGCGCATTTCTTGTAATCCTGGGAACAGTGTATGCGTATGTATGGCCTTGATACACGCTGTAGTAATATGACCACCGCAAGTTTAGTAAATTTACAAAATAAAGTGATAGCTATTGAGAATGAATTTAAATAGAAACGTGCTATTATCTCACCCATTATTGCGAATGGTACAGCTGTTAGTCCGCTGTGATAAATATTATGTGAAAATGAGTAATTATTATTTATGTCAGCAGGAAGTAAATAGATACATAATAATGTGTGAGTTCATATGTTTACAAATATCTGAAAAATTAATAGGATGATTTTATTACAGAACGAATTATATTTATACGTTTATTTATTTCCCAACATTCATAAATGACTAATTACATTCGAAACATATTATTTGTCAGTAAATATTAACAAAATGTTGCATCTACCATAGTAACATAATAACACAAACCAAAAATACTAATAGTGTTAAGGTCGCCGTATTTCTCGTCGTAAAATGATCAAATTAATGGTGTTTTTTAGATACAGAAATTGCGAAAAATAAAACACGTAGAGCAAAAGTAAGATCAAAATTAAAATTGATGATTTGTTTATTCACTTTTACTATTTAAATTCTCCTCAAATAATATAATAACTCTAAAAAATACGTATTTTGAAAGATTTCAGTACCTGAAAATTTGTCGGTTTGATCACTTTCTGTCGTCATACACGGTTGGAAAACGGTGATGGTCCATCTGCCGTTACGTTACATGAGAGCGACAAAGCAAAGTATAGAAATCCGTGCGATAGACAAGGATTATCGCCGTGGTACGGTTCAATGCTCGTCCCAAAGATATTTGGAACGCTAAGGAAATCGTACAATGAATGATAATTTTCAATTTGGAACAGTTTTTTGCTATTGCGCAGACAATGTACGATTTTCTATGCATTTGGTACAAACCTTTAATATCAATACGGAAGAACTAAAATTATTGTTGAATAAACTTTTATAAATTAAAACTTGATTAACACTTTGACAGGTCCCGCGTCGCCCAAGGTCGTAAATTCCGGAAAATGGATATTTTATTTGTTTTATGTTGCAGTTCTGCAAATATGATGGCTGCATTGCAATCACATAAATTGCAATATGAAATTAACTAACTTGCTGTCATTTTAAATGTCATTAAAGATTGTAACCAATCACAGTAAACAAATGAGCTTCATTTTTTCATATATTTTTAGGTATTAACAATATTGTGTGAAACTAACTACTCAGTGGACAAAAGCCCCAACCTGCGTTGAATTACACCCACAATATCTACCCATATATTCCTTATTATTAGCTTTTGTAACATTTTTTACTGTTTAAGAAAGGTATTTTAAGCTAATATGTATCAAATCTCCTACAATTCCTATCAATGAAGTCATATGTATGTTCTCTGATACCAAACATCTAGGTATGCTAATGAACATCCACAGACAAAACTCTATTCAATAATTATCTAAAAAATTTAATATATTTACTAACCTCTGGAGTGGGAACTCGAAATTCAACCACAATAATTGAGATCTCACTTATTTCTACGTTTTATGGATCGCTTCATCAGGTGGCCTCCTTTAACTTAAGTCAAATATCTAACTATAAAGATGATTATACCAATAAATTAAAATTATTTGAAATTGAATGTCAAAATGAAATATCGACAACGTCAAACTGATTAACTGTCAATGAATATCATAACAACCTACTAAAATAAATAAAAATTAATAAAAATTTACCTTTTATGCATAGTTTTTTTTCATATATTTTTAGGTATTAACAATATTGTGTGAAACTAACTACTCAGTGGACAAAAGCCCCAACCTGCGTTGAATTACACCCACAATATCTACCCATATATTCCTTATTATTAGCTTTTGTAACATTTTTTACTGTTTAAGAAAGGTATTTTAAGCTAATATGTATCAAATCTCCTACAATTCCTATCAATGAAGTCATCATAAAACGTAGAAATAAGTGAGATCTCAATTATTGTGGTTGAATTTCGAGTTCCCACTCCAGAGGTTAGTAAATATATTAAATTTTTTAGATAATTATTGAATAGAGTTTTGTCTGTGGATGTTCATTAGCATACCTAGATGTTTGGTATCAGAGAACATACATATGACTTCATTGATAGGAATTGTAGGAGATTTGATACATATTAGCTTAAAATACCTTTCTTAAACAGTAAACAAATGAGCTTCACGCTACAGTATAACCAACGTAAATTGGCATAAAGAGCAAGTTTTGGCAATTATGGACCTTTTGGGGTGGCCATGAATTAGCGGTCGTCGGCAATTTACCGCTGGCACGTCTATATTTTTTCTAGGTTTGTGCTAAGGATTAAAACTTTAGCTCCTACGATTAAAAGTGAGTGCTTTTGTCGCTAAGATACTGTTTTTTTTTCTGTATGTGCTTCTGTTATTAAATTTAATCACACTTAAATTCTTTATTGCGCAAAAACACTTACTACAGTGCCTTCATAAATGCTTACAAGCCACGTGATCAGGGTCGAGATTCTCAAATCAATCGCAGAGCAATTCAGATAAGAATATCCGAATATCCTTTTCCTCACTACGGCAATTGAGACACAAGAAATCTATTTGCATACGAGTTGTTCTTCGAGAATCACAGGTCTGGTCACGTGGCTTGTAATCATTTACGAAGGCACTGTAGTAAGTGTTTTTGCGCAATAAAGAATTTAAGTGTGATTAAATTTAATAACAGAAGCACATACAGAATGTGTCATACATCTATAAGTCGCATTTGTAGTATTCAAAAAATACATTTCCTATAGTAATTTTTTAAGACCAAAACATTAAACTATAAACGATCTTTCTGGGTATTATAAATTTAAAAAATAGCATTTGTCACTGTATTTTATTTATAAACATTGTGTATATAATTGTAGGCATGGAAACCATTATTTTAATGAATGATTAAAATTCTTGATAGTAACTGAAGAATTATTTTGTTAAACTTTCCTTTTTAAATAACCAAGTACATTTAAAAATCCCAACAATGTACTTCTTCCTGTTTATTAATAAACTTTTTATTGTTTCAACTGTCAAGGCTGTCTGCCATTCAAGAACTATTTCAATTTCTTATCAGATCGGATGTGCCTGTTAAAACAGAGCTGCAAACAGGGGCGTCTCCAAAAGATTTTATAAGGGATTAACACAGAAATTAACATATACATTTATTTTAGACTGTTTTATCAGTTATCATAAACAATTTTTCAATAAATTTCATCATATTAAGTGTTAATTATTACTTTAAATTTCGAATAATATAAATTTAATTGAGGCTTCTTGTTTCTTAAACAAATGCTCTCCCTTTGTCGGCGCCTATGGCGGTGGGCGAACTTTGGGTGGGCAAACGTTTTTGCCAGGTTTCGTTGTGAAGGTTGATGTTATTATGAAAGGTTACGAACCAGTAAACTACCATAAGAACTGCTTGATATTTGATTGCGTTGTTGTTGGCGTTATGCACGGATTGTCCCGAAGAGAGACATTTCGTCAATGTCGTTTTTTTATTCGATGAAATTCTCCTGTCACAATGAAGCGATATTGTTTTTACGATGTTGAAGTGTAATTTCATTATTGTCAGCGAGTCTTTCAATATATTTTTGCAACCAAAGGAACTACGGAATGATATAAAAATCATAAAATTCAATAATGTGTCAATAGTGTTTAGAGAACATAACTTAAATGGGAAATATTATTTTATACCTATTATTTTAAACAATGTACAATGTGTGGCCTTTATAATGCATAAAAATGGGGAAGTTGTATGAATTTTATATTGATTTGAAACACAGGGTGTCCGGAAATTATGCGTCAAAACTTCAGGAGGTAATTCCTCACGGGTCACAAAGTCCTATCACAATTTTTCGAAAACTCAATATTAACAGAGATACAGGGTGTTAAAGTTAAAATGTTATTTTCGATATTTGTAAATACATAACTTCTTAAGAAATCCAAATATTTACATAAAATTTGTATATTGGGGGTTTTTGCGGACGAGAAATTCAAATATGTTTCTAATTTTGACGTCACTAGTAGAGGGCGCCACTTATGGCACATCATGTTTCTTTCAAATGACGGAACTTTTTATAAAAGTTATCTTACTTTGATAATAACTTAGGGTAATTATTATACTTAGTACATTATTTTATAGGATACAGTACAGTTAACAGAAATATAAAAGGAAAGATGTAAATATTGTAACGGATTTCCTAACCCGACTTTTTCTTTTACCAGAAAAACAATCCGGTAAATTAATCACTTATTTTTATTAACTACTCTGTACACTACTGAATACTAATTACAGCTCAACTAAACACTACTTCACTTTTAAACTCCAGGTAGGTACTTTCTAGCATCTCTAGATCCATGTCCCGAACGACTCGAACGCTTCTCGTCGATTCTGCATTTTTCCAGTTGAGCCTCGATACACGGCATTATTTGTTTGTTTACCAGAATCGCGTAGAGACGATCGGGGCAATCTCACGTTTCGTGATACTGCAGTTGTCGAATTGGGCGCGAGCGGGGCAAGTTCTGTGACAATATATTAATTTATTTATTTTTAATGACGTGATAAAGAAAGGTCTGTACAGAGTGTCACAGAATGATGATAAGAAAATCTAGGGGCTAAAGTTTATATAAATATGGGTCCGGAAATGCCTTGTTTTCAAGATACAGGTTGCTTAAAATTTTCTGTCTTAAATACTATAGTCCTCATTTCTCGAGGACCGATGGATATATTGAGATGAGATTTGGAACAGAACAGTACAACAGTGTACAGTGACGGATTACCCTCACGTGTATAAATTTCTCCTGTAATATACTAGCATCAGTGGCGTTCGTACCGTTAAATACTAATTTTTAGCCAAAAAAATTGTACGCCACTGATTTTTCACAAATTAGTATCGCTCTCTTAAAGCCAATTCTGCTTAAAAAGTGTCTGTTTTTCCTCCTGAAGCACTGTTTTCGAGATACAAATAAATTTATTAATCATTATAATAGACCAACTTTGGAATTCTAATTAAAAAACAATAATCTATGTGGCATGTGTCAGTTTGACATAAATTCCATGTCAGACTTAAACAAAAGGAGATATCACAAAGTGACTTGTTTTGAAGTGTTTAAGTTAGTTTTTAATACATTTTTTACAAAATAAGTAAATATTCTTGCTTCATTCGAATTTCCGTTTGCTTTTCATATATACAATGTATGTCGACCAATTCTTATATCATACAGGGCAATGAAGCGCGACGAAAGGAAGTATTGCAACATTTCTTTGTGAAGACCATTTTAATGTAAGTTTAATTGGAGATACATAAGTAGGTAGGTTTAAGGTCAACGAAAAAATTAAAATGTAAAGAATCAATAATCAACGTTTTTATTAAGCTGTCAAAATATATACAGGGCGTTTAGAAAATCAATGGTAAAGAAAACTTTTTTTCATTTATTGTATTCAGCATTTTATTCCGATTCCACATAACATGTTCTGTATCTGCTCCTATTATTTACTAGATATAGAATGTTATTTGACACATTTACTATTATAGCAAAGTTTTGCTATCTGACTACACTACATTAAATTATCTGTTTTATTCTGAAAACATAATGGATAAAACTAATAAATAAGGATTTTTTAAAAGTGTTTAAGGATAAATGAAAAAAAAAATTAATGTAAAAAAATGTTATTTACATATAATTATTTATTTCTTTTATTCATTATTTTTCAAATTGAAACAAGTAGTTTAATGCGACATCAGATGGCATTTTATAAATACCTCAAGTAAAACCCTCTCTATCTGAACATAACCAACAGCATTGTCACCGTAATTTTCACGACGGGATCTATATTGTAAACAAAGGAATAAGTTACGTTTAACAATACCGTAAGTTTACCACATCACCACTAATAATTATAACATTACCTACGCAGTATTTACACTATCTATGACCCAAAACGCCACAAATACGCAAAACACAAGAAAAAAACATCATCAACTCCGTAACCTGCACCTGTATCTACAGAAACACAAATGGTAAACGACGTGTGACGTCACACTAGTGATATTACGTTTTCTTTACATTCTATGGCAATTTATTAATGTTAATATTTTAATTAGGTATTATGTGATTATTCCCGCCAGACACAGGTTCTGACCTTTCAATATATTTGAGAGATTACCCTGCAATATACAGGGTGTCCGGAAATTATGCGTCAAGATTTCAGGAGGTGATTCCTCACAAAAAATTAGGGTCACAAAGACCTATAACAATTTTTCGAAAACTCAATATTAATAATATAACTAGAGAAATTTTAACAAAAAAAAAAACTGGGATTACATCTGCTTTATCTCCTTACTCAGGTCATATTGTACTTTTTCTATACCGTTCGGTGCATTATTATGGATCTTAAGGAGAGCTCGACGGGCCGTCAGTCGTGCAGCAGGTGCCCCAGCTGGTCAAAGGCGGAGGGAACGGGCGGGCGACGGCATGTGCCGTCGAGAAGGCCTACATGTGTACCTCGGGTCGGGGCCAGATGTCCACCATTCGATCCGTCTGAGGCCGTTCCGGCGCTCACCCTGAGCCCCAGATCTTTTTTCACTTTTCCAGTCACATGAAACTAGGCCTTACGGCGTAATTACTAGGGTTTCAAGTGCGTTGCGTTCGAAAGTAATACGCAGGAATGCGAAAAGTGTAAGAAGGTATTGGTTTCATGAACGCAGTTGCTAAATGTATGATTGGTGTTATTAATGATTAAAGCCCGTATGGTTTGATAAAAAAAATTTTTTGAATATACAGTTGAAATTTTACGGATTTATTATTAGAATTGTAATAAAATTAATTCTATAATTAAATTAGTGTTGGGATCACTCGAGTGAAAAATAACTGATTATTCGGTTATTGCAATAATCGAAATCACTCGGTTATCGGTTATATGAGTAACGAATTATTTATTTGATTTTTTTCCATTGCTCACTAGGGCTGCCACCTTTTCATATGCGCAAGTAGGACCATGTCCTCCGAGTAAGGACATTTCTATTAAAAATAAGGACGAAAGGACAGAGGCTCCAGTAAGGACTGTCCTTCCGAAATAAGGACAGGTTGCAACCATACTGTTCACTTACAAATTGTGTATTCGAGTTCAAGATTTGTATACATGCTCGTATAAAGCCGGTCCTAGACGATGTGACGAATATCTTCCAACGTTGGACACATCACCATTTGCCACATCGTGTGGGCGGGTGCTGGTGGATTACATGTGTCCAACGTTGGCTACATGCTATGTTCGGGCTTCTGTCGATAAATGTGACCCGCGTCAAAGGAGCTTCCAGCGTTGGAAGCATGTTGGAAGAAGCATCGTTCGTCACACACCCACACGAGCGATCGGGTGTTTGACCCAATCCAGGAGCGCACATGTTTCTTTTTTTTTACTGTTCTGTGGATCTGCAGTATAAGAACGACACTGACGAACGTTGGTCCCACATGGGTTTACAATGTTGCAACAAAAGTTCACCCCATCGTGTAGGAGACACACTTGTCACATTTTTATGACGGAAATTGTGTCCACCGTTGGCACCAACATTGGAACCAACGTTGGGCACATCGTCTGGGACCGGCTTAATACATACGTGCAACAAGAACCGCTATAGTTGCGGCAAGAATTCAGACGACTTACATATGTCACGGTTGATGTTACGCAATTGTCAACATAATTTTCGATATTTGGTCGCGTTAAAAGCAATCATTTTTTGAAAATTTAGCGCAATATATAGTGCAAACATTTAGTGTAGTATATAGTTATTTTTTATTCTCAGTAGCAGTTTTTTTTTAAATATTTTCATGAAAATATAAGGAATTATTAATTTGTTTGCATGACGTAAGTCGTCTGACTATAACAAACAACGAATAACCGAGGAACCATAGAAATAAACATCGTTCATATTCTTAATTCGTATAATGCACTTGTAGCTGTAGATCAAAATAAAATTTTGTGTTGACGGAATGCAGGACAGTCTTAAAATAATTTTTGAAAAATTAAAAAAACAGATAGAAGTAACTAATTTTTTGTGTAAATGCAACATATGTTTTTATATATCTAAGATTTGTATTGTTTATTTTAAATATATAAATTTACCCATACAAAAAGTATATATTTATGTATTTAAAATAAAACATTTACATATAAACTACAAAAATAGTAATATGTACAGCTGCTGAGAATTCAAGTGGCCATCACTCAGTTATCAATCGGTTTTTGATATCACTTAATATACTTAGTGTTCGGTTTATGTAATAACTCGGTTTTTCCCAACACTAAATTAAATTCACAGATAGATAATCTTTTTAAAAAATTATCATCATTTATATGGGTTGAGATGCAATTTGTTTTCTATACACCACGAATGAATATTGTCAAGTTCCATTCTGCAGCCTATTACAGTCATCCAAGCAATTTATATTTGAAAATATTTTTAAGTCATCCGCATAAAACAGTTTACAGCATTCAATTACATTACTAAGATTGTTTATAAATAAAATAAATAGCAAGGAGCCAAGAGTTGAACCCTAAGGTACCACAGAAGTTGCAAAATAATTATCAGAATCAAAACCATTGTAACTGACTTACTATATTCTATTGTACAAATAGAACTTAATGAAATTAACAAAGTCGCTGCAGAAGCCAAAGTTCTCCAATTTATGAAGTAAAATTGTGTGAACGATCCTGTCGAAATCTTATCCTAGACATCACTTAGTTATTGACCACAAGTTGCCTCTGTTAGGTGAAATATCCGAACTACAGAGACAAAAATTAACACCATTTTTCAGACAGTACGGCATATTACGAATTAAACAAAGATGACTATGTGGACAAACAACGTGTAGAAAAAATAATCTAGAAACACGTTTACAGCTTCGGATACCGTAGTTTGCCTTGTAAAATAATTAATCTAATTAGAGTTTTTGAATGCTGGTCATATTAACAGTTGCTTAAAAATGAGTTCAAGAATAAAGTGCAGACTGATACCTGCCCTAGCTTTAAAATGTGGTGAACAAAACTTGTGTGGTTTTTAATTAATAAATTAGGTAATGTATGTACAACTATGCTTAAACATATCACTTGGTAGAAGTACTTGTTTGTCCACGAAAAATATTTGTTGTTTTATTTTAGTTTAAATGTATGTATGTAAACTAATTCAAATTAATTGCTATATTACCCTAAATTGGAGTAAATTATTGGTTTATAAGACACACTTTTAACATTATTAATCCTATATCTTCTTCAGAATTTTTTAACAAGCAAATTGTGCGATTTAGAATAAATTGTAGAATTAAGTTTGAAAGTTATCATTTGGTAACAGTATCTTGTTCTTTTATTCCATACTAAATATTTGTTATTTTGTCGGTGACTTTAGTTCGTGTCAAGTGATTTGTGTAAGTTATTATGATTATGAAAGACATATCACTTAAAATTATAAAGTTCTACTTATGTTCTAATTTTGACATTGTGAGTTATTGTTTCGATATTCTTTGGATCGGCTAAAATCTTCCCATCTAAATAACAGAGTATTCCTATGCTAAATAAATATTTTATGAATAGAAAACACACAACTTTCCTCGCCAAACTTATGGGCAAAAAGCTGATGTTTAAAAAGATACAGGATGTCTAAGTTAAAATTTTGTATTCAAAGCTATTAAAATTTTTGGAAAGTTTTCAATGAATTGCTTTAAAAACTTTTATTTGGAGGTTTTCTATGACACGAAAAACGAATATGTACACACACTACAAAACGCAATATATGTTTTTGGGGATAAAAGATGGTCGTTTTTGCTCTCTGTATGTGTCAAAAATTTTATTAGAATAATATTATTTTCTTAGTTTTTACACAAATAAGACACACTAGTTTTAAGTGATGTGTCAAATATTTTATTAGAATAATTATTATTTTCTTAGTTTTTTTACACACATAAGGCACACTAGTTTTATGTGACTTAATTTAACCATTTATTTGCTGTTTTTTTTTTTCATTGGATTGGATTGGAATTTAATTTTCATAATATGCAAGAGGTTTAAAGGACCAATTTTTGGACTACGTTTGGCTACATGGCATTATTTTCTTGTCAGGAATCTAATATTGCTCTGTGTCCCATAAATTTAGGCATACCTTGTATTTATTAATGATGAATTGTACAGGGTGTCTCGGGTATTATTGACATGTTTGGAAGGGGTGATTGTACAGTGTTTCACTCAAAAATATCTACTTATCGTTTTCGAGATATACTCTATATGTGATTTTTGACTTATCTGCTTTTTCAGTGTTGAGATTTTTCGGTTAGGCAAACCTAGTTTCAAAAATAAACCTTGACTGATCCTTTTGGTGTAAGGGTTTATTCAATTAATCTTTATTTTGTCAAGTGGGCAAAATACCCAATTAAACTAAAGAAATACTTTTTATTTACTTGAAAACCCGAGAGAAAACGACAATAATTCTAGTTTTTATTCTAGAATGTGTAAATATTATTCTCATTACCATCAGTGGTGTAGAAACTCTGTGAAAATAGACAAAAGGATAAGGGCAAGCAGTATTTAACTAAAGTCATACCAAATATTGTTCGGCAGTATTAAAAGGATTTCCAATAACTAATATTTATTCTTGACACAAATAAAATAAAATTTTATACGTGAGATTTGCTCTAATACTAAATTTTCTATTTCTGTTACTAATAAAACACATTAAACAGTAAAAACTTGTTATTTACATAATAATTAATATTGTTGTACGGGTAATAGCACTGTGCTGAAAATAATGGCTCTGATACATCAATCCGACCACTGCCGATGAAAAAAGTATTGTGAAAGCCATTAAATGGGCCATTCTCCATTGTTATTTCTTGGCAGTATCGTCAAGAACCATACGAGTAACGGGAGAAAATAACAATGTAGTGAAACCTAGCTTTTCCACAAATAGGAGGGCAAAAATTAGGAATGGCTTGTATCACGCGAGCCTTGAGAAGATAATGAGAACTTTTAGTATAAAAAATTGCCATCATTAAGAAAATAACAGTAATTTGTTTTAATTTACGTCAAATTGGGTAACGAGAAACATTCTCCTCGAGCATCTACCAGCTTTTTTTGCCAACAGTAAACTTTTGTTTGACGTATACATGAATATTCCGAATATGATTAAATTATTGTAATAAATTAAATCTGGGAAACGATAGCAGTCGGCATTAACGGGCCTTATCAAGATTTTATAATTCTAAAAAAAATTATACCGTTCTCAGTTGTACAGGGTGTCGAATACTAAAAAATAAGACGATAACAAGATGGAAAAAGGAAGAATTTGAAACTTTTCCATCAATAGCCTTGATCAGCTGATGTGTGAAGACAGTTTGAACAGAGAAATAACTTAAAAATTTAGTGGTATCAATTATACTATTTATTTCTGAGTAGTATTGGCTGAGACAAGAGATCTTGCAAAATTTGAAGAAGTATTGTCTCGCAAACACGGAATTCCAGGAAACAACTACTCAGCAGCCTAATGCCCCGACCAGCATTGAATTACACCTGGAATACGTATAGTAAACAGCTAAAGTCACTCGTCAGCAGCCCATTGAGCTTATTAGCTCTCATCAGTTCATAGGTGAGGTAACCGACAAATAACCATAGCTGTTTTAAGTGTGTCTATGCTAGTTTTCAATGATTTCTACTGCGATGTAGAACGATTCGTGTCTGTGGCTTGTCAATTCGGCATGGAGTAGCGAAGGGGCGCTAGATGCAGCTTTGCTACTTCGCGTTACTCATGAGCCCTACTGTCGAGTTAGATCATCGTTATTGTCCGATATGCGAAAAAAGATATACTTAAATATGTATTTTTAATGCATATATTACAAAGGCAATTGAATATCGCGTTTCCAAGATGTAAACCTATGTAAACTTTAATGAAACATATTTTTCATGCTATTAGAAAGATCGTCTAATAAGTTTTTCAGAATATATTATACTTGGAAAAACGTTGTAGCATTCCACCGTTACTGCTACCTTATTTGCAAAATTTTAAGTTCAACGTAAAATAAAGACGAAGCAATACTTCTCTTTTTCTAAAACTGCACTGCACTATGCACTGAAAAATATGGTGTCTGTAAAAAAAATTTGTTTTATAGAAATAAATTATTTGTTTGTATGGGGCCAACCGAATATGTATTTCTTGATATCAAATATTTTTTTTGAAAAAGCAAAAATACTGTTATTTTTTGTAAATAAAGCATTTCTGTATTTCCATTGAAAAACATTATTTTCTTTTGAATGTATATGTATATTTCAAAGATTTTTTTAAATTAAACTGCTTATTTAGGTCAACAACTTATTGCTCAGGAACTTCAGGAAGAAACTGCGGGCTAATGCCCCGACCAGCATAGAATTACACCTGAAAAATATAGCATACAGCTATAGCAAATAGTCAACGTATACCAGTTTCGATCTTATTAGTTCTCATCAGTACTCCACAGGTGAGTGATGAGTTAGCGGCTGGAACCCTGGCTGTTCATGTTTTTCAAACCCGATAGACTTGAGTACGTGCAATATAACACAGCTGCATCTAGCGGAGTCTATTGACAATAATTTTTTGTTTATATGAAACAGATCGATGTTTTGCTTTCAAACAAATACTTTTTTTGACGATAGGACTATAAGGAAATTGATTTTTTTAATTTACGGTTTTCTAAGGATTATATAACTTAATAAAACTTCATGAAAAAACTACAAAAAAATTAAAAGATTATATATTTTCCTTTTCCATATCCCTCATTAAAAATATGCATTTTTGAACTAAATAAGCGCATTATTTGATTCGAAATGCACATTCATTATATAAAAAAGCCTTTTATTTATTTCAAAACGTTATTTTATGCAGATTTTAACAAATTCTTTTGGGAAATGAAGGAAATGAGATTTTTTCCTTGTAAAGCTAATAATTGTTTGCATTGCATTTTGTAGGCATTTGGATGTAAATCATTTTGTTTTTATAATATATGGGTTGAAAATTACTTAGGTAGGTATTTGAAAATCACTTCAACGTTCAGTCTTACATATTTTTTTATGCCTGGAATAATAACGGAGATAAAGGGGGACAATTTTCACGATCACTTCGTACGTATATGCGCTTACCTAAACCTAAAGAAAACGAGGTCATAGAACGTAGTCCCACAATACTATTAATTTATGTTGTATTATTGATGTATTGCGAATTACTAACCAACAACAACTCACATTGTACAGGGAATAGGATACATTTCAATAAAAATATATACACAACATATCCATCATGCCCATAAATAATGGATATCGACGTAGCAGATCCCTCGAAAGTCTCGAAACACCTGTCAGAAGGACTACTCCATTCGCTTAGTCCCTTCTTGATTATTTATTCATAATTTCAGCAATGCCAGGATATCTAATCACATCGTGAATAAGAATAAAATCCAATACCTACCCTCTTATTATGGGGCGCATTATAATATTCAAATACTCCTTCATCCATCGCGAGGCGAACGCGTCTTTTAATTTCTGTTCCGAAAGTTTAAAAGCTCCGAGTATAGCCGAGTCGCGCCGAGGCCGTCGCTGTCCCACGTGATTCCAAGCAGCCCATTGGCTGGTTCGATTTGAGGTAAGGTAAAGCATGCGGCGAGTTGATTCCGCTTTTCAAATGTTTAGTTTCGTTTCACCGCTTGTCGATGTGTCGGGGAACGTACATGGACGTCTTCACCGATAGGTTTTTAAATACGTTCGTTGTATCTGAAGTTTCCTCGATTTGGGATTCCGACGGTGGAAGGAATATGTGACTGTACTTCGGCGTTTTCAAGTGTACGCGTCGTTTTTGTGTACTTAATTGATCTGTGCGATTGTTTTATTGACATACTTTTACGGATTTAAGGTGTGTGTGGATTCGTGCTGACATTCTTTTACCTTGAAACCAGTTTAAAATTTCGGTTTCCGAACAGGACAGGACGTTTCGTTGTTGTGCGTGCGTATCCTCAGCCCTTGGAGCGAGGTTTTCTTCACGTGTCTAGATGGTTGGTTTTCCAAAAACTTCCGTTTCGATGAGGTGCGCGGCTGTAATCTAGTGCGATCTCCGATTTTAAGTAAGGTGTTTTAATGCGTACCCTTACGGAAAACGACAGGAACACTTTGCCAAGGGGGTGGGTTAGACAGGCAGTTATGGGTGTCCTCAGGTGGAAGGATGTACCAGGTGGTGGTCGAACGGACACTCTACAGAAAAGCGCAACCTTACAGGTACTTAATACTCGTTGTTTTCTACACTGAATATTTGGATTTAAAACAAATTTGTATCTAAAAAATATATGTCTGTGCCCAAGAATCTCCAAAAAGTATTTTAACAGTACCTGTAAAACAACTTCCAAGTCGTTTAAGGTCACCCTATTTCTCGCCGTAAAATGACCAAATTTGTTATTTTGCACATTTAATTTATTTTAACCCCACATTTTAACAATTTTTACATACTTATAAACGAGAACAATCTTGCATGTAGATTTATCTAAGTTTATGTTATAATAGTATTGAGATCTACAGTTGAATTTAAAAAAATACATATTTTGAAAGATTTCTGTACCTAAAAATATGTTGGTTAGTTCGCTTTCTGTCGTTATAAAGGGTGTCTTGCAAGTTATTACATTCTTTTTAAGTGATAGAATACATGACTTTGAGATTTTTGAGTAGATTGAAACAAACATACCTATATATACCAAGTGTTAATATTTGTGATAATTATTTTTTTTTAATTTAACCGTGTTTTTATACAATTATTGAAGGGTAGAAGAAAAACAAACTTTTTATAACAAATATTTCTATGCTGTTAGGAATGACTGGACTATTTAAATGATTTAACCAATAAAATCCAAAGTGGCTTCGTTACTTACCTAGATCTTCATAAACATGGATTTTCTACTTGGTAAAAAAACGAAGTCAAATTTTAACGTGGATTTTATTTAAACCTTTGTCTAGGTTTATTCAGATATTATTAAAAACTTACCTAAGCAATGCTCTTTCAGTCCTTAGGAAAAGTTTCTTGATAAACATTCTAAAAATTAGGGATATTAATCTTAATACTTTTAAATATGCAGTATGTAATAAAAATGGTTTTAGACATAAAAATATTTGCACTTTACACTTTAACTGAGATTCGAACGTACAGTTTGACAGTTGATCTACATTTACGGTTGCTATGGAAACTAAGGACAATTATTGTTTTCTCATGGCATGCCTAGCTATTTAATAGAAATATTGCTTTTCCTTTTTACGCCGTAGCTTTAAATAAGCTGTTAAGATTTGAACAATTGAAATAAATATTTAGCTTTTTGACAACTTCAATATTTTCTAAAAGTTGCGTTCTTGTTAGCAAATGTGTGATTTCTTAAACCATTTTTATTTATTCTATCACCTCCTAAAATTATTGTAACAACTTGCAAGACATCCTGTATAGGTATTCGTTTTACTTCGGTACCTTTGAATATTCGCAGGTGGCATGAGACAACGTTCCTATTATTTGCTAAACTATATTATTCAGTTCTTCTATGTCTAAAATTACTTGTATTTGTAGAAAACACTATTTCAATAATACAGCGCCGTTAACAGTACCTATAATAGATTCGAAAGCAACTTCGGAGTGGTTTAAGGTAGTATACACGTTCCTTTAATTGTGAATTATTTATTTTTATTGCGCAATCAAAACATGGTAATGTATTCGATTGTTATATAAATTTATTAATGATCCATACAGGTATGATTGTGTACAGGATGTTTTTCAGTACGTACGTGCAGAAAATCAAGGGACACACTATATAGCTAAAATTAGAGTAATTTGGTTATATAAACATAGGGTCCTAATGTAGTCGTTTTCGAGCTACACTGTCGCCAAAATTTAAAAAGTTAATTTGAACGTGTTTGAGTAATATTTGAAGTCGCTTTATAAAAGTTTTATACTGGGTGCCCAATATTAATTATGGGAGCTTTTTAAAAATATAAAAAAGTTGTTTGGATAAAAGATTAGTTACCTTAACTTTTTTTTAGGTTGTTTCTGGTATCGTTGAGTTTGTTTCGGAACTAGTAAGTATAGTATATAGGCAAGAATTCAGACGACTTATACGAACAAATGAATAGGTAGTTAATTATATTTTCTTCCAAATATTTAAGAAACTGAAACTGAGAATAATAAAATTATATACTCGACCAAATGTTTGCACTATATAGGTAAGTATTACACTAAATTATAAAATATGATTGTTTTTAACTTGACCAAATATCGAAATTTATGTTGACAATAAAAAGTGCGTAATGTAAGTTGTCTGATTTTTGTCGCAGCTATAAGTGTCTAGGTAATTTCGATACCATAGCAACTAATTATACAATTTTTAATAATGACCACAAACAAAAATTTTGAAATCAAAACAAAAGTACCTAGTACCTCTATGTAAGTATAAACTAGTAGATTTTTTTATACCTAAGAGAATTTCCATATCTATTACTTTAATATGTATATGTATATTTCTTATCTCTATAAGCCAATTTATATGTAATATTTTGCATTTAAATAACGTTATTTTTACTGTCACTATTTTGCAATTTAAATATTTTATTAATCCACTGTATATTTTAAAGTATCCAGATGTTATTAATATGTATCTGTCTACGGTATTTTTTCGTTATTAAATGTGAATGTTATACCAAAGATCGAGCCAAAGATGTTGGTGATTATGTGAAAATTAATTATGTCACATTTTAAAGATTACATATATTGTTCTTGAACTATAGAAAAATTATGTGAAGTCGATTCTTTATGGGGATTAAGTTAGATAAGAGGTTTTTTAAAATAAAGTCGATAAATTTACATTTCTACCATCTAAATGCCATCAAGTTTGATTTACTGGTTAATAATTCGAAATGTTTCTGTTTGCAATTGCTCAATTGGCCTATTTTTGACGATTTTTTTGTCGGTATTGATGTAATTAAAATTCCTTTCGTTAAATTTTATCATCATTATATTGATATGATACCTACTCAATCATCATTTTAAATTTTACGGTGACGTAACCAAATCCGTATTTTATCGAAAAATACGTAAGTAGGTAAGTATATGTTCAATTTCAGCATAAAATAAAGGTACTAGGTACATTATCAGTTAGATGCTGTTAGTAACAAAGCATGTATAATCATTGAATGAAATAATACCACAACCAGAGAAACATTTCACTGATGACCTGATGAACTTTTCTACTACCTACTAAATCTAAAATTTTTGTAACGAATATAAATTATTACTTACTTAATTACTCTGCGATAATTTAACATTTTTTATATCTTTGTATATTCCTAAGACAATAATTATATACTTCTTAATTTTTATTATTCTTATCCGTTTTCATGCAACATTCTTCCTGTATATTCAACGTAATTTTTTATAAATAAAACAATTTAGTGTGTTTATATCTGTTACATTTTTATATTTTAATAAAAAAAATATCTAATCAAATCAAACAAACATTGACTAACAATTTTTATCAACTCGGGTATTAGCTGATACTTGTCATTTTTAAAATAAATCAACATTTTTTTTATTAATTCATAGTCTACTTACTTGTGCGATTGTTATCTATATAGGTGATTCAGAAGTACTAGGAAAATATTGGGTACTTACATGATCAAGTTGAGAAATTAATAACATATTTTTTAGTTTTTCCAAAAACTTTTTTTCAAATAATTTTTTCAGCGTATTCGAAGCATTGTTTTATTCTGCATACAACATTATAGTTATGTGGTACTGTATTGACAAATTTGATGAAAAGTCCATGCACAAAATTAACAAGACAAATATTTTACAAAATGCCCAAACAAAAAAATTCTTTCATTTCCATCATGGTTTTTTAAAAATATCTACGTTATGTAACTATTTCTAACAAACAAACGAATCTTAATCGAGATTTTTTAAAATTTTATGATACATAGGTGTACCTACTACATTAAGTTTCAACTTTGCATGAACCATTGTACTAAAAATAGGCAAATCAAAAAACTGAACAGCAGTATAGACTACAACCACATATCAGATTCTATCAAAATTGGCGTAGTGGTTCTAGACATTTTTTTGTAAAACAAAAAACATGTAATGTGTGGCCAGCTTTATGGTTGCATCATATAAGGTACTTTTACAAATTGTCTCTTTCTAAGTAACTGTCTCCTCTATAAGATGCTTATCTATTTTTAAATATCACACATTAAATGCACTTCCGCAGTAACGTCAAAGAAGTTAAAAAAGAAAAGGGACTGATATTAATTAGGTGACAAATTTTGACTGTCTCGCTCTAGGTTCTTCTCCAAGAACTAACATCTGCGTGAACCTTAAGTCTGCCACACACTAAATGTTTGTCGTGCTACACTGTGCCATATGGAGCTTGTGCGTACTGTATTAAACCAAATTTAAATTTTCATATAATTGTAAAAAGTAGCTTTTTCCTACTAATAATAATATTATCTAGTTCAAATATACTTCGAACAGTTGCACAAGAACTGCACAAGGATTTAACAAAAATTATTTTTACGATATTGACTCCATTTTGCATAACATCTATTCCAAAATATTTTTAGATTCTGAATCACTCTGTATAAGTTCATCTAAACATATGTCCTAAAATGATTGGTTTGTACACTGTTAAAGTTTATACTTATTTTACGAGTTCTTTTAGTTCAAATTTTTCTTAAATAGCTCGAGACCGTTTTGAAATAATGGATTTAATTTTGCTGGGCGGTAATATGGCATAAAATTTATTTTTATTACTAAGCCGAAATACGCTCACCAATAGCGTTCATATAACCAAGTGTATTACTATTTAAAGAAACAATCACACGCTACTTTTTTCAAAGTAAACTTTTCACTTTTTTATCTGATTGTTTTCTATTAAAACTATATTGCTTTTGTCATGTTTCCATTACAGCAGTAATTAATTTATTTTTTATTTATTTATGTTCACTATTTTTTTTGTAGTACTTGTATAATTATTGTTTTGTTCCCGAATTTTCTTGTTAAACAAGACAAGACTTTTTTTAAAGTCTTGTTTTTACTCTATTTTGCAAGATTATGTCTTGTATTGTCTTGGGATAGACACAACATTTTTCTCACAGTTTTGCAACACCACAGTGTTTTAAACACTAGAATATCAACAGATGTCGGTTAACTCAATTATACTTGAATATTAAGGACAAAAGTCGTTTATGTTTTAAACTAGATTATTAATTCATAATGTAGCAACTAAAGTTGCTAGGTTTTACTACAGCAGAAAAGTGTTAAGCAGTTTAGCGGTAGTTTGAGTACAATCCCCCATAGTGTACGGGCACGACGTTGTTGTATGGGGTCCTTAACAGATGACGTCTTTCGGTGTGAGGCTGACTTAAGAGAGTGCCAGGATTTTAATTGGCTGCAACAAATAGAATGAAAATATCTGATGTATACAATGTAAATATGTATTTAAATACAAATCTTGGACAACGGGCTACTGGCACGCTTCGACACGGGTCAATGGCCTGTTTAGAGCTGAATGAAGTGGAAGAAACTTCTTAGTATAAATACACCTTTATAAACTTGTATTTAAACGAAAAAACTGCAGTGGTTTTACAAGCACACTTCATTCTAGGCGTGAAAATGGTGAGAAAATGTTTTATTTAAAGCTAGTTCATCGTAAATTGTTCATTGCAGTAAATTCAAGATGTCTCTGAAATAAGGGCCTTTCTTTAAAGAAGGAATAAAGGTCCTGTTTTGCAGTTTTTATTACTTCGTAACTTGTTTAGAGATGGTTAATTTTGTGTTTCTATGACAATTGCCCTGGATTGTACTCCGAGTAATTTAATATGTTTAGAACCTTCACATTTATTTATCTTTACTGGCTATCTCTCATTTATATATCGTGAATTTAACGAGTTGTGTATAATACTTTAATGATTAAATTCTCATCGTTCCTTAATGATAAACTGAAGGATATATTTCTAATGGTAGGTCATTGTTGTTTACGTTTTTGTACTAGCAGTTAGATAACTAATTCTAAGTTATTAAAAAATTGACTCAGGATCCACACTTTTTGGAATAAAAATTAAATGTATTTTCAAAGTTTTGGAAATTCGTGTTCATAAAGCATGTTTTGGCTGGTGAATATTTTTTTCACAATATCAAAATTATGTATGCTATGTACGCCACTGATCCTATGGCCAAACCATGACATCTATCATGGTGTGTACGTGACAACAATTTAAAAACAAAATTTTAGTCTGCTCCAGAAATTTTCATAAAGACTTTTTTGAATTTTTCTTCATTACATTACTTGAAGAACTACACCTTGAAATATTTATTACTCAGGAAACACCTTGTACATATATTCGTAGATAATATTCCTGCTAGGGGGTGTAACCACTCATGGAAATCTTGTCACAAATCTTGCGAAATTCTTTGCGAAATCCCGAAAAATCCTACGAAATCCCGAGAAATCGCTCGAAATCACACAAAATTCTGCATCGTCTGGATACATTTACCCGTAAAGACTAACAATACTGTCCACCTGAGCCAAGATATGTTGATCTACCCCATTTAGCTTGGTCCAAAATTTGATAGTACTTAATTGAATAAAGTATGAAATAAGGCAATGGGTTTATGTTTATGAAATAAAACCTTAAAATCCTATCGAAAAACGGTTGTTCCAGCCGTTTCTTTAAGAAAAGAGAACAACAAAGAATGGGTTTTATTGATTAAACATTCAATACACCAGTGCACACAAAATTTGTAACGATTTAATTGCATGAGAAGTACTGTAGATGAAAGTTATTGAGAAACAATTAAACAAGTTCGACACCCTGTGTCTAAATTATAAAAATTTGAACTAAAGTAACTTAGGGCATCATATTAGTAGTATAGTAATTTTCGTGGTAATTTTTATCAAATGCGAAATCTTTGGAAACTCCTTGAAATCGCCCGGAATTCCGCGAATTCCCTTAGAAATATCTATTTCGCAAAATCTGACCCCTTCGTTCAATTCTTAAATGTCTGAAATTATTTGTATTCATAGAAAACACTATTTCAAGAATACGGCGCCCTTAAAAATACAGTCAGATACAAAAGAATTTATAACCGTTTTAGCGTGCATGAATTAAAGTTTATTACTTTTTTAAAAATAAGTCTGAATTCTATCTAGCGTTTTAGAGAGGATGCACATTGCATTGCGACATTTATAAAACGCTTGGAATTCTGGACTATTTTTACTTTGAGGCTATTTAAAATTTATCAGGCGTTAACATCTCCAGTTTCGTGCTGTTGAAAAATGTTCTAGCCACAAAATCTCTGGAGTTGTTATTAAACGCTCTAGTGTATGTTGACGTGCAAACTTAACAGACAGATAGTTCTATTTTTAAAATTACAGATAATGGGTGTGATTGGTTACACAGTAATAGTTATTTATGCAACAAATACAAAAAGTAAGTGTTTCGACGTGTTGTCCTACTCGGCCTGACGACCTCGTTAGACAATTTCACGTCGCGTGCAATAAGCACTTTTTGTACGAGTTGCATACAATATGTTTTCTACGTACAGGCAAAAACCAAAAAATGATATTTAGATGACACTAAGTCTAGGAAAATGTGACGTCGTTTTGAAAGTTTATGTTTGTCATGATGACAAAACGCTGTAGTAGAATGACAAATGAATGCAATAAACATTTTACTGCACTAGTGCAATAAAGAACCACAGTAATGAATAATGATATTTAATATAATTTTTTTAAAATTAAAATATTATTTTTTTAACGCTATTTACTATAGATTTCTTTAAAAAATTCTTATTTATTACTTTTGTTTATTATGACAGGTATTTTAATGTAGTGAAGTCGTATAGCAAAATTGTATAACAGATCACATACCATTCTACATCTCGTAGATGGTAGAAGCAAACACAGAACTTGTTATTTGGAACCGGAATAAAACGTCGAATACAATAAGTGTAAAAAAACGTAATTTTGCTTTACCATTAATTTTCTAAACGATCTGTATAGATTCTGGAAACTTCATAGAAAAGTTGAATTGATTCTTTATAACTTTGCATTTTATTTTATTTTGTTTTATGAACTTAAACCCTACTTACTTATATATTTCTAATTAAGCTTACATCAAAAGGGTCTTCACAAATAAACAGTATTGATTCCTTTCAATGCGCTTTATCGATCTCGCCTCTTTTTATTTTTCGGTACGGTGAAATATTTTCTATTGGGCGCTGCTTGCTATATTCATACATAATGGCATAATGCTTTTTTTTCATTTACCTGGTGAGATGAACGTTTTATACTCATTTAACGAGTCTGTTTTGCAACTTTATTCAATACCAATGTCTATTTAACACGATAACACCTAATAATATCACAAATGTCCGAAAGCATGGCAAGTGTGCACATACATATATGAATAATAACAATAAATTCACAAGCAATAAATAACTCTTCTAAAATGGATAGATACAAAGCACATTGCATAAGTATACCCGTGCGAACGTTGTTTGACGTCACAGGTCTTGGCTGCAGCGGCGGTCATTTTCAGAGGGCGTGGCCAGAGACATTTTTAAATACCATTTTTTATGCTTATTTTTCTGCAAAATGGTCTAAGTTAAACGCCATTTCAATTAAAATAGTACATTATTTCTTCTGCACATATTGGGAAAATCATGCTATTCCTCATTATACTAATATATACTTTGAACCTTTGTAATAAATATAGGTATAGAAATAAAAACAATAATTAAGTACATTAAATATTGTTACGAAAGCTCACCTACCTTTTTAGTTGGTTAATTATGTTCCTGTTTTCGTTAGAATTTATAATTGAAGCTCACCTATCTCGTTAGTTTGTAAATTACGTTTCTGTTCATGTTAGAATTTATAATTTTTGTGATGCCTTTATTTTGACGTTTTCCGGAATATTCCAGGCTATACTATATTTGTTTCTCGACACGTTCTAGAAATCTCAGAAACTACGAGAACTGTCAAAACCTATATAAGCAGATCATTTTCGGCCGCTGGAGTCAGTTTGTATTGAGCAGCCAAACGCGAGTGACAAACGTCAAAGTAAAGCGTTGACAGTTGCGAAATTTGTTGAAGGATATTTCTTGTATTATCAAGAGTGATAATAAAGATTGTTTATCTACGTGACGTGTTTCAACGATAACCTAACTTCGAGGTTACAATATATTGGACCTAGAGGATCTATCTAATTGTTGATATAGTTCCATGTACATATTATATACCTATATTGGATCACCCGGTATACACAAAATTAATGTTTGGTTCAAAAAGATAAAATTGAATCAATCTCGATCAAGAAACAAATTGTAGTCTATTTATTCATCTAGTTCATAATTCTTTAATATCATTTCGAAAGGACAAATTTTATTATTTTAAAACAAGGAAATATCGTGGTTCTGCTCAATATTTTAATGTTACCATTATTAACAATTTTAGGAAATAATTCTACCTAATACAAATTATAAAGATGTCTTGGTCTGCTAGATTTATATTGTGAGTTGTTCAAGGATTTAAGAAAGTAAATTTAATTCCAGCTGTTTTTGCTCGCTTCCTGTGGTCAGATGTTTAGTCAGTTGAAATTTTTTAAGTTTTAACAAAGACGAGTTAATAGGACAGTTTACTTGAGCTGAGTCATATTTGTCGAATATATTTGCTTTGTATTTATAATTAGCTCCAACTTTATTTATTTAAAAAATGTAAATCAGTGTGATATTACCTACGAGTATTATTGTGATTTTATTCATATTACTAGATCAGTAGGAAAAGTTTTATTGAATTTATAAGGACACCACAAACAAAAAATCTTTCTAGTTTAATCAATTTATTTTATTAAATCTTATAGATGTTTTTTACAAGTACATATTTAATTATTGGCATTGTTCATCATTTTGAAACAAAGATCTCTTAACCTCTGCCCTAAAACAGACTAAACTGTAATCTCTAATATTTTTGAAGCAATAAATCGAGACTCTTGAATTCTATGCACCTTTTCGATTAAAATAATACACCCTTTCTTCTGCGCGTATTTGAAAAAATCAAGCAATCATTCCAAAGTCTTCTATCAATAAATACCTTCGATATTTCCCATTCAGTCTCCGATTCATTGCCTTAAAATCCTCAATTGTTCGGCTATGAGGCAGTAATGGTCGAAGTTAATCAAACCGGCTGGAATGTCTGGCATTCGGCCGACCCGAAAAATCGCGGGATTTCATTTCCATTTCAATTATGGAAATGTCGGCGATTTCCCCCCGTGCCCAAATAAGTCGTTAATCCCTGCAATGTGACGTATGGTAAATAAAACGGGCGTATATCGCCGATCACGATTGGAACCAAACACGTTCCGTGGAGAATCCGCCGAAATAGATGTGGAAGCGTGAGCGAACTGTTAATGCCCGGTTATTATGTTTTAATTCGCACGCATTGGGCTGGGCCAGCGTAGGAACGGAGGCGTTATAACGAGAAAAACATCGATTCTCATAAAAAATTGCGGCCGGCATCCCATCGGAAGATACACTGTGGCCTACATAGAAGTGGATCACCACACTGATAGAAATACTACTGACACAGTTACTTATAAATTTGTGCTTTCAATGTAAAAAAATAATTACACATTTTAACACAATGCTATGTTAATCGAGGTCCATACGGGATTGTGTATATTTTTACTAATTTCTCTGTATGTACCAATATGTTGAGTTAACACAATCCGCTGTGTTAATATAATAAATGCTATGTGTGATTTTTACACATTTCAGTGTTATTTCTATCATTAAAGGTGTAAACTTTACACATGAATATGTTAATTTTATTGTATAATAGGCATTGATATGGAAACTAACCTACCTTTTTAGTTTGTTAATTATGTTTCTGTTTGCTTTTCGTATTTTTGTAATGCCTTTATTTTGACGTTTTCTAGAAATTTTCCCAGTCATCAAGAATGCATCTCGAACCAAATCGAATATAGCCTGAAATGTTCTAGAAAGCATCAAAATAAAGGAATTACAAAAGCAAACATAATTAATAAACTAAAAAGGTGTTACAGTAATAATAAAAAAAAACAGATATTTTACTACTACATATATAATTCAGTTCAAATGGACAACAACGACGTTTTATAATGAAATATTTAACAAAATTAGTAATAGTAGTACATATTCTAATAAATGAAACACATAACGTTCTAGTAAATCATAAACAACAAACATTCAACAAATATGCATTTAGACACTGTATAATAGAAGTTTACTAAAATGAACTGTAGTGATCTGAACATATTACTTTCTTTCCTAAGATTATAAGAAAATCAGAATACAGAATACTCTAAATCTAAAACATCCAAAACGTCAGAGTCTCTTAATATTTTTAGTTATATCCACAATTAGTTTTAGCTCTATCCTAATTATCAGAAATATATATGTGTTATAGTTTGGTAGGGACTTACCATTTTCTTTGATCAAACCTTTATTTAAATTTAAATGTTATTCATTTGAACACCGCTAACGAAAGTTAACTGAACACAACAACGCTACACGACCAACAAGGCTTAGTCATGTGTGTTAGAACAGCTGATGTACTGCAGTTGCTCAGTTGTGCTCAACCAATCAAGAAAAGGGATACAGAACAGATGTTTGTTAAGTTAACAAGAAATGAGTACTTTTAACAAATCATTGCTTAATATTACACAAATTCAGTATATCTTACCATTGATTTTAACACATTTTGTGTAAAGTGCATAAAAAGTTTTACTGCAGTGCAAAATAATATTTATGTTGTATTAATACAACACTTGTAGTCATTACCAAAACTACAGTGACGCAATTGTAGTATTTACTTCACGTTGAATTAAAGTAGTATCTGCACGTGGTCATATGCAAAATGAAAAACATGCCAGAACTTATCCGAACAGTCCAAATGCTGCAGTCGATTCTCGGAACAGCTAGGTAAGAAGTAGGTTTTCTAGTACTCCCTTCGCGTATACACAGTTGGAAATCGGTGATGTTGCATCTGCCGTTACATGAGAGCGACAAAATAAATTATATAGATCCGTGCGATAGATAAGGATGGCTATAGGAAGACGTTTTATAAATTAGAATAACATCTGAGCAGTCACTCCCACTTCTAACCGAGCGAAGATGGCGATTGGTCGCTGAGATATAAGTGGGAGTGGATTTTATTTGTTGAATGACGAAACGGGCGGTGACTATTTAGATTTTAAAACTTCGTCAATATAGTCATCCTTGTCTATCGCACGGATTTCTATACTTTACTTTGTCGCTCTCATGTAACGGCAGATGGACCATCACCGATTTCCAACCCTGTATACTCAAATATACATATGCCTCTACATGTGTATCTCATATAGATTTGTTTCTACAGCAGTTGGATTTGAAACGCTTTGAACTGTCAAAAATGTCCAACTACTTGCATTAAATTCACAGCTAACTCGTTCAAACTTTATCTGTTGCAGGAATAAACCTATTGAAAAAAATCCTAAATAATACCCATTAATAATACACCGTTAGCTACTATATTGAGCAATTCCAGGGTAATACTCCCATATCTATCGTTTTTTTTTAATGTACATAAACATATTATTAATACGATCGTTAAATGTCACATGATTCGTATTTGTAAGTCGTTAAATTTAAAAACAGAGCACTGTTGAAGATATGTTCCAGAAGTGGTCCCCTATTCTCCTCCAAACTGCCGCGACCCTTATTTACACCTTCACTCTTCACTCCAGAGTTTAATGGGTCGTATTTTACACTGTGTGTTGGCCGATTATCGCCAACGTATTGGCTCGTGGATTTGTTGTTATTTAAAGGTCATAAAAATTGGGATAGTGTTGTCGAAGATAATGCTCTGATAACGGTAACACTGACTAATTTCCGCTATTCGAAACGTGCCTGATATAAATATTTACTATTTCGGTTCGGTCACAATTGTAACGAAATCGTTCCAGTCTAAATATTGGCGGATTTACTCGTTAAGCTTTTATGTATATATTTAAAGAGGATATGTAAATACACGTACAATAAATAACATATTTAGATCGGAGAGGAAAATAAAACATATATATTTTTAGAAGGAAAGGCGTTTGATTTCTTAAACATTCAGTGCAATACGCCAATAATATGTATCTGATAGTTTGTTTAATGTAAGGGTTTATTTTACTAATTTTCTGGATCATTTCAGATTTTTCAAAAGCATGACAATAAATAGCTTGAGAGCACATCAAAATGTGAATATAATTTAAAATGTAACAAATGTTCGTTCGTTCGTGACCGCTAAGCGCAAGATTGGTTTGTTCGATGTGATTTTGATGATGATTTGAGATTTCACGATTACTAGGGTGACAATTGGGGGAAAATCGTGAACCTTTACATTTTGGCTATTTTTATAGTATTCTGTGCTATACAAGGTGATTCAGAATTTATCTAAAAAAATTTGGGAATAGATGCGTGATGAAAAATGCGGTCGAAATCGTAAAAAATTCGTATATACAGATAATTTCAACAATAAATCAACAAGTACTGTCTTACCTGAAAATTATAATGAAATATAATGAAACTGTAATAAAATTCTGAACTGATAAGAAAATAATAAAAGGAACACAATGACATTGAATCTTTAAATATAATATACAAAAACAAGTTACTGACCTGTAAAATTAGAACAGATGCACCACTTATCACCATTCACTGTCTTCCAGCCAACCTGCCGAAGTCTTAAAACCCCACTGATAATTACCGGTTGAATACCGCTCCGCATTCCCGTGTTTATTATTGCTTCGTCTCCAGCCGCCCCTCTCGCTAATGCGTATATAATATTCTATACAGGGTGTTATTCATTCAGCAGCAGTACAGATGTGACAAAATAATATTTAACCAAGTGGATTCCCACAAGCGTATTTTTAAATTATTTTTGAATTGTATTAGTAAGTCTCTTGTTCATTCTAAAATTTTATTTAGATAAATTCTGAATCACCCTGTATAGTTTTTAAAGTAAAAAATAACAAAAAAAATAACGGGTTGGGGTGGTTTTTTGTGATTTTGTAAGTAAGTATTGAAAATCTATGCAGGATGGTATCTTTGATCATTTTCAAATCTGCATAAGACGATATTAATTTTCAGCAAAATTTTCATAACCCTATCTCTGTTTTTAAGTAGAAATATTCAGTAAATAATAGTGTATTTAATTAAGAATTTTATTTTACTGTTTCCAATGTGTTTAAATTTTTTGAAAGTGCATCTCTTTATATAATATTGTTTCCCTTATTGTCACTTTAGATTCTGCGAACAAAACAAAGCAAAATTAACAAGTTTTTATCAAACCTTGTTCGAAATTAGAAGGCCTTATCAAAATAGCTTCTTGTTCAAGCCTCATATTTAACGGATGCTGTAACAATTGCCGTGCATGTAACGTTATTAAATTTAAAGACGTACGTATGTGCTTGACATCAACTATAATTCACCTAATTGACCTAGATTCTGATTTATTTTACTGTCTAATTGCAGTATTGAAATAATAAACAATATGTCTGCTTTCTCCAGCAAGTGTTTTGCGAGTCCAATTAAAATGGTTGCTTGTATAACAATGATGCTTATAACCAGACTGTGTCATCTAAAGTGACATGGTTTATTTTCACATGCACACATATATTGTAATCGTCCATCAGGTGCACTTGTCAGTTTTTCAGGTGTGCAATAAAGTGCTTTCAAAAGAAGATACTTAACTAAGATAGTTAATTTCATGACGAAGTCTTTTACGTCTGTCGTTTCTCTGCTTTTTCCCAAGTAGAATAGGGGACTTTCACGAATTTTACTATTTATGAAATTAACTTATACTTATGCGATTCCATTCATAATTTATTTTAGCACCTTGGCTTTCTTTGATTTTTGTCTCCCGTTTCTTATTTTAAAATGGTGGAAACATCCAAAAGTATTTCTAAATATTGTTCTGTGCTACAGTGCAAATTCATCTGTTAGGAAAAAGAAAGAGAAATTTACAATTGTGTCTTTATCCTTCTAATTTCAGCGTTAAAACAATCACGTTTGACAAATTATCGTCGATGCCTTTATAAAACTGATCTCTCCCATTTTCGCGCACTTAAACTAAACAACTAATAAAATTGCCTTATAATGGAGCACAGAAAAAACGAAAATATTGCGTTAGTCTCGGTTAACCTTCAAGGTGATAAGTACTACAACAAATAAAATGACGTGATATATTATAATTCGGGTACGCCCGCAACAGCTCGGCAGGTGATCCTAAATTTTAAATTAATTTAAAATTTAATCGCAAATTATAAATTTCTGTAAAAATTACTTTTAATTATAACATTTTTAGTATTAAAAATCACACACAAAAGTTATTAAGGATAATTGCAATCATATCTCGTTATTTCATTTCCGTTTTATCTGTTGCTAAATCAGCTTTACCCTAATCTATTTTTAGATTTCACCAATCATCCCTAAGCATTGGGACGGTAAAGGGCAGCGGTGTTATTTTTATAAGCTTCTGCCGTCAGGGGATTAGGGAAAGTTTTTGTTATTTTTGGTCTCGTTAGGTCTACTTGATATTTTACCTTACACTGGATATTACGCGTATTCGAAGCGATGACGTGTGTGTGGGATGTGAAACAAAAGAATTTCAGTGACAGGATGTAAGCTTTAAGGCCGAAAAAAAATTGTTTTGTACATAATGAATGATAGATACCACTTGGCATGCAAATTGGATTAAGTTTTCGTCACAAAAAAGTGATTGGGAGTACGGTGATGAACACGTGACTGCAACTTTTACGTTGCATCTGTAAACCCACGTTTATAGGAACGTATTTATGTAAGCTTCATTGTTTTTATATTCGGAATCTTGAGTTCACATTGTTAATCAATTTTGCAGATTTAAAATGAGTTTTTCTAACTTAAGAGTATATAAATAAAAGATAATATTTTCAAGAACTACACTGAAAAAAAAGTATTGTTAAAATTTATATTAAAATAACACTCACTATTTCGTATTGTGTAATATAAGGACTTTTTCTAAGAAAGATTAAAAATTTCACAATTTGAACAATTGTTTATGTACAGCAGAGAAATGATTCTCAGCAATTGAAATATAGTTCATTTTTTATTTAATTAAGTATGTAAGTACTACGATTTTTTGGGTTTTTCAAGTTTTTATTTCGTCATTTTACCTTTTGCCTTTATTGTTGTCCTGTATGATAAATTGCTCCAAATAACACAATCTTGACTTAACAATTTTGTTATCAACAGTATTAGAGTTATGAGTTTTGAACATGTGGCAACTGACAACGTCGCAGACATACCGTATCAGGTTATTCTACATAATACTCACAAGTACCACCCCTTTAACATACTTAGCTTGAATGGTTTTCTTAGAACTTTTGTCACAGCACAAGAAAGTTTGAAATAATTATAATAACTGTTCAAAATGACTGCTATTGCTTGCGGAAAAGGTCAGCGTCTCGTTGCCAGAGAATTTTGTCAGGTTTCGCTGTAAATAAAAAACCAAAATAAACAATGCACCCTATTCACAATACAAAGCACTTTATTCATAATACAAAGTAAGAATAAATAATGTACAGGATATCCCAATGCATGGCCAACTATGCACCACGCAACATCAATTTTATCATTTTAAACTTTTTGTGACAATTTCAGAAATATAAAGTAGCAACTATTATAATATATCATTATGAAGGAAAAAAATAATGCAATTGGATGGGGTATACAGGGTGTTCCATTTAAAAATTTGTATGTTTTGGTCATATTTTAAACCCTATAGAAAAATTACAAGCATGACACTGAACTCTACGTAAAAAACACTATTAGAAACAATTTTCACCATTACGATGTCTCGGCTATTTTCTATGATACGGAAAATCCCATAAAAGTAGTTTTTTTTTTAATTGCGCCCTATATCTAAAAAATAAAGTGGTGTATGGAAGTTCTTATTACGTAACCTCGAACAAGTAATCCAGCGTTGCTTTTGATCAGATATAGAATTGGCATTCATATTTTGGACACCCTGTAGTTATCCCATGGTCCATGTTTTAATATGCTATGTGCTTCTAAAATTTCATAATTATTTCCTATATCTCCTCTATATACAGGGTGAACCTTAAATAAGTACAAATATTTTAACTGCTGGTGTAGTTCGTCATATAGATCAGTCTAGTGAAGCCATTTTTAAAAATTTCTAATATTTACGGAGATATTAATTTTTTTTTAAATACCCACATTTTGAGGGCCGCTATCTTAGCTAACCTAATTAACCATATGATTTGTTGCGAGGTTGCCATATCTTCTCTAATATAAATATTACGTTTCCCTTAACGTAATAGTAAAGTAATACGGTTAATTCTATTTTAAAAATACTTGTTTGAAGCATAAGTACAGTAAAGTTGGGTATGTAGAATGATACTCAGCAATATTAACATACATTTTAACTGCTTAACTGACCTTACTATAAACGATTAAAAATGAATTTCCGCAAGTTAAATACTACCGTAAAGTGTTTAGGAAGATATTACGTGATATTACTATGTCCAATGTACAAAAATTATACATAAACGTGCACACAAGCTTACCTGTTTGTTAAAAAACTAACTATTTAATCAGTAATCCACATTTCACAAGTTAAATGTCATTGTACACTGTTAGAAAGAGTCACAAGACACAATTTCCTTATGTTATTTTATAAATAATAACGAAAAACTATGATTTTTACACAACATATTAAGTTTCTTCAAGCAAAGACATTTGTGTAACACTGGCAACACTGTGAGCTACACATTCAATCTGAAGGGCTATGACTCGTAAATGTATTTTTTTTATTTCTCATTTTTTTTTTGTAAAAAAGCTGTTAACTATGTGTTCTACACAGTGAACTATACTGCTGGTTAAAATATTTGTACTTATTTAAGATTCACCCTGTATAAATCGAAGTCGTAGGAGTTGATAATGAAAGAACAGTAAATAATATATGAACTACTTCAAGTTCTAAAAATATGAATTTAAAAGTGAAAAATAAATAATTGCATCGGTATAATGATGTCTAGGTATAATTATGTATTTTTACGTAGTTGAAGTTAATTGTTATGTCATAATTATGATAATTATATGACGTAAGTAGATATAATAAAAATATGTGGTTGCAATAAAATATTGTATAAGCATTTACAAGCGAATCATAGTGAAGAAAGGATTGAGTTACACGCTGTACACATTACAGCATATTAAACCAGTAGAGATAATTTTCGAAGTTTCTTGACAATTGATATTACACATTTCTTGCCATGGGTATAATTAAAATGATTAGAAAAAATCGTTGAACAAGCTTCTGGAAAATAAAAAAAGATCATAAACAAATGCATGTACATTCATCAGTTGAACGGTAGGCATGTTACAGGCTTGTTTCACTTTTAAGCGAGACACTCAAGTTATCCTGACCACCCTGTATAATGTGTCAACAAATATTTGGTTGGTAGGGTTTTCTGGGGTCCTGATTTTAAGCCACATAAATTGTATCGTAGTCGGCCACGGTTTCGAATTTTAGAGAACACCAGGTATGTCCAAGATAGACTTTTTGAAGATGTATCTAACAAAAAAAAGATTATTGAAATCGGTCGAACGGTAGGTATGTTACAGGCATGTTCCACTTTTAAGAGAGACACCCTGTATGTTTAAAATTCTTAAAACTCCCAATAATGTTTATACACCACTAAATTTTTTTTTTGTTACGGCAATTTACTAGCATGCATCGATTTCTAAATAAATGGCAAAATATATCGTATATGGGTGTAATCCTTGTCAAAAGTGTGTTATTTCTGAAATAGTCATAATAATGACTCAAATAACTACTGTATGTAGGAATGAAAAGAATTAATCAAATTACTGTTTTGCATAACAAAAATATACCTACCTACTATATTTGCAATCATTTGTGAACACCGCACACATTTCTGAACAGATATTTATTTTACATATATACACTGATAAAAATGATTGTAAGTTTACACGTTGTTCAAGTCATACATTGATATAAAAAATATCAAATTCAAACTCTATTACAACAATCTGCATGTGAATATTGTACATTTACTTCTTCCATGTAAAATTACATGATTGCCTAAGAATACATAATAACGTTGAAAAATTACATTTTAGGTGAATAAAAAAATTGTTTTACTATAAAAAATGCATATTCATAAATAGTAATTTTCCATTACAGTTGTCTATGCAATAAATAAATTTTTATTAGTGTACTCAACTCCGCGTACCTGAGGGTTAGAAAATAATGTTTCTGTTGTATGCAAGGTATTCAGTTACAGATCACGAATAAATCTACGATGTTTATAATGCACATAAGATTTTGTAGATTTATGTTATCAATGGAAGAGTTCTGGTTTTGACACTTGATACATATGTACTATTATAAAAACGTCTGGATGACTTTACCACAGCTTTTTGAATTTTTCTGGAAAACGGTACATTATTAAAGAGTATGTTTTGTATAAAATGAAGTTTAAAATAATATTAACGTAATTTTAGAATACGAAAAATCTAATTTAAAAAAAATACAGAATAAAATGTAATCGAAACTTTCTTCATATCGAAGTTAGGGAGCCATTGGTGTAGACATTTCCGAAATATGACTGAATATTCAAATTTCGGTTATAAAAAAATCCTTAAAAACTTGTATAAGTTTTGGAAACGCAACCGTGACTAAGTATGTTGTGTATTTCACTTTTTATTTATTTCGCTGAAAATGAATTTGCCCGAAGCAATTATTAAGGAAGCTACTAGCACAGCTTCAAGTTTATTGCCAGAAAAATCATTTTCAAGGTGAATATAGCGACTCCAAAACACAAAAGAAATGGTGTCATTGTAATAACAGAAGATATTCCATTGATTTACAGGAATCAAACTATCTGTTAGACTCAGTTCGAGCTAGGGTTGTCAATCCCGTAAAAAATTTCGTTCCCAGGCTTTCGGGATTATAAATTTATGATCCGAACCTCGGGATTAATCCCGGGATTGATTGCTGTCGACAATGTCGATATGATATGAAAAATTAATATTATTTTAAGTTTTATTTATTTAAAAAAACACAAATAGTAAATATATAAAAATAAACATTATATTATAATTAATATGAATAATCATTTAAAAATGTCATAAACTTTAACACTATCCAGGGCGATAAACCTTTTTTTCCTAAATTATAGATACGAACTGCCAATATCTCCGCCGCTGGTTGTTCAAGGTGCTTGATATTTTCACATTTCATGACACCTAAATTAACTACACTGTGTACCAAGTATGGCTTAAATATCTCCATTATTTTAGTAATTACCCAAAAAAAATCAATTTTTTTCTTCAAACTGTACACCCTGTATCTTCCTTATAAAGCCTCAAAATTATAACTATTATATAATAAACTGCCATTATTTTTCAAAGTTATACTTACCCTCGAAGTTTGTTCATTAAATACTGAATCATCCTGTATACAAATATATAGATAGAATTTTCTAATGTGACTAATGCTGATAACTTGTAAAATTGACAGTTAAGCTGAAAACTTTTACAAGTTAGTAGCTTGCAAAAATAAACTTTCTTGATTAATACGGTGTGACGTTTAGGATTTTTTTTCATCATCAACACCCTGTATATCGTAAATTATCTGCCTGGTTAAAATCGACAATCTACTGGTCAAATTGTTGTAGGTCATCGATATATTAGTTGTACACTTCGAATGTACGCCTTTTTTGTTTATTTATTTATCAAATAATATAACGTTAGCTCTGGCTGATTAACGAATAGGATACAGAATGGTATTAGAAATTTCGGGTATGCCTTACCGGCGACAGATGCTGATCGAACGGCAGCTGGAATTGATTTTATATATTTATATTATTTATAACTAACTGTTCCCAATTGAGCCGCATTCAATGCTAATTCGATTTCGATGTCGACCATTGTGCCAGATAAAATAAACCGTATTGGGTTTGGAAAACGCGAGGTTCCATTCAATAGCAATAATAACCTTCGCTCCGTATCGGTCAGCGCAAAAATCAACTCTCGATGGCCGATTGTCCATCACATTTCGTATTAATTAGATATCCTTGTTTGCTGCACCGGTTTTTTTAGTATTGGCCGGCCAAAAGGAAGCAATTGAGGTGTGCTCGCCGTATGTCGTATTTTCATTGGTTGATTTGTAATTTAAGGCTTACGGTGAGCGCTCGATCAAAAGGGATATAGTTTTCGCTCAGTAACTCCTCAACGAAAAATGATAAAAATATGCGGTTTTTTTAATAGACTACAAATACTATTTTACGTCGGCGCTGTGTTTTGAAATTTTGAAAATATGCAAAATTCATTTTAAAAAAATTTATTTTACACTTTTTCAAAATTTCAAAACACAGCGCCGATGTAAAATAATATTTGAAGTCTATTAAAAAAAACGCATATTTTTATCATTATCCGTTAAGGAGTTACTGAGCGAAAACTATGGGTTTGTTCCAACACAGCAAGAATCGATTCCGAACCGTCCAGAATTAGTCAGTCAGTTTAGTTGTTAATGTACTCTCGGCGAATGCGACGTAAGACGGTGTTGGTCAAACATTTCTCACGGTACTGAACAGTTCTCGACGGTTGTTGGAACAGATGTTATATATCGTTTGATAGAGCGCTCACCGTAAGCCTTAATTCACAGATATTTTTCACAAACAATTAATTTTATTTTTATTCGAAGTTTAAGCCTTATAGAGGGTGTTTCAAACTCGTTAGTATGAACCTACTGTGAAGATACAAACACTTTTAATTAAATTTTGGATACGTGGTGTTAAATGGGATGAGATAAACTCCATTTTCAACCGAAAGTATTATCTTTGGGATTTGATAGAAACGACTAACGACGTCATCAATTATATTTTTTCAGAAACATACCCAAACTTGTTCCCTATTGAAAAGCTCTCTTTTTTCTAATGAAAAAGAAATATCACCAAATAATCACATTAGAGGTGGAAGGATCAGGTATTCGTTGGAAAATAATTGAATGTTCGTTGTTTAAAGTGCAAAAATGGCATTAAGAAGACAGTTAAAACAAAAAATGGAGTAGCTAAATTTATAAAATGATGCAAACGCTCTCATATTACATTCTAATCTATGGTCTATAATATGACCTCCTCTCATTTCAAGACACATATACAATATTTACCTGATTTCTTTTAGTACTGCGTTTATTAACATTTCGCCGTTTAACTCGTTACAAGCGTTTGTGATTTTTTCTTTCAAATGATTAATATCTCGCGAAGGTGTTTTGTAAACCTTATTTTTTAAAACTCCTTCGAGGGGTGTTAGATCTGGTGACTTTACGGGCCACTAAATAGGTCCATTAATCCCAATCCATTTTTCTGATAAAGTGTTATCTAAATATTACTGCACAATCCTGACCTTGTGGGGTCCTTAGCTGAAAGGTACATTCTCCAGAAGTGCATGTTCTTGTAGGAGATTTAGGTAACTCACGCTGTTCAATGTATGACATTTATGCATTTTAAACAAGGAACATTCAATTCCATTTGTCGGTCAGTGGTCGCGCGGTTTAAGGCGTCAGTACTTGAATCGAGGTGACTAGATCGCTGTATGGTTCGACCCCCGCAGCCGGTAGACAGCAGCTATATTCGTGGAGAGATTAGCACCCTCTCTGCGGGTATGGTAGGGTGGAAGAATGTTGGCTTGGGTCAGTGTGAGATATTGATACCGGTTGACATTTGACTACCCCCCCTAATTAATGAGGTTTTTCAGGTTTCCCTCATTCCTGCACTGAATGGTGGTTAGGGTCTACCAACGTAAGTCCTTCCTGGGCGCAAATGCGGCCAGCTTAATAATATGCCGCCCCTCTCCCGCACAAGTCTTCGACTTCTGGGCTAATCCTCGTGATTAGAATGAGGTGTAGAGATATTATTATTATTAATTATTTTCCAACGACATGTGATTTTTAGGTGGTATTTCTTTTGAGACGATATTGCTTATAACTTTTAAGCTGAAGTAGGTAATACAGAAAAATTGCTCTAATAAAAGTTTAATAGAAAAAATAGAGCTGTTTAACAATACAAAATATCAGTGGCGGCTGGTGCTAAGGGGCACAAGGGCACGTGCCCACCCTTCACTGTACATGTCACGAAGAAATATATGATGCTATTATAGATTTATATATTTTTTTGTAATTCTATTATCGGTTGCGAAAAACTACTCAAAACTTATTTCCCGTCAACCATCCACGCGTCGAACTATATCAAACTTTATTTCCTGGGAACCCAAGAATTGTCTCCAAACGTGGCTCATTTTCCGACGTTCGGGACTCCTCGGAGTAAATGAAATTCGCCGATTTAAAGCCGACAAAGGGCACTGAAATACGTGTCTCTGTCCCTTCTCCACTAGTCTCCACTGTCTCCAATCTCCATCACTCCGTCTCCCTCCGGCATTCAGTTTTCAGTTCTCAGTAGTCGCTTGCTTTGTTTAGTACGTACTTGTATATACAAATATATTTCGCTTGCAGAATAGTTGTGTAAACAAATTTGTGTTTTAACTTTGCTGGTTTTAAAGGCGATTTCTCATTATAGATATAATTTTAAAGTGATTCTGTGTATTTGTACATACTTATTAAAAGAAATGGATCCGGAACCAGAATTAAATTCTGTTCAGTATCTGTTAAAAAACAATCCAGTGCCATTTGATCAAAAATATTTAATTACAAGTAAAGGTAGGCCTACTGATTTATATATTAATTACGAATCTACAAGTAAAGCTAGAACATATAATAGAGTTTTTAATAGAAACATATACGAGAAATATGGTTGTTCTGTGACAAATAAATTGTTATGTTTTGTTTGTTTCATATGTTGCAGCGTGGACCAAATACGGACTTGATGATTTAAAGCACATAGCGGATAGGGCCAAAAAACATGAAAATTCTGTGACTCATTTAAAAGCATATATGGACTTTAGTGTTTTAGGAAAAACTGACATACGTGAACAATTAGATATACTCGCGTCAAGAATTCAGACGTCTACGTCACGGCTGACGTTACACATTTGTTTTTATTGTCAACGTAATTTTCGATATTTGGTCGCGTTATAAACAGTCATTTTTGCAATTTAGTGCAATATATAATGCAAACTTTTAGTCGAGTATGTAGTTTTATAACTATCAGTTGCAGTTTCTTAAATATTTTGATGAAAATATAATGAATTATTCATTTGTTCATATGACGTAAGTCGTCTAAATTCTTGTCGCGAGTATAGTGCGTATTTGCGCTATAAGTTAGAACCTCGGTTAGAACATAATAAACAGGTGGAAAAAATCGTCACATTTTGCGTCGTTTAATAATGTGTATAAAGTTTTTTGTGGAGCCTTCGAATTAGCCTTGCGAGGTCATGATGAGAAGACTTCGTTCAAAAATCCAGGCATTTATATAGGTTTAATTAACTTTTCTGCAGAATTACATTCTGTTCTTGCAATACATTTAAATGAATCTAAATTTATTTTTTGTGCCCACCCTTTCAAAAACCCACGGGCCGCCACTGCAAAATATTGGGTATATTTCTGGAAAAAATATAAATGATAACTCAAATTCCAAAGACAATGCTTTCGATTGAAAATAGAGCGTACCCTCATCCCATTTAACACACAGAAATGAATCAATATCGAAATAATTAAAACAAAACGGTAAATAGTACAGAATATATTACAGCTTCAATGATACCAATTAGTACCTAAACATTTGATACATAGAAAAACACAATTGCAAAAAGATATTGGTATGGTAAAATATTCATTTTTTGGCACGATGATATATATTTTATTAGGCGCTGTATGCTGTATTCGTACATAATGGCATAATGCAATTTACCCCGTGAGATGCACTTTCTGTGTACAGTTTACGAGTCTATTTTGCAACTTTATTCAATACCAATGTCTATTTAACACAATATCACCTAATAATATCTAATATCACAAATGACAAATTAACTCTTCTAAAAGTAAGTACTGCGTTTTCCGAAAGCATGGAAATCGTATACAGATATGTACTAAAGAACACTGCTGTATTTAGATATATGTGCGAACGGCGTTTGACGTCACAGGTGGTCACTGTGGTGGCGACCGTTTTGTGGGAACATTGCCAGACTAAATTTTTAAATACCGTTTTTAGGCTTATTTTTCCACGAAATTTTCTAGGACAAAATTCGATTGAAATAATACATTTAGAAAACAATGCAATTTCCCCATTTCGGCCAAGGAACACCGTGTAGAGGTCAACCAGTCTAATAAATTTGCACCGAAACAGCACGAAGATATAAATAACCATTAGATAAAGGCAGTTTTATTAATTCTTGATTTTAATTACTGCCGATAAGGTAAGCGAGGAAATGTTGATTCACGATAAAAGAGAAATGAAAAAATCGGTCCTTTCATGACTCATTCGGTTACCTCATGCCAGCCCTCCCTTCCGGAGTTGGCGTGCGACAAGGGAATAGCGCGATTTAAATATTTTAAAACAAAGGTACTCGCCGGGCAGGTTTACGAGCCAATATAATAGGTAAATTGCAGGTTAGTGACCCTCCATGCACCTTGCTTTAGTGTTTTCTTTAATTGTTGCCTCTGAATGCTCTTAATAATTTTTAGAGCCCAGGCATCTGGACACATGATTCATTTTTTGACATTAGAAACAGGCGGAGAACGACATTTTGATAATGTGTGTATCAAAATAATAATTGAAAAAATTATTATTATTACTGTAACTCAGTTCATTTACTGATTAATATTAAATATGATAATTATATACACTGCTTTCGAAAAGTAACGAATAAATTTACTATTTTTGAAATTGAGAAGTTTTTGAAAAAATCTCCTGGCACGTCGATTTTGTTTTGAAAAAAGGCACTATGACATACGACCCATATTTGTGACGTCATCATTGTTCGAGATATGACGTAATCGACAATTTTTTAAATAGCAACCCCCAATTTTGACCATGCCATTTGAAAGAGCGTGTGATTCTACATACATAGGTACATCATGAAAATTTAGGGTGTTACATAACAAAAATTTCAAGAAAATAATGTTTTGAAGGTTTTGAAATTTAATTTTCACAATACTGTGCACCTCCCCATTATGCAACACCTGTCCGTGCTTATTTAGATGGCTGGTATGGGGGCGATTGAGTGGCCAGCCAGATCGCCTGATTTGATACCCCTAGATTATTTCTTGTGGGGATACTTAAAAAGCAAAGTATACGTTCCTAGACTTGTTAATTTAGAAGATTTAAAAGCAAGAATTCTTCACGAGATACATCCTGAAGTTATTGATAATGGCCAAAAAGAATTTATTAATCGTCTTGGCTACTGTCAGGCAGCCAACGGTGCACAATTTGAACATTTAATTTAGTCGATTTTTTACATGATTATTTTCAGTATTGTGAAAATTAAATTTTAAAATCTTCAAACATTTTTTTTTGTAATTTTTTTATGTAGGTAACACCATAATTTTTCATGATGTAGGTATGTATGCAGAATGACACGCTCTTTCAAATGGCATAGTCAAAATTGGTGGTTGCTATTTAAAAAAATTGTCGATGACGTCATATTTTTTCAAAAACTTCTCAATTTCAAAAATAGTGAACAAATATGGGTAGTATGTCAAAAAGTGCCTTTTTTAGAAACAAAATCGACGTGTCAGGGAATTTTTTCTAAAACTTCTTAATTTCAAAAATAATGAATTTATTCGTTACTTTTCGAAAGCACTGTATAAGTGAGAAGGTGTAAATTCCGAAAACCAACACGGCTTTATGAAAAATCGTTCGACAATCAACAATCAAATATTTGAGATAGTTTTAACTGACTCTTTGTTTCTGAGCAGCATAAAAAAAGAAATTATTTCACAACTGACATAATATGGAGATAAATTTGTACATTGCTATAGAGATAGAGGCTTTACAAATGAAATGGCGCTGTAGAAATTTCAGTTCATTCCCATAATTAATTAGTCAACAGCACAAACATATTTTACTGGTTAATTCAAATAAATTGCTCGGCTGCGATCCAATGTATCAATAATTAATATTTATTGTGTCATTTTGAAGCAAGATTTGATTTGTGTTTTAATCATTTATGCTGTTATTTAATTTATTTGTTCGGTAATAGACTGCCCTCGCAAAAATTAATGTCAATTTCTAAACAAGAATTTTTACAAAAGTTTCACAACGCTGTGTTGCAAACATTTTTATCCATCTGTCTTTAACAATTACCTTATTTTTAACGACAACAGATTTATTACACACGTTTTTCGGCTGGTCCGAGTATTTCTCCACAAATTAGTTGGTTTCACACAATTTTAATACTTTATAAACATGTAATATTTGTGGTAAAGCAATACCTAATATATTCTACCTAAAATATCTACTCACTCTAACTTTTTCCACTTTTTAAGAAAAAAATAAAAAAAAAATCTTTTTGACACCACCTTCAAGGAGTTGTATCTTCACAGGGGATGTTCAAATGAGGTTTTTTGTTATATGGAAGAGCCACCTTATTTTTCCACAAGGAATCGCCTCCTGTTTTTTTCGCACATTTGCATTTATTTGCACTGTATATGCCCCTCCAACCTAAACATATGTTTTGTTAACAATAGTTACAAAAAATGGCGTACATGCAAGATTTCTAAATTATAAGCAATTTTTGTGACATAAACAATTTCGAAAATCCCCTAGTTCCTAAGATATTTGGATCTAAGGTATTTACAAAATATTAAATTGCTTTAAATAAATAATAATAAAAATAAATAATAAATAAGTCAAATTAAAATAAATATTACTTTATCTTGACTAAAATAACATGATTTGTGTAATAAAGTAATTTCCTGTGATACGAATTAAAAAAAATCCACTCATCAGTTTTATTCAGATTAATTTAATATGTTGGAAATTTGCAGTAGTAATTCCTGAAAATTTGATTTCAAAAAATCTTTCTCATAAAAAATAACCGCAGATCTTTAAGTATCGTGGAAACTAGCAGTTTTTCGAAAATTGTCTGTATCAGCTCATACTATAGAGATATTTCAAGTGTGCCACTTTTTAAAACTGCTGCCAACAAAACCTTCTTTCGGGTTGCAGCGACATCTATACCTGTATTAGGAGCAACGCGATTTGTACTCACAGGTAAAGCCATTTATTGAGACTACATATACATTTTTAATAAATCATTTTCTTGCTAACGTTTTCATATAACATACACTTTTTCAAACACTGTGATTAAGCAAAATAGTGAAAACTGCTTCAAAATCGTGAAAAATAAATAATTTAAAAACGCATTTTGATGTGATTGCAAATAATACTTTTGTTTTTAATTTTAGTCCAGGGCATTTAGATCAAAATCGACCGGAATAGCGGAAATTTTTAGGCACAGCAGATATCGAGATGTGGTTTTCTGCATTGTGTTCAGAAAGGTCCCAGGAAAAAAGTCTATATCGTCTGGTTTAGCCATTTTTTGAAAAATGCCAGAATTGAATTTGGCATCCCCGAAAACCCCCGAGTAACGAGTTTGGAGTGATTTTCATGCACGCTGCCATTTCTCCCCAATTCACCCCCCGCGCACCTCCACAGAGCCACCCCCGTGCATCCCCGGGCAATTCTTATGCCAGAAACGAGTTCGGCAGCCCCAAAAACCCCCGAGTAACGATTTCCGAGCAATTTTTCCGAGTATCCAGTCGTTCATATACGGGCATTTTCCGGCCCAGAAGGCATTTTTCAAAAAATGGCTAAACCAGACGATATAGACTTTTTTCCTGGGACCTTCCTGAACACAATGCAGAAAACCGCATCTCGATATCTGCTGTGTCTAAAAATATCCGCTATTTTTCCTAACTTCCCTGGACTGTTTTACTAATGGACAGTAAATAAATAAAGTAGTCTAAATAATAATTTATCAGTATGAGTGTAGCGTATTTATGCATTGCTTGAATTCCTTTTGGGCTTAAATACTACAACAAGTTACACATATATACATATATTAGAACGTCAACGAAATTTTGTTATAACACATAAAGACGCTGGCCTGTGTACTACTTTTCAATTAAAACCAACAGCCGACATCAAAATTTATTGGAGTAAGATAAGAGTTCTCGTTACGTAAGCGGTTTGAATTATAAGTCTTGCTGCTCGATATTATGCCGAGCCGCAATTTTACGTGTTACGTCTGAAAATTATATAGTCCGCCGGGTTTATAATTTTCCGCCTGCAGTTATCGGTGTGTACGGCGCTAGAAATAATCACGTTTTGTGTTGATTACGAAATACTTTGTATTTAGCAGTTATTCCTTTACTTCGCTTTGTACCAGTTCGCGGAACTGTAGAGGAAGTAATGAAAAAAAATAAATGGTTTGCAGTTCCCATCCCATCCTGTGAAATGTGTTTCTGTGGTGATGGCAGCGGAATATTTAAATATGCAGCTCAAGACAGGGTGTTTTAGAAGAACTATAAATCCTAGTGGTACCTAATAGAAACGTCATGTTTTATTTTTCTTGCAGTGGCGTATGTATAATAGGTCCGAAAAGAATGAAATATTAAATTTCATTGATGATATGTGAAAAAATATTAAAATTACCACAAACTATACAAGTGTTGTACAGAGATTACCTAGTCATTATACAGGGTGTCCGAGAAAATGTGGAAAATCTCTCGGGTGCAGATAGAACATGAAGAAATAAGATGACAAGTTCCTAAATAAAAATGTGTCCCTGAAGGACGCAGCTGGAAATCGGTTTTTCTTGAATAACTTGTAATGTACTTAATATAATTTATTAAAAAATTTAATGTGATGGACCCTAGTAAGGACCTCTCTAAAATAATGTCTTCGAAACATATCTAGCTTTTTTAGTTTACCAGGGGCGGGCTAAGCTTTACAACTTAATGCCTAAATTGTTAACACCCTATATGATAGACTTTAAAATAATAAATCTGGGTAGCTTCAACCTTAGACTAAAAAAGGTACTTTTACGAGAAAAATAATCATAACGATTGTATAAATTTTTATTTGATCTTAAAAATTATTATTTGATTAATAAGCCATTGATATCAAATTCATGACGTAATAGACTACGACGTCCAGTGGCGCAACTACAAGGGGGGAGGTAATTTTCCCCCAAAGAGGTTGGAAGGGATAAAGCTAACAATGTCTAAATTTTACTCGCGCAAAGGCTGCATGTTTTCCGGAGACTGGGTGTTGGAAACACCAGGATTGTATTTAAAATTTTAGTGACAATTGATTACCCATTTTCATGATTAATTAATGATTTAAAACAGGCATATGTACGTATTTATTCATAAATCTTTTTCTCGATCAATAACAAATAGAAAATTGTAGTATGAGCCTTAAATTTTTATGAATTAATAAAACAAGTCAAAATCTCAACCATTATTATGTTTGTTGGTTTGTATTATTTGTATTAAATTATTTGTTGAATATCATTTATTTTTTACTTAACATTTTATCATCCCAGCTAACAATTTCTTGTTCTGTAAAAATTGTAAGAACGTTTCCAGAGCAAATTTTATAGAGCAATGTTTGTTCTAAGAACATTTTCAAAACGTTCTTACAACACTTATACCATAAAAATGGGCACCGTTCTATAGAACCTTTTAGTTCTTTAACCGGTTCTGTAAAGCTTGCAGGAAATAATTATAGAAGTCTTAAAGAATTTTTATAACAGTTACAAAGCAATCTCATAAAAATTCTATAGCACTTCGCTATACAATTTTTGTGTTGCATGGTGTTATATTTAAAGAACTTTAAAATCGTTTAATTGTATCTTCTAAAAACAAAATGTTTCTGTATCGCACATGTTAGAAATAATATGGACGGGCCAATAAGAACCAATAAGGTGGGCCTGCATAGGAGTACTTACTTACATTATTACGAATTGCTTAGTTTGTTTGTCTATCAGGGAGCAGTACATTTTAATGCGGAAAAAGTTTTATCGTGAAATATGTGGTACATAATGGTAATTTTTTGACGCGCCCTCAGTTAACCTTATATTTCCTATGATGCTGGAAATTTAATAAATTTTTTTTTTCTAAATTGATGAATGTAACAACGAACTGTACATAAAATAGTCAGAAGTAAGTATATCCATATTATTGATATCATTTCACCTATTTATATTGTACATATTTTTAATTAAGATTTTTTTTCCTTCTTCGCAATATGGCAACAGAAAGAAAGGCTTCATCTTGTACTTCCAATGGGTTCTCACTAATATGACATTTTTGTGTCGATTGCAATGATTATAGAGCAAATATGCTTCGTAAGCAACTACTTAGTATTCACAGTGTTGTCATATTTTATTGTGGTAATTTCACTTATTTCAATCTAATTTAATAAATCTATTAAAATTCTCTAACTTCAACATCTAAAAGTAAAAATGTTTAAGGTTTGGAATGGTCTAAATTAAATATGTTACTACATTTCTATAAGAAAATTAATTTCTCTTAGCAATCAAATAAATCTTATCTATCGTAATGACATTTTCTTTCTGCAAGCAGATAATAATTTTTACAAGTCACGACTATGTTATACAAATTTCCCCATTATACTTTGATCAAAATATTTCGTACTATTACAGGCAGGTCTCGTCAGATGGGGCTATGGGAAACCTACATATATAAAAATGATAGTTCTATAGCGTTTCTTTATGGAACAAAAAGGCTTTTGTTACGTATTTACTCTATAATGATTTTATAACAACTGTATTATTATTCCTTACAACTGCTTTAAAGAGCTTTTTCTCTTAAGTTCGATAGCAGCTTCCATATTTGTAATTTGTTTTCCGCAGCAAAATTGTAACTTAATAAAAAATAAAATAAAAACGGAATAATTTTATAAGAGTGTCACAGGAGATGGTATAATTCTATAAAGCAGTATTTTGCATCGGTTTTACAGTAATTTTATTCTATAAGCACCGTTGCTGTAAAATTGTGTTATTGTACACACTTATAGGGCTACATTAGCAGTTATCTTATAACTGTTCTATAAATTATGCTCTAAGAACGTTCTTGCAACAAATTTAAAAAACAATTCAGTTTCTGAAGGCAAAATAGTCTCATCTGCCACATTAATCCAACAATTTAGTATTCTAAATACAACTATAAAATATTAACAGAATATGAAACTCCTATTACTCTATATTTATAGAACTACTTTGCTAGCTGGGATTAGAAATGTGAAGTATATACATATTTGCTCATTTATTTCCAACAGGCATGTAGCATCCAATTACAGGAAACACAATACAATAAGTGACAAATAACAAACATATGTTTAAAAACTAAACACTATACAAAAAAGCTAGAGTTGAGGTCTTCAAATATATAAACATTTATGACAAAATCCAAGAAATAAAAGAAAACAAACCCTATTATGTAGTATTAGTATGTGGGATACTTGTAAAAGATGCTCATGTCTACTTCCAATTCTTGGAATAAAAAAACTAAGCTTACTCAGTAACTAAATACAATCAACATTGTTGTGAAGTAAGTTGCATAAAAAAGAGACTGATGCAATTTTGCGTCTTGTATGCAGGGATAAAAAATTGTATCTATGCAGCAGTAAGCAATTATCTATACCTCTTTGAGGATAGGCCATCTTCCTTATAACAAAGATACTTCAAAAATCGCCTTTGAACAGATTCAATTGAATTAATATAATTTTAATATAGCGGATACCAAATTAGTGAACAGTATTCCAACTTCGAACAGACTAATGATTGAAATAATAATCTCAAAGCCGATATATTCCTAAAATTTTTACAATTCCTAATATTAAATCCAAGTGACTTAGATGCAGAAGATACAATATTGAAGGTCAAGCCGCTGTCAAAGAAAACAATAATACTTCTACTTCTATCAGTTACATTTTTATTGTATTATAGTGACCTCTCATAGTTAGATATTAGATTTGAATAGTGACAAGTAAATGCATTTTGTTATTTGAAATGAATATTTAAATTTTGATAAAGGATTATCGTTAATATGTTGACGTTTTGTCTAGGTATATGAATGTGGCACACATTAGAATATTATCAAATATTCTCTTCTCTTAAATTTAGTGCAGTTATCCAAAAGTCCATTATTTTTTCATCTTTAGAAAATCCAAAATCATAATTTTAAATAAAACCAGCAAAAAAGCAACAAGTTCTCGTAAATAATATCACATTTTATTTTTATTCCCAGTTATATTATTTTGTAACTCAGAAATTAATAATAATTATTAGGTACATTTTTATTGTACCAAAAGTAGTAGTAAACAACATTATATTAAATGCGGTTCTGGTACGGACACGTAGGACGTAGGCTATGAAATCCCAAACTATACCAACACTAGTAAACGATCAAACAAGGGATAGTATGGCCACAGCTTAAATAACAATCAGCTCACAGACTCTACGGCGGCACCTTTGAAGTATTAAAACCTGAAAATTTGTCCTTGAAGCTTGTTGTCTCTCTCTTTTGGGATACAAGTCTGGTCCGGTTTAAAAATATTTGTCCCATTTTAGAATGTTTCTTACTAAATATAATTTTGTTTTACTTGTAATTGTTTTTAAATTAAATAACTTAACAGTATAATATACAAGAAAATCAACAAACCACAAAATACAGCATTCGTGCGCCAATAACGCAGTCGTTGACGGTATGGCTATAAGGGCATATTTTACAACCACACGTCCCTGCCGCGATTTATCCCAAAATGGCGGCATGCGCGAAGATCTGCGCGAGACGTTCCCGCTCATACGAGTCTGTGAGCTGATTGTTATTTAAGCTGTGGTATGGCATTATTCAAATTAATGTCTGTGATTGGTGGGTGAGAGGAGTGGGAAATTGGTAGCATGCGCAATATTCTGGTTTATCTCTCTTCCTAGTTCTATGTTGCCCCCATTACCATTACCTTATTATTATTAGAGTTCAAAGTCATTGAATTGAAAATTGTACAATTCTGTGGTCACAACTAGAATTTATAGTTTAAATTTTCTTGGTAAATTTGCAATTTTTAAAAAAGTTACATGAAATCATTATCATTACTACATTATTATTAGAATTCAGTCTCGTCAAATTACAGGAACATATACTTATAATAATTAAGTATTACAAAAAGAGGAGACAAATTTAAAATTGTGTTATATTAAAAATTATATAACTCTATGATTACTATTTTCTTGGTCAGTTTGCAATTTTTAAAAAATTATTTCGAGAGAAAACTGAAAAATGACCATGGCATTCGTACCCGTATAAGATTGGATAATATCGGTAATCATAAATTAAGTTTTTCTTTAGGGAAAACGGCTCCTAAGTTTGTTTCTTAAGGATGTGAAATTTTATATGAAAAAACCCTCCTTAAAATTGGACAAATAGTATGGGATGCCACCTGTTATGAATCACCTTGTATACAGGCTGATTCAGAACATGTCTAAAAAAATTTGTTTGAATGTACAGAGGACGTCACAATTTTGTAAAAAAAATACAAAAAGCGCAGTTCGAAAATGATTTAAAAATACACTTCTGCATTTCCCTCGCGTTGCACTACACTAGCACTCATTGCACACCGCGGTAAAAGTAGCTGCATTTGGCACATGTTTACCGGGAAATCGTTCTGTTGAAGCATTTTCACATCGCCACAAATTAAAACGATATCCACCTAACCCCGAATCGCTATACACGTAAGCCATTTTTGACACTTGAAAAACTAATGTAAAGGTTTGCAAAAAAGGTTAATATCTAGAAAGAGTTATCGGATTTCTTAGCTTCTTATTCAAATGCTTTCTATTAAACTTTCTTTAGACGCAAAATGAAAATAAAATGAACCAAACACGTGTAGACATCTGTGCACCCACTCAACGAAACTGAATCCGATGAGTTTGATTCAAGTTTTGCTCAGATAAGAAGTCATTCCTTCTTACGTCTCAAGATTCCAGGACATTCAATAAATTTAAATCGAATGTAGATATTAGATTAATATACCGAATACGTTATTGATCATTCGTGTGTCACCTCTGTGTAACTGCCGTGGACACACCTGACGGCGAAAACTGGTTTCGATCCGAAAGGTAATTCATCAATATTTTAATATACGCCAAAGAGCGAACGTGTACTACAACTCGATTCCCGTGCCTCGGTCGGTTGTTTTATCAATATCGTGAGTCATTGTGGCGTATTCGAATGTGAAGCATGGTTTCCTTCGCCCCCACCGGTTGAATGAAACCAACGCTCCCATTGTTTATATCCACCGGGGGCAAGGCGGGGGAGGTGTATGTGACACAAAAACGAGGTTAGAACAGAACAGTAACACAGTGAGACGGAATACCTGGTGGACGGCAAAATGTTACAGTCGTTTCCTTCGAGAATCTTAATGAAATGTTTAGAGTTTTTGAAATAGTTTTCTGTACACACAGGAAGAAATTTAGTTTAGGAAAATAATATTGTAAGACATTTTTTACAGCTGATTATGCCTAGAGTACGTAGATTTTGGCATTGTTGGGTTGCGTGAAGCAGGTTTGTCGGTGAGAGAAATTTCTAGAAGGACTAACAGATTCTTACGTACCATAGTACGGTGTTACCAGGCCTGGGCTCAGGAAGGCCGTGGACACAGAGCGAGAGACACAGGTTGTCGTACCACAGAGCCCGAATGCTTTGTTTCTTAGGTACTACATATTTATCTAATCTGTGACTTAAGATTCTATACTGAATAAATTTGAAGTTGATGAGGACGTTGGCATACCAATGTACCTTAATACAAAGTCACACAGGCGGAGTTACAGGCCTTCAAAGTGTGGCCAAACATTTGAAAACCTTCCTGCCAATTTGGTTATTCCAAGTTAAAGGAATTCAGATATTAATTTTTTTCCAAATATTTTACCTTACTTCGAGGACATGTAGCTCCCTCTGTGTGCAACTTTGTAGATAGTATGTTGGTTAAATTGCAATAATTTGGGACACCTACACCCTGTATGTTTTAAGTTGGTAACATTCTTGAACTGTAACCATTACGATGATTACATGGAAACTAATTTAATCTCCTAATAGACCACCATCTACTAAAGTTACGCTGTAACTGCAGAAATTTCAAGTTACACACTCTTTCAATCACTGACGTCATCACGTGATATCATTTTTACTTTCGAAAGTTTAGTCCGCGGAATAGCTGTTCATTAATTCTCTAGCATAATAACTCGCAATATCGCTCCATCGACGTCAAATTCACTTCAATAGTATTCGAGCTTTAAAGCGACATGTTAATTTCACGCTTTAACAGCTTCACAAATAAAATATCGAAATTAATAATTTCGTCTACGTTGTTCGGTGCATTTTAGCCACCCAGTACGCAGCGCGCAGAAATACGTTCACTTTGCTCACGCACAATGTGAAAGTGTGGCCGTTGAGAAAAATGACGAAACAATGACTGTACCATAAGACTCGCCTACCTTGATCGTTCGAATATACACTTTAAAACAATAGGTACACGAAGCACTAGCGGATTTTTCTTTATGTATGTATACAGGGTGAAGGTTAAATAAGTACAAAGATTTTAACCAGTAGTGCAGTTCACTGTGTAGACTGGCATAATAGTTTTTTTTTACAAAAAAAGATTAGGAATAAAAAAGTCGAATTTTATATAAAATTCGTGATTTTTCAATCGAAAACTTGTTGAGGACGGCTGATCCTACTACTCGATCCTACAAATCATAGTAGTGTTACACTAGTGTCTTGGAATAGGCTTCAATAAAGTTAGTACTAAAATTTTTAGACATGCCAGAGAATGATTGAAATATGTTTTTTGTGAAAATATTAATGGCCACCTCTTTCCCTCTGCCATTCCTATACTTCACCAATAAATATAAACCAGATTCTCTACTCATAGCCACAGTTATCCAGAATTTGATCATTATCCATTTTTACTACGCTTCAACTGATTTATCACTAAATCTGTATCGTAATGGGTATCATTATGAAACGGATTATGGGCATATAAGTGCATTGTTATAATACGGGTGTAGAAAAAAAATATAAAATTTATGGTTTTTGATTATTTATCGGGTGTAGAAAAAATAGCGTATGCAACTCTCATGTAATGGTTATTAATACACGAGCATTAACCGGGATACGAAACGAGCCGAAGGCGAGTTTCGTATGATCGTTGCATAATATACTATTAATTTACATGTATCGAAATTATCAAATCGCTTTCCACAAATATTACATGGTTTGTTTCCACTTGCACGTTGTCTTTGCCATAGCTTATTCCTTTGCTCTGGACCAGTGCAGTGGTATCAACATAACCTCTTCGTTGACCTCGCTGACTCAGAGGATAGGGCTGGTGCCGGACATTTCGCCTACTGCCCATGACATCTACCTGTTACTTATGCCTACAACAGCAGCTTCTTTGTTGCATGCAGCACTACGAAGCTACGAAGTACAAAATGGTCATTTAGCAATAAGTAAAATATAATTGGGTAGGTAGTACACTACGCAATAGTATTAACCCAAACTGTAACATTTTTTGTTTTGCTAAAAACAAGTATTTTTAAATTAGAATTAGCCGCAAAAATTGAATTTACATTAAAAAATTATTTATCTTACGGACGATACGGCAACCTCGCCTTCAGTAAACCATATGGTTTATTAGATTATGTTAGTGGCCTATCTTGTCAGCGGACCTCAAACTGTGGGTATTTTCTTAAATGTAATAGTTTCGTAATTATTTGAAACTTTTAAAAACTTACTTGAAGCATCTATATGACGAACTACACCTGCAGTTAAAATATTTGAGCTCATTTAAGGTTTACCCTGTATATGGCGATATTCAAGTGCTGCCGTAATTATATCACATCCATGTTTATCCAGCGAAGTGATAAAAATGCGTGGGAAACGAAAAGGTACTCCGTAGCATGTTTTTCTTGTGTTACAATGCAAATGTAATTTATCTTTTACAATATAAAGACAGTAGAATGCCTGAAGACTTCATTATAGCGGGTATTGTGGGGAATACTGAGATAATCTTAAATTTAAAATGTAGATATATCTCGTGTATGCTTATCCGAAGTTTGTTTGGAGTCGAGTTTGAAGCAGGTTTGCTGCCATTGTGAGTAAAACGTGTTTATTGTGATATTTCGGGTTATTTTGGTAACTTGAATCAGATTCCAAGTTTGAGGTTAACCAAAGGATAATTTAAAATTTGTTTGATTAGTGCTATAGGCCAGTGCATCTTAGTGAACATGTGATAAAAAAAATTGTGTGCATTACACTTACTCCCCTGGAATCTGGTAAGAAGGAATTAGTAAAATTAACCTAATTCACGTGGTTATCTTCCCAAATAATTTATTGTATTCAAATAATGATTTATTTCATCAAATGGGCAAAATATATTATAGTCCTTCGAAGGTCGATTGCTAAATTGTATTGTAAACCAAATACTGAGTTAACTCGTTACTACACTAATGAAATAAAAGGCATAAAGGACGTTGTCTTTATACAATTCAGCGAGATCATGTGGACCTTGCCGTTATACAGGGTGTTTTAAAACGTGTCAGATAAGGATACGATTCCTTTTTTCATTCTTAACATTCGCACCGTTTTCAAGATATAGTGTGTCAAAATAATAAAAAATAATCAGTTTTTTGACAATATAACAATAGGAAGCGTTTATAAACTAATTACCATTGTCAGTAATAATATCAAAAAATTAAATAAATCTTACAACTAAATGAAAAATAAATATATAAACGTTGGCGTTTTATGTTTTTCTTTATGAAACGCCATTTACCTTGAAAAGGGTATGAATACAGTGTACTGTAACACTGGTATCCTATATCTCCTTCCCGAAATTGTGCGAATTTCATGACGAAATTCGTATAATTTTGGAAAGGCGACTGCTCTCCGGCGACCGGATGAATACCGCCGTTAAGGTCGCCGTATTTCTCACCGCAAATGGATCAAATTTGTGGTGCTTTTTAAGTATAGATATCTTGAAAAAGAACACGTAGAACAAAACTAACATCAAAAATAATGTCTTGATGTTTTGTTTATCACTTCACTTCACTTTGACTATTTAAATTCTTCTCAAATAAAGTAATAACTTTTAAGAAGCGTTTGTAAGACAGACATTTTACTATTTTAACCCCACATATTAACCATTATTTTCACATAGGTACTTATAAACAAAAGTTAATAATCTTATACGCAGAACTATGTAAGTTTATGTTATAACAATATTTACATCTACAGTTGAATTTAAAAAAATACGCATTTTGAAAGATTTTTGCAGCTAAAAATTTGTTGGTTAAACCGCTTTCTGTCGTTATATATTCGATTTACTTCGATTCCTTTAAATATTTGAAGGTAGAATTAGATAAAATTCCTGTTATTTGCTAAATTCTATATTATTCAGTTCTCAAGTATAAAATTACTTGTATTTGTACACTATTTCAAGAATACGGCGCCCTTAAACGCACCATTCCCTTTCTCTATTGGCATTATGCAACAATTATTTACATTTTCCAACTATAACTTTCAATGTTTCATTTCATTAATTATTAAAAATTATGTCATTAATTAACCATGAACATTATTAATATTGTAAATAGTTTATTTGCATTAATTCCGTTATTATTTACGTAATATTTACAATGTTGTTTGTCATTTCAAGGAGAATGACAAATTTGCTTATAGTAATAACTGTATGTACTTATGTAATGCGTTTGCATCTAGTCGCAACGCTTTATAACAGGAATATTTATAGTTAAAAGTGACATATGTATTATGGATTAAATATATTATTGGTCTGATATAATATCCAGTTCAGTACATGAATCGAATCGAATGGAGTTATGTAATAAACATGTTATTATTCTTGGTGGTTCACTAATATACGATTACAATCGACCACCTCGATAGCATTGATTTTTTTATTATTATAAAATAAACAGGTAACTATCCTTGAAATGGTTGTTGTGTTGTTCAACATAAGAGATACAAGGTAACGATAGAAATGTTATCAATAAATTTCAGGTGGAAGCAAATGTATTCTGAAAATCGTACTTTTATTATGTACCAAAAATGCACGAAGCATTTGTGGGAATCCACTTAGTTAAATATCATTTTGTTATATCTGTACTACTAAATGAATAACACCCTGTATAGATTATTATATACGCATTAGCTAGAGGGGCGACTGGATACGAAGCAATAATAAACACGGGAACGCGGGGCGAGATGCAACGGGTATGGTTACTTGGGTTTGAAGACGTCGGCAGGTTGGCTGTAAGACAGTGAATGGTGATAAGTTTTGTATCTGTTCTAATTTTATAGGTCAGTAACTTGTTTTTGTATATCATATTTAAAGATTGAATGTCATTGTGTTCCTTTTATCATTTTCTTGTCTGTTCAAGATTTTATTACCGTCTCATTATATTTTATTATAATTTTTGAGGTCGAGTTATACTATTGTAAATGGTATTGTAAGTTATTATTAATCATCTACGACTACTACTGTATTACTTGAATTAGCGGTTTGCTTGTCAGATGTTTGTAAGAGCCTTGGTGATTCTATTAACATTTTCACCCGTGACTGGACAAACATCCGATAAAACATATGATGCATGTGATATGATTTGAGATTTTTGTTCGACCCCTCAACTACTAGCTGGGTAGCCTCCCGTATGGGACCTCAGTACCTTCTGACGCAAGTCGGCTAACTAACCAAAATACTCTTCAGTTTTATATGTATAATTATGATTATATTACCGTGTATTCAAGTACTGAAGTACAGATACATGGTTATTATTGTCATCATTATTATTACCATTGCAATAGCGACAGCGATTCTTTGAATTGTGATCGGGGTTTTCTCTGTCGTGCTCGTTTCCCCCTTGAATTCAAGGCTGAGTACGGCACTGATAGGTGGTTAGGTAGGCTATTACACCATTGACAGAAAACTAATAAACGAGGCGTATTTAGTAATTTGTTTTGTTTTATTTAAAACTACTCAAATCTCCTTAATTTCGTATATATGTAGCACATTCGACGTAAGTTAATAAATAATATAAAAGAACACAACGTAGTTAAATCTTCTCGATTTATTGGCCAAATACTTCCTATTTCAACAATGTTGAACGAACCCGGGTATGTTACACTACACATTAATAAAAAAATCAGTAAACTGGACACGCCTGCAATCAGTAAGAGAAAATGTCCAAACTGAAACAGATTTAAAAAAATGAAGTTAACTGATTCGCAACATATTTTTTTTATGGGAATATAAAGCATTACTTGTTATACGACACACATTTGTCCTTTTTTACGATACTCATTACATTACTTAAAATAATAGCAAAATAATTAATTATCAATGGAATTACTTTACTATAACAAATTTTGGAAAAGTCTACCTTCAGCTAAAATACATGCTTCAGATCTTCTTGAAATTGCAGATCGAATCAGGTGATCTGGGTGACCAAAGTTGACCTGGTTCTTGAGTGTCTCATCACATTATTACCGATTCCTTCATTTAAAAATTCACGATTAGTCAAAATAAAATGTGGGAGAGCTCCTTAGTGCATAAACCACATTCTTTGTCTTAAGGCATAGGGAACGTCGTCAATTAGTCCAGGTAAAACGTTTTCAAGAAAATGTGTGTAGGAGGCACCGATTAAATGTTTTGGTAAAAAGTAAGACCCAACAAAAAAATTTCTAATAATACCCATCCGTACATTCAAAGAAGAAGACTCTGATGTTGAAATCGAGATTCCAATATGGCATTAGACATCAGACCAAACGTGTTTATTGTGGAGGTTTATTATAGCATTTCTATAAAAATTAGTTTCGTTGGTAAACAGTATGCTAGCGGGAAAGTAAACATTTTTTTTCAATTTTTTGCAAAATTCAGTGGCGAACAGGATGGTCTTGCGGGAGTAAGGCTTGACCCATGTGATACGGGTATAACTGTTGATGGACTTAGAATGGAATAGAATAATTTATGATTCACATTAAGGTTTGCAGCGATCTTCCTAGTACTAGTATTTGGGTCTTCTTCAATTTCGTGTAGAATAGCTTCCTCGAACTTAGGCGTTCTAACACTGAAAGGCGACCAGGAATTGGACCTTTCTGAATTGATCCTGACTGACATTTCTGAACATTGGTGACACGCTGCCTCTGGATTTTTGACCTCTACTTAAGAAACACCCTGTATTTTGTGTTGTTTCCATATAGGTATAGCAAAACCAGTGCTGTTCTAATAGTCCTTTTAGGAACTCTACAATTCATTTACTTCTACCTCAGCATATTATTAATTAGTCGTGTTTTCATTGAGACGATTTCATGCAAATGATCTCCATACAAATATGGCATTGATATGTCAATACGGTTTTGCTCACATTAGATTTCACATTTTAATTAAGCTCCAGGTTTCGATCATAATGGAGTCAGTAGTATTGTATTCGATTTGGCGTAGATGCCTTTCACGTAATTGTTTTTAAAACGCCTCATTTCGCATATCCAGTGGGTTGGTATTTATTCGGTACAAATTTTGCATCTCGTTTATTTTCTTCATCGGCTCCATGTAAAATTGATTCCAATAGTATTCCTGTGGTAATTGCGTTGATCAATAATTAATAAATTTTAGTGATGAATGCTTACTGATATACATATACAGGGCGGCTAAATGAAAACGAAACAGAGCCATTTTCAGGAACTGCGTCAAGATTGTAGAAGAACTCTCAGACACTGGTATTTTTGACTTCGCCACTTTCACCCCCAAGCAAGGGTAAGCATCACCTCAAAATATTTAAATGGCATTGGAGTTTGAGTAATATTATTTTGCAAGCTCTTACAATTCTGTTTACAACAGACTTTAAATTTTATAATTCTGCCCAATACCTTGAAAAAAATTTACATTATGTTTAGTTGCTTACTGCTTCCATACAAGAATAAAGATTTTGTTCGAAACGTTCGCACACATTCAGAAGCATTTCCGGAGTGATTCAACGGCATATTGTAGAATGTAAATATATGGCTTTTGGATTTTTATAAGGTGTTTATTTCATTAAAAAAATAGGGCAACTTTATGAACGATCCTCGTAATTATTATAGGTTATTTTGCCCAAAACATATTGCATAAATTGTTACTCATAGAAATAAAAAATACTTAACAAAACAAAACGCAGCAATCACAAACTAAAGGGACCAGTTCGTATCATAGTAACATTAAGGGCGCCGTATTCTTGAGATAGCGTTTTTTACAAATACAAGTAATTTTAGACATTTAAAAACTGAATAATATAGAGTTTAGCAAATAACAAGAATGTTATACCACCGGTACAATTAATATATAACGTCAGAAAACGATCTATCCAACAAATTATTAGCTACTGAATCTTTCTAAATACGTGTTTTTTTTTTAAATTCAACTATAGATGTAAACATTGTTATAACATAAACTTACATAGTTCTGCATATAAGATTGTTCATTTTTGTTTATAAGTATGGGAAAATAATTGTTAAAATGTGAGGTTAGAATAGCGAAAAAATGTGTGTTATACAAATGCATTTTAAAATATATTATAGGTATTATTTGAGAAGTGTTTAAATAGTAAAAGTGGATAAACAAAACATTAATAATTTTATTTTTGATATTACTTTTGCTCTACGTTTTTTATTTTTTGAGATTTCAATACCTAAAAAACACCGCAAATTTGATCACGGCGAGAAATACGGCGGTCTTAATTAAACATAATATGTTAATTTAAACAAGAACAACATGCGTGCGCAACGTGACATGGTTTGATTAGGTCAGCATAGAAAATCGATGTCTTTGCGACTTCTCAACAATGTTATTATTTCAAAATATTTGAGCTAAGTAGTAATTATACAACCATAGAAAAAATTTGGGGCGCAAACGCCCCCTTGCACCTGTAAAATAGGTGCCTATGGTTTCGAGATTTTTTCTGAAAACCTGTTGATTTTACCATGTATCTGATTATACAAGCTAAGCGGCTCTTGACCTCCACGACATCCGCTAATTCTTGTCAACTATATGCTTCCCCGTTGTCATGACAACCATCGTAAATAAGGCTAATGAGTTGCAGCGGATTTTAATTGATGTCGATTATGCGACACTTGATTATATGTATTTCATGAAATCAATAGCCGCACTGCGCGCAATAAAACAATCGTTTCTTAAGAAGGCGTTTAGCGCCCTACGGTTTGTGATTATTGTTTTCGTATATACGAATGTTGATGATAAATATAAGCTATGTATGTTTATCTAAAAAACAAACTGGACAATAATTGCAATATCGAGTCGATCGGTCAGTGGTCGCGCGGTTTAAGGCGTTGAATCGAGGTGACTAGATCGGAGTTCGTTCGCGCCCCGCTGCCGGTAGACCGTATATAAGCTATATTCGTGGAGAGGATTGGCACCCTCTCTGCGGGTATGGTAGGGTGGAAGAATGTTGGCTTGGGTCAATGTGAGAGATTGATACCGGTTGATAGTTGACTATCTCCCTAATTAATGAGGCTTTCCAGGTTTCCCTCATTCCTGCACTGAATAGTGGTTAGGGCCTACCAACGTAAGTCGTTCCTGGGCGCAAATGCGGCCTGCTTAATAATAATATGCCGCCCCTTCTCCCGCACAAGTCTCCGACTTCTGGGCTAATCCCTGTGATTAGAATGATGGGTAGAGATATTATTATATTATGTTAGAATTCAAATATTTTGAAGTGGTACGTACAAACGGTCATCTAGTGAACCGCCACTGTTGGGAAAATGTTCTTTATTTAAAAGTAATAGGTATTTTCCCAGTAATTCGAAAACTGTATAGTCATTTCGAATTAAATAATCATGATTATCAATGGATAATCGAATGATACTTTCATCGGATATTTAAAATTACTGCAGCAACAGTATAAAACGGAACGGAATTTATATCAACCGGAAAGCGACTACTCACTCTATTTGCCTGCTCCATTTTCGTGCATAATATTTACAGTGACAGCTGGCGGCGTATAAATTTAGGTTCACTGCGTTTTTTTTAACGTAATATTAGAAGCCGGTGTAATTTTATGAATCACACCTGCTGGAGCTTCCGGCTATACAAGGTGTACTTTCCCCCACGCTTTAAAATTTGATACAGAAATAAAACATGTTAAAAATTACTGTGCGGAACAAGTACCTGGCTAACATAAATGATATTAAATAGCTTGCAAGATTTTTTAATTTAAACTATTTAGAGTTTTGCGCAATGTAACTAAATGTTAACGCAGTTTTAATACTTAATGACTATAGCATTAAGTGTGTTGAGAAATATTTTGACAAATGTTTACGTAAGCTTTTTTATATAAACATTTTTCGATTTAATATAATTTATCAGTGAGGCACAGGCCACAGAATAAGTTAGATTTATGTCAACAGTAATTAAATGTTGAATTATCTATTTGTTTGAATTTTTACTCTGTAAATTGTTATGTCAAAATAAATTTGAAAATAAGCATAACATTTTTAATAACTAATTAGAATTTTACACTAACTTAGCTAATTTTATAATATATAAATTTTACCAGAATGTTTTCTAATGTTTACATATACTGAAAAAATAATTATGTAAATTTACCATGATTTTTTGAATGCCCATGAGTCATGGTAGTTTTACTTACGGTTTGTAAAGTTAGTAATGCTCTGAAAATTTTCAATGTAATTAAATTAAACAGATAATAGATACATGTAAAAATTATATGTATTTTTACCCATGAAATTACGTATACTCGTATATAATATGTAAATTTACTAATTCTTTGTAAAATTAGAATGTAATTGTTCATATAATGTATGTACAAATTATACTTTACATACATTCTTACTATCGAAATTAAGTACCTACCTGTATACTGTATAAATTAACTAATTCTCCGTATAAAAAAAGTAGATAAACTGTTTTATACCTACTTACGTAAAAATTATAGAGAATATTCCAAAATTAAACGGCCTTTTGTTGATGAGAAATTTCTATAAACATGCATCTGCAAATATTTCTTTATCAAGATAAAAAAAGCCTTAAGAAAAATAAAATTAGAAGATTTTTCTTTAATTTTCTGAAATATTCACATAATATGTAAGTCTTAAGTGTGGTCTATGGACGAGAAGAAGAACTTCTGAACAACTTTTTCAAGTAATAATTTGCTGTATTTTCAGTAGAAAAGGCACTTTACCTGAAACGATAACAGTTTTCAATCGGTGCACTGAATATTTCAAATAGGATTATTTCGAAAACTGTTACTCCTAACGACTTCAACAGGGTATACCTTTTTCAGATACAACAGGTAGAAGAATCGATTGTTTCTATAGTCAGATGGATACACTAAGCTGCAAAAAAGTTCTGCCATTTAAAAGAAATGTGATGTGCCTTAAGTGGCGCCCTCTACTAGTGATGTCAAAATTAGTTAAAAAATTCTTATTTGTCGTACCAAAAAACATAATTGGGCCAATTTTTTTTAATACTCCGACAGGTTTCAAAGTTATCAATCGACTTTTTTTTGGACAGACACCCTGTATAATGCTCCAAATTTTAAACTTATTTTTCTGTCTGATGTATAATGTAACATAGAATAATATATCATTTTAAAAGCAAAGCGATATGTTTTATATTTTGTTTACTCGTTTGTTAAAAAGTTATTAATTGTTTGTATTTGTTTCAGGTATGCATCCCCATTCCCAATTTTAATTTGTAGGCAATTCGGTAAGTCGTTTTTAAACTTATCTATTTACTTACTATTTTGCTTAGAATACCGAATAAAATAGTACAGGAGTTAACAGAAAAATACAGTCTTGTATGCGAAATACTTTTAATTTTTCAATTGTTAGTGGAAAGATATACATGCCAACAAATAAAAAATTATTATACATCATACCTTCCAAACCGATTTTTAATGATAATTAAAGTTAATGGAAAAATCTTGGATAACTTACACAACTTGGTTACATTGGATACTTTCTGGAAAGTACCTGGAAAGATCAATTTCAATGTATGTTGCCATAATTGATTTATTAGACTCATGTTAAGATAATAACAGTTTTAAGTTCGTTGCCTGCTATAATTTCAGGTAAGCAATTGGATAAAGATTATCTGCTCCATTGATGGTAGATACCAGCTATTCGTATCCGTTTAAATAGAATAAATTAGATACATAAATTTCACACAACACGAATTTTTCCATTCAAATATTGAATTATGTTTGCATATATTATAATAATGTTTAAACGCGATGTGATTGATAACAGAAAGGAAGTGGTATTATGCAGAATGCGTGACCGGTAGTGCTCAGACAAAATAATTTCTCCTGTGAACCATTTGTTTATTTAAATTAGTGGTTTCCAGTGGACTACTCATTTATTATTGCATTTACGATAGATGTGGGAGTATTTATATCATGATTTTGTAATATTATAACATAGTTTTGAAAACTGAGACTACCCGACTTGGAAACACAACTTAAATTTATTTTTTTACGCTCAATCAAAAAACAAAACTTTATTGAACTATATGGGGTATTCCAAAATTGGCCCGCCAAAAATGAACAGTGGATTACGATCGAAAATAAGAAAAAAGTTATATAAATAAATAGGTCCGTAAATGCCCCCCCTTTATCTCGTTCCGTTTTGAAAATATTTGGGGTGCCCCTTTAAAGAACAATAGCTCCGGTAGGGGGCATTTTCGGACCCTTTTTTTTCTTATTTTTGATCCTAGAATCCACAGTTCATTTTTGGCAGGTTAATTTTGGGATACTATATTTAGTGGAAAAACTGGTTCTCTATTGCACTAATGTAATAAATTTTTTATTGCACGCATCTGTGATTTCACTACAACGTTTTGTGATCATGACAAACATAAGCGTTCAAATCGACGCCAAATTTAGTCCATTTTCTGTTACTACGTTTTAATGAAAATTTCAGAAATTGTACATTTACTTTTAACATTAATGGTAAAAATAAAGTATGAGTTAAATTGTTCCTAATATGTTCCTTTCTCATTAAATATAGTTTAATAATGTTTTGTTTTTTGCATGAACGTAGAAAAAATATTGCATGCAACTCGTACAAAAAGTGTTTATTGTACTCGACGTATGTCCAACTCGGCACATTTTTGCACTTGTTGCATAAATAACCATTTTAAAATAATTTTATAATATTAAACATCTGGTTTTTTCAAAAACGTTGAATATAAACAAATGTATTTTGGCAGCAGCGTAATGCTTATAAAATGATATTTTACTGGCATATTTGCCGTTTTCTTGGTTTGCCATAAGGGGATGAAATAAACCACCCGTTTCATGTTTCTTTTCCAATTTTCCTAATATTTCTCGAAGTGAAATTGTAAGGTAATTTTGTTTATTCAGACTTTTTGTCTTGTACAGCACTATACTAAAAATAAATTGCATAAAAACTAAAAAATTGATGCTAATGTCATAATTCGCATAGTTCTAAACATATGTTTTTCTCAAAAACTTAGAGTACTTATCTAATATGAAATTTTTTGTAAGAGAAGAATAAACATAGCTATTTTAGAATTTCATTTCGATCAAGTATTTTAAAAGTATAATAAAATTTGAAAAATAAATGGAAAGACTAGTTTAATTCAATCTAAGACAACAAGACGTGAGTAAAATATCATTTTATAAATTACTTTCCTGCCAGAATTCGTTTGTTTATATTCAACTGTTGATAAAAAAAATTAAAAAGCAGATTTTACCCCCTTTCTTTAAGGGCGCCGTATTCTTGAAATAGTGTTTTTTACAAATAATTTTAAATATTTAAAAACTGAATAATATAGAGTTTAACAAATAACAGGTATGTTATCTCATAACCTTAAATATTCGTAGCTATCAAAGTAAAACTAAAATATAGCTGCTGAAAGCGGTCTAAGCAACAAATTTTTAGGTACAGAAATGTTTCAAAATACTAGTTTGTAAGTATGTAAAAATAACTGTTAAAATGTGAGGTTAGAATAGCAAAATAATGTGTCATACAAATGCATTTTAAAAGTTATTAATATTATTTGAGGAGAATTTAAATAGTAAAAGTAAATGAACAAAACATCCATAATTTTATTTTTGATATTACTTTTGCTTTACGTGTTTTATTTTTCGAGATTTCTGAACCACAAATTCGATCATTTTACGGCCAGAAATATGGCGACCTTAAAGGGCTGCACCTTTTTAAGAGACGCTCTAATTAAAAACTTTGATTCTTTAAAATTTGGGAAGGAAACAAACTAATTTTTTATATACACTTATGCAAAACCCTGTATAGGTATACACACTACACCGGGAACAATTAACGTTAACCGTTTAATTTCTTGCCAACTACTGCCCTGTTGCCATATGATAGCAGGTTTTCGCCTAAATTAGGTCAGTATCAGAGGTCATTGGTACTGAATCTTTAAAATAATATGTAAAATCATGGAAGAACATATTGTTTCTGTAAAAAATATTTCCGCTGTAGTTACGGCCTCTGCCATTCCATTTGCTTCGTAAAGTTGATTTAAAAAGGGAACAACACGCGTCATTGATAAACGTGCTGATAAGCTAAGACGTAGACAAAAAGTAGTCTTGTTTTAAAAAAACAAACCAATTAAATTAACCTCGACTAATTGATTTAAAAAATATATCAGATTTATATTCTGGAGGATACGTACTATTACCTACACCTAAAAAACTGACCCCCATTTAAATTTATAGTTTCTTTATTCTTTCCAAAAATCGAATTTAATTGAGAAAAATCTGATACTATATTTACTATTAATGTACCGATTAACCGACAAAAAAAAACGAAACATTCATCTTTGGTTCTGTCGCTTTTGGAACAGAAATTGTGAATGTATTTTATAATATAATTGCATTGACATTTTATTTTTGGGTCATAAAAATGTATTTGCCAAGTTTTTGTTTTTTCTTGTATTTATGGCGTCTATAAATTTTAACCTCTCCGTTTGTTCTATTAAGACCAATTATCGAATAGTGTAAAAGTCATATTCGCTAACATATTGCACAATACTCTCTTGTTTTATAGTACAGAGACTATTAAAAGGAATAGGTGCCTAATAAATTAACTAAACACTGTAATTTATAAACTGCAAAGCAGGATATTTATTTTGTAGTTGTACGTTTATAGTGGAGTTTAAAATGATTCTATCGTGTCATTCCGTTTGCACTTTATTGCTAAAATGTAAAACCTATTCTATATTATTCCTTATGCCTTTAGAAAGCAAAATCGCCTGGTCGTCAAAAAATCGTGTTGTGCAGGGGGTAGTTAGGGGTGGTTTTCCAAAAAATTGTAAAAAATTTTTTTGCTTAATTTAGATCTACACAACATGTTTAATCATTTCTGAAAGTTTTGTCTTAAAATTCCAAGAGGAACTATTTTATTTTTAATTTTAAATTATCCGTGCAACACGCTCTTATATGGAGTTCCTTAATATAAAACGGCTCGCGCTGAAACATCGAAATTGCAATATCATTTACACCAAGATAAGTCAAGAATGCTAATTCTAATCAAAAAAACACCTTCTACGAACGTTGTAGACTAAAGATCAAGGATTAAAATGCTTTTTTATTTTTGAAAATCCGATAAATAGTTTCGTCAAAAAAACTGTAAAATGTCAAAGCATGTAGTTACCACCGCGTTCTAACGCGGAGATGCGAGAATGGTTGAAATTCGCTTGGCACGCCGTTTATCTGCATGACAAAGCCGTCCTTATGTATTTTGGAGCCTAGACGGTCGCTTTTCGTTTAAAACAGTAAAAGATACAGTGATATAGCGAGCGTTATGGTAATATAAGACACATTATAAGAAAATAGTGTACCTATGTATTTGAGTAGGTATTTGTAAATATTTTTCAAATTTAATTAAATAAATTAATAGCAGTTAAATATTAATAAACAATCATAACAAATATTATTTCAAAAAATCATTTTATTAATTATAGTTACCAATGTACAGCATTTAATTATGTTAAAATTTGCGAGGGTGCTTGTGGAGTAGATGTTCCGTGGTAAAATCTGCTATTTCTGTAAATAAACAAATAATAAATGGTAAATAAGAATATTCTTACAAAATTATTTTGCAGCATTTAGTCAGACTCGGAATTTTTTTCAATATCAGATAACATATTCTGGGACGCATTTGTGATTTTTAAGTCTTTCCTTACTTTATTTGCACATGTAATTTGAGCCATACATTTGCAGGACCCAATGCAACAAATTCGTTTTGTCTTGCATACATTGTAATAATATACATACTTATAATAATAACTTCTATACCTTTTTTTACAACTGCAAGTATTTAAAGCACGGGTGTTCTCAATATTGATACTGTAGTTAAAATTAGGGATGTCCGATTTAAATCGATTTTATAAATAATCGATCTTTTCAAATGCGATTTTCGATATTTTGAATCGATTTTCTGAACAACGATTATTTGGTGAATCGATTATTTTCCATTGAGATCAGTTAAATATTTGTTATAGTGCAAACTCTCCAATCTTAATTAAAAAATCCCTATTTTCGAGGGTGCTGAACACGAATCTAAAATTAGTTCTGTGTGCTCGAGCCTAGTTTTCGAAAAAATTGTAACCTCTACCTATATGTATATATTACATTAGGTTGAAGTTGCAATATAACGCCTGTACCATCTTCATTTCATGACGATGAGGCTACAATTTTGAACAACTTTTTTTTGAGACTCGCACGAAACTAATTTTAGATTTATGTTCAGCAGTCTTGAAAATAGAGTAGTAGAATTGTTTGGAACTATCGGAAACCGATCTTTTGCATTACGATTTTTTAGGAATCGATCCTAAGCGATCCGATCTGAATCGATCCAGAAAATCGATTTACAGAATCGTGCATCCCTAGTTAAAATTGGCACAGGTTTTTCGTCAAAAATTTTCTCCTACAATCTGTTACATTTGGCAAGGATGGTCTGGGTAACGTACTGTTTAGCCATATTTTAGTGTGGTAGTATACACGAAGGCAATGCTGTTTTAAGCTATCTAAACTTGGAGGTAATTTGCTGATCCGCTTTGAGGACTATAAAGCCAATCTAAGGTTTTTTATGTAATGAATATTTTCGTTGTTTATATAGAATCGCATTACAAACTTTACCATTTTATTAAAATCTTCTTCTAAATTGTCACTTATGCCAACATTACTAAGTAAATAGTAAGTAAGTAATTGTAAAGATACAAATGTTTTGTTACTATTGACCCATTTCAAAGATATACTTACGCCGAAAATTTGGATGAAGGTTGGAACCAAATAAACCGAAAGATTTTTAGCAATCCATGAATTGAAAATGAACAGTTCAATGACAAAATGCCTACCAGCGTTTCATGCATTCACAGGTTGTGATACAACCAGTTAGTTTGTGGGAATGGGCAACAAATCATGCTGGAAAGTGTTTTTCTCACATCACTATTTACTTAGTAATGTTGGCATAAGTGACAATTTAGAAGATTTTAATAAAATGGTAAAGTTTGTAATGCGATTCTATACAAACAACGAAAATATTCATTGCATAAACGACCTTGGAGGGATTTTAGCTTAATACAGCATTGTTTTCGTGTATACTACCAAACTAAAATATGGCTAACCAGTACCCAGACCATCCTTGCCAGATGTGGCAGATTGTGGGTAGAAAATAATTGTTGACGGAAAACCTGTGCCAATTTTTAACTGCAGTATCAATATTACCCGAGAACACCCCTGCTTTTAATACTTGCAGTTGTAAACAAGGTATAGAAATTATTATTATAGGTATGTATATTATTAATTTAAGAAACAATTTTATAGATTGCAACGGGCCACAATGTTCCTGCAAGAAAAACAAATTTGTTGCATTGGGTCATGCAGATGAATGGCTCAAATTACATGTGCAAATAAAGTAAAGAAAGACTTAAAAATCACAAATGCTTCCCAGAATATGTTATCTGATAGTGAAGAAAATTCCGAGTCTGACTAAATGCTGTAAAATAATTTTGTAAGAATATTCTTATTTACCAATTATTATTTGTTTATTTACAGAAATAGAAGAATTTACCACGGAACATCGACTCCACAAGCACCCTCGGACTATTTTAACGCAAATTTTAACATAATTAAATGCTGTAATTGGTAACTATAATTAATGAAATGATTTTTTGAAATAATATTAGTTATGATTGTTTATTAATATTTAACTGCTATTAATTTATTTAAATAAATTTGAAAAGATATTTACAAATACCTGCTCAAATACATAGGTACACTAAAAACACTATTTTCTTATAATGTGTCTTAGATTACCATAACGCTCGCTATAATAGTGTATATTTCACTGTTTTAAACGAAAAGCGACCGTCTAGTCTTGAACATGCATAAGGACGGCATTATCATGCAGATAAACGGCGGGCCAAGCGAATTTCAACCATCGTCGCATCTCCGCGTTAGAACGCGGTGGTAACTACATGCTTTGACATTTTACAGTTTTTTGACGAAACTATTTATCGGATTTTCAAAAATAAAAAAGCATTTTAATCCTTGATCTTTAGTCTACAACGTTCGTAGAAGGTGTTTTTTTGATTAGAATTAGCATTCTTGACTTATCTTGGTGTAAATGATATTGCAATTTCGATGTTTCAGCGCGAGCCGTTTTATATTAAGGAACTCCATATAAGAGCGTGTTGCACGGATAATTTAAAATTAAAAATAAAATAGTTCCTCTTGGAATTTTAAGACAAAACTTTCACAAATGATTAAACATGTTGTGTAGATCTAAATTAAGCAAAATTTTTTACAATTTTTTGGCTGCACACCACGATTTTTTGACGACCAGGCGATTTTGCTTTCTAAAGGCATAAGGAATCATATAAAATAGGTTTTACATTTTAGCAATCAAGTGCAAACTAAAATCTTTTCTAGAAGGAATATCTTTGCGTTTAAACTCTACTATTACACTGTGAGACTGCATTCTTTTTTCTCATTTTGGTACGTTTGGAAGGTAGTACAAATAATATTCGATTTGTGATAAGTAAATAAAAGCGTGTTAAAAATTAACACGGGATTACAGCAATTCTGTGTTAAATAAATATTGTTTTAGTAATTTTAGTTATCTGGTGTGATATTGGGCAATGCTGTGCATTTCTATTTGAGATACATCCGAAAGTGTAAAGAAAATCTCGATTAGCGATAAAACGCAGAACGTGTTTACATAAAATAAATACAATTTACTCTTAAGATTTCTTAACGTGGATTTGTGTACGGTTAAACATAAAATTTGATTTTAAATTCATGTAAAACATTTGTACTAAAAATGGTTTCTATTTTAAGATTCAGTCTGTTGTTTACCAAAACACATACTTAAAATAATAAAGTTTCCACATAATCTCTTGCTTTTTAATTGAGATGTAACATTGTTTAGATAAATTATTTGATTAAATATCTTGACATAGTTCATAAAACTCTAAAGTGAAGTAAATAAATATGAATGTGTTCAATCTGTAAGTCAGTCATATGTTATTTTTGTGACCTTATTTTCCTTAATTACGATAGATCTTTAGTGCCGCGTTGCCTTTAAGTTGAAGTGCGTACTGTTTATTAAATAAAAAATGATTTTTTCGAAAACTGCCATCAATAGTCGACATTTTCATTACATTTTCAGTTGACAAAGTGTCTACTTGTCACGTAGCTGCGAAATATTTACGTTCTAGAACGCCAAAGTCTTTTTTCGTTGTAGAACATAATGTAAATGTCAAAATAATTAGTCATTTTGTCGAAACTTATTTATGGTTTAATTAATTAAACAATATACATTTTAAGTAATATAACAGTACAATACAAAATCGTAACTATTATAAACAGGGATTACAATCTATTTTGCACTACATGTGAATTGAAGGTGCCGATATTGCAGTGAGATTTATGCCAGATGCAGTGCTGTCAGTAGCTTTTAGTTCTGGGTGTTCAATGAAGTTTGTGCTGTAATTGTTATTAAGTTTACTGCGCACGTTGTATGTTTGGCAAGTTCCATAGGCTGTACTGAAGATAACAGTTTATTTGCGATTAAAATTTTATTTTCTGCAGAATCTTCTATGTTTCCGCTAGCGTACTAGAAAGCCACCGCCCATGTTTAATGATGATAATATCGGCCCCTGCGTTCTTTAGCAGAGTGGCGGAAGAACGTTTAAAGCAGTGCCCTGTATAAGTTTCCGGATGAGAGCAAATTGAGATAAGTTGCTATTTCTGTTGACGCCAACCACTTGGTAACACATTTTTGCTTGACGTACTTCACAAAAAATCCTCGACTTGTAGTAACTGCCGGATGTAAAACATAATATTTGCTGTATATCTTCATTTGGTCTGAAGTTGAAATCACAAATCATATCGGAGTATGAGTTTTGTATTCGGGAATTCTTCTAATAATAATTGAATCTTTGTCTTCTATATCGTAGATCGTTATCTTTAGTAGCTCATCTCTTCTCAAAGCTCCACAAACAACGATTGTTAAAACGACCTGAAAAGTTGTCCAAAATCGATCAATTTATATTAATTTGAATTACCTTTTCTAGCAGAAATCTGTTATCAGGAGCTTCTTATAAAAAAACTGTCGATTTCCTCTTTCGTTAGAATTTTGGCCTTCTGGCAGTATCCACCTGATTGGCTTTTCAAATATGGTATTAGTTTTGGAAATGTTCTGAAATTTACATTTTCATTGGCATTCATTGTATCTTTTACATGGACTATACTGACCAGAACGTCGAGGATTTAATTTTACTAATTTCTTGTTTGAAATGTGACAGTACACTTTTTGAATTTTCTGTGAACTACATCACCCTAGACACCACTCTTTGAATTCGTTGTAGGCAATCTCCGTACTGTCTGATTTTTTGGAGATTAATTGTGAAACAGCACTGTGCCGCTTCCAGTATTTCCCCTAGTAAATGCTCGTCTTCACTTTTTGAGTCCATTTGGGATTAAACACAATATGAATTACAATATACAGGGTGTTAAAAAAGAGTGTAAAATATTTCAGGAGGTAATACTCGTAGTATGAACCAAAATAAGCAGAAAAGTCTTAATAAACATGGGTCCGCAAAGTAACGGTTGCGGAGATATGGACCACTATTCGTTTTTCAAACATTTTATTTTATTAGGAATAAACCGACAAAGGAAGCTTTTAACAAACAAAAAACAAAGTTACAGAAGATGTTCAAAGTGCCCTCCGTCCATTTCCAAGCAGGCACGACATCTTCGTCTCAACGATATTCGAACTCTTTCGAAAACACCCTCCTTGGTTTGGCTTTGGCTTGACACTTTTGATTAATCCGTAGCTGTAGCTCTTCCAGGCTATTTACAGGAGAACCATACACTAATGTCTTCAAATATCCCCAATGTGGAAAAGTTTGGTGTAAATGTTCTCTAACGGCCATGGAAAAATGAGCTGGAGCACCATCATGCTGGAACCACATTTGTTGCCTCTGATTCAAAGGAATGTCTTCCAAAAAATCATATAGTGTGTTCTGCAGAAAGTTGAGGTAAGCAGCTCCTGTTGATCGGTTTGGTAAAACAACAGGACCTAGAAACCTTTCACCTACAATATCCATCCAAATGTTTAATGAAAAACATGCCTGCTTCTATTAGAGCATGAGGATTTTTGTCGGCCCAAATATGCGTATTGTGAAAATTAAACACTCCATTTCTTGTGAACCCGGCCTCATCAGTAAAAAGAATGTTTGCAAGAAAACGAGGGTCTTCAGCATCATGACGTAGAAACCAGCGGCAAGAAACCAAACGTGCTTGATGATCATTTATTGGATTTAAGGCCTGTACTCGTTGCACATGGTATGGATAAAGCAGTTGCTCGTGAAGGATTCTCCAAACAAGAGGACCACTAATTCCTACCTCGGCTGATATTCTCCTCACACTCGTACCTGGATTCTGCTCTATCAGTGCTAGAATTTCTTCTTCTGCTCTAGGAGTGGATACCGACCTTGGTCTTCCGGATAAATGGCACTGTTTGCTCAAGGAACCGGTATCACGCAATCTTTGGTGAATTCTTCCAAACATGCGTTGTGAAGGAATCTGGCGATTTGGATAAGCGTCTACATAAAGACGTCGCGCTTCGGTAGCGTTCCCATTAGTACGGCTATACATGAAATGCATATCTGTTAATTCTGCGTTAGAGTAACCAGCCATAGCTAAAGAAAACTTGTGCACTGAGACCAACTGTCAAATACGTACTGTTTATTTCACTAAACAACAACCAACTATTATAAGAAAATACACAACGTTTTAGCAAAATAAAGAAAGGGGCTAAAAAACATAAAACATTCCATTATCTCCGCAACCGTTACTTTGCTGACCCATGTTTATTGAGACTTTTCTGCTTATTTTGGTTCATACTATTACTTCCTTAAATATTTTACACTCTTTTTTTAACACCCTGAATAACTGACACTGCTTTTTCAAGCAGCCTAAACCATTTTGATTCAAACACGGTTCAAACTGGTTCAAACAATTTCAAATATAAATTAAATTGTTGTAAATAACAAAATTGAATTATTTTATTGCAATTTTCGAAAAAATATTGTTTGTATCTCGAACGTGAAATGCTTTCGTATTCTTGAATGGATATTTGCTTTGCAAAGCTCGGCAAAATAATTTTCATTCTTGAACGCCAAAGTACCATTTCCCAATCTGTAAGTATAGTATACAAAAGTAACTTTTCTTTAGCACAACATTTTGTTGTAGCCAGTATTTTCTATCTGGCCATTGAAGTGATTATTTTATTGTACATTTTCACCTTGGTCAGGGATAATTTATCTTTTCATGGTTACAAAACATCTTTGCGATAGAACCTTCTAATGTCAATAATAATTATTATTATAGCACAAAGCATCTTAAATGCTTCATTAACTTCACAGCGAAGAAATTTAAAATCAGACGTACTTCCTGTTTGCCCCGACCTTAAGTTCCTAGGACGAATTCATATTTTAAATTATTCCACAACTAGAAAGTTTCGTGAGTGGGTCATGGAAGTGCGGTTTTGTTTTTATCTTAACATAATCCCCAGTCATATTTATGGCCTTTTCAATTTTCTTTACGTGACTTTTCTTTGGAGCACAAAGTTTTTGTCTGAGAATTTCCTCTGTTAGCTGTCCGGATATTGTGAGTTCCTTTTGTGTGTTCTTGACAAATGAATTTTAACAGATACGTTTTGAATAATGAAGCCTATCCGTCTGGTCTGAAACTTTGAATAATTTAAAGATTTTGTACGTGTTCGTTAAATTATTTTTGCTTTGTTTTGTATTAAACCATAATTAGGCTAGAAAAGAAAAAACAGCGCAGTATTTGGATGAATCTAACAATAAATATATTAAGAATTTCATATTCTTAATCCACATCTTATTGTGTTATCATTTTGTGTGTGTCGTATAATGTTTGATTTACTAAAATTACATGATTGCAGGCTGTCGACAGTTAATCTAACAAAATACAGGGTGAACCTTAAATAAGTACAAATATTTTAACTACTGGTGTAGTTCGTCATATAGATCAGTCTAGTGACAGCCATTTTTAAAAATTTCTAATATTTACGGAGATATTTTTTTTTATTAAATACCCACATTTTGAGAACCGCTGCTTAACCAAGTTAATGAACCATATGATTTGTTGCGAGGTTGCCATATTTCCTCTAATATAAATATTACGTTTCCTGTAAAGTAATACTGTTAATTCTATTTTAAACATACTTGTTTTAAGCATAAGTACAGTAAAATTGGTTATGTGGTATGAAACGCAGCAATATTAACATACATTTTAACTTCTTAACTGACCTTACTATAAACAATTAAAAATAAATTTCCGCATGTTCAATACTACCATAAAGTATTTAGGAAGATATTACGTGATATTACTATGTCCAATGTTCAAAAATTGTACATAAACGTGCACACAAGCTTACCTGTTTGTTAAAAAGAGACACAAGACACAATTGCCTTAAGTTATTTTATGAAGAATAACGAAAAACTATGATTTTCACACAACATATTAAATTTAATTTTCACCACATAACCCCAAATGAGTCAGTATTAACCATTCCGAATCCAAAACCATGAAATGGCTTCCCACTTTAATCAGAAAACAAATTTTAAAAATAAATGTACACACAATATTAAATAACAAAATAACCAGCTTGACGTATGTGTTTAATATCAAGAAAAAATGTCTATAAAATGCATACATTTAGACAGCAGATCCAGCAAAGTAAAATATTTTTTAACCTTTAATGTGAAATGTGTTGTGGGTTGCCGGTGCAAATGCGAAAGGGAAATATGCTGGACAAATTATTAAGAGGTCGATTTATTATGGCTTTCCAAAAGGCGTAGCTCGAGACAGATTTTATGAAGATGAAAAGTCTGAACTTTTACAATATTATTGCAATTTTGATCATTATGTGGGGTTAGCAAGTTTGACTTGGGCTTCCGATAATCTGTCATGACGGTCAATGACAGTTTGATAATAACAATAATATAAAATGTTACAGTTGCCGAAATTCGCTAAAAGTTGAGATTTTTTCCCACCATCAAATAATTCGAGCGAATATTCGCAAATTTTGCGTCCATGAGGACAAGGTTTTAAAACTTTCTTGAAGCAAAGATATTTGTGTAACACTGGCAACACTGTGAACCACACGTTCAGTCTGCAGCACTATGAGTCATAAAAGTATGAAAGTGGCAATCTGGCCAGCGGTCCTCAACAAGTTTTCTACAGAAAAATTACGAAATTTATTTCAAATTTCACTTTTTTTCTGATTTTTTTGTAAAAAACTATTAATTATGTGTTCTACACACAGAACTATACTGCTGGTTAAAATATTTGTATTTATTTAAGGTTCACCCTGTATACTACACCGAGAGAGGTAAACGTGCAAAAAAATTATCTAAATAAAATTATATTTGATGGGTGTAGCCTTTCTTTGTCACGTAATATAATTCCTATCACCAAGAAAAAGGTATTTCTTTATGACTAAAAATTGTACATTCGCAAACTACAGGATTATTAATACAAAAACGTTCTGTCATTTAAATGAATCATGATGTGCCACAAGAGGCGCCCTTTACTAGTGACGTCAAGATTAGAAACAAATTTGAATTTTTCGCCTGCAAAAACCCCCGATTTACAAATTTTATGTAAATATTTGGATTTTTTAAGAAATGCGAAAATAAAATTTTAACTTTGATATCCTGTATCTGTTTTATTTTGCAATTTGGGATATAGGTATTTTAGGTTAAATCGATTTATTTTCTGTGGTCTCATTTTTGCTACTTTATTTCAAAGCTTAATAAATCAGTTACAGGGTGTTACACTTTTATATATTTTGTTATTATATTTTAGGGTACGTAATTTCTCTTTTCTGTACGTACAAATATTGCATTAAATTAGTAATATTTATCGGATATTTTTCAATTATTAATGTTTCAACTTTTATAGTTGTTAAAATAAAAATATATACATCATTCTTAATGTAACTGTAGTCGAAGCTGGTATAACAGAAAAGATGGCAGTTAATTATGTTCCTCCTATTGTTTTCTCGTCATTGTTTCGTGAAGTGCATTTCACTTGCATGCTAGTGTATAATTTTAATAAAAGTAGGAAAACAAATTTTTTCAGTTCCGATGGTACTCGGTAAATATGTAAATTGTAAGGAAGTGCTATAATGCCTGTTTAAATTTGCATATGATAAAGAGCACCATTATGCAAATCAGCGGGGTTTTATCAATCGTTGATATTAAGTGTATTGCCCCTTTTAAGACCGCTCGTCTAGCAAATTGCATCGATACGACTAAGGGAAACGTCAACTTGGAATTGAAATGTTGCCTGACATAGAAATACAAAATAACATTTGTATGTGTGTACTAAGTATAAACAATAATTAACAGTTAGGTCAATGTTGCATGTTGCTCAACAGGGTCGTTTTCTACTTTTTTGTTCTTTATGTCAATGTCAAACAATCGGTTCTGCTAACTTTTTGATGTGAAAAAGTTATACCTTGTTGATGTCGTTAGGAGTAACTGTTTTCGAAATAATCCTATTTGAAATATTCAGTGCACCGAGAAAAAACTGTTTTGGTTTCAGGTAAAGGGCCTTTTTCACTGAAAATACAACAAAATGTTACTTAAAATGGTAAATTATGGCGAGGTGCAAAATTTCAAGAGTAATACCGTAAATTGTTAAACGTAACTTCTTCCTTTGTTTACAATATAGATCGCTAATGACAATTACGGCGACAATGCTGTTGGGTAAATTTACCAGATGGATTGTTTTACTTAAGATATTTATAAAATTATGCCATCTGATTTCACATTACACTACTTACTTTAATTTAAAATGAATAAGTAAATGTGATGAATAATGGGGTTTAACATTTATTAATTTTTTTAAATTAATTTAATATTTTGTTGTTTTGCTTTTACAACTGATTTCATTTCTTGTTACACATTTTTTAAAAAATCCTTATTTATTACTTTTGTTTATTATTTTTTCAGAATAAATTAAGTAATTTAATGTAGTGAGACATCAAAATTTTATAAATGCTTCAAACAAATAAATGTCAGGAGCAAATACAGAACACGCTATTTGGAATTGGAATGAATCCCTGATACAATAAATAAAAAATAATAAAAAAATGTAGGTTTGCTTTACCATTGATTCTCTAAAGACCCAGTACACATCCTGGTAGCTTAATAGCTTATTCTTTCTATTAATTCATACCTGATTATGTATTTCCAATTAAACTTGCATTAAAATTGTCTTCGCAATCAATGTTACAATGCTGAGAGCTTAACGTTTTCCTATCGTCGCGCTTCATTGCCCTACAGCACATTTTTCTTTTCAGTTCTTGGCACGGTGAAATATCTTTCGCTTCGATACACGAAAATTAACGTTTTGCAAGAAAATTTACAAGAATACATTCAAAAGTCAAGGGAGACGAAATTTATACAATGAATCAAGAGAGCAAGAAAACATTTTAAACTTTATCAGGGACGTACAAGAAAAAATTTCTGAAAGGTTTCATGATAGCAGATCCTTGAAAAAATATCACCCTGTATAACCATTTTAAAAAATGAACTTTTATAATATCCGAAACTCATTGAGCAGTACATGTATCAAATTTGGAGGCTCTGTGTGCAATACGAAATTGGTAATATTTTTTTTTTTTAACTTTAGCCCCCCGTAACTCCGCTACTAATCGAGAATAAGATATTCATATAAAGTTTTTCTCTTAAAATTGCTTATTCTATCTACGGTTTCATTTTGTTCCAAACAAACCGGAACACCCTGTATAATGAATACATATAACCTTTTCCAGACTGACCCAATTGCGTCGCAGAATGCAACCTGCCGTCCTTCCGTTCCGGTAAAATTCATACGGAATATACAGCGTATAAATTTCGTTTCGGTTCTCAAACCTCATTTTCGTAAAAGCAGGCAAGACTGAATCGATGCCAAAAATAGGACGAAATAATGCCGCACTACGCCCAGCGACTTCATCTCTGACTCGTCTCGTATTCAACAGGCAAAAAGGGGTCAACATGATATCTATAAACCACAGAGCGGAGCTGAATTATAGCTGTCCCGGATAACGGGTGCTCATTTGAAACTGCTACCGAAACTATACGAGTAAATATCCGAAAGGGGAGCGAAAACAAATTTCCGTGTTTTTACGTTTAAGGTTTTGGGAGTGGAATATATCCGCTATGGAATACTGGGTGTAACTTTTCACTCTTAAGTTAAGAGATCGTCTAAAGTTTAATTAATCTAATAACCATTACATGGATTACCAAAACAGAACCGTTTCAACTACATAATGTCGTTTGTGATATTGTTTGTATTAAATAGACATTGGTATTGAATAAAGTTGCAAAATGAACTCGTAAAATGAGCACACAAAGTGCATTTCACCTGGAAAATTGAAGAAGTATTGCAGCATACCTAATAAAAAGTATTTCACCGTGCCAAAAAACGAAAGAAAAAATGTGGTGTAGGGCAACGAAGCGCAGCGAATGGAAAACGTTGCAGCATTGCTCGTGAAGGCATTTTTAATGTAAGTAAAACCCTCTAATTTGACGACGAACAGCATTGTCGCTATAATTTTCACGAGCGGACCTATACTGTAAACAAAGAAATAAGTTACGTTTAACGATATCGTAAGTTCACCATATCACCACTAATAATTATGGTAATGTTAAAAAGGCAAAATAGACACCTGCTTGCCTTGACTCCCCGTATTTGCTGCTCTAATGAACTTAGAATTCGCTCCAATGAAGTTAATAAGCATAAAATTAAATTAAAAATTAAGAGCCGTATTAATTTCAAAAACAGTGTTATAGGTAGGTACTGGTATAATTGAGGAAAAGTTATGATTAATGTCAAAAATGTCTAAACGACTTTGTGAACTCCAAATGATAAATATATATATATAAAGCTGTTTACAGGCCTTTTAGGCCTAGATCTGTGTTATTCTCCTCCACTCCATTCTGTCCTTCGCCTTTCTTTTCCAATCCGTTACATTTTTCTCCCTTAGATCTATTGCCACTGCCTCTCTCCATCGCTTCCTCGGTCTACCTCTTTTTTTCTTGTAGTTAGGTTTACTCTCTACTATTTTCTTAACTGCCCTTTCATCCTCCATACGTTCTAGATGCCCTAGCCACTGCACTCTCCTGGCTTTTACAAATTCGTCTATTGTTGGTGCCTGGTACATTGCATATATTTCCTCATTATTTCTCCTTACATAGCCTTCCTCTGTCCTCTTACCCCCTAGAATTCTTCTTAAGATCTTCCTTTCCCACCTTAAAAGGTTTTCTCTTGACTTCTTATTGAGAACCCAGGTTTCACTACCATACAGCGCTGTCGGTCTCAAAATTGTTTTATACATTCTAAATTTTACTCGTCTGGACAAATTTTTTTATTTCAATAAGTGGTTGACTGCTGCCGAACTTCTGTTTGCTTTTATTATTCTCCTATTTATTTCTTGTTCCTCATCACAGTTAGCTGTTATTAGCGCCCCCAAATACACATATTCTTGAACTTCTTCAAACTCCATCTCTCCATGTTCTGTTCTCAATTTAAAATTTGTATCCTTTTTTTGGTCTCCTATTCTCAGAAGTTTACTTTTCTCTTGATTTATCTGCAATCCCACTTTACTTGCTTCCTCCACAAGTTTTCTCGTTACTTCTTCTAATTCCCTACTATCTCTAGCAATAATGGCCACGTCATCTGCATAACTTACTATTTGGTGACTTTTAAATAATATGTGTCCTTCTCTGTTCAACTGACTATCTCTTATGACCTTTTCTAGTACTAAATTAAAAAGAAGCGTTGAGAGTGGGTCTCCTTGTCTCAGTCCTGTATCAATAGTAAAGCCTTCCGAACATTCACCTTTTATTTAATCAGTTTAGTTGGTATCCCAAATTGTTCCAGAATTTTACTTAGTTTATTCCTTTTGATTGAATCATATGCTTTCCTGAAGTCCACAAATAAAACCATTGCTTTGATCCCATACTCAATAACATGTAGTCAGCATTTCCTTCACCATGAAGATTTGGTCCGTTGTTGACCTCCCCTTTCTAAAACCTGCTTGATACTCCCCTATTTGTAGTTCTGCTATAGGTTCTATTCTCTGCTTTATTAACGTTGCCATAATTTTATACCCTATATCTAACAATGATATACCCCTATAGTTTCTGCAGTCTGTTGCAACTCCCTTTTTTAAGATTGGTATAATCATAGCATCTCTCCAATCTTCAGGCATACATTCTCTTCTCCAGATCATTCGTATCATTTCGTATATTCTTTGTCTTAACTCCTCTCCTGCGTACTTAATGTTCTCTGCTGTTATTCCGTTTTTTCCTGGACTTTTGTTATTCTTTAAAGCTTCTATAATTATATCTATTTCCTTTTTTGTAGGTTCTTCTACTTCCACTTCCTCTTCTCTTCCCGGTATCATCTCCTCGTGCACCTCTTCTTCCCTTACACTCTCTTCATTCAACATATCTGCAAAGTATTGCCTCCATCTTTCTCTCACTTCTGTAAATGGTAAATGATTATATAAAATATCAAAGTATTTTATACTTATGATCAAAGAGTTTTACTATAATTTTCCTTGAAAACTATAAGTCGTATCGACATTCAATTAGTGTAGTTTTGAATTGTCCATTGGTGTTTGGGTTCACAAACTGTTTCAGATATTCAAGAGATTTTTACATTTTTTTCTGACGTAGCTGCCTGTTATTTTTTGATAAAAGTTACAAATAATCAGTGAATGGAACATTCTTGTTTATTAGTAAAAACACAGTCGCTAAGAAAAAACACTCGTAAATAACCTTCGCTGGCGCTAGCGTATCAAAATGTCAAATGTATCTGGCCATAATAAAGCAACATGCGAGAAAGATGCATTTTTCAAATGAGAATATACAATGCATTTTTGAAATTCTGTTTAAAGTAGTGTCGCATTTATTTCAATATTGAATTATTTTATTGTAGACTAATTATTTAAAATAGCAAAACTAAATAAAAAACAATGTACGAAATAATCTAAAGATGTGGCTATTCTGTTGAACTACTCAAGAATAACTATAACAAAAAAATTACGTACTTATCTAGTTACGAAAAAATAAACGGGAATTGGCCTGGGCTAAAATTTAAAAATAACCCTTATATTCTGACAACAATACCCGTTTTAGGCAAGCTTCGACAAGCAATAAACTTTTGCATCCCCAAGGAACAAGAAATTAACAAGTAGGATAACATAAATTACTAATTTAATTAAACATTATGTTTACCTCATTATAATGAAATTAACTTTTGTATTTAATTTACGTTTATCTAGATGGAAAAACACTTTTGAAATTGACTTGTAACAAAAACTGGGCGTACCTACATTTTTTTCCCAAAATGCCTTGCGTAATATTACAAAAGAGGATTAATTTAAAACATTATATTTTTAACTTAAATATATTATAACATTTCTTGCAAATAAATACAGTTTTCCACTTTAGCTCATTGGTTAAATAATTTAATTCTAAGAAATCAATGTCGGTTGCAGATGTATGTGGATTCTAAGTTATCGGGTAGTTTATAATTAGTTCAATTCACCAGACCAGACGTAGACTCAATAATAAACTTTGAATTATTTTATATGTCCTTTCAACAAACAACATATACACACCTACATATTAATTCAGATTGAAAATGTGCACAATGAATTGATTAATTTCAATATATAACTCTCTTCCTAGCAACTTTTATTGCATCTTCCAAAAATGCTTTGGAATTTATCAAGTTTATTACTTTACTGCAATTTCTTATATTTTACTGCATATTCGATTATGCCGAAGGGCATCAACATCAACTTCAGAACGTAATAATATTCGAAATGCGTTTAAAATACATTATCTATTACATAAAACTTGCTCGAACATAGAATTTATCCCCTTGTTTTGCTCCTTACCGTCTTCAGGGTACGGAAAATTGCATTTTATTATTGGCATTGTCTGCACAAACAGCATTACAGACTCTGATAGAATTTTTATTAAATTCTAGTTCGGCCACACATAAGACGAAGAGGGATGCTTATAGCTAAGAAATGTTTGCTTGGAGTCATGCTAGAGCAAACAAGTCGAGTCGCAGTTGGATGGATGAAAGATTGAAAAAGTAATTTATTTTCAAAGCCTCTTTCCTTTGTCTTCTGTTTATACATGTTTTCTTAGTTGTAAAAGTGCCTTGTTATTAATTGTTGTCCTCATAGATGACCAAAGTAGCTAAAAATATTGTGTACAGACTAGTACTGTACAATACAAAAATTAAACTATCTTAACAAAAGAAAGTAATAACTTAGTATAACACTAAATACACAAAGAAAAAAAAACAATTATAATTCATACATAATTTAAACGAACATATACGATTCATCGTTAAATATGTCACAATCTACTACAATTTTGTTATATAACTCACACATAAGTGAAGTTGGACATCTAACTAATATATTAGATCTAGGGCAATAGAGAGTACCATGTTATCTTCTGTCGGCCCGAGGTTCAATAAAGTTTATCTTGCTTAATAAAACTGGACAATCAATTTTACCATGCAAAAGATTATACAGAAAACGAATTAAAGAAATATTACGTCGAATCTCGTTGTCTTTGAACCAAACTCTGCCAATAAACTTCATAAATCGGACACCATAATATGATGAAACCGTATTCAAAATTTGATCTGCATTGCTGCAGGTGACGGCAGTCCATGCGGGAATTTATCTTAATAACCAACTTGCAGTCATCAGCAAAGAACAAATGCTTTCAAGAAAGTATATCCGGTAGGTCATTTATGAAGAACAAAAATCAATAGAGGACCCAAGTTAGAACCCTGGAGTACCACCGACGTTGGAAAAAAAGATAAGAAAGAAAGTTTTGATATCTGACCATAAACTGTCTGCCTGTTAAGTAAGATAGAAATAAAAGCATCGGAACAAACAAATCTTTCTAATTTTAATAACAAAACGTTGTGATCGATTTGATCATATGCTTCTTGGGAATCCGTATAAATCATGTCTACTTATTTTATTTTTGTATTTCACAATGTCTTCCAGAGTCATTTGTTGGTGGCGTATAAGATTCAACAGGCGAATTTGTCTCTTTGGTTTTGTTGGTGTGACAGATCCATTATTAAACTTTATACCTAATACTATTTAACTTGTATAGTTAAAATTTAAGTTAAGATTTCCGCATACTTAATTTTACGTTACTCGTAAATCCATTTATTATTTTTTTGAACAAGGATCCGTATATTTAACCCACAACTTCTCTTCAACAGTTTGCACAATGTATTGAAAAAGTGTTGTTTAAAAATGCATGTGTCTTTCAAATATTTTTTATTCTGTAAATGCCTTTCACTCGACTCGTGATCACCACCTATCAAAATGTATGTATGCATTTATAATTTACCTTGTATATATTTGTAAATTTAAATTATGCTAACTCAAAGCTAAATTTTAAAAAATATTACATAAATACAGAATACTAAGTCATAAAAGTGTTTATTTTGTCATTTTTCCAGTTAAGTTGTTATGATGGCCTTGGCAGAAGTTAATATTTAGGAAAATTCTTACGAAATATTAGGCAAGAGTCCAATTTGTAGTAACACAGATTTATATGCAAACAGAAAGGAATTTCAAACTTCATTTAAAAATTAATTTATCACAAAAGTGGGGCGCAATTCCAACACCATTTGTAATAGTTTATAATAATTACTACGAAAGTTATTGTTACTACATCACAAGGAATTTGTTAAAAAATCTCAAGGAAAAGTGTGTGAACGTTTGTTTCAATGATCTTAGCCAACTTGAAGTAGTATCCATTAAAGTGAATTATGATGTATTCACTGTTTTTATAAATTGTGTTCTTAAATTCAACATGCAGACAATGGCAAATTTAATTAAATTGTAAAATTACCTAGTGAATTTGCGTCGTTTGAATATTCTTTTGATTTTAAGCTTATATTGCAAGTAAATGTAAATTAACTTTTCTTGTAACGTTCATTTTTACATGAAACGTTCTCCTGTCTAATAATCTGTAGTGTAATATTGTTTATCATAATTGCTGTAAATTATAGATATTATTTTGAGAATTTTATTAAAAAATATTTATTTATTTATAGCACGCATTTTGTCTCTATCACCGATTATATCAATTTCAGAAATATAAGTTTAGAATAATTAATTAATATCAGATCTTATTAGTTCATTCAGTTAGTTGATTATAATTCGTTTCACACACGTGCAAAGTTAATTATCTAGTTGTGTATACAGGGTGATTCAGGCATAATGTCATTAATTTTAACCACGTATTCGGAAGGCCTAATAAAGACCGAAAATCGAAAACAAATTTTTTAACTCAACCTTTCAAAAGATAAACAAATCACCCCATAATAATCGGTAATATAACTCTTCTGGACTGTCGGGTTGTTTATAACTGAATAGGTATGTCTCGGACTGTTTTTTATTGACAGCACAAAGGTTTTTTAATACTGCTTGTATTTAAATACAAAAACCACCAGCGGTCAGTGACAATCTGAAAACGTTTAAATAATGGTTTAAAAATTTTTTTCGGCTTAAATATCCATTTCATTTTTTTTAATGGCGTATTCGTTTTATATTCATTCTTCCCTATCTTCTCTTAAAATTAATGACATTGTGACTGAATCACCCTGTATATTCAGGCAATCAGTTCAGTACGGACCACATATAAATATTTAAATTTTTACGGTTGGTAATAATGGTATCATTTAAGTTGGCACGATAGGTACACCTGTTGAAGGGAAACGAAATTCTAAGCCGTTTCTTCTGCAAGCACGGACGCGGATCAAGCATGATTTTCTAACCTCTTTTAGCTCGATATAAGAACTCCAAAATCACGAGATTTTTAAAATTTTAATGCTGGACATAAATTTGTCGTTGGTAGTTCGAATTGGATTGGAATTGGGTCTAAATTGACGAACAACTCTGATGAATCAATAAGACGTCTGATAGTGGAGGTTTCTTCCGAAGGCTACCTAAGGAATTTATGGTTGCATAAGCAGAAGGCTGATAACATTCAAGGAGTAGGGGCAAATGTTCCTTGAGATTCTTTAATTTTATTCATTGGACAGATTTTCTTAGATAAAAAATATTTGTTTTTGCGGCTTTGAGCCGTATTTAATTTTATTATATGTGACACTCTATTATTGTCTGCATTTTCTCGTGATATTTTCTATAATTTATAACATGTATTTTGAAATTCAAAGTGCTCATTCCGAAATAAAATTAATTACAGTGATCTAAAATTAATTAACCTGAAAAATCATTTGAATATTTGTCTATGGAAATTGCGAATTTCCTTTGCAAACATATTTTTGCAAAGGAAATAGATTTCCATTTCTTTTAGAAGCCCCATATTATCATATCTTGATATAACTGCCAGGCACACATCCATTCATTATTTCCTTTATTCAGTGAGGATATTCGACGTTAAATCCAACCAATTTTTTACACCAGCTGTACGTACACAGAATTACTTTCAAAATCATGAATAATTTTTATACACGAACTCATCTGAATTGGAAATTCATGTCTGAGGTACTTTATCTCAAGCGCTCAACATATTAAAATAGGGTGGAAATTAGCAAAAAAACGTTCTGGTATTCAAAGCGATATTATTCGGCCGAGCTCGTTATGAGAACAAATAGAAAGCGGTTAATACCGAATTTCTACTTTTATAAAATAAATGAAGGCTCACGCGATTAAATTTATGTGTAGAGAACTAGCTCACGTACACGGTGGCCCATTTTCTTTGGTGTAGCGGAATTACTGTGATTGGGGGAAAGTGAACAAAAAAGCTTAATATGCCACATTTAGTCATCGAGAATATGCTGATGTTATTTTTATTTATGGGTATTGCAACGGTAGCGCTAATCGTGCACTTGCTGAATATCGACGTCGCTTCCCGAACAGAAGAGTGCCAGATAGAAATGTATTCCAGACATTCTCCAACAATGCACGTGAAACTGAAATGTTTCCCAGGGTGAGAATTACATCGGAGAGGCAAGCTGGTCCTGAGCTAGCAATGAAAGAAGAAATTCTAAAAATGGTAGAACGTAGCCTGGGTGCAGGTACAAGGCGCGTTGCAACCCGTCTCCAAATTAATCAAACCACCAAGGTGACCATATTTGAATCTCCTTGATTACTGCCTATGGGGATGGTTTAAATCATTTATATATGCAACAAAAGTTAACACGAGAGGCACTGTTCTATCGGATTATCAATTCTGCAGCACTCATAAGAGAAAATTACCGTGCAATTCAACGACCTACCGATGCAATTCACAAACGGACGGTGGTACATACGAGTATATTGAAATTTATTTCATTAATTTCGGTTTACTAGATCTTTAATCATTGTTACTAGTTGTAATATCTACCTACAGAATAAACACTTGTCTTTACAGATGCATTACAATAATTAACTCGGGTAAAGATATGTTTATTGCTGTCTCAGTAACCGTTGATATTCGACCATACGTTTATTAGGCTTTTTTTGTTCATTTTTGCCCCCTGAACACGACTTTCAAATATTGGAGATTAGATGCGTCATGAATCGTCAGTCAGTATCGTAAAAAAAATTGTAATTTTTTTTATCATTTTTGGATTGCCCTTTTTTATTTTTTTGTAAAATTGTATTTGTAACAGTCCCCTGTACATAAAAAAAAAATTTGAGAAAATTTCTGAGTCACTTTGTTATTTTCGGGGTAGAGAGTGACCCTGTATAAATAATACCGGCACATGCAGACATAGCGATAGTTCGCGAAACTGTTCAAAATTCCAAATCAATAGTAGCCCATCATCGTTGGGACATTCAAATTCATTTCACGTTGAATTTAATTGTTTTACACTCGCCAAAATGAACTCTTTATGGGAATGTAAATAGTTCATTAAAATGGATCCAGTGTTCACAGAAACAAGTAGCAATTCAGTTGTTTCCAGGATTGGTCGCGCCAACTAGCGTCAGCAATTATTGCTAATTCGTTTCGTTCTATATTTAATTATGGAGTGTATTTGACCCAGCGTAATAGAAAACGGCCAGGTCTAACTCTAATCGTTTCCTGAAAATGATAACTTTATCAGTGAGACGTGTGTGGAGTGTGGTATTGCTTTGACGTTTCCTGAAAAAATACATAACTAATTAGTATTGTGAGATTAACTGTAAGAGATTGAGTAAAGGGACTACGATGCAGTTTACTGTTACTCTTTGCAAATGTAAATAGAAATTATAGTTTTGATTCGCGTTACAACACATTTGCTTTAATTAGTTCTCTATTTGCACTATTTTCAGCTGAATTGGAAATTCAATCGTGGCAAAACAGCTTTGATGCGTTAAATTATAGTGAAAATATTCAAGCCGCATAGTTGATATTGGATGGTTAGATACATACATGCTTTTGCAATAATAATGACACTGAAAACAATTTTTGAGCTTCTGGACGTTCTGAGTTAAAATTTGAATAAATCTATGTTGATGAGTGAAACAGCTAAGAACAAATGTTGAAAGTTGAATGTAGATTTTATTAGGAATGCGTCACCAGCTCAAAATTCATTTTAAAGAGTGCCGTTATTATTGCAATAGATCATATATTTATCAAATTGAATTGTAACAGGTTATAAATAGATATATAGATAAAATATACTGTACAAAATATTGTTACGGAAGCTCACCTACCTTTTAGTTTGTTAATTATGATCCTGTTTATGTTTTATAATTCTTGTGATGCCTCTATTTTGACGTTTTCTGGGATAGTCCAGGCTATATTCTATTTAATTCTGGACACGTTCTCGATGTCACAGAAACTTTGAGAATCCTAAAATCCTATATAAGCGGATCATTTTTGTCTTTACTGTTTTTCATTTCTTTCTTTAAGTCTTCTTTCATTTTGTCCTGGCTGTTTTCATATCTTCTTGACTCCTTTTCATATCTTCTTGTCTCTTCTTCATATCTTTCATCATCTCCATTAACTGTTTGAATGTTTTCTCCATTTCTGTTGCTCTGGATCTCGTTATCGGCATTCACTTGTCTACTCCAAACGTCTTCTATTGTGCAACATCCCACTTCTGGCACCAATGTAACCTCTAAATTGGGTTAGCGTTCAAACACGTCACGTAGACAATGAAACTTTATTGTCACTCTTGATTATACAAGAAATATCCTTCAAGTAAACTTCACAACTGTCAACGCTTTACTTTGACGTTTGTCACTTGCGTTCGGCATCTCAATATAAACTGACTCCAGCGGCAAAAATGATCCGCTTATATAGGTTTTTATGGTTCTCAAAGTTTATGTGACATTGAGAACGTGTCGAGAATTAAATAGAATATAGCCTGAACTATTCCAGAAAACGTCAAATTACCTTCAATATTTTTTTCTCGAAAACTATAAGGATTTTATAAAATTTGTTTTGCGATATTGACTATTATTGATTATTTTTCATGGCGTATCTATTCCCAAATTTGATTAGATAAGATCTGAATCACCCTGTATATGGAAATTTATCAATATACAAGACAAATTTCCATATATGTATGTACTTTTAATTTTTATTGATTCCGAAAACTGGATGCCTTTTAATTTTCTGTGTATTATAGGAATATATGTTTTTTTATTCTTTTTTAATTTTTAAATAATATCAGACTATGCATTTAAAAATAGAGTTGTTCGTTATTTCATGAGACATTTCAGATTAGTTTTTTTTTGTCATACCTCACACACACACACACAAGTAACCAAAGTTGATTGATGTGCTGGTACATGTATATGGATGAATATGATGATACAAATCTAGATGCCTCTGCCGAATCTAAACATACGTTGAGATGATGTGTATTATTCGTTATAGCATATAATTCTCATTATTCTGCTTTATGAAATAGCTTCACTATAATTTCGGGTACGTGTTCAATCAACTCCACGGCTTGATTTGTATCTTTTTCTCGCATTTTTCCTAATTTATTACGTGAAAGTAGTTCTGCTCGCTGCATCGGTCGTACCTTTTTTTTACTGTAGATTGCCTCTAGCCGCAAGGTAGTACCTACAGCATTCACTTTCGATATAGGAGTAGCGACCTTCTACGTGCGTTCATCTTCGAATTTCTCCTCTATTAAAATGTTCGAATATGTATGTAGAAAGCTTATTAGCGTGTCTTTGTATCGATCGTAATAGACGGATTTGCGTAAAACGACACGACGGTGAAAGGTTTCTCTGTAATATAGACATAAAAAAAGGTTGATTAATGAACTTATACAACAGTTTTAAGCATTTAGTCAAGACTAATTAATTTGTTCTGTTTATTTTGTTATTTCTGAAAAAATTAATGAGGTAAACCCTTACGCCAAATGAATTAGTGAAGAGGTTGTTTTATGAAACTGTTTTATATTAACCAACAGTTTCAGACTGAAAAAGTACCTAAAGAGAAAGCAAAAATTAATGAACTTGAAAACGAATTTATTTTATTTTTGCTTGGATATTAATTCTAAATAGAAATATGAATCATTAAGGGCGCCGTATTCTTGAAAAACTGTTTTTTACAAATACAAATGATTTTAGACATTTGAGAACTGAATAATATAGAGCTTAGCAATAACATGAATGTTATCTCATGCCACCTGCGAATATTCAAAAGTAGTAAAGTAAAACGAATATATAAAGACAGAAAGCGGTCTAACCAACAAATTTTTAGGTATGTATAAGTTCACAATACATATTTTTTTAAATTTAATTGTAACTGAAAATATTGTTGTAACATAAACTTAACAGTTCTGCATATAAGATTGTTCACTTTTGAAAAGTTATTATTTTATTTTTGATATTTTGTTCTACGTGTTTTATTTTTCGATATTTCTATAAAAATACCACAAATGTAATCATTTTACGAGAATACGACGACCTCAAACCCTCAAGATATTTTTATGAAATATTTGATTTTTCAACTTGATTCAGCAGTTTTAGGAAAATGTCAGTTAAGACTACTACTAACAATTTTGATCTAAATAACATGCTTTCTGCAACTTTTCTTATTTATGTTTATTTTAAAGATATTAAACAAGGTCAATTTACTTCTAACTTAAGTAATCACCAAAATTATACCTAAAATATTGCCAAAAATTTCCATATACTTACCAAAAATGGTCACTAAATCGTGTTCACTAAGTATGTTGAACATTACATAATGTAATATATTACTCATTTCTTATTGCAAAAATAATTGAAATCCGTAAAAGGCTCTTTGAATTCAAAGAAAGATGTTTAATTGGCAAATAAAGATTATTAATTAATTATTTTATGATGTATAATAAAATAATTCTTACGGATACAACATAAATAGCTGCCTACTACTGTACAGTTTATATCGAAACCAAAATAATATATTATTGGCCAATACATATTCACCATATATTGCTCCATAACATACCATATAATAATAATCATTGACAAAATATGATTCCTAAATAAAAATAAAATATAATTTTTCTACAAAACTGTTAAAAGTGGGCTTTTTAATTGTCATTTTTGATGTTAAAAATGTCATTTTTTGACACGCGTGTTAAAAGTAAGTTTATTTAAATTTTGTTTTGAAAATTAATAAAACGTTTTAACAAACACATGAACAACTTTTTATTTTAAATAAGTACAAACCAACATTTTAACTAGTTATTACTATTAACATTTATAGTAAAATTAGAGCAATTTGAAATTGTAATTCCCTGCATCATACTTAAGTTGGTTTTACTGTCAACATGTGTGACACATTTTCTGTAGAAATACTACTGGTAGTACTGGTGGCCTTGCTAGTAGTTGCAGCAGTAAGAACAATTTTGGTTCATAAACATTGCGATCTGTGTGGTATTTTTTGATTTCTTGTTTTTTTATTGAGTTTAAAGTTCTTCCGATTGTTTTGTAGAAAAAATAGTGTATGATATACGTGTTAAAAGTGATTTTATTTTGTGAGTGAAGATGATTCTTTTGAACTTCACTTTTAACACGTATATCATAAATAGCTATTTTAAAATTAAAAACACCTCCGTACACGAATAATGAGATCTGATAGGGATATTATATTTGGTATCATTTATTTTATTTAGGGATGTTAATTTTTTTATGGTTAGATTTAGGGTCAAAATTTTTATTTGTTAGCCATTAAAATTGTAGCGAAAAGAAAACATGTCTAAAATTTAAGTTATATTTTTTTTGTGGTCGTGTGAAAGATTTAGAAATTAATTACTTAGTCTTTGTGCTAAGGGGTTCTTTTGTGAAACTATTTTCATATCGTTAAACAGAGCCACTGGAAACGTAACTTATTCTCGTCAATAGCACGCTGACTGGTATCATACCATTGGTGATTTTGCTGAGGCATATAATTAAGGCTTGCAAAGAAAATGCAGAATTCGAGGTTTGATTTTGAAACCATTTTTCAACAAAGCACAAAGATTTTATCAAAGCAGGCCCATCTTCTTGACATTTTGCATGTCCCCATAATTTTCGGTTCTGAACAACTTTTTGAAGTAAAATTTTGCTGTATTTTCAGTAGAAAAGGCACTTTACCTGAAACGATAACAGTTTTCAATCGGTACACTGAATATTTCAAATAGGATTTTTTCGAAAACTGAAAAATTCTTATTTTCTGTGACAAAAAACACAATTGTGCCAATTTTTTTTAATACTCCGACAAGTTTTAAAATTATTGAGATATTTCAAAATAAAATCCTATCATTGAACCCTGTATTTTTGAAACCAGAAACATTCGGATAAGGCATATTTGGCTCAACCGACTTTTTTTCACATATTAAAGTAATATAATTATATTAATATAATGAAGCATTTATTTTACTTAACATTATTTTCAGTATGAGATTTTTGATTAGGAACAACAATTCCAAACAATACTTTACATACTCTTTTTTGGCTCAAGGATTAGTTTCATAAATCTTTTAATTGATTCATAGTCAAATAAACTGAAAATACATTTCTGTCACACTGGAATTGTTGAATATCGTTTCAAACCTTCATAAAAATACAAAAATCCATATTTCTACATTTTCTTTGCAAATGTCCTAAGGCGTTCTTTTAAAAACTGATTTATTGTAGTAGATAATTTTTGTATGAAGATGTGAAATTTTGAAACGCATATGTTAAGGAGTCATTAATCTAGAATACTATGAATTATTATTCTCATTGTTTGTGATAAGTTTGCTATAAATCAATACTTCAAATATACATCTCAATTCTGTCATTTCTGCTCATAAAATTGATTTCGAAATTCGAATGTGGCCTAATAATTTTTATTTTTGTTACAGGTATGTTTCATGACATTGCACATAGCGACCTCGCGTAAGTATAAATAGAACTTGATTAAAATTTGTATTATTAACGGTAGCAGTTGAACCATAACAAGCCAGATAAGTTCAAGGGTTTGTTCACCTTAGATTATTTACAACAATAGCCAAATTGTTGCAAGCGTTTGACGCGTTTATGAATAGGGAAGATAGAGAAATACCACTTTATCCTACTCACGTCAATCTCTTGATACTTTGTCCCACTCACGGCACTCTTGATGTTTTACTTGTGTTGATGACCGATTTGGCTGGTTTGTATATTTAAGGAAATATTTGCGTTTCATAAAGCGTTAGTTGTATCCCAGAATGGTTAATTCAAAATATCTAAATTAGTTAGTCACTTTGATAATAAAATGTTGCACGGTGATTAGGTTGAATCCTCGTATGTAATTATTTTTCACTGAAAATGATACATATTTTCGAGTTTGCTCTATACTGCACAGAATAGTTATAACCAAGCTATAGCTTCAACAATTTCTTTTGCATAATCCTAATACTAGTGGCGTGAAAACCACTGTTTATACGCAAATTTTCAGCGGATTTCATAGCTGTTTGTTGAGACAGTCTAAAAGTAACCTGATTAAGTTTAAAAGAATATCTCTTCACTGTGTCAATTACAGAAGTTTTTTCCAGGTTGTATAACAGTAACAGCCATTTAAAATAAGAAAAAAGGCTGTCATTGTCACCTGTTATATTTTATCATAATATTTCCTTAATTTTACATGTCAACTGCATATTGAGAAAATTGTATACATTACAAACATTGTCACATCTAGGAGATTTTTTTTATAAAACTAGTAACACTTGAATTGATGTAAATTGTAAAAGTATTTTTCACGGTGTATGGAACACAGTGATAAGGTACAATTCACGGTTTTTCATGTTCTCTAGCGTATTTCCCCCCTAAAAGTTAAAGGAAATGATTCAATTTCAATATTTTGTGTGCACCTTTAGATACAAACGTTTAAGTTATTCGAAAGCACAATTTTGGGTGCGAATATTTTGGAAGTGTAAATTTGTGCAGAGGATTTTGAAAGGACAAGGCAAGTGATATTCAAAAAATAGCCCAATAAAATGTTATTATATAAAAATATTAATTCAAATATTTTCTCGTTTTTAAATTATGTAAGCCGGTCCTGTAGGCTCACAGTAAATGTTGACAGTTATATACAAATTTTGCGTTTGCCTGGTGCCCGAGTTTGTTGTGTTAATAACAAATCGTCATGCAGAGGGATGAAATGTATGCAGATTTTCCGTGTATTTCGTAGAACATAGCCAGCCGAACACTTGAATCATTGTTATTATATCACTGTGCAAATTACGTCTAGCACAAAATGATACTAAAAACACCTAAAATAATAGTAAAACCACGATTTATTTACGTACGTACTACGCTGTTATTTAAGGTTAAGGTTAAAACAAAACGATGAAACGTGACTTTACTAAAAACTGCGCGCGCAGCTTATTACATGTCGCTTATCTCAGTCAATAGTTCATTGACTTATTAGAGTAGGTTAGGGTTACACCGAATCGGCTCCAAAATTTATAATAACTTAAAACTCCCGGTTATTAAAACATATTTATTAGACCAATATTTAGTAAAATGATTGAATACCTATTGTCATAAGAGATAAGTTATGTTAAATAATAATTTTAACTTCTTTAAAGAATAGACAATACTTTAGAGCTAGCTTTCTCCGACGGAAATACGATGATTTAAATCAACTTACCTCAGTACTATTTTGCTTCCTTAAGAAGTTATAGACCTGAGAATGGATTTCTTTTTGTTTTTTTTTCGATTAATTATTTATTTTTTAGGTAATTGTACTAAAATTTTGGAAAAGAAGGTTTATTAGTGTGATAAATAAAATATCTGATTGATGTTTGCTTTAAATTACATAACATAATAATAAAAATAATAACATAATTAAATAACAGTTTTAGAAGCGAGAATTTGTTGCATGTCGCTAAAATGCATCATTGTAGACAAACCTGCGTTTAATGTATTTGTTAAGTTTTGGAAAATAATACATAAATTATTAATTCAAAAATTGATTACAGTTAGTAATGTTGTTCTTAATAACAATTGAAAACGAAAACAGCATAAAGCACAACAGAAAAATATGATAACATGAAAAAGAGATATGTAAAAATAGTAAAAAAAAAACTTAAACTTTTTATTTTCAATTTGTTTTTGGAATATCCGCCAGAAGTCTCAATTTAGATATCGTAGAATAATGTATACATTTAGTCCTCTAAATTTAAAGCTTTCCCTAAAATGGTGCATTTTTAGGGACATGTCTCAGAAGAACTAATCATTTTCCAAAATTCTCTATTCTTAAAAAAATATGAAAGGAATAATATAGCGATACAGGCGTCCAGAACGCCCTGTGCATTTAACCCAAAAATTAATCAGATATTCGTTATTTATCACATAAGAAGCCTTCTTTTCCAAAATTTAAGTACAGTTACTCATCAAATAAGAAAACTGTAGTAAAAAAATTGTTTCCTATACCTGCTGAAGGAAACAGAATTGTATTAAGTTGTTTTAAATATTCTTATATTCGTCTTAGAGAGCTTTCTTTACTGAACTCCCTGTATATCCTTGTTCAATGTTGTCAGTAATGAATCACCGATACGTTTTCTTTGCTTGAAACTCTAAAAATGCAAACTGAAAAGTGTATTTCATCCAAGACCGTTCAGACGTCACACTTCTGAAATATCCGAATTATCATATCGAAGCCATCTCTTAAATGCCCCCGTGATTTACTGGGTCAGAGCATGCCGGGGCCCCAAGCCGTCCTCATAAACAACAATTTCTCGCGATAACTGTTTAAGCCCCGTTCGCCGGAGAAGCTCTCGTCTCATAAAAACCAACACATCCGATTTTGGAATATATAGGCCCATCCACTCCACGGTAAGTTACGAACCGTATGAAAATGTCGGGGTTAGCCGTTCCAAGGAACCTCTCAGACGATGATGCCGTACCGGGTCTAATCAGTTAAAATGCGCACGTACCGGACGAAGACGAAGCGTCTTCCTTTCCGTTATTGCTCACGATTTTCCAGAGGCTTGCCGGTAGGTTGAGAAAGGGTCGGTTGGATGGAATAATCTTCGAGAATTGTCTTGCGTTTATCAGGGCAAAAAATGCAATTGGGAAATGGCATGACGGTATTTAACAATTTCAGGCCACGCCCCCACAAAGCGGTCGCCGCCACACCGTAGACATGTGACGTCAGACGCTGTTCGCACCTGTAGGTATACCTAAATACAGCAGTATGCTTTAGTTCATATCTGTGTACGATTTCCATGCTTTCGGACAACACAGTACATACGTTTAGAAGAGTTAATTTATTGTGTATTGTTCGTTATGGTGTTAAATCGACATTGGCATTGAATAAAGTTGCAAAATAGACTCGTAAAATGGACACAGAAAGTGCATCTTACCGGGCAAATGGAAGAAGTATTGTATTATGCCCTTATGTACAAATACAGCATACAGCGCTTAAAAAATATTTCGCAGTGCCAAAAATTGAAAAGAAAAATATGCTGTAGAGCGATGAAGCGCGAGGAAAGGAAGCATTGCAAAATTGTTTGTTTGTGAATACCATTTTAATGTAAGTTTAATTAGAAATACAGGTAGGTTTAAGTTCATCGAAACAATTAAAATGTAGAGTTGTAAGGAATCAATTAATTAAGCTACCAGAATGCAAAGTAAACCTACAATTTTTCTCATTCTTTGTATTCGGCGCTTCATTCCGATTCCAAGTGACATATGTATTTGTTGCTACCGTTTACGTGATGTAGAATGTTATTTGACGCATTTATAAAATTTTGCTAACTGACTTGACTACCTTATTTTTGGAAAACATAATAAACAAAAGTAATAAAGATTTTTTTTAAATGTAAGATGATAATAAATTAGTAAATAGCAATAAAAATATATTAAATTAATTTCAGAAAATTAATAAAATTTTAAATATCATTATTCATTACTTTTACTTATTATTTTTCAAATTGAAACAAGTGGTTTAATGTAAAATCAGATGGCATAATTTTATAAATACCCCAAGTAAAACCATCTATCTGGTACTTACCCAACAGCATTGTCGCCGAAATTGTCACAAGCAGATCTATATTGTAAACAAAGAAGCTACGTTTAACAATACCATAAGTTCACCACTAATAATTAACTGCACAGTATTTACACCAACATCAACACCATATGCTGCAAAAATATTATCATCAAAATTCAGACAGTTATTGTAGAAACCAATAGGTACATTGTGTGAAAATGTACCAAAATCTACAAGCTAGATAGAGGTAATATAATCAAATGTAAAAATAATTAACCAAATAATATTTCTGTAGACATTAAAATGACTAATGAGCATAACCTAATAAAACTTTATCATCCTGTACGTAACAAACAAGCGGTACAAAATTTGATGGGACTGATTGTTTTGTTTAACAATACTATATAAATAAAACACATTTAAATTAGTTATTCATAACTTTTGGTTCTAGTAATTCGGTCAAAATATGTATTTTGTATTTTGGCATGCAACATATATTATTACTGTTTAGGAATCTGTTGCATTATTTTCAATTTGGAATTATGGAAAACGTAAATGTTTTTGCAAATACCCTTTAACCAATCCTTCATATTGGCATTTTGTATTTATTGTATTTTATTTAACGTCTGTGTGGTGTGAAACCAACTTTAAAGATACATAAAACCTAAGCATTTTTTGTTGAATTTGTTTTTATTCGATGCAATCGACGACTATTACTTCTATCACGTGTCTGTTCGTGCTAGGGCGTGCTTCTATATTCTGAAAGTAAATTTGTTTTTGTTATAAAAATGCCAGTAAAAATTGGTGAACTTTGTTTAAACTGAACAGTTTGACGTGTTTTGTGAATTGTTAATAGTGTTAATCGTTACTGGTTCAGTATTTCGGTGAGTGATTCTAATTTTTGTAACGGACATAATTAATTTAAAATAACTGGAAACTCAGTTTTGTAAAATAGTTTGAGTTTAATTAGTAGTGTTATATATTTTTACGAAGCATGTGGCAGTAGATTTTTTCCATGATTCATGTATATTGTATAGGTAGGTACCTTTTTTCATTTTTCAAGTCTAGTTTTTCGTGCTGCTATTTAAGATTTTGGTAATATTTGAGGATATAAGTTGGTATAAAATTAAAATGTCAGAAACATTCTCAACTAAGATATACAGAGTGAGTTAAATAAAACTTTAACAGTCGACAGAAGACGAAGAGTGGTTAATTATTTTGTAATTAAGCGATACTATTTTAACATATACTTATATAATTTAGATCACAATCAAAGAAATAACTAATTTTCTACAGAACATCTGGTTTATTTAAACATTTCTCTAAAAGTTGTATATATATATTTTTAAAAAAACTGTACAGAATGATTCACTATAATTTAAACCTTCTGTTAACTTATTTATTTTTTAAAATATGAGCCAAAAGTTGTACGATGTTTTATGAAGTTCTCGAAATGATACTCGAAAAATATTATTACTTCCGGAGTTTATGATGTTAACCGTTTTAAATTAAAAAAAAAAAATGTTGAAGTCAATTTTAGATTGGTTTATTTTTTTTAGTTGTGCCTGTCCGCTGCAGTTATTTGATTATTTACTGGTGTTTGCTATAATATGTATGTATATAAATTTTCATGCTATACTAGATGTGATCTTTTATATTAATTTAATTGTTGCTTTGTTTTATGTAAGGTAAGAAACATGTAAGTAATTAGGCTATAGCCTGATTGCTTCATCATTATTAAATAAATAAATAAATGAAAATAAAAACTCCGAACAAAATTATTAAATTCGAATGGAAGGAAGTGTGGTATAGAATAGTAAAATTTAATTTAGATTTAATTCAGACGACTTACGTCATACGAACAAATGAATAATTCATTATATTTTCATCAAACTATGTAAAAAACTGCACACGAGCGTAATAAATCTATATACTACACTAAAAGTTTGCAGTATATATTGCACTAAATCGCAAAAAATCAGTTTTTAACACAACCAAATATCGAAAATTACATTGACAATAAAAACAATTGCGTAACGTCAGCCATGACGTAAGACGTCTGAATTCTTGCCGCGAGTGTAGTAGAATATAACCTCTCTTAAGGCATTAATTGTAAAAAAGTTGGCTTGCCGAAATTCCATAGCCTTCTTACATTTCTAGAGGTGTTAACCTGATAAACGGGGCACCCTATATAAGGATCATCATAATGACACTTGATTATTGATCATTATAATGACGCTTGATTATTTCTTAACACATAGTACCGCGGGTTGCATATACTCTGACGTCATATAGTTCGGATTACAAAAACCAATAATCGGATTCTAACGGTTATTTCAATAATCAGATTGAAGGTTCATTTTTAATTTGAGTTTGCCATCACTACTGAATGATAATAAACGTAAATAACGTAGTCTTCCCCAGTGTTACGCCAATGCCTTGCATGGCCGTTTCCCCAGACAAGCGGTGCCGTATGTCGAGGCTCCAGGAGGTAAAAATAATCAGTGATGTACCGTACATAAAAACTCATGCCTAATTACTCGTTTGGTTACTAAGAAAACTCGATTGTACAAGGTGTCATCGTCGACTACTTAACTGTACCGCACAAAACTCGACCCCGCGCGTTCGTAGTTTTTTTTTAACAAAACAAAATAAATCGGAGACGGCAACCTGACCGACGAACGAGTGGTCTTTTTGCAACAAAGTGATCGACAGGTAACTGTTTTATAAATTACATCTAGAGGTTTATTAAATTAAATCCGGTAAATTGTGTTTTTTTAATTGTGCGTCGATTTTTGTAAAAACTTATTTGGTTATGCGCTAACTGTATTTTAATAGGATTTTGGACGGTTGATGATATTGGTTTAACACCGCAGCACATTTTATAATTGAAAACAAAAAACGAAAGGTTACATATATGTTGCTAAAAACATTACTTTGTAGATTTATGCTTTGTTATTTGCTTGAAACTTAAAAATAATTAAAAGAAATTGTAAACCGTTTACATTCTAAAATTAATTTTGAACTGTTACTATGGAAAGGGATCTACGGCACAGTCAAAAGAAATGCATAGCTTGATGCAGTAAATATATAGTATTAAAAAGAGACTTTTAAAAAAATTGACAATATAACCAGTCTAGGAATTTATATAATAAGGGAAAAGGAAAATAAATTTGTCAGTGTTAAATAGTAAAATATATCTGTTAGATTTCGATGCACTAATAAATTTTCAAATGCAAGATAAACGAAATTGTATAATTGTCTGTCGAAGATAAACAAAACTAATTGCCACATTATTTAACTTCCAAGTAATAATCGACGATTTGTTATGATAACAGATAGATAAAGTATGATTTAAGCAAGTGTTATCAATATTCTTTTCTTTGAAAAAAAAAGAAATAGTTTTAATCTTCATTTTTTAAGCAGACAATATTATTTCTTTTATTCCTGTTAAGCTTGAGGAATTTGTGTACCTACATGAAAATCGAATTGAGTTGAAACTATTATTATTATTATTTATGCCAAAGAAGTTAACGCAGTATATCAAGCGACAGCATGTAATTTCCTAAATATTGTAATATTTCTCAATTAAGGCTGACATTTTAAGAACAAAAAATTCCACCCTGAAGATGAAGGTTCTTATTATATAGCGTAGCACTAAAATACAATGCTAAGTATAGATGACATCTACATGACAGCCATCTTCTAATTTAGGTACGATTTATTGCGAAAGTTATATTAAAGTACCTATATTATATGCGAATTATATATCTTTAGTCAAAGATGGTCGTCATGAATGACACGATAGAATTCAACAATAAAGTTGCTTGTTTCATATACATATTCCTGGATTATTATGTAACTAAGCATCAATAAAAAAATAAGGCTAAAGTGTACATACGCTTCATAATTACATAAAAAAATTATAACTAATATTTATTGAATTTCTACATGTCAGTGCGAATATAATATTTCTTTTACTGTCGACTGTAATTAATAATAGGAACGAAGATCGATTTTCAAAATCGAATGAGATCGAAATCTTTAAAGACCAATTTATGTAAAAATCGGGTCGAAAATATCCATTTTTTTTTAATCTATGGTGGCAAACAATAAAATTACAAACGGTAACGAAAATTTACAAAAAATATAACAACATAATAAAAACCCAAAAAATGTAAACAATATATAAATAAAATTAATAAAAAATCAAATTTACAAAAAATATAACATAACAAAAACATGAAAAATGTAAACAAAACATAACTGATATCAGTTAAATAACTTTATTATATACAAAGAACAAACCAACACTGTTTTAGTTCAGGTTTTCTATGCCAGATGACTTACAAACTCGTAAATTACTGCAGTATTTTTTGTTAAATCGTCATGTACTTTAGCTGAGTCACTTATCCGTGTTTTATAAAGAAAAATTCGTGTAGAATGGTACACACCTAGCCTTATTAAATATTCCTATAATGCGTATGAGTGTTCCATACTTCAATATAATTGACTAAATGATCAGGTGATCTGTTCGAATGCGATGATCTTATATCTTACATGAGTCATATTCCTATTTACAGATACCAAAGATATTACAACGGTATATAACTAATGGTATTGTAAAGTTCAACGGTCAAACTTATAGCGAAAACAAACAAAGCCAAACCCGAAAGCTTTGTTTTAGTAGGTCACTTGTATTCCTTGTCACTCTTAGAAATTGTAAATGTTTAATTTGTGTAACAGACACAATATTTGAACTGAGCTGACTAACTGATTAAGCATTTTGAATTTGCAAAATTATTGAAATTAATTTGTCTGACAATCGAGTCGTTTACTAAAATATTTGTCACTTTGTTTATCACTTATAATTTTATATATACTTTTTATACAAAAAAAATCAATGTTTTTATATTTAAATTGATTCTCCCTTGTAACTTCAAAATTAAAATCGATATATCTTACAATTTCATGAAACACATTACAGTCCACAATTATATGAAGTAGTTCCACTTATTTGTTATTTAAAACCATATTTAAAAAAATATTACTAACTTTTTTAAATACCAATAATTTTGTTACAGTGAACAAGTAAATATGTTTATTCAAAGAGGAAGACGAAAAGTTCTATTTATTTAACTACGGTCGTTAAATGAATAAAGGATTGTGAGTGGTAGATTGGACTTTTCTTTATCTTGTTTGAATTTCTATAATGGACTTACATTTATCAATTTTGAACTTAAAATATGTATATGTAATAAAAGAAAATATTTTTATTTGGGCTAAATATTAGTGTGTGAAATTAAACAAGTTGTTTCTGTGTGTACATTTAGTTACTAGACACTACTATTGGCTCTTGTTGGCACTGCCAATTTAGCCACATAATAGAATGATTTATCAGTGATTGTTTTGCTGTTTATTTATTTTGTTTTTATGGAGACTTTTGATAGGTAACTATTTTATTAATTCTAGAACGTTGAGAAGCTGCCAACTGCAATTTATGTGAAACGCTATACCATTATTAACACTAAAATCCTATTTAGGGAAAATACGGCTTAAAATCCAGTGCTTGGTAAATGCTCACTCTGCATCTCTTCAAGTAATTTCTGTTTACTTTAACCAGTTCATCAGAAACCAGCTGTCTACATCCAGGATGAACTATTTCTGTACAACACCTTCCTATACTTTTTTTTTACTTTTTTCCTCTGTAAACTCCCTTAAGACAAGGGATTACTGGAGAGATACGGAACCTGAATTTCAGAGACCAGCTGGGAGCAGAATCGATCCTGGGTTTCAAATAGAATGTTTTATTTCTTGAAGAAAATTTACTTTGTAGTTGAAATCTTTTGCTATCCGTTTCATTATGTATTCAAGTTATCCGTTCACTTCTGTTTAAGATGCAGTTTGCATACAGGGTGTTATATGGCAAAATACTGATTCGAAAAATAAAAAAAATTGGCAACATGGCACGTCCGGTTGTACCGGAAATATTTTTCTTTTTTATCTTCTATGTATATTAAACTAAAGAAACCAAACTTCATAAACATTATCTGGCAATAAAACTACTTTTTCAATAGGTAATTAAAATGACATTGACATTTGTTTCTATGGATTCCATTGCAAATAACAGGCCACTAGATCTTTTGGCAAAATACACTCGCGTCAAACAGCCCATCTTTTTAAAAATGCATTGCAATACATTTTCTTCTCATAAATCCTCAACTTTTCGAAAAACTTGAAGAGATCTAAAAGTTAGTAAATAAATGGGTTGAAAAAAATTTAAAAAGTGTAGTTTTATTGACAGATAATTTTCACCAAGTTTGGTCTCTTTAGCTAGATATAGATGAAAGATAAAAAAGAAAAAAACAAACGTAGAAATTGAGGCATTGAGTAATGCAACGTAAAGATAGCCGCAGAGAAATAGTATTACATTTCAGTTTCCAAAGTAACGCCCAAAAGAAGAAATTCTCTTGAAAAAAAAAGAATTTTAGAACAAATTATCAAGAGTAATAAAATAATCCAAATATTACGCTACGATATTGAGATATTTGATGTCCTTGCGTACGTATAAAAATAGGAATTGTAAAGTATTACCTCTCAGTTTCTACGTTTGTATTCTAGGCGTGTTTTAACAAAATTATTGCGAAAAAATAATTATTAAAGCTCAACTCAACACCATGTATCTTTTAAGGAAGATATTTTTGTATATAAGTAAATAGAGTTAAATCGTCGTGCTGATTTGCTACATCCTGTAGATTTTATTATATTAATTCAATGAAAAAGTTGTAGACTCACCTCCGCGCATCCTAGCATACGTCAGTTTTTTTTCTTAATAAATTATCACAAAATACTCTACACTCTAACTATAGGGAATACTCTAAAATTATACTCTACAATTTTCTGTAGATCTCAAAAATGCAAAAATATACAGGGTGTCTCATTTGAAATAACCAAATTGATGTCGACTTTCAATATAACCGGAAGTGCTGTAGAGTCCTAGATATTACAGTTCTGTTCGCCCCAGGATCTTGGTCATGCTGTCAAATTTTCAAATTTTTCTCAACAGTATATTTCCAGATAACGATCGACGCAGTTCTCGGTTGGACAACTTGTATAGTTGAGACATTTATTAAATAAAGAGGTCGTTTTGGTGTTCACGATGACTTTAAAAAGGGTAATTCTTCGGAATAATCAAATTAAGGCTGAAAAGGCAAATCTCGCAGGAGCAGTGGGAGATAAAGAAAGAAACTTCGAGGTTTTAAGGTACTTAGAAGACTTTGCCTCGACATAATTTTCTTTTATTTACCAGAATGTCGGTTGACGATTAAACTTAAAAACGAGGGGAATGTTGGTTATTTGTTTTTATATATCTTAAGGAAGATAATTCAAACAATGCTGTGGAAACACATCCAATCTACACAATATTATGACTCATAAAAGCTTTAATATTGAAGCGGGACAGCGGTCCTCAACAAGTTTTCGATTGAAAAATGAAATTTATTTAAAATCTGACACTATTAATCATGTGTTCTACACAGTGACCTGTCCCGCTGGTTAAAATATTTGTACTTATTTAAGATTCAAGTCACTGATGATCTAATTAGAGACATTGATGTGAATAAATGGGTAATAATATTTCTACTGGTGTTCCCCAAGGTAGTGTCTTTGGACCTCTTGTCTTTTCTATTTATACTGACTATTGTAATTAGCTTCAACATTATCAATCTCATCAGTACGCTGATGATACTCAGATATATTTGCCTTTTAATTCTTCTGACATTTCTTCAGCTGTAGTTCAGATCAACTCTGACCTTAATTCTATTTCTGAAGTATTTTTAGCTCATAACCTTATTTTAAATTAAACTAAAACTCAATTATTAATTTTGGGAGAAGAATACCATTAAATGATCCAGATTTTACCATCAATTTAAATGGCCATCCTCTTGTTCCTTCTGATAACTGCAAAAATCTTGGTTTATCTTCTGCTATTTACTAAACATGCTAACTATCTTACTCAGAAATCTTTTCGTTTACATGCATCAAGATCTTCTTAGTACTGATATTAAATTAAATATATGTGACCCGTTAACATTATCCACTTTGGCATACTGCATGGTTGTGTCTCCAAAAGATTCAAAATGCTTGTATCAGATCAGGTTCAGCTATAATCTTCGTAAGTTTGATCATACATATTTCTACTTATTTTAAAAATTCAAATTGGTTGAATCTTAATACCAGATTTCACATTGATAAAAGACTAACCGAACAGAAGGAGCAATACTCGTAGATTAAAGTAATAATCATCTTTTCTGAATAATATGATTCCGTGATAATTTACCCTACTTAAACTCATTTCTGAAACACGAGTCTTACTATACGTAAACGTAAAAATTACACGTTCTACGTTTTACGTATCATGATAATCGACAATCGACTTAAACTCTTTATTGTTAAATCATAAACCTAAATATCTGACCTCAAAGTTTATTACAAATTTTAATGTTCATCAGTTACCTACTCGTAATCGTTACAAATTTTGTGTTCCAAGACATAGAACTGCTCTGTATCAGCGGTCATTTACTTCTAACGCTATAAAAAGTTACAATTTCTTGCCTAATGATGTCGGGTCCCTCAAGTCTGTTCACAGTTTTATAAAAAGTCGTTAAAAAAAACGTTCAGTTAAATTACTGTAATTGGTTTGTTGTATGTTATTTTGTAAATTTTCAGTAGCATACGTTCTATCATGCGTTCTTAATTTTCGGGATGGTTGTTATATGGAACAGCACCGTATGGTGAATATCGCCATCCTTTGAATTTTTTAGAACATTATTAAAGGCGTTATTATTATCCACCCTGTATAAGACCGAATGAAAGGATGCAAATAAAAGACGACGAAAAACATAACCGACTTCTCGCCAAGGTAACCGTATTCAAATGCTAAATGACTCACTTTTAACTCTTACGTGTCCAATTTGCGATTCGTGTACAATTAATTCGCCTTACAGTCCTCACCCTCCTGTAAAGATAACGTGTAGATTAGGCCGCCAGCCGGAAGTGCGTCTTTTATATTCAAATACGGCCCGCCGTAGACTCGGCGATAAACTGAAGATTTGTTCGAGCGTTTCCTCTTACAAAAGGAGAAATTTCGCCCGGTTGAAGCTCTCCGTGCTGTGTAATTAGATGGACGCGTTAATGACGAGACGGTGCCCCGATTCGTCCGCTTTTTTTGTGGACCGGAAGCGGAACGGGTGCATTGTTCGTAATTGGTTCTTTGAGGAACGACGCAAATAGGTACTGTTGACGATTTGTTTTTGTGGCAATTGCGTAGGACGTGCACTTTATTTCGTATTTATTTAGTTATTTCTAGGGGGACTGTTACAAAATAAACTATTTCCTACAGTCATGCGAAAAAATGTCATTTTTCGCATGATTTTTCGTGGCGAAACTATAGTCGAAGTATTTGATGTTGAAACTACGAACGGAGTTCAAAGTAATTTCGGTATCAGTATGATCTGCTACCGATTTGGGTAATTTTACTATTGCATTAATTAATGTCACTATCTGAGAGTATGTATATAAAATTTCAACTAATTGTGACTATTTGTTTTCTAGTAATCCTTAGTAAAAGACGACCATAATGACTTAAGTTACAATGTTGAAAAAAATCGAGCACCACGCTGAAATTGCGTTTCTTACACTCTTACACAACAATACGTGACTGATTTTGAAAACCTTAACCAGCCACCCTGTAGTCCCGATTTAGTCCACAGTGAGAAAAATGTGTATTTTTTACAGGGAATTGAGAAGTTAATTTCTAGATATAATAGACGTATTGACGTTATGGGGATTATTCTGAATATTCAAATTATTTTAAGTTACTAAAGGCATTTTTGAAGAAATTAAATGTTGCCTACAAGCCAACAAATGTTGAAATTTTACACGTCTCCATAATTTTTCAAGTAACATTTTGCTGTATTTTCAGTAGAAAAGGTACTTTACCTGAAACGACAGCAGCTTTCAATTGGTGCACTGAATATTTCAAATAGGATTATTTCGAAAACTATTACTCCTAACGACTTCAACAAGGTATACCTTTTTCAGATATAACAGGTAGGAGAATCGATTGTTTCAATAGTCGGATGGATACAATAAGCAGCAAAAAAGTTCTGCTAGTTAAAAGACACATGATGTGCCATAAGTGACCCCCTCTACTTGTGACGTCAAAATTAGAAACAAATTTGAGTTTCTCGCCCACAAGCACCCCCGATTTACAAATGTTATGGAAATATTTGGATTTTTTAAAGAAATTATCTACAAATATCGAAAATTTTAACTTTGACATCCTGCATCTTTTTTATAATACAATTTGGGATATTATAGGTATGTTAATTTAAATCGATTTATTTACATCCAAGAAATCTGTGGTCTCATTTTCGCTACTTCATTTAAAAACACTCTGTACCTATATGAATTTGCATATTACCAATAAACATATAATATCTCGAAAACCATAAAAGATAAGTATCCTGTATAATATATTTTTTGAAAAGCTCCGTTGACGATCTTTCCAATGTCGTAAAAATATACAGGGTGTTCCATTAAGCAAAAAACAAAAATTGGGCCTCCATCTTGGAAATGTGGGAGGGCAATTTTCGCGTGGCCACAATATTGCAATAATAACAATCTTTAAACTGTATTTGACTTGTTTTGAACTGCTCACGTATTCGTAATGAAATCTACTTTCAACTTCTAACATTATAGTTCTTAAAACTGCTTTACAGTCCGCAATTCTTTTTACACTGAATTGCAGCAAGCCCTTGCACCTGCAATACCATTCCTAAAATTAGACTTGCAGTTTGTTTTACAGTCGGCAACTCGCAATTGCAATAGATATGATACCAACACTTTAACCCGAATGCACACTAAAAACTAAACTATTTGACAAGTAATAATAACAAACAGCATAACATATAAAATAAAGGTTTCAGTTAATATATTTTGCAAGCTGAACAATCAAATAATAATCGAGTAGAAGCGAAAGAAGGCAATTTGAGTTTGAAGGTGCAGCCTATGAATTTTTACGTATGTAACCATACAAATCACTAAATTATTTCCCAGAATTACAGAAAAGCTTTAATAAGAATCGAGCAAGACCTATATTTTGAAAATACAACAGTTTTTCTGATATGACGACTTATGCGCTACTGTTCAGAGCGCATGCCTACATGCACTGTAAAGCGAGTTTTAGTTATTCCACTAACCAATAGACATCTAATGTAATTTCTGCACTCAAAACTTCCAGTAGTTCAAAAGTGATTGTTATAAGGCATGTTTTCCAAGTATGCACAGTGGCTGCAACATAAAGATTACCAACTTAACACGTGGACTATTAATAAGAATTTTGGGAAGCAAACAACTTCAAATAAAGTTGTCCATTCAATCGTTCCAGCAATACGAGTCCAATAAAAAAATTACCAATGATTCCTGCCAAGATTATTAATTGATTAATTGAATGCTATGTTGATGATACGCATAAAATCTCTGTCTGAAGAGGAAATAATATTGGCATTGAAACGTTTAAAGAGCAAACCGACTTGTGGCCCAGACCTTGTGCCTAGCTATTTGGTAAGGGATTGTGCTCATGTGCTGTGTTATCCACTTTGTATTTTATTTAATCTATCTCTGAAGAGTTCTAAATTTCCTTCTTTGTGGAAGAGGGCTGGCTAGTGTGTCCCGATCTTGAAGTCGGGGATCCTTCTAATGTAGCAAATTATCGTTCTATTACCATATTAAATAATTTTGCCAAAGTTACTGAGATTTCACTGTACAACCGCATCTACTTTTCTGTAAAGAATTTACTTTCAATAAATCAACATGGTTTTATATCTCACAGATCCACCACCTCCAACCTGGTTTGTTTTACACAATATATTTCTAATATTCTAGATAACCATGGTCAAGTTGATGTGGTGTACACTGACTTCTCTAAAGCTTTTGATAGGATACATCACTCAGTTTTACTGCAAAAACACATTTGGTTTTAGTGATGAATTGCTTATATTATTTCGTTCCTACCTTCACAATAGGATGCAATATGTTACATTCAATGGCTTTAAATCTAAGACTTATGTCGCTGCATCGGGGGTTCCTCAGGGTTCGAATTTGGGTCCGCTACTATTTCTTCTATTCATTAATGACCTTGACAGTGTGTTGGATTGTGGGAAGCTTTTGTACGCTGATGACGTCAAAATTTTTACTTGCATATCTTCAGCAGACCAGGCCCATAATCTTCAGGTAGAGTTAAATAAACTTGTAGCGTGGTCTATTAAAAACAAACTTAGCCTAAATGTTAATAAATGCAAAGTTGCCACCTACACTCGTAAATCCAATCCTGTTGTATATGATTACCATATTAATTCGCAATTACTTAATCGTCACAGTTCTACAAAGGATTTGGGTATTATATTTGATAGTACTTTAAGCTTCTCACAACATATTGAATATATTGTCAAGGGGCCTCAAAAGCATTAGGATTTATTATTAGAAATAGTAAATCATTTAGAAACCCGAATACATTAAATTATATTATGCTTTGGTAAGATCCAAGCTAGAATAATGTTCTTTGATTTGGTATCCTTATTACACCTGTTATATCAATAATATTGAATCTGTCCAGAGAAAATTTCTTAAATATCTTTCATTTAAATGTGATGGTGTTTATCCGGCACAAGGATTTGATGACAACTTGTTAATATCTAGGTTTAATCTTCATTCTTTAAAGAAAAGGAGATTTATATACTCTATCAGATTTCTATACAATCTCTTGCACAATTCAATTGACTCTCCATATATTTTATCACAACTTAATTTTTTGGTGCCACATCCTTCGATTAGATCTCATATGACGTTTTACTGCCAATCTGCTAGAACTAATCTCATGTTAAAGTCTCCTGTATACAATATGACATCCAATTTTAATTTATTATGTTGTATTTGTGATATTAATAATGTTAGTTTGAACCAGCTGTTAAGGATTGCCCATGACGTGCAGTTATAATTTATTCTCATACTTAGTTACTTATTTATGTTTAATATTTTTGACAACTACTTATTATTGTGTTTTATTATTGCTAGATCATGTTTTTAACAGTACTTTTCATACTTTTATATTTTTACTTATCTTACCTATACATTTATTTTGTGTGTTAGACTAGTTTGGTTGTTTTAACTTCATTTTAGGAACTTTTATGTATTTAAATAATTTCTATTATGGTTCTGTAATTGGGATTTTGTTCCTGTTGGACTATTAAACACTATTATTATTATACGAAACAATAGTGGTAGTGGATTTTCATCAGCCCATATTGTTTTCGATGTATTAAACTGTGCTGATAATTTTGAGTGCTCGATGATGGAGTGTTTTCTACAGCAATTAAAATATTTTCCTCACCAGCATCAGTACTATTTTTCCCAAATTTTCCTACGTATGAAGAAAGTCAATAATATGTATTACCTTATTAACTGGAATCGCCCAGTTCCTTAGGCCCGCTACAGACTATGCGTAATTTCTCGATCGTGCATCGTGTGTAGGGTTTTTATTTCGCGATCTCCTCGCATATCCACTAATCGTGAATACACGCATAGTATGTAGCGGGCCTTAGACGTCGGTCAACTAGTTGAAATGTCTTCTGGTTTGGCAGATCACGATGAGGAAATCTTACTGTGATATAACCTTCTGGCTTGTAAAGCATTGCAAGACGCAAGACCACACGACAGATGCATATATGCATCCTCAATAAACGTGTTCCATATTTCGAATTAATTCTCAATTAAATTCATGACGAAATCCAAAAATCGGTAAATTATTAACGAAGTAAAGGATCAATGCAATGTCAAAGATGACAAGTAAAATGCAGGATATTTCATTTATTACTAAAAGGCACATTTTTGCGAGCATATGTTGAAATTTTTCTTGTAAACGGCAATAAACAAAAGTATTTTTTTTTTGTCTAAGGTTGAAGTTACCCAGTTTTATTATTTTACAGTCTTTATCATACAGGGTGTTAAAAATTTGAGCATCAAGTTGTAAAGCTTAGCCTGCACCTGGTAAACTAAAAAAACTAAATATGTTTTAAGGACACTATTGTAAGAGGTCCTTACTAGTGTCCATCTCATTAAATTTTTATTGAAGTATTTTAAAAGTTATTCAAGAAAAACCGATTTCCAGCGGCGTCGTTCAGGGACACATATCGCCGTAAGAAGGGACTGTAGGAAAAAAATTATAGGAACTTGTCACCTTATTCTTTCATGTTGTATCTGCACCAGGACCCGGACCTAAATGTAATAACGGTACCGGTTCGGTTACGGTTCAGTAAGAAAAGTACCATTTCGGTTTCGGTTCGGTTACGGTTCACTAGTTGATATTTCGGTCCGGTTCTGACCAGCTTTTTCGGTCCAAAGGGTTCTTATCGGTTTTCCCTTGTGACGTCCTATGATCGCTTTTAATTTTTTCATTTAATTATGCATATGTAAAATTCTACTAGCAAAACTTAAGTACAATAATTTATTAAGTTACTCCACGAGTATGTCCTATATACAGGCTGTATCACACAAGAGGGCCACTCCCATGTATCTCGCTTAATATGCGAAACACGTCAAAAATCTTTGTTGTTTTTGTTGCATTTTTGGAGGTCTTTATGCTGGTAAAAACAAATTTGAGATCCATGGTCAACTTTATGAGTAATAAAAAAACCTGTAAAGTGCCCAAATTTTAAGGCTGTCTTAACTTTTTTATTTTAAGAGATAGAGAAAACTTATTGGTAATAAATTTTTATTGCAAAATTGATACCTTCCACCTGATATAAACAGATTTTTGAAATATTGTATGAATTTCGCTACGCCCTCTAGGCGGATACAAAATTTTTTTATTGAAGCAGGCTATGGCCACAAAAAATTGCCTGTTTTTTCGTCTTTCATGCAGTATACTACATGTTGCCCTTATCTTTCGTATATATTACATTTCTTTCAATTTTAGTTTAAAAATGTACCTAAATATTTTCGTGTTGCTCAAGATAATGTAGAATATATCTGATATATCAATACATTTTCATTTATATCTCAGTAACCACTGGAACAAATATATAAGTATATAATATGGATGTAATCAGAATAGTATGCCTTTTAAGAATTTAAAAAATACATAAGGTTTTGCATTTAAAAAATTACTTCGGTAAATAATTTTTTTAATTCGATGTTTTATTGTTTTTTTCTCAGGCACGACGAATCATCTACAAAAATGACACAATTTTTGTATTTGACATTTTTTTGTAACTATGACATTAAAACCACAAATCGAGTGAGAGCGTTACGCTGGACACCCTGTACATGTCCTAGATAAAATTGGTACATGTCATACATAAGCAGGTATAAGTTGAAATGAAATAAATATATACATGGATTTATAAAAAATAAAGACTCTCTAAGCACAACACAACAACAACGGAAGCTTAAGAAATACCGAAATTAACCTAAAAAACCGTTTTAATTTTTTCCGGTTCGGGTTCGACACTTGGAATAAACTAAAACATGAGATATGTGTTCAGTTTCGGTTCCGGTCCACAAAAATTACGGTTCTGGTCCGGTTTTCTGTCCAAAACGGTACGATCCGGGTCCCTGATCTGCACCCAAGATATGTCACACTTTCCCGGACACTCTGTATATATTAGGGAAACCTTTATGTTGCGAGTGTACTTTGTTGGGCATTTATGAAAGTAGAAATAAAATAATAAATTTCACTCGCAGGGTAAAAGACATATATTTACAATACATTAGGTACTTAATTTCTTATTATTACGTAGATGCAACGTACCCGAAGTTTATTTATCTTTACGAGATTCTGAACTAATTCCAACTTCCTCCTTGTTGCTACACGTCATAATAACACTTATTATTGATAAGTATGGGAGTACAGCCAACTGTGCTCGTTACGAAATAAGTTTGTTTACTTATTTCTAAACTAACCGAAAAAAACAACGGCATTGCACTTTTCGTTACGTAATTGTAACGTGGGAACGTTTTCGTGGAAACAAGTTTCCAAACAGGCAAAAAAAACAATAATAAAGCGTGTTAAAATTAATTACCAACGGATTTCTAAAAAATTATAGCATTTCAGAGCGTGATAAATCTGGTATTACTGTAATTTTTCTGATGAAAATGTACTCCGTGAAATCCGCAGTTTTCATAACTCGGAAACGCAACCGAAATCGAAAGCGATACAATCATTTTTGTCGGTCAGTGAACATCTGCACATGCTAAAGTACATAAATAAACGGGAATAGCCGAAACTTCAGCAATAACTTATCCTGGATAAATTAGAACTGTCTGGAATCTTGGCAAATAATCAAAGGGGAAAGTATCGCTCGGGGAAGTTATACAATATTTGAGTTAGCGGGATTCCTGGTTATTTTAGAGATTTAAGTGTTGCTGCTCTAAAAAAATATTTATATTGGTTAGATTTACGGATGGAACTATAACGGATTTAGTATCTACTTGCCGGCAGATATATTTTGGTAAACTCTTTGAACAAACTAAATATTTTATTTGCTGTTCACTGTACAGGGTGTTTGGAATATTAATGATGTAATTTTAAGGGCTTATATATCTGACCAAAAACATTAAAATAACTCATGAAAAAATGTCTAAAAGAATAGTTTGTCTACAAAAACATTTCAAAAATAAAATAAGGTGCAAAAGTATGTTACGAAATTAAAAACTAAGGTACAATTAAGGTTAAGTAAAATAGCCTGTAACGTAATTTGTTCGTAATTTAATTTTCGGATAAGTATTAATGAAGTAAACAATCGAAGTTTCCAGAACTCGTTAAAACTAATGTAATGTGACGTTCGTCAACGTTGTAGTGTCAAGCTGCTGCTGATAACCTAAAGGTAATATTAGTCATACTGGCGCGTATAGCTAATATGCTTCTCTAGTTTTTCTATGTTGTTTGTGAGTGTACAACAAAAATGGAATAATTTATAGTAACCATAACCAGCTGCATGACAAGTTAATTTAAGGTGAATCTAGGCAAATTATACGATAAACGCTTCTTGCAAGGTACAGAAGTCATTTTAAACTCTTGTAACCATTATTCTGTGTTGTGAAAACAGCTCTAAGAAAACCATTCACAGTAAGTACCTATGTTTAGGAGTACCTATTTGTAATTATTCTTGTAATACAATACAAAAATTATATGCGACTTTTCACACCATCATGAAATGTCAATAAATTAATTAATATTCAAATAATTTTTTCTCTTTCTAGATGATGTTTACGAAATTTATGTACTAGTGTTGTACAATTTTAATTTTTAGACAAGTAGGCCTATTTATTCTTATCTTTTTAATTGATGAAGTTAAATGAAATTAAAAATAAAGTCAAATGTAATTATTATTTATTGCAAGTATTGTAAATTGTACGATACACATTTTTTTCGCTAAAATATAATCTATTTTCGAAAATTGTGTTGAAGTTATAGAGGTGTAATAGAAAATTAGATTCGAGACGAAGTTTCGAAAATTTGATCATCTTAGGTCATTTTCAGTAGCCGTTTTGAACATGCTATTAAAAAAACATCATTGGTTTCAGACCATTATCAAAACTAAAAAATTAATGAAGTTACAAAAAAATTAGGCACGCCACAGGACTCTAGTCAAAAAATGTCTGAAAAACGTATTAATTATTTTTTTCTAACTTTACAATCAAGTTACAGACATGTATTGAAAAGTGAAAAATTTGAAATTGTGTTTATTACTCGAAAACAAAACACGATAGGTCATTTTCGTTTTGACCATTAATTTAAAAAAAAAATCTACAGTTGCTGAGATAAAAACATCGAAATTTATGCAATTATATTTTAGACGAAAAACCATTCTTGGATTGTCCTGAAGAAGGCTTATATATAGCCGAAAACATTTTCTGGGAGAAAAAAATTATGTTTTCAGCAACTTCGATTTTTTAAATGGCAATCTATATTTTTCATTATTGAATCTGGAATTTGTTTTGAACATCTTTGATCTTTTTCCTGCTAGGATTTCTAAGAATAATATAACAATTATGTTTTTTACAGTGAATAGTTTTGAACGTATTAAGCTGTTAATTTTAAAATGGGACGTCCAGTATATAATAATATGTACCATTTTTCAAATTTCATTGCGTTATATCGAATGGTTTTAATTTAATAAATGAATTAGGGGATTGCTTATGAATTATTATTAGTTTTAGAATACACACGTAAAATAGTCCAGGTTAATTTTGTGAATGAACGATAAAGCAAACTATTTAAGCTTGGTATTAATAATTATTTCTGGAATTCTGACATAAGTATATTTAAAACACAGGAAATCCCTGTACTTTCAGCTGTTCTGACGAAACTGGCCACTGAATCCGCGGTTTTGTAATAGCCTAACGTTCTGACGAAGACATGATTTACCCGTCCATCCACTGACACGTAACACATGGAGGTACTTTAATTTACGTGCCCCTCCTCATCCGTTTTACAAATGTTTTAACTTTTGGCACTAGATAGGATATGACACCACCTCCGACTGGTGAATTTAGAACTGCATAAGTCAACGCCCACGGGCTCTTCAGAGGAAATTGTCCTCTTTGCGACGCGAGGAAATATTTTTCTTTAATATACCCGTGATCCGGTTTTCCCAGCTCCCACAATTATTCATAGCATAACATAGACTAAACGGAAGCGAAATATATCCGTATAAAAATTGCCATATTAGGAATTATTATGGCCGATTTATCAAAAGATATTTAATTAAAGTAGATTTAAATCCCTTAGGAGGAAGCAATTAAATGTCTTATGCCTAAGCAACCAAAAACTAGATATAAAGTTAAGTTGTAGTAAAACTTCATTTAATAAACCGTCCCTTAATGTTTCCAAAAATTAATTAAAAAAAGCTAATATGTATCAAATCTCCTACAATTCCTATCAATGAAGTCATATGTATGTTCTCTGATACCAAACATCTAGGTATGCTAATGAACAATTCCACAGACAAAGCTCTATTCAATAATTATCTAATGAAATTAATCTATCTAAATTTACTAACCTGGTTTAATGAAAACACTCTAGATATCTAACTTCTGACAGTGGGAACTCGAAAATTCTACCACAATAGATGAGATCTGACCTATTTCTGCATTTTTAGGATTGCTTCATCAGGTGGCCTCCTTTAAGTTGAGTCAAATATCTAACTATACAAATTATTATACTAATAAATTAAAATTATTTGAAATTAAGTGTCGACAATGTCAAACTGATTAATCTGTTAATGAATTTAAACATCATAACGACCTACTAAAATAAAAAAATTACCCTTTATGTATCGTTTTTTATATATTTTCAAGTATTAACAATATTGTGTGAAACTACATTGTCGACATTTAATTTCAAATAATTTTAATTTATTGGTATAATAATTTGTATAGTTAGATATTTGACTCAACTTAAAGGAGGCCACCTGATGAAGCAATCCTAAAAAAGCAGAAATAGGTCAGATCTCATCTAATGTGGTTGAATTTTCGAGTTCCCACTGTCAGAGGTTAGATATCTATAGAGTGTTTTCATTAAACCAGGGTAGTAAATTTAGATAGATTAATTTCTTTAGATAATTATTTATGGAATAGAGCTCTGTCTATGGTGTTCATTAGCATACCTAGATGTTTGGTATCAGATAACATACATATGACTTCATTGATAGGAATTGTAGGAGATTTGGGTGGAATTCAACGCTGGTTGGGGCTTTAGCCCACAGAGTAGTTAGTTTCACACAATATTGTTAATACCTGAACATATATAAAAATATATTGTCATAAAAGTTCATAACAATTAATCAGTAATACCTATTGACTGATGAAAAATTGATATGATGTGGACATGAATCTAATCTATTATCTTTAGTACACCGTAAATTTTCACTCAAAAACAACAAAATTGGTTATTAAAACGATTCTACATATTAATAACACCGTTCATTGATTAAATATTGCAAAAATTAAGTGTAGGTATTATTTAAAATATACAGGATGATTCACAGCTTATTTAAAAAAATGGGAATAGATGCGTCATGATAAATGGAATCAATATCGTAAAAATCATTTTCGGAAAATCCTTCCGAGAAAAAAATTATTGAAATTGTATTATTTTCAACCTTTACAACGCTGGGCTACTGTAGTATCCGCATGATGCGCAGTACGCTATCTGTCCACTTCTACAGTTTACATTAGTTTTTCAGGTATCAAAAATGGCTTACGTGTATAGTAACTCGAAGTTGATGGATATTGTTTTAATGTATGGTCAAGTAAAACAAAATTCTTTAGCAGCTTCTCGTCTGTGGGCAAAACAATTTTCCGGTATAGACATGGCCAAATGCAGATATTTTTACCGCGGTACTGCAACGCGGGCGTGACACGGGAAATTTACAAGTGAATCGTGGAAGAATTGGAGATCCAGGGCGTCCACGGCGTATTGTAGCAGCTGAGGAACACATTTTAGAGATTGTTGAAGAGAATCGCTGAGTAAATACCAGGCAAATCACTCAACAAATACAAGGAATGTCCCAGTCAACAGTGTGGCGTATCATACACGAGGCTCAATTATATCCAGTGGCGTAGGTGCGGGTTCTTATTCGCCTTTCAACCCTCTAAACTTCTACACCAATGTTGAAAAGTATTTTGTCAGTACAAATATTTAACATGTTATTCTGTTTTCTAGATACGCTTCTGCGATAATAATTTTCCATATTTTCGTCGCTGTGTCTTCTTCGAAAATACAGAATATTTTTTAGTTTCTATGTTTTATTCGAATTTTGCTACCAATTTTTCACACTGCAGGTAAATATTGCTCTATTGTTTTCATATGCAAAGGTTTCATTTTAAAGTAAAAATGTTCTGTTTTGAGTAACGAACATTGAAACAAAGCATTTATTTTAGCGGTTTGCAATGTTTGCAATATTACACATTTCTGCTGATTGTTTGAATGACGATTAATAATAATTAACTATTTTTTTTATTTTTCTCTTGTAATCACGACAATGTCAGGGTCGCTTGTCACGACAGAAATTAGACGAGAAAATAAAATAAAACGTAATTAACTTCGTTTGTTTTCACGCTCTATCTTCATTGTGTTTGATCCATTATTCCGTTAATGACTTAATTTTTCCAATCCCGCCGAAGATTTCACGAGGCATTTGTCGACCTCGATCGTTAACCCAAATACCTAATTGCTGAAACTCAAAGCTAGGACAACGTTGGCTTAGTAAACAATGGTTTAGCATCAGCTCTTTGTCTGGATGAATCTCGTGTTTGTCCTATTACCTATTGCTTCTAAACGCTATGCTGTCACAATATACAAAGTGTTAAAAACATACTTCACAAAATAAGAATAATTTCTCACGCAAAAATTCTTTGTTACCAGATACAAAGTGTTAAGGTTTTTTTTTAAATTTTACCAAACTGATCAACCAAATCTATTCAAATTTTAACTCGGAATTACCTAGTACATTTTCACGATTCTTTTCTTGAAACAAGTTCTTCAAATCAATCAACACATCCTTTTCGAAAAAGTTGCGAAATATTATTTTAAAACCTATATATACAAGGTGATGAAAAATTACAAACGCATGTTAACCTCCGCTCTAATAATAGGTACCTAAGGACTGTAATAATCCTGTTATTCACAGAATATATTGTAATACTTCTATTTCACTTTGTAATTTTAGCAGAAAATCGTGTACAGTTGTGTAAATTTAATAAATAAGCGTCTACAGCGTCCTGATCCAGTAATGGTCGGCTTATCTATACAATTGTGTGTTATAAATTGTAATGCAGTTAAAATTAAAGCGGTACGAGATATTTCAAATATGTGTACGGTTTGGTTGGGCTGTAAAATAGTGTATGAGAGGCATTAAATGAATTACATTCTCATTTTGCAAATAGTAATTTTACATTTATGTACGAGTATACTTAATACGTAATGGTAAAAATATATATAATTTTACATGTATTATGTGTTTACTTTACAAATCGTAAATAAAATTACCGTGATAGTTATGGCCATAACCAATGATTATCGTGCTAAATTTACAAAAATCATTGTTTCAGTGTAAGATGTCTTACATTTTTTAATCACCCTATATATATTTTGAGTAAAGATAGTGTAATTCAATTTTTGAAAATGCTTTCTACACATTAGACGCTATGAAATGTTAAAACATCGTATATTCTGGTAGTAACGAAAATTGTGAACCTAAGTGCTTGCATTGTGGTCTCTCTAAAGCTGTACTATCCAGGTTAATGGCATTCTCTGACAAAGTTCTCAAGTTGTTTGTTATTATATTATGTCCAACGAGATAACAAACAAACTTCGGTTCGATGGAAGAGGCAACGTAAGCTTTTACGGTTACGTGCATTGTGAGGACGTGATAGTATTTTAATTTGGGGGTACTTTAACCTCTGCCAAAATGTTTGCGACTTCCATTGTTTAGGATAATAATGAATATTTTATCTACATCATTCAGTTGCTGGTATGTTTTTTAAAGTAACATTTTGCTGTATTTTCAGCGGAAAAGGCTCTTTACCTGAAACCAAAACAGTTTCTACTCGGTGTACTGAATATTTCAAATAAAATTAATTCAAAAATGATTACTCCTAACGACTTCAACAAGGTATACCTTTTTCAGATAAAAAAGATACGAGAGTTGACTGGATAAGTGTAAGCGGCAAAAAAGTTGTCATTTAAAAGAAGCATGCTATGCCATAAGTGGCGCTTTCTACTAGTGACGTCAAAATTAGAAACAAATTTGAATTTATCGCCTCCAAAAACCAAAATGTATGCAAATATTTCTTTTTTTCTTTAAAGTTATTTACAAATATCGAAAATAAAATTTTTATTTTTACACTGTATCTTTTTATCAACGTGTTTGACTAAAGTAAGTTTAGTATCATCGCATTATTATCGTCAGAGATCTATTCTTGCTCTATGTTCCATTAATTTCGGGACACCCTGTATATAGAAATCTAGTGTATTTCATTATTAAATGTAAGTTTTAGTAAGTTATTGAGCTAAATATGTTTTATATACATCAACAATTTTAATACGTGAGGTAGATACTTAAATTCATAAGTTTATAATGACTGATATTATTTAAAAACTAAGGAAAACGACCATAACTAAAGAAATATACAGTGTGGAAGAAAAGTATGGAATAAATTCATTATTTCTAAAACAACGAAGTTTCATGAAATTTCCTCGGACCCGTCGATTTTGCTTTTTAAAAAGACTCCTTTTGCTATACCAATGCATTTCCGACGTTCATTTGTTTTCGCGTGATGACGTCATCGGATATTTTTTTAAATAGAACCCCTATATTTTTTCATCGGATTCTTGTACAGCTTAACTTGCTGAATTCAAAAATATATAATTTCAACACTTTATTTCTTCAACTTTCCGAGAAAAAAAATAATAACGATCCAATAAGCGCTGCAGTTGACAGATGTCAATTCTGATGATTAGATTTTGTTTAGCTGCCAGAAACAGTTTCTGAGGTGACTTGATTTAATTTGTTGTTTTTGCTATCAAAAGATGTAATATTCTAAGATGCAATCTAATAAAACAAAATAATAAATTAGGGGGTCAAATACGATTGAGGCAACCAGAATTTAATTAATTAATTAGTTACTTATTGTTAAGTTTGTTTTAAAAATGAAGAGTCCTTATTTTGTGATTCTGCCGATGAATTCACGATATCCACTTTACTCTCAACCAGCCCATCACATACAGAAATGGGAATATTGTAACGGTTAAATTTTATTTCGGCATAATTAATGAAACTTGGAAACGCCCAGTACATCAAATTCATTTAAATATTGTTCTAGACCTAAACCATAGGCAACTTTAATTTCATTTCCTTAGTAAATATAAAATTAAACGCGTCGATTCATTAAAGACCCGCAAAAGTATTAACTGTTTTTGTCAGGATTAAGATAGTGGGACGGTTTTTCTAGGATTTTAATTTCCAAGCCGCGCTCGCTAAGGTGTGTCTCGTGTAGCAAATTTTTCCAATTATTTAAATAACAATTGTGTTACCTCAGAAGAGGATTTTGAGTTGGAAATTTTGTGGAAAGTTGTATTCTGTTGGGTGCATTTTGGTGGCACGCATCGTTTATTTTTGTGGAATACAATTTCAGCAGTAGCTGGATTTTAGTGCACTTAGCACTTGGAAGATCAGGCTGGAACATTTTTATTCCCTATAATTCTCCCTGGAATATTGAAAGAAAGCCAACCACCATCTTTGTAAGTAAAGGCATCCTTTTTTTAATAATCACTTATACAGGATGTCATCCTTTATAGGGCTTTTTACCACGGGTTTTAGTGAACCCATACAATATACAGTGTGCTTCGGTGCATATGTATCTCCATCTGCTAGAGTCCCATTCGCTGCTAGGTAGATTTACGGCTCTACATTGGATGCTATCCAGGCTCCAACCTAGATTTTGGTGAATCCTGTTCCTGATTGTCTTCGGGTTTTCATCGTTCCTACCACATCTACAGCTACAGGGACATCAATGACATCATCATAAGCAGATAAGCTCTTCCTATTTTCTTTTACTACATATATATTTTTTCCGTTATTGTCTCTGGTTATTACACAATTTTATATATATATGTATCTATTTCCAGTTAATTAAGATTATCAATTATTATAGACTAAGAAAAAGAAAACGCAATTGAATATTATTATTAGGTTACATTTTTCTCTAACTAATTAGTAATAAATTACTTGCATAGTAATTTCGTTTAGTCCTATAATCTAACCAATAACATATAGAAATATTTATATAATTGCCTAATTTGTTATATATGGTCAAATTAATTGATTAGTGATTATTTCGTGAATATACATTATAGTGATATAGTGATTAACATCATTTACTAAGTAAGCCAATGCCTGTGCATACTGTACACCTATCGTGATCACGAACGGTTCCAAATTTCACAATTACTATTGTTTATTATTTTCTCTTAATACGTTAATGTTTATTTGATGTGATGAAACATATTAGTGGTAAATAAATGTTGTGATTTCACTGTTTCTCTCAATTTATCATTATTATATTTATCTTTATGCTACTAGTTCGTAATTAGGCTGTATTAATACTAGTTAGAATTGGACTTTACCTTTAGTAGCCGAAGGTTAAGTAGCCTTAAACCCTAGGGCAACATGGTTACTGGCGCCCATACAAAATAAAAACGGTCCTCCCTTTAAAAAAAGGTAGACCGCACGACCAGCTCCGGCTGTCGGCTAGCCTAGGGTTTTGCACTTCCATCTTTGGACCTTTTTAGACCAGGACATTTAAATCAGTCCTCTGCTAAAAGGAAGGTAGCAATATTCACATTTTTTTCAAGCCGATTTTATTGGGTTTTTTTTTCGGAAAGTTGAAGGAATAAAGTGTTGAAATTATACATTTTTGAATTCAGCAAGTTAAGCTGTACAAGAATCTGATGAAAAAATATAGGGCTTCTATTTAAAAGAATATCCGATGACGTCATCATGCGAAAACAAATGAACGTCAGAAATGCGTTGGTATAGGAAAGAGTCATTTTAATAAGCAAAATCGACGGGTCCGAAAGTTCATGAAACTTTGTTTTAGAAATAATGAATTTATTTCCATACTTTTCTTCCACACTATATAGATAAAATTCATCATACTGCAGCATTTCAAGTACCGTTGTCAAATGATTCAATAAAATTCTCTCGTGCCCAATATCCATTTGGAAATAATGTCATCTCCAAAGAGATTCGATGGCACTGATTATCTGACTGTTTCAAACCCTACCTCGTCGACAGTAAGATAAAATCAGTCACGATTATATTGGGGTACTCCAGAGTTTCAGTTAGGAATGCCGAGCTTTTAGTTTTCAAAACTATCGTGAACATCTCTATTATGCACAGACTAAGCTAATGGACAGTATTCGTTCCTACGATATGCTATCCTGATTTGTTGATTTGCTAAATTATTGTAATGACTCGACACTATGGTGTGAAAACAGAAACATTTCGAAATGTAAAGCATATTTGCAGCTTGCAAATTTGCAACTTGACAGTGTGACGAGAACCAAAAATTTGTCAAAATTACACAGTTGCAGGCAAATATATTGATCTCGTGCTGTTTATTAGTTAGATAAATAGATTTATTAGTTCAAATGCGTAGTAAAAAAAGGTAAATATGTTTATTAATATCAGTAGTAGGAAACGAATATTGTGAAATAGAGATTAACAGTTAACATAAAAACTCCAAAAACAAATAAGATAAAAAATAAGTATATTTCTAGGAGAAAATAAATATTTATCTTGTAATAGTCGAGATGCTCCAAAAATTATTCTATATTTAATATACCTACCAAAAACTGCTTCAGCATTAATATTTTGTGACAATATTGTCTCTTTCTTCTACCAGAAAAACCAACAGTTAATTAATCACTTATCTTTATTAACGACTCAGTACACTACTGAATACTAATTACAACTCAACTAAACACTATTTCACTTTAAACTCCAGGAAATTTCCAACTAAACACTCCAATTCAAGACTGACTGACTCGGCCGTTTATTCTTATTATATTATAGTCAAATAAATATTCCAAGCATTTTCTAGCAACTCTAGATCCATTTCTCGAACGATTCTCGTCGATTCTCAATATTTCAGTCGCGCCTCGATATACGGCATTATTTGTTTGTTTACGAGAATCGCCTAGAAGCGATCGGGGCAATCTAGCATTTCGCGATACCACAGTCGTCGAATTGAGTGGGCAAAAATTCTGTGACAATATTTTAGTGCATAGGCAATGTGAGATTTCCAATGTAAGTCAATATTCATTCCCAAACATAATAGATTACATGTATTTGAAAGTGGTTATTTGACTATTTTCTCTAGAAAATGTGTTTAGTTGTAAATTTAATGAAGCAAAATAATGCTGCAAGTATTATTTGTAGTGTTTCGAACGCTATTAGGACTAGGTAAAGAAAAAATTATTGTACTATTATCAGTATACTGTACAATCGTTTGCTATAATAATGACACTTTTTTAAACAAATTTGAAAATTTATTTCGAACTGCTGACGTATTAGTAATGAAGTCTACTTTCAATATGCAACATTAGTACTTAGTTTTTCCACTTACCAATAGAGATCTAATAAAATTTCTACTTAGAACTTTCAGTTGTTTAACAACTGATTCACTTAGTGTCATTACTATTGCAAACAATAGTACCTACCTACTATACTCGCGACAAGAATTCAGACGACTTACGTCATACGAACAAATGAATAATTCATTATATTTTCATCAAAATATTTAAGAAACTGCAACTGATAGTAATAAAACTATATACTACACTAAAAGTTTGCATTATATATTGAAGTAAATTGCAAAAAATGATTGTTTTTAACGCTACCAAATATCGAAAATTACGTTGACAATAAAAACAAATGTGTAACGTCAGCCGTGACGTAAGACGTCTGAATTCTTGACGCGAGCATATATATTTATTTGTTCTTAACGATAAACTGTTGGTATAGATGTTTAAATTTGGAAAATTTAGTAGGTATAAGCTAATATTGTACGAGGAAATTTCAGAACATATTTGCAAACTGACATTCTTTCACCCACACTTCTGACAGCAATCGTTAAATAAAGACCAACTTGAGCAATGAATTTTTTTATACAACAAAGCTTTCAGCAAATGACACAAACCCATTTACTAAATGAAAACTGGGGAAAGGTATAGGAAAAACATATAGTTGGCGAGAGCAGGTACAGGGTGGCCCATTTTGATTGATGTTTGAGAATACATATCGAATAGCGATATAAAAGTATTAACTAATATCTTGTATACATTTTAGTTCAATTTTTATACACGTAGGGTATTGTGTCATTCAATGCTTCATGTTTAACGATACAGTGGGAAAGTTATGTTTAAAATTCGAACGTAATTTTCAAGATTTAAATTTATATTCCAATTTCATTGTCTAATATAAGCAGATCTTGTATACATTTTAGTTCAATTTTTATACACGTAGGGTATTGTGTCATTCAATGCTTCATGTTTAACGATACAGTAGGAAAGTTCTATGTACAATTTGTATGTAATTTTCAAGACTAGATTTAAATTTAATGTTTCTCAATCAAAAGTTGACATTTTCGTTAAATTTTCAGTTGACAAAGTTAGCCTTGTTTATCACATAGCTGCAAAATACTTTATGTTCTAGAACGCCAAAGTCTTTTTTGTTGTACCTAGTAGGTACATAATAAAAAATTCGAAAAACTTATTTATGATTTTATTAATTAAACAATATGTATTTTAATATAATATTTCAATACAAAACAGTAACTATTATAACTAGGGCGATTGCAATTTATTTTGCACTATATGTAAATGGAAACTACCGATATTGCAGTGTGTTGAATTTATGTCAGATCCAGTGCTGTCAGTTATCGTAGCTTTTAGTTTTGGCTGTTCAATGATGCTGCTACTGTAATTGTCTAAGTTTAATGCGCACATGGTATTATTGGCAAGTTCCGTAGGCTCTGCTGAAGATGGTGACAATTTACTTGCGATTGAAATTTTATTTTCTATAGAATCTTCCATATATGTCTCCCTTACCGTACTAGAACATCTCTCAACATGTCGTTTAATGGTGGTAATATCGCCCCCTGCTAACAGAGTGGCGGAAGAACGTCTAAACCAGTGCTAAAGTTGCAATTTTTTTGGAACATTCTTTATTGTATTGACGCCAACCACTTGGTTAACATATATTTTCCAGATATACTTTACAAAAAATCTCCGTTTACAGAATAAATATAACAATAATTAAATCTTTGTCTTCTATATCACAGACCGTTATCTTTAGTACCTCATCTCTTCTCAAAGCTCTACAAACACCAATTATTAAAATGACCTGAAAAGTTGTCCAAAACTAATTGAATTAACTTTTCTAGCAGAAATCAGGTGTTGCTTGTAAAAATTTCTTAATTTCTTCTTTCGTTAGAATTCTCATTTTTAATTGACGATATCCATCTGATTTGGTGTTCAAATATGGTATTAGTTTTGGATATTTTGTGATATTTACATTTCCTTTTGCATTCAGTGTACTTTTTAACATGGAATATACTGACGATAAAGTCGAAGGTTTATTTTAGATATTTTAACTCCATAACTTCCATTCTTGAACGCAAAAGTACCATTTCGCGTTCTAGATACAAAAATAATTGTTAACATCTTGAGAAACATAGTTGGCTTTTAAATGAAAGCAAAGAAACAAGTTTGGCATCAGTCATTACTTATATGAATGGAAATGAGAAATCATTTTTGTAAAATTTCGATTCTAAAAATCTTTTACTACATTTTTTTTTTCACTATTCGTCATTATTTCTTTTCAGCTATAAGTTCCCAAATTTATGAGTATCGATTAAGAATCACCATCTATATGTTTAAAGGAATCTTGAGAGACTAACGGTAGTATTCATAGTCTGTCTCCAGTCGCTGGACAGCGATCTCCGTTCCGAAATTTTGCGAATTTTATAATGAAATTCAAATAATTTCGGACGGACAATGAATACAGTGTACTGTAACAGTGGTATCTTGGAGACCGCCCTCTGGCGACCGGAGACAGACTATGAATACCACCGTAAGAGATCTGTAATCCAGTTTCTTTTGTGTCTTTTCATGACGCAGACCATAATGGACCACCCTATATAGATACCGCGGTTACATATTACGTAAATGTTGATTGCATGTTGCAGGGATGTACTTATTCTGCACATACCTATCTCTATTTATAATTCCATGTATTTACAGAGATAATTCAGTTCAGCGGGTGCGCACCTCATTAGATTTGAATGGCGGAAGCTGTTAAAGTCCTAAATTAAATCTGGTTTCGACCAAGAGGAAATTAACGCCAGAGCGTCCCGCAATGCCTGTTCCATCGAAACAAAAAACGTTTGGGGGGTAAATTAAAACATTTTTGGCCTCTTCGTCTCAGTGGCGGCTCGTGGTAGCTGCAAGAGGTGAGGCCAAAATAATACCTAATAGAAAAAAATATATGTTTCAGCATCTAATTTTTTTTTTTTTTTTGTTTTGACGTTTTCAACTACTTATCTATTTACATACAAAACAAAGCCACTTTTACCAAAAATGTTTAATACTTTCACTTCTTATAAAACAAGTCTATTCGTCGCTTTTAAATTCGCAAATTTATTTATAATGTCTTCATAAAATTGGGAATCGGCGCTAAGACTTTGCAGTTCTTTTTCTATAGCCATCATTGATAAGTTGTTTAAGCGCTCTTATGTCATCATATTTCTTAAGTAAGTCTTAATGCGCTTAAGGCACGAAAAGTTTCGTTCTAGTGAAACATTTATTGCAGGAATTGTTAAAACTAAGCAAAATAATTGTTCCTTAGTTTTATTGGGATTTTGCCACACTTCTGAAAAAAATAAAGATTAATTAAATATGCCCTTGCGCCAAACGGATCAGTCAAAGGTTATTTTTTGAAACTAAGTTTGCCCAACCAAAAATATATTGTAAGAGCGAACATGGAGCGAAAAACATCGATTTTAACCGTCTCGTGTGGTGGGGGAAACCATAACGTATAGACATGTGCGACGCAATTTGAGGCTCGCAAAATTCGGCTTCACTGTGGTGGGATTGGTTGGTGACCCGGACTCCCCACGCGGATCGAAATAGAAACGGCGGGATATTGAAATGTAAACCAGAGGTACGTTATAACATAGGAGGGCTAAGATTGAAGCAATTATTTTATTTCGTTACATTGATTTTTGATAAATGTAGTAGGCAATTGGATTGAAAATTATGGGGTATTACAATATACGGTGAATGCCAAATTTTACAGTGAGGGCCGAGCCGCCACTGCTTCGTCTCCATAAAAAATATTACAAAAGCAGAGTATTGCGGGTTGAAGAGCTTTATTTGAAACAAGAAAACTTTTTCGGTTCATTGATATTTTTACCGCATTGATACGCGAAATTTAATAATGTTGTAAGAAACTTTAAATATAATGTAGAATAGGGTTTTACTTTCGTAATAATCTCTAACATTTTAGGTACTTCGAAGGGTGTGACAATCTTGAAATCAGGTGTACATTTTGTGTAAAATCAAAAAGATCTGTAGAAACCACTTCAAATCTTCAAAATCAAGCGAAATCTTTTGAATCACTTAAATCTGTGACTTCAGCAAAATCATGTAAATCAGTTGAGCAACTAATTTCATTTGGTATATAAATCATCTGTCTGTCTGTTTTTTTTTTAATATTATGTTGATTTTGTGTTTTCTCTTAAAATATAGTTGTACTGCCAATGTTATATTTAGTGCAAATAAATAGAACTAATGTTCAAGTTTAGCTTGATTTAATTAGTTATTAAAATCGAAAATGGACAAGATGTTATTTAATCTATTTAATAAAACAGTAGGTACATACAGTTTTCAAAGTATACCTACTAAGATAACTGAATCTTTCTTTCCAAGAAGAATCATTTTAACTGTTTGTTTTGATATTATCCGTATTAAATAACTTTAGAAATTAAATGTTTCCTTCTTTCATTAGGCTTGTTTTGCAGCAGTTCAAAACGGTTTGGAAACTGTCAGAAATATTCGACCAGTTAAGTTGAGAACGCGTTACCATTGAATTTGACGCAATAAATAGTTGGACGGACATTTCTGATAGTTTCCAGTTTTCAACTGCTGCTAAAACAAACCTATTGTCTGTTTTTCTAAATTTCTAAATCTATTTATTTTGTTGCAGGTAACAACCATTGAAGCTGCCCTTTTTTTGTTTTGAGGGTAACGTATAATTTCAGTTTACTTTAAAAAATACGCCTTACTGTAATGATTAAATAGAAAATTATTCAAGCAATTGGTTATACTATAATGAGAAAGTATTCATGTATATTTTACATTTTTCTTTATTATGATAGCCAAAGTCAATTTGTAGCATAACTATAGTTGTTAGGTATATCCGAGGGTATATCCTTGTGTATGCTCATTGAAATCTTCATTGGGAATTTCAGTGACAATTTATTATTATTAAATTACAATATAGGATATACAGGGTGTCCGGAAAAGGCGTGTACAACGGAAGACCACAGACTCCTGGGTTCAAAATAAGACGATTTAGCCCAATTTACTTATTTCCAAAATTGCTTTGTTTCGCCGCTAGGGAGCGCCAAAGTTCGCGAAAAATTTTTGTTTATTTCGAATATCTCGAAAACGACTTGATCGATGTTAATCATTTTTGGGCTACGCAGTTATTAGTCTAACCGACACTTTTTGACATTATTTAAAATCTTTTGCAGTCATTAGAAATATAAGAAAAATCATGTATCATGCAAATATAAGCACATATTTTTTTAATCCCCTGTATAATCATTCTCAATTTTTTTCTATTAGTAGTTGACTTTATTTAGAAACTTTTTTTATACTTTCAGAATTTTGAATAGATGAGTAGTTTAGGTAGAAAAAATATTTTTCGTATGTCAACAATATCAGCATTCGTTCTGCAACAAATAACGAAAATTCCAAAACTCATTTATATTTTATTTAATAAATACGAGATAATAAGATTAATACAGCAAATAAAAAAAGTTATGATCTCTTTACAATAAATGCTCAGTGACCCGTTTTCTCGTACGCAATAAGTAATCCGTTTTACGAAGCTCTCCATGATTACTGGATTACCTCGTAAAATGTTAACTGCGTCTTGGATTCGCCTAAAAATCCCTTTATTATTAACTGCGTAGGCATATACTTTACAAAAATAATCGCAAGGAGGTAAGTCTGGTGCTCGAGGTGGCCATTTTATAGGAGCATCTTTTTCTCTTCTAATCCGCCTGTTAGGATACAGATTATGTAAATACTGACTAACGGGTATTGCAAATTGGGGGGTGCACCATCGTGCATAAACCACATGTTACGACGAAGTAGTAACGGTAAATCGTCCAATAAATTAGGTAATACTTGCTGTAAAAAATTTAAATAGTTGACCCCATTTGTGGAAACACAACCGAGCCAATAATAAAGTTGTCTATAATTCCACGTCCACTCTGAATTCATATTGAAAATGTCTTATTTCAGTACAGTGTGGTTTTCATCAGTATAAACGTGTTTGTTATGGTTATTAATAATTCCTGACCTAGCAAAATATGCTTTATCTGTAAATAAAATGTTTTTGCTGAAATTGATATCATGGGTTCTTTATTCTTGTATAAAATTACAAAATGCTAAACGTTTTTCAGGGTCAATGGGTTCATGAACCGGTCATGAACCGATTGAATGTGGTACGGATGTAGTAACTGCTCCTTCAAAACATCATGAACTATGGTTTTGGTATCCCTATTTCTTGTTCAATGCGTCTTGCACTAATTTTTGGGTTCTCTTCTATCTTATCTAGGATTTGTTCCTCCACCTTTATAGTTTTCGTGGTACGTTGACGCCCTTGAACCGTATTCATTTGGTGTAAAGAACCAAATTCGCGAAGTCGCCTTTCGATGTTGGCAAAAGTTTGATGATTTGACACTCGTCGATGAAATCTGTCCATGCAGACCCTAACACTTTTGCGGCCGTTATCTTGACAAACTCCATAAACCAAAAGCATATCTACTTGTTCGGAATATGTATACGTATCCATGATGAAATATTAAAAAATGAGGAACATAAACAAACACAACAATAACAACAACAAATAAAGTAAGATCTAAAGTAATTGAGCAAAAAGAATAAATCGAAAGACTAACTTCAGTAGCTGATTAGATTTGACATACAACTGATACTTAAAATATCAGAGCCTACTTCTGGTACGTCGTTATTTGTTGCAGAACGAATGCTGATATTGTTGACATACGAAAATATTTTTTCTGTCTAAACTACTCATCTGTTCAAAATTCTGAAAGTGTAAAAAAAGTTTCTAAATAAAGTCAACTACTAATAGAAAAAACTGAGAGTTATTGTACAGGGGTTAAAAAATATGTGCTTATATTTGCATGATACATGATTTTTCTTATATTTCTAATAACTGCAAAAGATTTTAAATAATGTCAAAAGTGTCAGTTAGACTTATAAATGCGTAGCCCAAAAATGGTTAACATCGATCAAGTCGTTTTCGAGATATTCGGAATAAACAAAAATTTTTCGCGGGCTTTGGCGCTCCTAGCGGCGAAACGAAGCAATTTTGGAAATAGGTAAATTGGGCTGAATCGGTTTATTTTGAACCCAGGAGTCTGTGGTCTTCCGTTGTACACGTCTTTTCCGGACACCCTGTATATAAGATATTAAAATCAACCTTCGCAAACGAAATATACGCAATTATTTTAGCTGTTAATTTCTGATATTTAAAATGTTCTGCGTTTCTTCGACTCTTTTATTTTTACCATCATCTGATATTTGTACTGCGGTTAAACTAATATTGTAAACATGTGCTAGCATTTCATATTTTCAGCTGTGCACATTTTACTCATGGAAAATTTAAAATTATGCATGTGAATATATAAAATGTTTTTGTAGTTAACTATCAAACATAATAAATACTACAAATAAATAAGAGGCAGTTTACGTTTACGATACTCGTACCTTTATCAAATATTACCCAGTCGTTTTGTTCACTTAACATAAATACGATAAGCAGGTGCTACAACAAACAACTGCAAATGCAAATAGACCAGTGCGCAAAGCAAAACAGGCAATACATGGTATGTAGCAGTAAAAAAACAGTTGTTAATACGTGTCGGTTTATTTAACTTTGCTGCAATAAAGCTTGTAATTCGTTAGGAAAACTAAAAAAGCTAAATATGTTTCAAGGACACTATTTTAAGAGGTCCTTACTAGTGTTCATCATATTAAATTTTTATTAAATACTTTAAGTTATTCAATAAAAACCGATTTCCAACGGCATCCTTCAAAGACATATATCTCCGTAGGAAGGGCCTATAAAAAAAATTACAGGGACTTGTCATCTTATTTTTTCATGTTCTATCTACATCCGAGATTTCCCACGATTTTCCGGACACACTGTATATACCCGGTGTGGTTTTACAAAGTAAACTGTTATATTTTTACCTTATTATTAAATACCGTAATTAGTCACAGTGACATTTAAGGTTTTAATTGAACGGCAATTATTTAATGAAGGACATAAACAACTATGTCTAAAGACGAAAGAGGCAAGAAATATGGTTACGGCAGTTTTAGGTGCTTTTTGTGTTTCCGGGAAATTGCAAATATGTCGTGACCATAAATTAATAAAGTTAACTATTAGCGGACTCTGTGGGAAATGTTTGCTCTGCGCCAGTATTTCTCAATGTGTATTACTCTCTATTAACTAGCACACCAATAAAGCCAATTAAAAACAAATAATAAGTGTTTGTAGCATATTAGACAACGCACTTAGTAGCATTTAGATATTGAAAAACACACATTGTGTGTATAACATTCGTGTATTCTTGATTTTTAGGAAAAACTATGTCATATGAAAGTTACATAATGTTAAGAAATGCAAACAGCAGCACATTGTCCTAAAATAGACAAACCTTGTCAGTATACAGAGGTTTTTAAAATACTCGGACAGTGTAAGATCTATTCAGATTAACAATTTACCTATGTATAAAAGTCAACACTTACTAGGTAGGCTTACTAGTTTGTAGGCTTCCTACTGTAGCTGTTAATGGTCCAGAGAACATATCGCTCTAAAACTTAGATTTAGTTCTCTGGTTGATATTTATATTTGATGCTGATGCTGGTTGACGACGTTTCGGTACATAATTTAAAGTCACTGGAAGATTGGTCTTACAAAGTAAACGTTTTCAAATTTCAGGTACTTCTAAACTTTTGCCCTGGGCTCTGTAGAATTATAATGAGAATATTTTCTATTTTTTTTATACATTTTTTGTTAGGTATCAATAATATTGGAGAAACTACTCTACGGACTAAAGCTCCGATCAGAGTTGAAGTATATCCACAGTATCTACCCCTACATTCTTCATAGGATTTTCACTGTATTGTAAAGATATATAAGCCAATATAAATCAAGTTTCCTACAATTCCTATCAATAAAGTCATATGTATATTCTTTGATACCAAATGTCTAGGTATGTGAACGAACAATTTCATAAAAAAGATTGAATTCAATAATGAACTAAAATTAATCTAGCTACATTTTCTAACAAAAAAACATATCTAGCATCATTTCAAGCATCGTCATGCAAAACTCAAATTCACTCTTGAACATTAGGAACACGTAAATTTCTAAAACTGCTTCTTCAGGTACCTTCCAAAATTAAATTTTGAAACGACAGTGTCAAAAGTGCTGAAAATCTATTTTCTCACTAGCACAGGTTTTATTCAGGTCTATGGAATGCCCTGTATCCACAACTGCTGACTTCTTAGTTATTTCTTGAGTCGCACTTATGTTCTTAAGACTTGGTCTTGGGAAAGACTGCTTATATCTTTCTGGAAATATTGCAGCTGATATTGACAGGGAGTGTTCTTACGAGGTGGCCCTTTTTGTTAGTCTTCTTTGTAAATATGGTAGACAGGTTTGTTGCTAGATATTTTCCCTTTTCCTTAATTTTAAATGCTAGCGTCTGATATTTCTGTTAATATATACATAGTTTCCTTTTGAAAGGAATCGTAAATAATCCAAGTTTTTCTTCCAGTTATTCTGGTTCACAAGTGCATGCCAATATGAACAGGTTTTAGGTAAAAACTCTGTGTGCAATCTGGTTTTATTTTCACAATGGCATCTAGAAAAGAAAAGATCGTTCTCTTCGAACTCCATAGTGAAGCTGATATTTGGATGTATTCCATTAACTACTGTGTTCAAGGTCTGTTTCTCAAAGGTTCCCATCTTGAAGTTTCCCAAAACTGAGGAAGAGGTTAAGTGATATCTAAAAGATGAAAAATGTTGACTTTTGCCTACTCGACTAGATGCATCTTCTGCGATGAGCCTGCGATGAAATTCTCCCAAAGCTTTTTTGGCGATTTTGTGAACAATACATTACGTCAAAAATTGACGAAGATATCATTTGGATTTAGTTCTCCTTGATCTTGTTGGTTGATAACCAACATTCTTGATATGATGTTCTACCTTCTGTGGTGGTTCTACCGCTAGCTCTATAATGGTTGATCCGACTGCATTTATTAATAGCTGGAACAGTATGCTATACAATGCAGTCGGGTGTTCTTGGATCATTTAGATTCAAATCTATATGTAGAAATATTAGAAGCTCAAAAGTGCAGCCTTCTTTCTGATTGGATTGTTTTTGTATCTTCTTATACATATTCTGTTGTCTCCAAAATAACTGTTGCGTTTCTTTATCGGTAGGAAGTGTGGTGTTTCTTCATTCCTTACCTAGTCAGATTTGGTTTCGAGAGACTGTTCGTAATGCAGCTCGTATTTCTTTACCTCCCATGGAAACGTCAAAGCAAATATCTATCTCTGCCTCTGGCGACTAATGATAAGGTGAAATATTGCCCATTATATTAGATCATTGAATGTCATTATTTATTCTTTATTTTAGTTACACCGAATATTGTTCTAATGCTCGAAACCGCACACAATTAGTACCGTCGATAATTTGCAACCCTACTACATGATAAAAGACAGTTTAACCGATTTTGTGTCGAGACTATTATTTTTAATGTAACATAGAATCATACATTTTCAATTTAAGCGTCTCTTTTTAACAATATAAGCTTTACAAAACCCTCCTAGACAACTGACCCCATTCGCTCCAGTTTCGTTCAGATAGGTCGGCGAATAGGACCAAAGCGGTTTTCAGATTTAGATTTCTGGGTTATGATGCGAATTTGTACATGTTGCAATCATTGATTACTGAACTTCTTATGTTCGGCCGCTGGCACCAGATATTACAGTAGCGATAAATTTCGGCGCGGAATTGGCAACTGAAAACCAAAACTACTTAGTTAAAGCAGAGCAAGTTGGGCAACTAACATGGAATTCTAAAAACCAGCATCGGAATCGATCTAATTTTTAATAGTACGGTTTTAGAAAATGTAGGTCTTTATGTCAACGTGAATAGAAGTTATTTTTAAATTTTGCGTTCATTCATCGGTCAAATTATTTCAGATGTGTTTTTCTATATTTAGAAAGTACCCCGCAAATATTTTCCAATAAAATTTTTCTATGGATCATGTCGATTCATAAATAAAACGGCGAGATATACAGGCTGTATCACATAAGAGGGCCACTCCCATGTATCTCGCTTAATATGCGTCATCTTTAATTGTTTTTTGTTGCATTTTTGGAGGCCTTTATGCTCGTAAAAACAAATTTGAGATCCATGGCCAACTTTATGAGTAATAACAAAAAAAACCTGTTAAGTGCCCAAACTTTAAAGCCCGCATTTCACTGAGGCTGGTCCAGCCAAATTTGAAATGTAGTATAGCAAATGGTCATACACTCACACAGGCTGGTACACGATGAGCTTGCTTTCGAGCTCAGGCGGCACAAGCCATGTTTGTAATAATTTACATTTTCAAGCGGGACCAGCTATGCGGGATCCTATAGATCAGACCAATTAGATTTCTGCCTTTATACCACGTGAGCATCTACGTCGCTGTACAATCTCAGTCACCAATAGACCAGGACCAGCCTCAATGAAATGCGGCCTTTGCACTTGTTCCAGCCACTAGCCTAGGCCGGACCAGCCAGGCTGGTCCTGGTCTACTGGTGACTGAGATTGTACAGCGACGTAGATACTCACGTGGTATAAAAGCAGAAATCTAATTGGTCTATATAGGATCCCGCATAGCTGGTCCCGCTTGAAAATGTAAATTATTACAAACATGGCTTGTGCCGCCTGAGCTCGAAAGCAAGCTCGTCGTGTATCAGCCTGTGTGAGTGTATGACCATTCACTATACTACATTTCAAATTTGGCTGGACCAGCCGGGCTGCACTAGCCTGGCTGGACCGGCCTACGCTAGTGGCTGGAACAAGTGCAAAGGCGGCATTTCATTGAGGCTGGTCCTGGTCTATTGGTGACTGAGATTGTACAGCGACGTAGATGCTCACGTGGTATAAAGGCAGAAATCTAATTGGTCTATATAGGATCCCGCATAGCTGGTCCCGCTTGAAAATGTAAATTATTACAAACATAGCTTGTGCCGCCTGAGCTCGAAAGCAAGCTCATCGTGTACCAGCCTGTGTGAGTGTATGACCATTTGCTATACTACATTTCAAATTTGGCTGGACCAGCCGGGCTGTACTAGCCTGGCCTCAGTGAAATGCGGGCTTTAAAGGCCGCATTTCATTGTGGCTGGTCCAGTCAGGCTGGTCCGGCCTAGGCTAGTGACTGGAACAAGTGCAGCTATAAACTAATTGGGCTGCATGTCGAAAAGACGATCCACGTGAAGGAGCACCCGTCACTTCATACTGACGCGAGTGTACTGATCACGTCTGACCAATGCCTAAGCATTCGTACGTTGTCTGACGAGTTAAACGTCAACAAAGAAACCGTTTGCAAGATAATACACGAATATTTGAATATGCAGAAAATTTGCGCAAAGATGGTGCCAAAAGTTCTCACCCGTGAACAGAAAGACATGCGAAAATCGATCTGCGAAGATTTGTTGGTCCACATTCGGAGCGACGGTAGAGACTGGATGAGTCACTGGATATGAGACCTGAATATTTGAGTATGACCCCGAGACAGTCGCACCTCATTGGAACTCACCATGGCCGCGTACAGGAGGTCAAAGAAGCTGTAACCGTGGTGCTGAACTGGTTAACTGCGGAGGATTACCAAGGGTCCTTCCAATCGTGGGAGCAACGTTGGAATCGTTGTGTAGAGTTAGAGGGAGACTATTGTGAAGATCGATAATAAAATTTTGTCGAAATTTAATTTGCTTGTTTTTTCATTGACAAATTCCTGGAACTTAATTGCCACACCTCGTACAAGTGTATATGGCATCGAATATAGTATTTTGACTTGGATCACCCTGTAGATATACTACAATTCTGCTGTGATAATGTATCCAGCACAATTATATTCTACAAAACTTTATCGCAAGTTCCGGTCTCTCACTAGCCCAGCCGGCCTGCCCTGATTGCAATTGAATTGAGTTGTGTGGGATTATTAAAAAGTCAAATTACGATATCCATCTCGGTAATTGGAGTAAATTAAACTGTTAACTGCCCAAAGTGCATATTAAGCCGATGAACGCTATAATTATAAATTATGGTTCGTACATTGAGGCCTTTTTCCGTTCAACGTCTTAATATACACTTACCTTCTTCAGATATAACGTTGGTTGTACAGAGTGCTCGTTAATTAATTATAGATATTTAAACAACAAGTTGGCTCTAGAAATGTAAATTATAGAAGGTAATATTATACAGAGTGTTGGAGATTTGACTGTCGCAATGTATATTATATACATTAAGGCTTACGGTGAGCGCTCGATCCAAAGGGATATAGTTTTCGCTCAGTAACTCCTCAACGAAAAATGATGAAAATATGCGGTTTTTTTAATAGACTACAAATACTATTTTACGTCGGCGCTGTGTTTTGAAATTTTGAAAATATGCAAAATTCATTTTAAAAAAATTTATTTTACACTTTTTCAAAATTTCAAAACACAGCGCCGACGTAAAATAATATTTAAAAAAACCGCATATTTTTATCATTATCCGTTAAGGAGTTACTGAGCGAAAACTATGGGTTTGTTCCAACACAGCAAGAATCGATTCCGAACCGTCCAGAATTAGTCAGTCAGTTTAGTTGTTAATGTACTCTCGGCGAATGCGACGTAAGACGGTGTTGGTCAAACATTTCTCACGGTACTGAACAGTTCTCAACGGTTGTTGGAACAGATGTTATATATCGTTTGATAGAGCGCTCACCGTAAGCCTTAAAATAAACAAAAACAACTTTATATAACGTGGGTCCTCATTCCAACCATTTATGAGAGACAAAAAATAATCAAAATATCTGATTTGATATGCAAAAGTTCGGTTCATTTTTTTCTTGCAATTTTACATTATCGTATTGTTGTGACAACGCTTGTTTCCAACGTAATTCAGCGGATGCAAGCAGCATTAAGCGAAACAGTTTGCGCTAGATTTTTCCCAAGGTGCTTATGAGTACCGCTCGATGAAGCTTACCGTCTAACAGTAAATAACAGTAAAGCTTCTGCGATGCTAAATTAAGCTGTACATAAGTAATTACCATGCCGCTACTGATGCATTAATTCCTGCAATATCAAAAATTCGTGAACTTTATGGTCGAAGTATTCGATGTTGAAGCTATGCTTCAAAGTAAAGAACGACATTTATATCGGAAAATACCTCATGCTAACGGCATATTTGAAGAAGTCAAATGTTGGTTACAAGCCAAAAAAATCAAAGGCATTAGAACCAAAGGAAATAGAAAATATTCTCTTAAATGCTCATAAAACGTATATCTTATGACCAATGTAGCCACGATATTTGAAATTGCCGATGCCTCTCGCCGCGAAGAACTAGAAATATGACGATCCACGATATAGAAGACAAGGGAATGTGCTTATTATTACCATACCAAACACTTGCTTTTCGTGTTTGGTTTGGTTTCAAGAAACAACGAAGACACAAATATGTCGATATCTACTTTGCGTCATAGAGATACCCCTCAGTATCTCTATCGATTTTTCTTATTCTATAAAGGGAGTAAGTGTAATTTGTGGGTACAACGGTCGTCAGCTTAAAATCACCACTTCCATGTTTTGTCCCTTTCTAGCACCGTGTATAATAAATGGCACTAGAAAAGAATGGACCATGGAACTGGTGACTTTAAGCTGACGACCATTGTACAACAGCTTCTGGAAAATGACATCTAAAATCACTGGCCTTCCAAACCCCGAAGCGTATACAGGACATTGTTTTCGGCGTTCTTTTACTAAGTACATTATTAGTTAACTCCGGGTCCAATATTTCAAACATTTGTTGTTCACTAAACCGTAGCAAACACAGGATTATTTAAAGCAATGTCTACAATCACAGTGAATTTAGAATCATTAACAGTTAATAGTGGATTAGAAAGATTTCTACTGAAAACATCAATATTTAGTATGATTAAATTATTCAGTAAAAAATATAATAATTGTGCCAGTACATGTAACAAGAACATTTTGCCCGTTTAAGTGGATTAGGTTAACTAATGTGATTTAAAGTAGTCTTCCAATCCGATTTCCGTAATAGCATTAAGATTGCGTGGCTCCCTGGAGGCATTTTGTTTCTATTAACCAAATATCTGAAAATCGATCATGGTGGTATATGGGGCAATAGCGTGATCGAATTACTCAAATTTTATATTCCGCATTATCACTAAACAGTCGACTGTGCACATAGATATTTGATGGATTCTGTTCCGTATAGTCCGCTTGTAGCTAATAACCTTTCAGGCGCCTTTATAAAGGTCGATGCGGACATAAATTATGGCTTGTGTAGGAAATGTAGGTACATACATGCATTTAAAGTGACAATATTAAACAGTGAGGCGTGTGGGAACGGTTTTTCCTGTGGGAAAGATGAATTTTAATGGAAAGGATATAAGTTAGCAGGTAAGATGATATACAGGATGTTGCGCATAAGAACTGGCACAGAACAGGTGCATGTAGGTGGTCCTAAAATATTGCAATTTAACCAAATATAGGTACCTATATACAAAGTTGCACACAGGCGGAGTTACAGGGCTTCAAAGTTTGGCCAAATATTTAGAAAAAAATTAATAGGTATATCTGAATTACTTCAACTTGGACTAATATACATTCTAATATTTGGTACATGATTTAGGTTTATTATTGGTCTTGAAATGTACAAGGTGTTCATTGAGGGTGAGACACCCCTAAAATTGTATCAAGTTTTTTTTCCATTGATGGAGTTTAAAAAGAATGATAACACCCCACGCATAATTTAATTTAAAACACTGTTTTCCTCGCGTTGGTTTTAAGAAACTTTAATGTTTTCAACAAAAATGCATTAATAAAGGAAAATTTTAATAGTGTTTATTAGAAGAAATCAAAAAGTCAGCACTAAGATTGTTGTTAAAATTTGACAGAAATAAAAGTACCTATAAAATAAAAATTAGATTAGATCTAAAAAACATGTTCAAAACCTGGGCACCATTTTTCTGAAACATAAATTTATTCTTCGCCGAACTTTGAAACTTATGCGTTCTAATAAATGATGATCGTTTCTTATAACGTTACATTTATTCGTAATATGATTTCACACATCTTCTCGGAATTTTGAGGACAATCATTTCCTCATCCTAACCATTTTTTTGGGAAACTGGCAAAACTACATTTTCACTCACTACCGATACAGACACTTTCCGTAGGTACAGATAGATACAATGCCTATGTATTTTAACAAAATCGAAGAAAGGGATGAGTAGGTAGGTTCTAATAGATAACAGAAAACGTTTAACACCCGCGGCAGTCTTGTCCCATAATCTAGAAAAACAAACCGGCGATCTGTATTGTGGGAAAATATCTGTACCCGACACATATTCCTTTATTTATTAACTATAAAACGTTTAAAATTAAAATAAGGCACTAAAAACTGAAGAAGAACACAAAATTACAACGTAAACACAGGAATTCAATTAGAACATGACAGCGAACCGACTCGACTGTACCAACTGCCGACTGTGGCCGACTGTTGCATGACGGTTGCTTGCTGGTTGCATACTCTGATTCTCGCATTTGCGACGTTAAATAAGGATTTAATATAATATCGAAAAAATTTCTTTTTCGCTTTATAAATAAGTTTGGAAATTTTTTTAAAGGAAATTCTGTTAATTCTTATTTTTTTCTATCCCCTCTTAAAATATTTGTACTTAGTCATAGTTAACCCTATATAGGTTTGTTTGGTTAATTTCAATATCTTGAGATACCTGCTCTGTGTTGGAAAGTTTTTGCAAGATACGTCTTGGTTGCTAACCTAGATTTCGGATCTAAAATTTTGTTGGTTAGATCGTCTTTTTGTGATGTGTTGGTGTTTCTTGAATTTCTGTGCAGTTCAATTATTACATATTTATTAATTATTGAAATTAATTGTCATTAAAGAAAACAATACTCATACAGGACTTATACTTAAAGTTATGCCATGTGGATGCAATAAAACTTGTCAATTTTTTGCTGTATGATTAAATCTGTTTAACTGATCACTACGTGTGTAGCTGCATTAGAATTGAATTCTTATATTTTCATTGATTTATTTTATTTGAAACATAATGTGGGGCAAATTGTGTTTCCCTCAGCCTTCCGTCTCCTAATACGTAAAAACTCTTTGAGAAGCTTTGTATTTCTTGTGTCCGCAGCAAACTACGTTAACCTTTCAGGAATATGCTAAAGGTCGATCCTGCTTAAATTAGGTACCTGTTTCCTCGGATTTTTCCCTCTTATATTAACCTTTTCTGGTAGCATGCTCCCTCGACAAATGTGGTTTAATGTATTCTAACATTCTGTTCAAGGGTTTTGTTAATCAATTTAGATCCTCCGAGTTGATATTTTATGTAGAGCGTGGGGCAGGAAATTTGTATTATTTTTAGATACGCCCCAAACCAGCATTTGGTATTCGAACGATACAATTAAATATCCATCTAGAAATATAATATTCTGTTACTTTACCGTAAAGGTATTTAAGTTAAATCAAATCAATTCTCCTACAATTCGTATCGGAAGTCAAATATCAAGATATACTTAATAAACATCTCCATAGACAAGATTAAATTCAATAAATATCTAAAATTAAAAGTAATTTAGCAAAATTTACTAAGGAAAAAAGGATTTTCAACATTCCGTTTTATTTTTGGACATGTTACATAAGACTCCAGGCAAATACAATGGAATGACATATTTTATGACAAATAACATAATTTTTTATTAAAGCTTTATTATTATATTTGTTCAAATACTCTTGGCCATATTACGGATTCGTTCTTTGCTATTAACAGACTTTATAAAAAATTGTTTCATACATAATACACAAATCTAGGCAAATTTTCGTGTTTTGAATATTTTTTAATATCGGAGCTTCCTGAATAATAATATCTCTACCCCTCATTCTAATCACAGGGATTAGCCCAGAAGTCGGAGACTTGTGCGGGAGAGGGGGCGGCATATTATTATTAGCAGGCCGCATTTGCGCCCAGGAACGACTTACGTTGGTAGGCCCTAACCACTATTCAGTGCAGGAATGAGGGAAACCTGGAAAACCTCATTAATTAGGGGGGTAGTCAAATATCAACCGGTATCAATCTCTTACATTGATCCAAGCTAAGATTATTCCACCCTACCATACCCGCAGAGAGGGTGCCAATCCTCTCCACGAATATAGCTTATATACGGTCTACCGGCAGCTGGGCGCGAACCAACTCCGATCTACTCACCTCGATTCAAGTACTGACGCCTTAAACCGCGCAACCACTGACTGAATCTTCTGATAGACCGTATATTTCACGTCCTCATCAGTTTCAATTTATTTTCTTACACTTTTACTATTTTTTAACACTTGGTAAATATTTTTGTTAAAAAACTGCACCTTTCGACGGCATCATTTGCCAACATATTCGCGTATCATTTTCGAATTTCCTAATACGCATCGTTTTATGATCATACAACGATCTTTACGTGTTAAATTTAACTTGTAGATATTGTGATTTGGTTTATTTGTGACGTTACTTTCTGTAAGGGGTATAAACTAATGAAAAAATTGTCCTAAATGCGTTTCTGTGTACCCTACTCAAAACTGTTTGTTTTTAATTTAGTGGAATGGAATTAAAAAACAATATACCGATGAATAAAAGTTTGCAAGTAGATGTTCTATTAAAAGATATGTGCGCTCAGTAAGAAACAATAAAAGTCAACTCTGTCAAGTATATATCAATTTTCCTGGGGTTTATTCGACTTTTATGACAGGATGATGTTCTAGACACATAAATTTTCCACATTTTGTGGTTATCTATGAGCCTTTTCTTTTATCGGTTCTATAAGTGTTCCTAAAAATAAATTCTAACACCCTTGTCACTAAGGAACTAGCTGCAACTTCGTATGATTGTTGCAAAGTTTACAGAATAACTATAATTATTAACTTTGATTGCAACCTAGAAATATTGTTGGTTGTATGACGATTAACACTTTGTTCTCAAGCTTGAGGCCTCAGATTTCATGTCAGATTTGCTTGAACAAGTAAAGTTTCATTAAAAAAAGTTGGAGAAAAATTAAAGTGACCAGTGATGGGTCGGTCAGTGGTCGCGCGGTTTAAGGCGTCAGTACTTGAATCGAGGTGACTGGATCGCTGTGGGTTTGGCCCCCGCAGCCGGTAGACCGTATATAAGCTATATTCGTGGAGAGATTGGCACCCTCTCCGCGAGTATGGTAGGGTGGAAGAATGTTGGCTTGGGTCATTGTGAGAGATTGATACCGGTTGACATTTGACTACCCCCCTAATTAATGAGGTTTTCCAGGTTTCCCTCATTCCTGCACTGAATGATGGTTAGGGCCTACCAACGTAAGTCGTTCCTGGGCGCAAATGCGGCCTGCTTAATAATAATATGCCGCCCCCTCTCCCGCACAAGTCTTTGACTTCTGGGCTAATCCTCGTGATTAGAATGAGGGGTAGAGATATTATATTATTACCCATTTTCATTAATAATTGATGTTTTAAAACATGCATATTATGTACGTATTTAATATTAATACTTGTTTTCGAACAATAAATAACGTTTTTTGTGTCTGTTATGTCAACTATACAAAACTTATTAATATGCAAATTTTTGTTGTTATACTGAGAAAATAAAAATTGGAATTTCTAGTATGAGCCTTACATTTTTAATAATTAATAAAACAAATCAAAATCTCAACTATGTATTATGATTACTGATTTGTATTAAATTATTTGTTGAAAATATTTTTTTTTCAACACATTCCTGAATCCACACGAATACCACAAATCCCCAGACCCACTGTATATTTATAGAGACAAACAAGTCCTTATGCGTACGTAGAAAATGAATAGCAATAATAACTAATAACAATGTTTTAATGGTCAATAATATCCAAGAAAGGCAAGTATCAGAATGCCATTTTTTTAATATTGATGATTTCAACCGAAATACATTCCTATTGTTGCAAAATACTGTTGTATTTCGAATTGTTTATGAACACTAGCAAGTTTCACACAATTGAATGTTGCTGAACCCGTAATTTTGTTAACTGTTTCAAACAATAAAACGTTAAATTAAATCACTGTTCAATTAAAGCTGAACGGAGAAAATGGAACATAGCGAGACTTAGTTTTATACTTACATTTTGGAATGTTAACGGGATTTACTTAGTTTCACGACGCGACATTTGAGATAAAATTAAAGGAAATTGTTTATTGTCCTCTTAGAACGTGACTTTACTACTTACCAGTGCTTTTAAATAAATTTGGAGGTAGCTTTAGAAATCTCTTTTTGTTTTTTATTTTTCACTGATAGGTTATATTTTCATGATTTGAGAGCAAATTTTGAGTGTGAAGTAAGAACAAGGTGCATACAATCTATTGCGATAATAATGACACTCTTTAAATCGAATTTCAGAACTCAGTAATCCTAAAATTGTTTTGAGGGAGTGCCATTATTATTGCAATAGAATGTACCTAGGTATTCTATTTTGTGATATATTTATTTAAGAAATATCCTTTCAAATTTCCATGTTGTGATTTTTAAAATTGAATAAGAAGTTTTTATTATCGTGTGTTGGGTAGATACAGAAAGTAACAGAGAAATCTGGGCTTTTTATAAGTGTAGATACCATAAATAAAAAAAATGACAACTGAACAAAATATCTAAATTTACTAACAAAAAAAGACATTCCTGGTATAATGAAATCATTCAATGATTTTCCAAACTCGAATTTACTGTGTGACTTTTTTCTGCATTTCTAATATTGCTTCTTGAGGTGGCTATAATTTAAATTGAATCAAATGTCTATAAAAAATTAACATATAAATTTAAATTATTTGAAAAATTAAGTAGTGAAGTTAGACAAAATTCTCTAGCAACTTCTCGTCTGTACGAAGAACGATATCCCGGTAGACATGTGCCAAATGCAGTTACTTTTATCGCGGGAGTGCAACACGGGCGTGGCACGGGAAATTTGTCGTGGTAGAGATGGAGGTTCAAGACATCCATGGCGTATTGCAGCATCTGAGAAACACATTTTAGAGATTGTTGAGGAGAATCCCCGAATAAGTACCTACCAGGTAAATCGCTCAACAAGGAAGGTCTCAATCAACAATGTGGAGTATCATACACGAGGCTCAATTATATCCGTATCATGTACAGCGTGTCCAAACAATAATACCAAGGAATTACATGTTTTAATAGTTGCTGTAACAAAATGCTCAAAATCTCAGATTTACAGCTGATTACAGATGAAGCTATTTTTATATGAAATGGGACATATAACATTCATAATACTCAGCTTTGAGATTTTGAAAATTCACACGCGATTCAACGGGATCATTTCCAACAACGTTTGATAAGTTATTGTCGATGATCGCTTGATTGGACCATTCACATTACCAAATCAAATGCATATGGAATTCCTTCAAAATAATCTGCCTGAACTTCTGGAAGATGTGTTGGGTTCAAAACGGACAAGAACTAGAAACAATCGTGTTAGTTCGTAGAAACTGATGGGCCCAAATGTGTTTACCTACAGGTGGGTTAACAAAAACTGAAATAGTTGTTAATATCAAGTAGTTTATATTATTTTATTAGTTCTTTCTTGGGAAATTCTTAAAATTTTTTGTCCGTTCATTTTTTATTATATTTTGCCATCGTGGCGGTCGCCGACAGCATGATTTGCTTTGCACAAGGTCAGGTTTTACAATGGACCAGTTTCCAGTGCCGTGCAGAAGTAAATCATTTTTGAACTTCCATTTTTGATATTTTTTGCGAAATTGTATGTATTTGTAAGAGTACATTTAAATTTTTTTAATAAGTTTTGAATCTCCCTGTGTATGGGTATATATTGTAGGTGTAATTGTTGGTTTGTGGTGTAATTCAACACTGGTCGGGACATAGTTTCACACAATATATACAAAAATTATAAAAAGCTTTCTTTACTGATTTTTTTTTCGAATAAATTTTACAACTATCCCAAAAATTTTGAGGGCCATCGATGTGGATCAAATGTTATGCCTGCTCAATTTTTTAGGTAGTCGCTAAATTCAAGTGCAGGTTCTTATATTCTACTTCCTTTACGTTATTATTTTTTTTTAACTCATGCAAAAAACAAAACTTTATTGAATTATATTTAGTAGAGAAAGTGGTTGTTTATTGTACTAGTGCAATAAAATGTTTATTGCATTCATCTGTCATTCTACTACAGCGTTTTGTCATCATGACAAACAAACGTTCAAATCGACGTCATATTTTCCTACACTTGGTGTCATCTAAATAAAACATGTTTTGGTTTTTGGATGAACGTAGAAAAAATATTGTATGCAGCTCGCACAAAAATTTTTTATTGCACTCGACGTGTTGTCCTATTCGGCCTGACGGCCTCGTTGGACAATTTCGGGTCGCGTGCAATAAACACTTACTTTTTGTTCTTGTTGCATAAATAACTATTAGTGACCTATAATTAACAAAAACCACTTGCCTGGGTGCCGAACTGCCCCAACTATTTCCTAATTACGGCGACCGAGGCGTGTAAAACTAGCCCGGAGCCGAATTCCTTTCTTGCGTTTCGTGTTGGTGCGGATAGTTGCTGGAGTTTGCGGCCTGTACGATGAACCAGCCGTCGGGGGCAATTTTACGGGGGTGGGCATCGTAACAGATTAATAATATTAGAGTTTACGAGGGTAGATGTGCCTCTCACAATAAAACCGAGACCACACAGGGCGCCTGCGGTGTGGGGGCGGGTCGGCTGTCAGTCACGGTGTCGGAGTAATCGGGATTTCACAGATCGTTAATACTCGGCAAGTACATACTTAGTTTAGATGCCGAAGAAAAGTAGGTTTATGGTTTGGTTGTTTGTTATTTATTAGATGGGAATGGTCTTCACTGTTATAAATCCGTGTAGAATAAGTAAACATTATTGACTTTTTCTATTCAAATTGGATCCGAAAATTGTCCAAATCCAAAGAGGTTGGAGGGGATGGAGGTAACAAAGACTAAATTACACTTGCGCAAAGGCTACCTTTTTTCCGGACACTGAGTGACGTACAAATTTGGTGTCTTCTTAACAATTTTAACACCCTGTATCTCGAAAACGTAACATTAATGAGTAAAACATTATATGAACTACACTGTATTGTTTTATAAATAAAAATAACGACTAAATTTGAATTTTGGTATTTACACATTGCTTTTACATATTTCTTTATAAAATTGTTTTTTATAATTAACAGGTGGGGCATTCCACGCCAACTCAGCAGTCAATCCCACATCACCCTCTCAGATCTGGTTCAAAATTGGTACATCGATTAGTACTATCGAATAAAGGATATTCCCAAATTTTCAGCCCCTTAGACCGCTCCCTGTCATCAGGGGCCCATAGTGAAGTTTTCGACCATCATTTCACTTCCAGGGGTCTGAAATCATATTTTCGTGTACTGACGCGGAAGTTTGGTCTAAAAAATGATCAAAAATACATAGGAGATGTCAAATTTCCCGTAGAACACGATGCCACCATCCGTTTTCCGATATCTAGCAAGGGAAGCCCGGAAAACGCGAAAAACCGCGCTTCTGTAAAAAAATCTGATATCTCAAATACGGTCGCTTCAAACTGGCTGAAAATTTACCAAAAGGCTCTTCAATTATTGCTCTTTCGAATGTTCATACGCGCGTGGTGATCATTATATGTAAAAAAAAAGTTACACGCGTTTTACGGGTTTTATATGGGATTTTCTGTAATTTTTTCATTATACCCGCCCTATCCAGTTGGATAATAATTGGATTTTTTTCTCTCACCAAGCGTCTCTTTTGTCCCCCTGTCTTTACAAACACAGAAATTTCTCTCCCCAGCCAGTATTAGAGAAAACATTATTTATTTAATGATTTATTTCACAATTTTTTGATTTTTGAGCAAATTTACATTTTCTGCAGCTTACTTCTATTATTTATAAAAATATGAATATAATATAATATAACGAATGAAAATCGCATGAAGAAACAAGAAAACCCACATTAAAATCATTGTTGACACTATACATCTCGATATTATTTTCACTATTTTACACATAATGTGATACATGAATCAGCATTCTATCTAATTTATCGAAGTACCTTGACCCTTATATTTTTTGAATTTGCTAATTGTGTGGCCCAGTTTTATGGTGAATTCACCTGCTTTTCAATAACTACAATCTGAGTTAATATATCAGTGTAGTGTCTGGTATCCCTCTCTGACCATTCATATATATTTCTTTATCATTTTCAGCAATGAGATCTCAGCAGTAAGCTCATTCTCTGAAATTTCGACTATATACCCAACTGATCAATTATCATTGATAACGAAAGTTACAAACATATCCTCTGCCCAGTCAAGGAGATATTTATTCAGAAGGTCGAATCTGATTGAATGTTCCAGATGAAAATTCGTGATTTTGCGTGCAACAACTTGTTCAGTAACAGGAATAAAATGATGATATTCCCTTGTACCAGGGATAGTCTGGGCATTCATTTGAGTTGTGGCCCACTCTTGAGTTAGTTCCTCCTTAGAAACCAAGATAGACTTCAAGTTGGGCAAGCCACGTTGGCAAAAATCGTGCAATTAGATAGAATGCTGATTCATGTACATTATGTGTAAAATAGTGAAAATAATATCTAGATGTATAATTTCAAAAATTATTTAAATGTGTGTTTTATTGTTTATTAATGAGATTTTTATTCGTTATATTATATTATATTCATATTTTTACAAGTAATAGACGTAAGCTGCAGAAAATGTAAATTTGCTCAAAAATCAAAAATTACGAAAAATTGTGAAATAAATCATTGAATAAATAATGTTTTCTCTAATACTGGCTGGGAGAGAAATTTCTGTGTTTGTAAAGACACAGAAGAGACGCTTGGTGAGAGAGAAAAATCCAATTATTACCCAACTGGATAGGGCCAGTGGAGCGGTTATAATGAAAAAATTACAGAAAATCCCATATAAAACCCGTAAAATGCGTGTAACTTTTTTTTTACATATAATGATCACCACGCGCGTATGAACACTCGAAAGAGCAATAATCGAAGAGTCTTTTGGTAAATTTTCAGCCAGTTTGAAGCGACCGTATTTGAGATATCAGATTTTTTTACCAAAGCGCGGTTTTTCGCGTTTTCCGGGCTCCCCTTGCTAGATATCGGAAAACGGATGATGACATCGTGTTCTACGGGAAATTTGGCATCTCCTATGTATTTTTGATAATTTTTTTAGACCAAAATGCCGCGTCAGTACACGAAAAACCAATTTCAGACCCCTGGAAGTGAAATGATGGTCGAAAACTTCACTATGGACCCTGATGACAGGGAGCGGTCTTAGGGGCTGAAAATTTGGGAATATCCTTTATTCGATAGTACCAATCGATGTACCAATTTTGAGCCAGATCTGAGAGGGTGATGTGGGATCGACTGCTGAGTTGGCGTGGAATGCCCCACGTAGCAATTTATATTTTTATGTAAAGAGTTCACCAGTACTTATAAACCCATTTTTATACACTTAATTAATACACTTTAGTTGCTTTGTTACTCTTTTATGGTTTATTTCCGCTATTATATTGAATAGAATTAATTATAATTAGTTATGTCAATAATTATTGATAACGGAACAGGTCTATGATAAGAATAGACAAATTATTGCGACAGTAATATATTTCTGCATTGTTAACACATTATTTACATTTTTAATTATAAATTGCATTAATAGAGAGAACTGCAAAAGAAAAAAACGGCTAGGTTATCACAGATCGATATCTTTGGATGATGGCTACATCTTCAGCCAATTAACACAAACGTCAATAAACGTTGACATAATGAATGATTTAGCGTAAGTACCTATATGTTTTGTTTTACTAAGCATCTTTAATTTTTTTCTAAATTTTTATGATTTGTAAGAAAGTCTAGCTTTGATATATTTTGTTTTATAAGCATCTTTTTCCTAAATTTTGTATAATGTTTCACAACATTTAAAATTACGTAACAAGTGTCATACATGACTGTTTGATAAGAAGCTAGGTTTTTCGAAACCTCTGAAAAGCGTATTTTCATAATTTCATTTTTCTTTCTTGATGTCCTTGGAAGTATTTGGAATTTTATTCATTTTTTAAGCTGGCGTTTCAGGGACAATGAATCATATTTACAGATGCACAAATAAAATTCACCCAGTAGGTGGAGGTTCTTATTAGCGTAGTACTAAAATATAATACCTATGTACTGAAATTGAATAATTTTCTTTAACTTTTTGGAGGAAAATGGGCTAGAGAACATGAACAACCGTGAAATGTACCTTTTCACTGTGTTGCAGACACCGTGAAAAATACTTCAATTCAAGTGTTACTAGTTTTTTAAAAGAATTCTGTGGAATGTGATAATCTTCAGGATATTTTATAATAAAACATAACAGTTGAAAATGATGCCCATTTTCTTATTCTAAATAATTTGTCAGCTTGGAAACTGTTACACAACCTGGACAAAACTTGTATAATTGTCATAGGGAAGAGATATTCTTTCTAACTTACTCAGATTTTTTTTAGACTGTCTCAACATACAGATATGAAATTCGTTGGAAATTTGCATATAAGAACGGCGCTCTTAAATGCATTCAATTGAATACCACGTGTTACGATGTAAGCCTTTTTGCATGTCTGTAAATACGTTGTTTTTTTTCTATATTATTGCAGTAGTCATAAAGTTGTAAATTGTAATACGTTTATTCATTGTTTCATTTGACATGCACGTATCATCAAGAGCTGTCCACTCCGTTGATTGCCTTTTATGAACCAGCTATGTATCCAATTACGGTTTTAATTCTTTTGTTGCAGAAGCAATTCACTAACGAATCAGTGCAGCAATCAAATAGAATTCCTTGGATAATTTTAATTAATTGTTTCAATTGAGCCTATGAGAGAGATAAACCGCAAACATTAGATTTAACTACTTGAACTGTTTCATGGCAGAGTTTGTTTATGCTGTATGTGGATGAATTAATGTTATTATATACGTTTGTAATTAATATTTTCAACAAAATATCAAGAGAAACGTCGTTAATATTATAGTCACGCAGGTAATAAAAATACTATGTTAATGTATAAATATTGCGCAGTTTCTAATAATGAAAATTGTAATTTTAAAAATGGTTCTACAGTAAAAAAAAGTAGATCGAAAAATGCAATTCAGACACTCCAGTGGTGTAGTTACTAAGGGCAAGATACCTTTTTTTATAGAATATAAGTTTGTCATTTGAAAGTGTTTTTAAAATTTATCAACAATTTGTGCGCAATTAAAAGAAAGTTAAAAGGAAAATTAACCACTTTACTATTCCTAATTTGCTCTTAATTGCTGCATTACGATGACCAGGTGCTTTAACAACTGCATTATGTTTTTGAACAAATAACACAGCCCCACAAAAAAATTAAGTTCATACACAAGAGAGTGACATATGTATTCCCATGTATTTTTCGACGCTGAATCCGATCCCGAGCTCAGAATTGGGCCTACACGTCTGGAATTGGCCCCAGGGGCCGAAAATGGCCTGAAATGCGGTTCCCGGGATAAGGCGAAGTCGACGCTGAATTTTGGATCTAAAGCCGGATTTGTGCTCGAAAAGTTTATAGCCAACTGAAATTCCGGGTTTGGGTCCGGGAAAATGACCCCTTGGGATGGGAAAATGACCCCTTGGGGCGGAAAAATACGGTTTTGGACGTCCCGGTCGCGACTTTATTTTTTTTTGTGGGGCTGTGTAATTAACGTGTTTTATTTGAAATTTAAAAAAATATATGAATAAAACACTCTATAATTTATCCTTGCGCAAACTTGGAATCAATGCATTATACAATCAAACCAAAACTACTCATACGTTCATTAGTAAAACAGGTACAATCGTTTGCATTAATAATGGCACCCTTTAAAATTAATTTTGCGATTTATTTAGACCTGTATGTGTAATTAACTCTACTATCAGCTTTCATTCATTTCATTAGTTCTTGGTCGTTTCACTCACCAATAGAGATTTAATGTTACTGCTCAGAACTTTCAGAAATTCAGAAACTGTTTTGAGGTAGTGTTATTATTATTGCAAAAGCATGTACCTATCTACATCAGTCAACTTTGTGAGTGCCTTAATTTTGCTATATGATAAGTTGTACTAAACAAAACATATTTTACTTAACAATTTTATTTTTCTGACCAACGATAGCAGAATTATGACAGCAAATCGGTCTTGAATATGTGACAACGTCACTCACTCTCTTAGGATTGATATATATTTATACATAATAATTACAAATAAGTACACCTAAACATAGGTGCTTACTGTGGATGGCTTTCTTAGAGCCTAGATTCGCCGTAAATTAAGAAGCCATGCAACACTGGTTATGGTTACCGTAAATTGTTCCATTTTTGTTTATGTACAGTCACAAACATAAAAAACCACCACACCATTATGACCAATATTACTTTTAGGTTATCAGCAGCAGCCTGACACTGCAACGTTGAAGGACGTTACAGCTTTGAGTTCGTAAATTTCTATTGTTTACTTCATTAATAGTGATCCAAAAATGAAATTATGAACAAATTATGCTACAAGCGCTTTTACTTAACGTAATTTTGCATATTATTGCAGCTGTATTTTTTTAAATGTATTTGTAGACAAACTATGGGTTTTAGACATTTTTTTCATAAGAGTTGTTTATTGCTTTTTGTCAGATATATGTATAAACCCTTAAAATTACGGCACTCGTATTCCGAACACCCTGTATTATAGAAAAATTAATATCTACAAGTTAATAGTACATTTGTATTTGTTGCTGTGTTTTTAATTGTATGTAACACTAATTAATTTAAAAAAATGTATTTAAGTACCTGATTGCCACAAAAACCAACAGTCAGAATTACCTGAAATTGTAGTGAATCATAAAGTAGACCTTTGAAACATTTTGTTGACAATTTTCTACATTTTTTTCTTTCTCGAAAATTACTTTTTATGTGATAAAACAACCACGTTATTTGTTTTATGGAATCTGTTAAAAATGTAGACTATTGAAAATGCATCGTTATAAAAAAAATTGAATTGTATTTTCACCCCCTAAAATTACCTACTTAGAATTTGAAGTCTGTATTTAAAATACGAATAAGATGTCTCGAAGTACTTTTAAGATATTACAGAAAGTATGTTATCTATTCTTTAAAATTGTATATTTTCATTATCCAAAAAAGCTTTTACAAAGAGATCTTTATTTATTTATCCGTTTTTAAATATAGAAATACATAATTTCAAATGTTTAAAGAGAAAACTATCGTTACCTCATAATATGTTCAAGCATTATTTTTTGTTTTGTACTACTTATTTTATTTTTAATTTCTTAGTATATGCTTTAATAACCATCATAAATGCTACCTTAAGAATTTGTTCTAAATGCATATATTTTGCATTAATTACAGTGTAAAAACCAATACCCTTATTTATATTATAATTAATTATGTATTACAGTAATTTCCGCAGATCTGTAGATAAACGATAGAAACATAAGAAATAGCAATTTTACGGCAATTTGCCTAATTTGCTCTAGCTGATTTACGTCTTTAAAGAACCGTAACATGCAGAACGTATTTCACTTAAAAATAAACCTTTCATTAAACCTCCTGAACTCAAACGCCAACCGCTGTAGAATTAATATTCCGCTGCAACTACCTCGGATTTTACGACTTTCGAAAGTGTATTAGTGAAAACTGCTTTTACTAGTGATTTATAGTTCATCGGAAACAAGAAAAACTGTAAAACTTAAGTGCTGCATTATGCAAGAGTTTGTAAACATTCTTTAAATCTCTATATGAATAAAAAAGACATCTTTTTGTAAATCGTAAGAGCTCCGTGTTCCTTTAAATAGGGGACGTAAACAATTCAAAAATATCTTTTTAAAGTTTTATCTGCTAAGATTTTCAACAATAAAATGGTTTTTTACTGTTTAAGAAAGGTATTTTAAGCTAATATGTATCAAATCCCCTACAATTCCTATCAATGAAGTGATATGCATGCTCTCTGATACCAAACATCTAGGTATGCTAATGAACACCCACAGACAAAACTCTATTCAATAATTATCTAAAAAATGTATTCTATTTACTAACCTGATATACTCTATATATGAAGTGGGAACTCGAAATTCAACCACAATAGATGAGATCTGATCTATTTCTGCATTTTTTTTGGATTGCTTCATCAGGTGGCCTCCTTTAACTTGAGTCAAATATCTAACTATAAAAATTATTATACCAATAAATTAAAATTATTTGAAATTAAATGTCAAAATGAAATTAAATAATGTCGACAGCGTCAAACTGATTAACTGTCAAGTACAATAACGACCTACTAAAATAAATAAAAATGTACCTTTTATGTATAGTTTTTTCATATATTTTCAGGTATTAACAATATTGTGTGAAACTAACTACTCAGTGGACAAAAGCCCCAACCTGCGTTGAATTACACCCACAATATCTACCCATATATTCGTTATTATTAGCTTTTGTAACATTTTTTACTGTTTAAGAAAGGTATTTTAAGCTAATATGTATCAAATCTCCTACAATTCCTATCAATGAAGTCATATGATAGGAATTGTAGGAGATTTGATACATATTAGCTTAAAATACCTCTCTTAAACAGTAAAAAAATGTTACAAAAGCTAATAATAACGAATATATGGGTAGATATTGTGGGTGTAATTCAACGCAGGTTGGGGCTTTTGTCCACTGAGTAGTTAGTTTCACACAATATTGTTAATACCTGAAAATATATGAAAAAAAAAAATGGTTTTCGAAACATTGTCGAAAATAATCTTAAATACTATAATTGATTGAGTGAGATAATTAAACACTTTGTATTTAAACAAAATTAAACGAGGTGTTAGAATTAATTTTAAAGCTTTTCTCAAAACTAACTGACTGGGATATACCTAATTTGCCAGCTTTACCATTCCTATGAAAGTTTGTATTACTTTTTCTATTCCTATTGACTTCTCAACTTCGTCACAACAAGTAACATTTATGCAGAACACGTGGAGAAACAGTCAGTTCTCTAAATAAAATTCGATTGGTAGTATTCTCATGGAAGCTTGTGATATTCGAACTTAAACAGCCCGTAAATAGCTAAGCCTCCATTAATATTCAATCTGCGTACGCTTATATTTATTGATACTTGGTGCTTTTAACTCGCTTATCAACAAAATAAAGACTGAAGGATCTGACACGTCTGCGTGCATACGTGTATTACATTTACGTACTTAATTGAATTCACTATTATAAACACTTCAATTACTGTCGTGTCAAATATATTAAGTGTTTCTTTGAATAATTAGTAAAAATTGCATTGTCCAAGATAACTTAAACATTAAACGTATCTTTCAATAACTATTTTAAAAAAAATAATAAGAAAATCCACGGCAGATTATTGTAAACTAAACTAAAATCACAAATTATAAAGAGGGTCTCGAACATTAAGGGAAACTGCAAGAGCAGAATCCTGACGACAGAAAAATGTTATTTAATCAAACTTACCTTAGTTCAAAAGTTTGTGACTTACCTTAGACCAAAAGTTGTTGACTTACCTTGGTCCAAAACTTAATGACTTACCTTAGGGCAGCAATTGATTATGAAAAAAGTTTAACTTAAAAATGTTCTTAAAGTTCTCAATGAATTGTTGCTATAACAATTTGGTTTCAGGAGTTTCCTGATACGAAAACAATCAATGCGTACTTAAGGCTTACGGTGAGCGCTCGATCGAAAGGGATATAGTTTTCGCTCAGTAACTCCTCAACGAAAGATGATAAAAATATGCGGTTTTTTTAATAGACTACAAATACTATTTTACGTCAGCGCTGTGTTTTGAAATTTTGAAAATATGCAAAATTCATTTTAAAAAAAATTATTTTACACTTTTTCAAAATTTCAAAACACAGCGCCGACGTAAAATAATATTTGAAGTCTATTAAAACCGCTTATTTTTATCATTATCCGTTATGGAGTTACTGAGCGAAAACTATGGGTTTGTTCCAACACAGCAAGAATCGATTCCGAACCGTCCAGAATTAGTCAGTCAGTTTAGTTGTTAATGTACTCTCGGCGAATGCGACGTAAGACGGTGTTGGTCAAACATTTCTCACGGTACTGAACAGTTCTCGACGGTTGTTGGAACAGATGTTATATATCGTTTGATAAAGCGCTCACCGTAAGCCTTAATTATGCTTTAGAGGCTAGTGTACGCTACAAAATGTAAGGTGGAAGTGTATGGTGGATAAAAATTATTAAAACTTTTTTCTCACTGTATGTATTAATGTTTTAATTGAAAAATATTATTCTTTTAGCTGTTTTTACACAAATCCGTATTACTAATTTTATGTGTGTAAAATCGGAATTTTTAAACCACTTTTGAAAACTTTAAGAGATAACCAGCACTTATGAAATTTTTACTGATATCTGAACGAAAAGTAAATGGACATTAATAAATCCTAGCATTTATAGTGTCACTAAGGATGTCTTCAATAATGCTAGAATTTTTTTTCTGTAAATATTTACTAATAATAATATACATTAACTCCAATCTCTTGAGGATGTTAATGCTTCTTAAGCCTATCCCTTACATTGCTTAAATGTTTGTATTACATCATATTAATAGCAAATAATAATCAAGCTATAATAAATCACGTAGTATATGTTAATCATTTCCGCGGTCCTAACATCATCACAATAGCTATTCTGAAAAATAGTGGTATTTTTATTGCTTTTATGGCACATTAAATTTGTTTTTATCCTATAAAATACAATGTATTGTGCCGTCCTTCTGTAGGTATCCCACACCTCTTGCATAACGAATATAATCATACTTTTACACTCGTTCGCCATTTAGTCTTCAGTAAAGCTTTCAATTTTGAAACGCATTGAAAAAGAATATACAGTATGGAATCTTACTTCTGAAATTAATAAAATGAGTAATTTGATAACTGTTAATATTGCAGATAAACGTTAGACAGATACTAGTGATTTTATTGGCGCTTGATTTGTTTTACAATCCTGTGATGTCAGCAGGTTGAATTCATTTTAATATTGTTATTTTCATTTCTGTTGTAATACGTTTTTTTATATCTAAATTATTAAACTTCCACTTACGTAACTTTTTAAACAATTCCAAAGAAAAGATTTCACTGGGGGTTAAATCTGGCAATCTAGCTGACCACTCCAACCCAGCGGTTGGAAGAACTAATGCTTAAAATTGAAAGTAGATTTCATTACGAATATGTCAGCCGTTCGAAATAAATAGCCAAATTCAACTAAACAGTGCCTTTATTATTGTAATAGATTGTACAATACAGGACCATATAAACAAGTATCATATGAAGGCATTTCAGCAGAATATATCCACTCACATAGTAGCACATTTCCCTCTTCTGTTAACAAATTATTTTAGTATGGTATAATTTCTTAAACTTTATCTTTAAATCAATATATTACATACTATTCGATACGACGTGTTAACGATAAGTTTGCTCAAACTTCTCCGACATATTCTATTTATCAAAAATATGTAATAAAAAGACAATTAAAGTCTATACTAAAAGCTAAAATATTGCTAAATTAGGTGTTCCTATCATATTCATATTCTATTCAATAAAAAAGGAGCATTTTTATGTAAACAACTGCCAATTATCTGATTCTCATCATACATGACGGAAAGCAAGCTAGGGCTAAAATTGAATTCTCCCTCGATACCCATGCATTTACACTTGCTAATGAAAGATTTTGGTTGTACTTTTACTGGAGACGCCAATGGTACCCGATGAGTATTTGGGATCCGGACAATAATTTTAGGGACACCCCGTATAGACCGAATATTATGATTTCATAGATGAGGAAGAAGTTTGTTTTTAGTTAGTTTGAAAGGGGCATAGTGTATTGGCACCCTTCTTGGGTGCTTCAATGGGTTTATGATACATTTTATGTAATCCAAAATGTTCTTTCCAGATGATGTATTCAGATCGAGTAAAAGGAGCCCTTAAAAAATCTATATTATTTACGTAGATCTGTAAATGGAATAAAATCTAAGTAAATGAAAGACAGTTTTGGAAAATTAAAGGTATATTAAGTAAAATATTTTACGTTTCTTAGTATCTGGGTATTTAAGGGTATTTTTGGATACTATTTGGTATTTCTGGGTACTTAACGCGATTTTTGGGTACTTAAGAATATTATTGGGTATAGTCATAGGTCTTCTTTGGGCACTTGAGGGCAATTCGTGGTTTTTGGGTATTTTTGAGGTATTTGCTTATTTGATGAGGTATTTTTTTGGGTAATATTTAAAAAAATGGTATTTCATTGTACAAATTTCAAGCAGTGGTTTACCCCTCGGGAATCCTAGATTAATTATCACGGGTAAATGAATTTTCTTCAATTAAATTTCAATGAACGTGTATGTTCCGCTTACCCAAACGAGAAGTTAAAGACCAAACCGTTTACGAAATAAATAATTACACCACTAGCAGGAAGTTAAACCTAGTCCGGTGTAACGGGGGTGTAACAACGCCCGACCTTTTATTTTATTTGTCTTTTATCTACACAGCCGTACGGGTATCGGATCTCTAAAGGAAACACGAAACAACAACGCAGGAATCTCTATAATTCCTTAACGAGCATCGAGAAACTTAATTGAAGTCTATTGCTAACGTCTTGATGAATAGGACGAAATTGTCGCTGGAACTTTTCAAATTATGCCGTTCGTCTGCCATTATAAAAAACGGCCTTCGGGCAGAATTTCTCCATTTCGGATGCTTAATGAAAAAGCGATTTATTTGTCTGTTGACGGGATGGAAATAATCGACGTCTATTTTTTTTTCTTCTCAAACGGAAAATATCGTTCTATTTGTCTGTCTATTGTTGCAAAAGGAAGATGATACATATCTGTTTCAGCAATAATTTTATTGGGTTAAGAATTATTTGTTTGTAACTTAATTCCAGTATACATATTTTGGTATTTTATCATCTGTGAAAATAAATTTAGAAATTACACAGGCACACAAAAAAAAATAAAAGCTCTGTGCCCGAGCTCTGACCTATGGTTCCCCATGTATTTTTGACTCTCGAAACCGATCCCGGGGTCGGTATAGCCAACACCACGTAAAACCCTTTCAGGTGGTGTTTAGACGTTTATTTTTTTATGTATTTATTCCCTGTGCAATGCTACATCAAGACAATCCTCTTAAATCAATTCGATCCTGAATACGGTGAAATCATATGATTTTTTCCGACAATTTGAAATTTTTTAAGTGACAATTGGGATGTGCGAGGTCCTACCCATCAACTAATTCATGTTTGGACCCTTCAATGGCACGGAGATAAAACTTTGCGCTTATTTCCAGGTAATGGCCAAATTTTAAATATCGAGCTAAAATTCTAGAATATTTTTTTTGTCTTTTATGCCTTTAGTCACAGTTAACCTTGTATACGTCTCATATTTTTCTTAGGCTGCTTTCCTCATAGTCCCGTAATTTGTTATAGCGTCAATATGCGAGAAATATTTCAAGCTCTAACTCAGAGTTAGACTCGACAATTACGGTTCTGCAAAAACATATTAATTTATATTTTATTATGTTTAAAAACAAACTACGGCTCTGGAATGTACGAATTATCTACGGACCTTACTAAATCCAATATTTGGTCACGTTTTTTTACATTCAAATAACTTCTCCAACTTGCATTACTGCTAGTCAATTTAGTAATAGCTTTCACCTCTCTAATATGATTTTATCCATGATGTTAATCGATTAATCATCGGACTGTTCTATTACCAGTTGTAGGCAAATAGTAAACAAAGTCACCTATGCGTGACACAAGGCGATGCCTCTCGACCGTAAATGTCGACCGATTCCAGATAACAATGATAACATGGCGAAAACATTAATGCGGCCTTGACATTTAAAAAAACGATCGCGCCTGTCTCGTATACCCGATAACTGCAACTGTTCTCACTTTTATCGAAAATTAACATCAGTCTGCATAAAAGGAAAAGTTACTCCACGCACATTTTCAACTTATCGTCTAGTGAAGACACGAAGGATATGTCGGGCTAGTATCCTAGGTCAGATCGTCCGTGACATGGGTGCGAGATTAAAATCTTATCGGTCTGTGGGCTGTGAGAACTGAAGGGTTTGATGTTGGAGGGTATATCATCTCTCTACAGGGCGTCCCGAAATTAATGCAACATAGAGCTAGAGTAGATTCCTGACGATAAAATGGTACATTGTACAGGATATTTCTTGGTAAAGGTCAAAACTCCAGGGGCGTATCCTGTTGCCGAGAATAAGGGTTTTTTTGTTATATAAATGTGGGGACAGTCATTGTCCAACTACAGCGTGTCAACATTTTTTTAAAAAAATCAGTTTTTAATTTCTAATTCGCTTGAGATAATGTAGTGTAGTAGTCGTAGGTACGAAATAAAAAATTAAGCCTTAGCCATAGAAAACTTAAGCATATCTTACAGAGGCCATGCAAAACAATAATCATAAGAAGCCAACTTCTTATTTAATATATTGTGTGTTGTCAAATTAAGCTTATTTTTTAAAAAGATTTAGTTTTAATAATGGCTTATGCATATTCAAATGCTGCAATTGCCAATATGGTTTTATGGCTTTACAGATGGAAGTGGCACTGAGGTTGGGCTATTTATATGGAGAGATTTCCATATCATCCAAGATTGTTCAGAAATGTTTTTCAACGTCTTTCAGAGTCAGGTTCATTTCAGATAGGTCCTGGAGGACTTTTAAGGCGGGGATTTTGTAGAAAAGAAATTGCACAGCCTGAGTGAGCGAAACGGCGAATCAACGAGGCCTATCAGACAGTATACAAACCGTATAGGCCCGAACCACAAGGTTCCTTAAAGTTTATCGTGCATTTTAACGTACATAAAAATGGAAGCCGTGATATATGTTATAATTTTATTCGAGGGCACAAAATGTAAAATTAGCAATAAATATTAATCTGAAAGTGAAACGCAAATTGTCCTGTATGTCCTGGCTAGTTAGTGAAGTAATTTGATGGCTGTGATAATTTTTCCGTAATTGCGACATATTGGCGTAGTAACTGTGTGGCTAAAATTGAGGTATTTTAACATTTATTTTAATTATTCTTGTGATTTTACGAGCAATGAAAATTATCTCACGCACTAGCGGGAACTTTTTGACACTATATTTTATTCACCTTGATTGAATATTACATTCATTTATAAAAATTATTGAAAAAGTAATTGAAAGAAAATAACAGAATGGAAAACCTATCACCTTTTCAGTGAATACTGTAATAAAATTTTTCAATAACTATTTTACAGTTAAATACCTGGACATAACTCGTAAAAACCCGGAGTACGTACTGACAAAATTAGATAAAAATGTGTCAAAGCATCTCGCATACAGCGTTTTTAACTACACCAGTAAACGCGTGTAGCATCATAAACACAAAAGCCACTAATTGAACGTTCACGTTTTGCAATTTAGAAACTGGTATGGTCATTGTACAGTTACGTTGTTTGATGATTATTCGAAAGTAAGTCAATCGGCCACGCTTGGGAACTTGGAAGATGTTCCTGTTCGCGCGATTAGTGTCGCAGCATCGCAATTCACTGCTCTTTTGAATGTTAAGTAACGTAACACTCTACGAATGTCACGGTTTACATATTTTATAATAGATTATGCTAACGTGTACTCGATTTACATGTAAATATTTAATATGTGAGTATTAGTTATGCCTAGAGGTGAAATTTCGTAGTCATTAAAAATGTAAGAGTAAGATTTTATGGTATAGGAGAAGTTGTTGACAATAAAATGCGAACGGTCGATCGGTTATAAAAAAACTGAAATATATTTAATGATAATAATATGTATTATCAACGGATAATCTGAAAATAATGATAATTTCCAGGGCAGAATTTAATTTAAAACACTTTTTTTACTTTTGTTAGAAAAAATTCATTAATTAAAACATGATTAAAAAATGTATCTTAAACTCGCGTTGAAAATGTCTAGCGAGTTATTGCATACGGGTTTACATCGGAATATTCATGAAAGTTATGAACATTTGTAATTCCTCTACGATTGACAACAAGCATCATTAGTGAAAAGAATTTTCTTGTAAAAATTAATATTCTGATGCAAGAAAAACTCGCAAAAGGTCACTCGTCGATCCAAATCTTGAAGCAATATCTCTTCAACTTTTTGAATGTGATAGACATGTTGTAGATTATGTTTAAGGCTTACGGTGAGCGCTCGATCCAAAGGGATATAGTTTTCGCTCAGTAACTCCTCAACGAAAAATGATAAAAATATGCGTTTTTTTTTAATATACTACAAACATTATTTTACGTCGACGCTGTGTTTTGAAATTTTGAAAATATGCAAAATTTATTTTAAAAAAATTAATTTTACAAATTTCAAAACACAGCGTCGACGTAAAATAATATTTATAGTCTATTAAAAAAAAACGCATATATTTATCATTAGACTTGTTTTTGTAGGAGTTCAAAACGGCTTGGAAACTGTCAGAAATATTCGACCAGTTAAGTTGAGAACGCGTTACCATTGAATTTGATGCAATAAATAGTTCGACGGACATTTCTGATAGTTTCCAAACAGTTTTCAACTGCTGCTAAAACAAACATATTATCCGTGAAGGAGTTACTGAGCGAAAACTATGGGTTTGTTCCAACACAGCAAGAATCGATTGCGAACCGTCCAGAATTAGTCAGTACAGTTGTTAATGTACTCTCGGCGAATGCGACGTAAGACGGCGTTGGTCAAACATTTCTCACGGTTCTGAACCAGTTCTCGACGGTTGTTGGAACAGACCTTATATATCGTTTGATAGAGCGCTCACCGTAAGCCTTAACAGCCGGATTCATGAAACGGGCGTACGCTAGTCCGACTAACGAGTTTACGCCCGTGTAAAGCGCGTTAGTTGGCCTAACCAGCTTTGCGCTCATTCACGAAACATGCGTTGCTAGGTAGCGAAGCATGCGTTGCTAGGTAGGCTGTTTATTTACGTCCATATTTGCGTCAAAAGTTAGAACCAGTATTGTACCTGTCTAAAAATCGCGTAACTTCGGCCTCTAGTTCCTTGCGTGTCCCATTGTATATTTAGTATTTATATTCAAAAACTGTACTTTTCAGTACTACGGATTAGTTAACATATCATAAAGTAAGTATTATACATAGTAGTGAATAGGAGTATGCTTTTATTTAAATTAGTGCAACAGATGCGTAAATTTTTCGCGTAACCTCCGCTAGTCTGACTAACGTTACGCCTTGTTGATGAATCCGTATGTAAGAATTCAGTGTACAGAAGTTCTTAATAATGCAATTTCTCGAGATAACGCGTTTCGTACTTGTTTGCGCTTCATCTTCAACTGTTTACAAAATATTTTCTTCATCTTGTACTCTTATTTCATTAGGACATTCTCGGATATTATCGAAAACCTTTCCTGTCTGGAGCTCTTCTTTCAACATTAGAAAATGTTTCTCTATGGGGAATTACTCGATTTGGAAATCTACGATATTCTTCAAATTGCTGCTAATTTTGGAAGAGCAAATGCTTTTAACCTACTATGCGTGACATATTAAAACAAATTTTTCCAAAATAAGAGACAGATAATGATTTCTAATTTGTCCGTTATTTCATTTAAATGAAAGCTATTTACTCAACATTGAAATAAATTGCACCTCTATTGCTGATGAATTATGTAGATCAAGGCCAAGAATCTTGGCCACAAAGCAACCTTGTAAGTGAAATATTTTTTTCTTAATTAGGAGTAAAAGGTGTTACCGTTGTCTTTAGTTTATTATGTAACTGTAACGTATGTTGAAAAGCAAAGTAACAAATATAAAAAAATAATGGTATTTGTTACAAATTTGTCTAACCGCATAAGTTTGTTTTTGGTTAATTTAAATGTAAATTATTTTTAATACGAGTATTATCAAAATATGCTGTATTGTGAAGACAATTTAATTCATGATAATAAACATAATAGTTATTTATGCAATAAGCACTTTTTGTACGAGTTGCATACAATATTTTTTCTACGTTCATGTAAAAACCAAAAAATGTTATTTAGATGACACTAAGTCTAGAAAAATGTGACGTCGATTTGAAGGTTTATGTTTGTCATGATGACAAAACGCTGTCGTAGAATGACAGATGAGTGCAATAAAGAACCACTTTTTTCACTAAATATAGTTCAATAAAGTATTGTTTTTTGCATGAACGTAGAAAAAAAGTATTAATCAATGTATGTATTTTAATACATTTATATTACTAACATTCCTGTCTGCTTCACATTTAAATTTTGCATTTCGACATTTTAAATAATAAATTCAATTTAATGTTCGCGATAGTAATAAACAAGTAATGTTTCATAAGTCTGAGATACTATTTCCGTGCGTTTTATGACGACATTATTTATATTTCCCAGGAGATCTAAGTAGGTCTCATCTCCAGAATTTCAAAAAGTCCCTATAGCTATATCTGGAGCATGTATTCCATTTACCAGGAATTTCTGCATCTCCAAGCATTAATCTGTTGAACACACACATACATTATTTCTAATTAAGTCCAGAGTGCAAATGCACAAGTTAATAAAAAAGTTGCTTAATAAAATAAAATACGAGTAAATGTGATAACTACTTGCTAACTGAAAACATACATAGTTGCTTGCTGCAATTATTTATATATATACAGGGTAGGCTGACAAAATAATGCGATGTAACCAAACTTAACTTAGTTCAAAGTTGATGGTTAAAAAGATACAAAGTCAAAGTTAAAATGTTAATTTCGATATTTTTAAATAGCTTTATAACATACATTTTGTAGATCGCGTTTTTTTGGGCGAGAAATTCAAACTGGTTTCTAAATTTGACGTCACTAGTAAAGGGCGCCACTTATGGCACATCATATTTTTTAAATGATTTTTGCAGCTTTGTGTATCCATCTGACTATTGAAACGATCAATTCTCCTACCTTTTTTATCTGAATAAAATACACTATTGAAGTCGTTAGGAGTAACTGTTTTGGTTTCAGGTGCTACTTCCGCTGAAAATATAACAAAATGTTACTTGAAAAAGTTATTCAGAATGCTAAATAATGACGATGTTCAAAATTTCAAAAAGATCGACTTGCTTTGATAATATTTGCGATTCGGTGCACTGAGTATTTCAAATAGAATTATTTCAAAACACAGCTTCAATAAACTGTGCATTTTTCAGATATAGTAGGTGGAGGAATCGATTGTATTTCAGAACACCTTATACACATACATATGACATTACACGTAGCTAAGAATAATTTCGTTGAAAATTATTGTTGTGTATTAAATTAATATTTTGTTTTAACTTTTTCAGTTAACCATTTTTTTTTTTCAAATTTAGTACATTTATTATCTAAAATTAAAAAAATGGGAGTCCTCAAATTCAAAATAATAAATTAGTCTTTTTGTGTTTTTTCGTGTCAAGAACTTTTACTTAGTTAACAACACAACAATATTTGACATATGCGAAGTCAATTTTGTGCTTTTTAAAATGTTTCTAGCCGTGGCGAAGTAACATTTCAGATATGACTAAAACTGCCAAAAGAGACATTTTCAAATATCTCCAAAAGTACAACATTGAACAACGCTTATGTGAATTAAAAGACAATTTTAGTGTGCACAACACAGACCGAAAAAATACTGTGTTCCATTTGAGATAAAAAAAAGTTATAGCTTGTCAATAAGGTAATATAGCAAAATCTAAGTCCTAGCTAAGGCAATGTTATTCTAAGTATTTTTTCCAGATAACGATGTATGCAACTAAAACTTCCCTCCGTTCTTCCCCTGAGCATTTTTAAGCGTACACCTCTCGTGTGACAATACTCGCCTATTTTCATCCGAATTACGTGCAAAATTGATTATGTTTATATTCCACTTGACCCTGCTTCCATAAAAAAGACAATGTCGCCGATCGAGAGTCCTCGCCCTGATGCGAACAGGTGTGCCCGTTATAAAATGGAAAATTATACCCGCCATTAAAGCGACCAGACAGGTCCAATATTTTATCCAGAGCCCGGTTAACCTGACCTAGTTAATGTTATTGAATGAGAGTTCGCTTCAGGATGCGAGGTACGTTGTGTAAAGTTGAACAGTTATGGTTTATTTTTCAGATGCTCAAAGTGTCGGAGATTTATTTTTATTAGGTATTATAAATTATAAAAGAGAAGTAGGCGGTGCAATTTTTTTTGTAAAAATTAAGATTTTTGGGAAAAAACGCTTTAAAGGAAATACTATCCTTACCTCCTGAACATCCATTCTGTTATACTAATAAAATAGAAGATAGCACCGTGTAAGTCGAAGTAGAGCTAGACTGTTGCGAGGCAAGTCATTGGTGTGGGCACGACTCGGCCGCTATTCGCGATAGATGAAAAATAATAATTCCATTTCATTTAGAACTGCATAAGAATAATCAAAAATACGGTCAAGTCTTTACTTTGACGTTTTTGTTATTCGCGTTTGACTGCTCAATATAAACTGAACTGTGGCAGCAAAACCGATCTGTTTATATATGTTTTTAGGGTTCTAGTTCTAGAAGTTTCCACGGTCTCGAGAACGTGTTGGGAATCAAATCGAATATGGCCTGGAGTCTAAAACGCCTAATTAAAGGTGTTACAAAAATTATAAGTTCTAACCCAAACAGGAACATAATTAACAAACTAAAAAGGTAGGGGAGCTTTTCGTAATAATATTCTGAAATACTTCAGATTCGAAATTTCTTCCTTGATCGGAATGGATCTTTTTAGAGACGCCATAACGGCATATTCAATTTTCAAATAAAGCTTGGGCTACGGTGACTCCTTCTTGATTAGGCAAGGGATATATTTCGGGTCACTTACTGAAGTAGTCCATGTCAAGTAGTCCGTGTCAGAAGTGGAATGTACCACAGAGAAGGAATTTGAGTGAAAAGTGAATGCCAGTTACAAGAGTAAAGTCTACAGAAATGGAGGAAACATTCAAACAGTTAATGGAGATGATGAAAGATATGAAGAAGAGTGAAGAAGAACAGCCAGAATGAAATCAAGGAAGATTTAAAGAAACAAATGAAGAACAGCCAGAATGAAATGAAAAATAACCAAGACGAAATGATAGAAAATTTAAAAAATGAAACGAAAAACAGCAAGGATTAAATAAGAAACAGCCAAAAGGCAATTAAGGAAGATTTGAAAAAAGAAATGGAAAATATTCAGGAAGAATTGAGGAATGAGATGAAGACAAGTTTATGTTCAGAAACGAACGCAAGTAACAGATATGTCAAAGTAAAGATTGAATTGTGAATTTGTTTGAATTACAGTTGCTGTGTAATCAAGTAGTGACAACAAAGTTTGTTTTTCTACGTGACGTATTTCAAGGCTAAGTCAACGTTTATGTTCGCGTTTGACTGTTCAATATAAATATGGCCTGAAATATTCTAGAAAACGTCAAAATAAAGGTATTACGAACATTTATGGTAGTAAAAATCCGCCTGTTGTGATGTTCCCCATCTTGTCGACGTCGATGGTGAAGGTTCCGAAATATGTTTTCCTGATTTCACAACGTCATCATATTGTTCTTGTCTATATTAAATTTATGAAAAACCGCTACTACACCTTTTGTTCTGTTACCGTATTTTAATGTAAATCACATACTTCGTATATTATGTTCGGAGAAGTGTTCATGTAATAAATCAGGTTCAACCATAGAGGGGCGCATTCTCTCTTACGAAAGTAAGAATTCTCTCATATTTTTATAAGAAAAAAATAAAAATGTCAAGTTTACAATTTCTTATATTGAAACATTCAACTGTAACTACTTATGGATTTTGTTTTCAAAATACATTATCTGAAGATATTTGACGAACTAAATATTGCAAGTGTCAGTGTCATACCAGTTTGGAAAACCGGAAAAATCTGTAATTATTTTGGAAATCTCTTCATGTACTTCTGCAAAGTTCATCATCACGTCTGCGTCAAGATAATAATAAGGATTTAGTCAAGTAAATTTGAAATCAACTTGAAAAGTTGAACGGGCATTAATGTTAATTATAGTGATATTAGGAGTTATAAAAATGCCGCAAAAGCCGTAAAATCAGCAACAGATATTCATTTAGCCACCAGCGATAATATTTGTCTCCATTAGATCGACCGCACATTTACTCCTTTTCGAGGTTTTTGTACGGTAAATCATTTGAATAATGGATGGCAGCCGCCTACTTTGCGCAATAATATCATGGTAAAAATGTCGATACTGAACAGGATTGATTTGCTTTGTCAGGGTTGTTTACTTATTTACTTTGGTCATATTTCAACGGTGTTAATATTTAAATCGAAAGTACCTGCCAGCAAAATGTATAGCCAGAACATCAGTTATACATTTTTATTGTGTATCCCAGTTATGTTCATACAGGGTAATTCATTTAAAGATTACCATACAAATTTTAATAAAACAAAAAGTTTCTTGTAACGGTCCTCTAGAATTTAATTGACTTAATGCAACTTTTTTGTTTGGACGATAGTCAGTTTAATTCGCTTTAGGGAAATACAACATAATTTTGCACAATTCGCAATGGAAAATATCGAAAATGTACAATATATAAAAGGAATCGGTAATGTAATGCTAGATGTATAGGGAGTGTAAACAGTGGATGTAACTTGTTCAAGATGTTGAAGGATTCGTCTTTTTTAGATGATGACAATGCTTTGTCGTCGGAATAAAGTCTAAGTTTCAGTTCATACTGACTATATATAACGATGAGAATATTTTATGTTCTTAAAATTGTTATTACATTCTTGTTTATTCAATTATTATTATTACTTCCCATCTATCTGCATTAAATTGTAATTTTTTTGTGTCTAATAAATAATAAAGTATAAATATTTTAAGAGAGAGTATGGAAAGTAAGAATTGACGGAATCGTCCATCAAGAAAATTTCCATTTTTATTTCTAAAACAAAACTAATTTTTTTATGAACTATATTAAACCCTTATTTATCGCCGTCACTGGCTTTCTGTGTTTGACAACTTTCTTAACGTTTGTTTTATTTTGTTGCAGCCTACCCCCGCGCAGAGACAACACAGCCAGACGCCGGAGAAGGAGATGAAAGATGACAGGCTGTCGACCAACAACAACATCAAGATTTCCCCCATCCCGACCCCCTCTCTGCAAACGCCCCCGGCGTCCCCCCAACAACCCAACCAGTCGAGGAGGCTCCTGCAGGAGATCCTCTCCCGACCGGGTCCCTACCCCATGATAGCGGTGCCCCAGAAGGGGTACTGGGTGGACGGCACTGACCACGAGGAACAGTTCGATCACAGGGGGCTGCCCGTCGTCCCGCACCCCAGCTGGAGGGCGAAGATTGAAACCGACGACACGGCGAAGTGCTACAGGAGGTTTTTCGTTGGAAGGGTGAGTTGGAAATATATAGTAATTATTGTTAATCTTAACTGTGTTTTACTTACCTGAGACTTCAGTCAGCCTCACTTAAATGACCAATCAACATTCAGACAAAGTTGAGTTGAAATTTCAAGGACACGGTTATTGTAAAATACTGTTACGGGTTTCCTACCTAACTCTTCTTTTACCATAAAAGAACAATCAGTTAATTATTTACAGATTTTTATTAAATACTCTGTACACCACTGAATACTAAATACAACTAATTGTTATTTAATAAATTAAATCACTATCCAAAAATTCTTGCACACTTCAGCTAAAATAATATAAAATGTTAAAGTACCTATGTAATGAATGCTACAAATTTATTTGTTTAAAGTATGTAATTAATACATTAAATTACATTTGTCAGAATCACTTCCTATGTTCTGCTGCAGTGGCGTTCGCAGTTCTTAAACATTTTCCATATAAAACCACCATTTCCGCATATTCGAAATTCTCAAAATTGGCCAGTACGACTGACACGCGAAACAATCTGATATAAACTGATGTTGCGGATTGCATTATATTGTTCTTTCCTCCCTCGATATGTATGGCGAGATTTCCAAATTTGCTGCAAAAAGAAATGCGAGAGAAGCGATTGACGGTGGGTAGATTTGAGTAAACACCCTGAAGTGTTAAACAAACAATATTATTATGTATAGTCTTGACGTGGCAACGCTGTTTCGCTTCAGCGCTCAAGCGCTACATGGCTTTGTCATCAGAAAATTTGTTGCGTACGATTTGCTTCTGATTTAAAAAGTCGGGTCTTTATTAGGCCTTGTGACAGCGTTGTTAAAATGAATCACGGTATATCACATAGTCACATACTCTTAGTAAAAGAAAATATTTCTCTTCATCATTTAAACGATATACATATTAATCCATATTGTGTAACAATCAATTTATACGTCTATTTACTATCTCTATTTTACTAACACTGGCTCATGACATTAAATTGAATTTATAATAATAAAGAAGTTAGTTTGGCGGTTGATTCAACAGATAGATAGTAAATAACTGATGAGAACTAATAATTTCCAAACTGGTATATATCTGATATTCATTGCTAGCCATTGCACAATAATCTTTCGTTATTTTATCACAGAAGTTGAACTTGCTGTAAAGCAACTATAAAATCAAATGTAACTGGGTAAAACCAGTCCCAAATGTTTACTTAAAAGAAATATTTTCACTTGTCACTATTTAAACCACAAGTTCCAGTAGTGTGGATTATGCTCCATAAACTGTCGGTATGTACCGATGTTTCTGTGAAGTGTTATTTTTATTTGATATCATGACATAACTGTTGAATGAAAATTTAAATTTTATCCGAAAGGATCCTGTTATAAAAGCTTATAAACAGTAACAATGACATCATTTATACCAGGTACCAAGTATATATGAACTTTGTACCAACTAAGAATCGCATGTGTATTAAGTGGAATCGATTAAAATCCATACGATATAAATATGTCCTATTAGTTTAATTCATGAAATTTGATGTTGAATACATTTGTATAACTAATAATGTGGAAGAAAGAAAATAGAGTAGGTAGGTTAGTTTGCCATATTGTAAAATCGTTTTGTGGTTCCTTTTTCGTTATTAATATATTTAAAAATTCAGTTCACAGTAATTAAATTATTAATTTCGTTTCTGATTCGTTTTAGTCAAGTTTCAGATGTAACTATGTAAATGGCAATACCTATGGCTCAATTATAGGAAAACTGAGGAATATGCTTTCGATATTATTAATTATTTAATAAATAAGCACGCTTTTCTAACATTTGCAAAAATTGTAATTGGGATTTTAAACGTTGTCGCGAGATTATTTCATAACAAAATTACTCATTGTATTTTTCCACACTGCAGATTAACATTGATATGTACGAGTAAATCAAATTTGTTCAGCGGCATTGGAAGATCCGCGTGTAATTTGAAAGTTCGGAAAAATCGTCAAATAGTTAAAAAATTCTTACGTAAATGAATTTATTCGCCTAACAAAGTACAACAATTTCAAATAATCATATACTTGTATTTACTGATTTACCTATAAATAATGATTAAGGAAAATGTTTCCAAAAAATGTTAATTCTATCGTACTTAGAACAATCCCAGTCTGCTTGCTGCACTAGTTTCAAAATTCACAAGTCGCCACTGAATCAAGAACGTATTTTGCATTATTTTCTTGTCGATTCTAATTTTTGTCGACGTATTGTTCAAAATCTTATCATCTATGGATTCGTTATTACTAATACTGACAATTAGATGTGTATGTTTACATCTGCATACATAGAGCAAAAGTTCCCAGTATTTCTAAATTAGTTTTTTTATGTGTTTGAATAATTTTCTAGTTCAGTTACAGATGCGAGGTTGTTGAGGTCATAACTTTGGGACATTGTTCTTTGAGGTCAGTTTAGACCAAATTTATTAAATTATCCAGAGGTTTGGGGTCACTGATTTTCGAGATACAGAATGTATAAAATATGAAAATGTATGACAGGCTAATAAAATTTCATAGTCATTTAGCTATTAATACACCTGACTCAAAATAAAAGAAAACACTGGAAAGGTTAATTTAATGTTTTTTAGTATAATCTGTAACTTAGTAGCCTTATTATAAGAAAAGGTAAACAGATAATTTGTTAGAAAATAATAAATAAAATAAGAAATTATTGAAATCGCAGACGTTGAGATTTGACAAGAGTTCCAAGTCAAATGTGTACATGCTGCGTGCGTATTTTTTAAAATATTTTTAATATACCACTGTTAGATAGCGACAAGTGACGGGCATTGTACGTTTGGCATGCAGTTTTATTTCATCCAATAACAAAGTACAGTACTTCATCATTTATTCATGAGCATTTGTTATGCGAAGTGAAGTGAAAGTGCTGAATTTTATTTAGCAATTTTAATATCTAGTTATAGAGAAATATTTAGAGATATATCTATAGCCTTTTATGTATTATACTTGAAGTGATATACAGATTCGGAACGTACAAGCGTTCCTTTGGTCTAAAATAAGAAAGGAAGAAAGTCATGTGTTTATACAGTCAACAGAAAAATAAATGCAGGGTGCACCTTATAAAGAAAATCACAAGTTGTCACATCGAATGTATCTCAAAAAAGTGCCTGTAGAATGTTCAAATCGTTTTAACATATCTTGATACAGAAACGAGAAAATGACACTAGTTGGTTTACCCAAAAACCCTGTAGCTCAAAAACAAATAGAGACATGCGGTTAGCGCTATTGTTATTTTCTCGAAAAGAAGAGCTCTGTACTCATTTATCAGATTTGCTCTATCTATGACAGATTTGCAATAACCCTTGAAATTTGAACCACCCTGTACAGGAAGTGACTCATCTCATAGCTGTAGCACACGTTCATACTCTTTTTCGAAACGTCAGTGAATTTCTTTGGACATATTGTATAAAAAGGAAAACAAATTCCAAGGTATATGTAGTTACTAAATATTCTATAGAATTATTGAGTCGGATAATTCATAATTGGCAGTGGAATTTTAACTAACGTCCCGAGATGTACGTCAATAAAATAAAACTTTCGAACGGGTGAAATTTTCAGTGATTCAGGCCGAGAGTGTGAAAACCTCTAGAGATCGGAGCAGCTCCGTTCGAGAAACTCGAACAACGGGAAAAGTTTAAATGAGAGTACCATTTGTTTTCTTAATTTGGAACTGTGAAAATGGAGATAATAACGAAGTTTAAATTGAGATTTCCTCTTTAGGTATAATTATTATCTTCGGAATTTGTCTGAATTAAGGACAATTTGTGTTATTTAGTGGTCTTTCAATTTAGAGACTCGAAGGGGAAGTGAAAAAATGTGAGGGATATATTTTTTATTGCGTATTTTTGGGGTGGGTTTGAAATGTGTATTTCATTTTATGTAAAACATGAAAGATTCAGCTGAACGTAACTTTTCCATAAGAAAAATAAAAATATTTCTAAATAAATTTTGATAATATGAATATTAGTGTGGTGCAATGTCAATACTTTTTCTCCTATTTATTATTCGAGAATAACCTACCTATAACTGCTACAGAATTTTGGTAGAATTTATTTATGAAATCCATTTTACGGCGTCTTTTTTAAACGCAATTTTTTATAATTGTGGCATTTTTGAAAAAAAAACAGTAAAATTCAGTAAAAGCTGTAGGTTAAATAATAATTATTATATTCCAAAGATTGGTTTCATTGTTAAACACACAAACAAATTAGGAAATATTTTAACTCGACGATCGTTTTTTAAAAAAAATGAGGGTGCTTCACGAAAAGTATTAACAAATCAAAAAATAAACAATGATTTCACCAGTGGGGTATAATTGGAAGGGTTGAAGCTGCTCCTGACCCTACTGTACACCTCTGGTAACAACAAGAAATTATTTTTTGTCATAACTTAATGTTCCCTGGAAAAAATGGTTTAAAAGTAAACAATTCTGTTAACATAACTATTTCAGCAGTGGCGTAGAATTAAATTAATTATTTCTTGAAATTCAATCTTCATGTAGAGTGAGTGCAACTTATTATGTACTCCTTTGAATACGAATGTAAAACTATATTTTCTTAATAAATACGAATATACAGGGTTAACTATGAAAAAATTTTAACCACGTGCTCAGGGAGCCCTAAAAGACAATAAAAATGTTATTCCAGAATTTTAGCTCGATATTTATAAAATGGGGTAAAACCCTTTTTTCCTAGGGAAAGTCGGCGCCTATGATGAGTATCGACTGAGATGGCTTATGGCTTAGGTCCATAGTTGACATTACATCTGTCAACAACTACCATGCGGTCGTTTGCAGTGTTTCTAAATGCAGGAACGACAAAAATTAACATTCTTATTAGTAATAATACCTGATAGGTAGGTAAGAGTTAATCCAGTTAGCTCCAGTATTTTGCATTCGTAGGCATCATTATTTGGTTACAAACTGGTAAAACTACATTTTCACTCTGCCGATAAACACACTTCCCGTAGGTACAGATACATACAATGCCTAAGTATTATAACAAAATCGAAGAAAGGGATGAGTAGGTACTAGGTAGGTTCTAATAGATAACAGAAAACGTTTAACACCCGCGGCAGTCTTGTCCCATAACCTAGAAAAACAAACCGGCGAACTATATTGTGGGAAAATATCTGTACCCGACACATATTCCTTTATTTATTAACTATAAAACGTTTAAAATTAAACTAAAAACTGAAGAAAAACACAAAACTACAACGTAAACACAGGAACTAAATTATAACATGACAGCGAACTGACTCAACTGGACCGACTGCCGACTGTTGGATGACGGTTGCTTGCTGGTTGCATACTCTAATTCTCGCATTGGCGGCGTTAAATAAGGATTTGATATAATATGAAAAAACTTTTTTTTTTCGCTTTACAAATAAGTTTGAAAATTTTTTGAAAGGAAAGTCTGGTAATTCTTATTTTTTTCTATCCCCTCTTAAACTTTCTGTACTTAGTCATAGTTAACCCTGTATAGTCGATTTTAACAACTGTGGTACAGCGTTTATATAACCTTTTTAAACTAATTCTACCACTCTAACAAAGTGACTGACAGCACAGGTCAACAGGGAGCTTAACTGCAATGGACAATATTTTTATGAAACAATTTTATTTTTAATTAATAATTTTCTGTGAGTTTAGGAGATTATTTTAAAGTATCGGTGTCAATGGCTTCAGATTTGTTTACTTTGAGTGAACAAATGCCATTGTGACAAAGCGGCAAAGCGAGAATGACTGAATATATTATCCTTCAAATTTATTACGTTTATTTTAGTTTTCAGTCAGATTATCGGTTTACAAGAAGGTAATTTTAAAACTTTCTTCTTAAATATCAGTTTTTACTGAAATCAGAACTGAATTTGTACAATGTAGTGTCGCGTATTATTAAGTTTACTTTTATAGTGAAATTTGTGTAGTTTGATGCATTTTTATGTGCTTCTTGGGCGATATTTCAAATTATGACATTTGGCAGTGATGCAGATCGCAGCTCTCAAGTGTGTCTGGGCTTGCGGCTAGTTCCCGTAATTATCGGCTTCGGACTAGTCTGTTTGGCAGCTGAGTATGAAGATTAAGAAAAGTGGTTAAAAAATACAATTTTGAATGGATTTTCAAGAAAAGAAACAAACTTATGATAGATGTTGCTCAAGAAATTCTTCGATTCCGATCGCCAAACACTGAGCTGAAAGCTATTAATAGAACGAATCTCACTTCTTCCCACATGCTCGTTTGGTTCTAGCTGGGTGGAATCTGCCAAGCCCTTCACAGACAACGGCGAAGTTCACCATCAGCGGCCGCAGAAACAGTGCTCTTCTACCTCCGGACCATGACGCCTTGTATTACCACACAAATAAATTACCATCCAGGAAATGCATCACGCACCTAGCCCATTGTGGCCCACACCGAGCAAATCGCTCGGTAATTGCTGCTCCATCAGGGCTAGCGGGTGGAAAACAAAAGTGCCGATGAGGACGTGATTGATGCATTGATAAGTCGTAACAAATCTCATGGAGAATTACACGATTCCACAGCGCGTACCAATTATTAAAATGTATTATGAAAATGCTCTAACTGTCAATGGGAATATTATTGGACAATGATAACCGAATATTTGTGACCCAAACTGGATGATGCGAGCTTTAGAGTTTTTTAATCTTAACAAAGCGACACTAAATACCATACTGCACATGTAGTCATCAATTTGTTAGAGATTGATTTGAAGGTTTCAATATAGTGTAGTGGTGGTTGCAGCTAAAGTAAAGTACCTCTTGTTAAGCAAATCAAATTTGTCTTTAAGCAGTTAGAGACACAAAAAAAATGTGCAGAGAGAAAAAATTATGAGAATGCAATGTAACATATGAAAATCGATTTTGTTTGCATTATTTTACAGAGTGAAATAAGTCATGGTAGTATCCACAACCCTTCCACTGGCACTTTACGTAAGCTGCATATTTTATATTTTATACCTACCAATATACTAAAAAATTTCCTAAAATATTTTACGAGGTTTAGAAGTAATTATTCTTTTTTAGAAACCCTATTTGACCTTAATTTTCTGGATTTTCTGATGATAGGTAATAATAATAATAATATCTCTACCCCTCATTCTAATCACGGGGATTAGTCCAGAAGTCGGAGACTTGTGCGGGAGAGGGGGCGGCATATTATTATTAAGCAGGCCGCATTTGCGCCCATGAACGACTTACGTTGGTAGGCCCTAACCATTATTCAGTGCAGGAATGAGGGGAACCTGGAAAACCTCATTAATTAGGGGGGTAGTCAAATGTCAACCAGTATCAATATCTCACATTGACCCAAGCCAACATTCTGCCGCTCTATCATACCCGCAGAAAGGGTGCCAATACTCTCCACGAATATAGCTTATATACGGTCTACCGGTAGCGGGGCGAGAACCCACACCGATCTAGTCACCTCGATGCAAGTACTGACGCCTTAAACCGCGCGACCACTGACATATGATTATATTTGTATAATTTTAGTATACTATTAGTAAACTAATTTAGTATACCTACTGTGAATAACAAGTTAAATAAATAATAAATAAATTTCTTATTTGTTGTCGATTTATTGCAAAAGTTAAACTTTTTTCTAAAATGAAAAATTTTGGAGACTCCTAGATAGGACTCTATGATTATTTAACCAAATTACATTAACTTTAACTGTAGAATAGATCCCTAGATTTTCTCACATACTTAAAAAACACCCTGTATAACGGATTGATAAATTAAATCGTAACTTATATTTTCAATTCAGCCCGCGCAGCATCAGCAAATGTAGTCTGTATTTGTTGCTAAATACTAAAAGGATGCTCAAATCCCGTGGTCACTTCAAAGCGGCTGATTCTCCAAACTTTCATCGGATGTGGAAATCCTATCTACCCGATTGTCTCTCGCGTTCGTTACATGCGCTATTGTTCTACGAACGAGCAAAATGATGTAACGGTACGAAATGCGTCACGTATACGCGTTCTCTACATTTTGATTCACAAAATTGCATACACGGTTGGATGATTCTGGTGAATCATCTTTCTGTGTCCCTAGTTCAGTATAAATATACTACTGCTCTACATTGCACTAGCGTTGACAAACGCACTATATGTTATAGTATTATACTATATTTTAGTTTGGTGTAATATATACTGTTGAAAATTACAGTATGCAAAATGCTATTAGTACAATCGAAATTTGAATACGACTTTTATCAAGTCAAATTGTGTTTATATATTAATATAAAAATAAAACAAGTCGATGAAAAATGAACGGTTTATACATAAAAACTTGCAGATGAGTATGGACGCATTCGCGCTTCGCAAAACCCTTTGCCGCGGATCACATTTACAGACTTCGAACGGAGAACGACCCGCGAAGCCACTTAGATGCCGCGAATACCACGCAAAAGCATCCACAATCACGTTTGCGCTGTTTAAGATATGTGCAATATCTTTTTCAATCCAAATATAAATAACTAATTAATGCAAGATCTACTACTAAGGCACTATAAGCCCCAAAAAATGTTGGCAAGATGGCGCAAGGCATACCTATTTTGCACCTTTAAATAAAACTGAAATAAATCTAGTTTGCAGCAAAATTGGAAACTAATCCAAATAAGTTTTAACAGTGAAATATAAATACAGGGTGTCCCAAATAATTGCAATATGGAGCAAGAGTAGATCCCTGACCACAAAATAATAGGATGTTGCCAAACTTACCTTAGTCAAAAGTTGATGGTTAAAAAACATACAGGATGTCAACGTTAAAATTTTATTTTCGATGTTTGTAAATATAAGTTTTTAAAAAATCCACATATATGCAAACATTTTGGAGATCGGGGGGTTTTGGGGGCAATAAATTCAAATTTGTTTCTAATTTTGGCGTCACTAGTAGAAGGCGCCACTTTATGGCATGCTTCTTTTAAATTACAGGACTTTTTCGGCTTAGTGCATCCATCTGAGTATTGAAACAGTCGATTCTATTACCATTTTAACCTGAAAAAGGCATACCTTGTTGAAGTCGTTAATAACCGTTTTTGAAATATTCAGTGCACCGAGTAGACGAGTAGAAACTGTTTTGGTTTCAGGTAAAGATCCTTTTTCGTTGAAAATGCAGCAGCAAAATGTTGCTTGAAGAAGTTATTTAGAATAAATAATGTAAATTATAACCACGTGCAAATTTGCAATCTTTGTGCTTCGATGTTGAAAATTCGGTGTTATCAATCCTTGGTTTGGCATATTTGGTCCAAAATACTGTCAATATTGTTTGTGAATTTCATGTAAAGGATATTTCTGAAATAAGTGTCCTTTCAAAGATATTAATAAGATGCAATTTATTGAGCAAGCTGTTATCTAAAATGCTGGATTTTCGAGATAAGAAAATGTAAAATAAACGAAACATATACTAACAAGTCATATTTAAATCATATTTGTACTCTTAATGGATTAATACTATATCTGCTAATTTTTGATTTGAATAAGGCATTTTGGAAAAAACAAATCAACACGTAGACACCAACGTCACATATCACATACTGAATTTAAAAGTGAATTATTGCATTGTAAACAGCATAATAAGGGTCGGCATAATCAGTTTTGATAAATTTTCTGAAAATAATGACTCTTTAGTAAGACCACAGATTGCTTAATGAAAATTGTTTACTTTTCCCATGGTCTGTAATCCCTTTGAATTAAGTCACTTATTTCTGTATATTTCAGTTAAAAAAGCGGTAGCAATTGTGGCTACATATTGTACAGTATGCGCAAAGAGTATGGAATAAATTCAATAAAACGAAACAATTATTTTTTGGGAAAAATCCTCGAACAGGTCGATTTTTAATTTAAAAAATACATATTTTAGCGTAAAATGCGATTTTCAAATGTCATTTGTTTTCGAGTAATGACGTCATCGATTTTTTAAATGGCAACATATTTTTTTCTTGATTCTGAAAGATCGTTTAATTCTCTATCAGACAGTACTAAAATGTTGCCCTCTTACATAGGAAAGTTTTCGAGTAAATGACGATTGAATGTTAAAAACGTAAATTTTATCCATAAAAAGTAACAATTCTGAGGTATGTAAAATAAAATACAATTTATTAAATTTTATACTTAAATTAAATGTTCTAATTGCAATCCACCAAAACATTGTGTACATTAATAAACCACGTAATTTAGAAGATCTTCAAAATCGCATTCGGGACGAAATACGCAGAGTTACCCCAGAAATCATTCATAATGTGCAAGAAGAATTTCTTCACAGACTTGCGCATTGTCAAGAAGTTGGTGAATGGCAATTCTAACATTCAATCGTCATTTACTCTTTAGTACTGTCTGATAGAGAATTAAACGATCTTTCAGAATCAAGGAAAAAATATGGTGTTGCCATTTAAAAAAAATCGATGACGTCATTACTCGAAAACAAATGACGTTTGAAAATCGCATTTTACGCTAAAATATGTATTTTTTAAATTAAAAATCGACCTGTTCGAGGATTTTTCCCAAAAAATAATTGTTTCGTTTTTATTTAATTTATTCCATACTTTTGTCGCATACTGTATATTTGATGAGATTTACTTTAAGGTATTAAAAATATATATTAGTTGCAGAATATCTTGATGATGTAATAGACCTAAGTTATATAGTCATTCTAGCTAATACGAATGTTTATTTTGGTTCCTTTTGATTTGCACTTCCTTAATAAGCCACACGTTTAAAAACTAGAACCAGATAATTTTATCTTATAATTTATCGCTTAATTATTAGCTGGAACTGGTAAAGCAAACGGATGTAGTTACATAATTTGCAAAATTCTACAATTTTTTTTGTCGATAACCGATAACGACCTGGTAACTAGTCGCCTCCGTGTTCTTTTGCTCCTTTCAAATGTATTTGATCTAACACTTCACCTGTTTATATTAAATTAATTAGTATGTAGTTTGTCAGTACTTTGTGCTTTTAAAAAGATATTTGAGAGGCGAAATTTTAATATGTTTACGGGCGTTGGAAAGCTTTTTCAGGTTTTACTGCTTCAACGTTCTAAATAAAATAGTACTTTTCCAGTCTCGATTCAATTTGCTCGAGAAAAAAATATTTTCGTGTCTGATTTAATGGAAAGTTACGGCACTAAAGTTGCAAATATGCAAAACCTAATAAATTTTAAGTGAGCGCCTACGTACAAAAAAAAACAGATTTCTTGCTTACCACCTGTATTTTCCTTTGCTTATAAATTCAAATGCAAGATGTTGCAGAGGAGAAGGAAAATCCCAGGGCACGTAAATAGACCTCGTAAAAATAAAACAAAATATTTTAATGTCAAAAGTAATAGCTTAAACAATTATAGATCTGTATATTACAATTTATTGTGATTATAGCCCCAAAAATAATATGTAGTATTGTTTCACATGCTATTATGCTTACGGTTTTGTATCTCGAAATATTATTTTATGTTACCAAAAACTACATACATTGCTGTACAATTTACGAAACATTTTATTCATTTCTTGACGCAGAGACTACAACAGTTTATCAACATTTCCTTTTTATAAAAGATCTGTTAAATGTATTAGTAATTATCAGTGAATTAAATAAAGAGTTGCACATTGGTAGTAATTTTTACTACACTGTTACTCAATAACTATTCGTACACAGTACGGTAATTCCTTTAATGTGTTTTTGCTTGATTCACTATTTAAACTTGCTAAGAATCTTTTTTTGATACTTAAATTTTACTAGAATATGTGTTCAATTGTATTCATTTTGAAGGAGAAATATTACATTATCAAAAGAAACAATTGGTTTTTTTTAGTTCATATACATCCAATTATTGTCAGTATTAGTAATATATTTCTATAAAATATTAAAAAAACTGTGACTTACAATCATTAAATTCTTGCTACTAACATATTACGTGATATTGAACTCCAAAATATATACAGGGTTTTATATATTTTTAGGTATTAATAATATTGTGTGAAACTAACTACTCTGTGGACAAACCACCGTTGAATTACACCCACAATATCTACCCATATATTCCTTATTATTAGCTTTTGTAACATTTTTTACTGTATTAGAAAGGTATTTTAAGCTAATATAAATCAAATCTCCTACAATTCCTATCAATGAAGTCATATGTATGTTCTCTGTTACCAAACATCTAGGTATGCTAATGAACAATTCCATAGACATTAAAGCAGGTTAGTAAATTTAGATAGATTAATTTATTTAGATAATTATTGAATAGAGCTTTGTCTATGGAATTGTTCATTAGCATACCTAGATGTTTGGTATCAGAGAACATACATATGACTTCATTGATAGAAATTGTAGGAGATTTGATTAATATATACCTTTCTAATACAGTAAAAAATATACAGGGTGTTTCAACTCTCGACTACTTTGAGTTAAATTCATGAAAGTTTATATGCGGAGGTTTCTTGGAACTCTTGGAACAGGAAATTCAAATTTTATGCACAATTGGACGGTGTTTTGCAACAACCGGTTAACCCACAATTGAACTTTTTTATTTTAAAACATTTATCAGGGTGTCTTCTACAGTTTTTCTAAACCTGGATTTATATGTAACTGAAAAAAATAAATAAGACACTTTTATCAAAAAGTGTATTTTCTAAAGCTATTCAATACATTTTATTAATTTGTGCTAAACAACAAGATGTGGCTTAACCACTTGTTGCAGAACACCGTCCAATTGGCCTCCAAGAGTACGCCATAAGCGACCATTATGATCCTTTTAAATCACTTCAACTTTTTTGTGCCACGGCGTATGTCATTTTGGAATAGATAGACATTTTCTCCTACCTTTTCTACTTAAGAAATGTATACCTTATTGAAGTCTCTAGAAGCAGCCGTTTCCGTTAAAAACTCATTTTAAACGGTTTTAAACTGTAAAAAATATTCGACCAGTTAAGAGAACAAGTTACCACAGAATTTAAAACAAAAAGTTGGACGGTCAGTAACTTCAGTAGTATTTCTTTCAGTGTAGGTTTCAAATTTCAATACTTTGTTTCCTAAAAACTGTCGACTTGTATTCAAATAAATGTTGAACACTCGACATACTAACGCATAAGTTTAGTGATTGATGTTGTAATTTCTTTCAATATTAATGTGCATTTTTCATGAAACTCCATTTTCATACTGACGTGATAAAATCAGTCCGTAATTTAAATGGTAATCGATACTTCGAGCTGTTTTCCATAACAATTATATAAAATAGACCTATGATGCATGACGAACGTTATCGTGCGGTCATGTAAACATTGCACATTTAAATAGTTTCTCTTATTTACATGACTAAATATTGTTTAATTGCGAATTTTATGCGTATAATTCTCGATAGGTATTATGCTTGACTGAAATCAGCAATTATCACGTCGAATTTGAAAACTAGCAAGATAAATAGTATAGAGTGAAAGTGGATGAAAAGTTATTCATTCTTACGTAAAATATATTAGTGTGTACTTAAACAGTAATTTAGTTTTAACTTTATTTGTACATAGTTGGGTTCTTTCCATAATTTATAATTTACGTTATTTGAAAATGGCAGTAGTTGATACCTAAATCTTCAAATCAAGATAAGTAGATCTAGACTGTTGCGAGGCAAAACATTGGCTTGGACACGGTGTGGTTGCTATGCACGATCGATTTTAGGCAAGCACTTTCCGTGTTTTTCACATCTGATGACTGAACTATTGTGAGACAAGCCAGAAGTGACATGACGCATTATAGCGCGATTTTGTTTTACATCGATACAAACATATAAAACTGGCTACAAGCTATGTGTGTATTCACGACTGGTGTGTTAAAAATAAATCAACAAATTCTTCACGAATCTCGCATTGCACGTCATGAATCGCGAATAGACGCGTAGTATGTAGCCAACTTTATAATTTAATTTCGACTTACGATGGCATATTATCTGCGCAGTGTCATTTAAAGATACATACATGAATAAATATTTTTTTCAATTTCTAGAATATGTCGAAAGCCATTAAGTTTACGAAGTTTAAGTAAATATAGAATTTAGATTTAGAATGGATCGGTCAGTGGTCGCGCGGTTTAAGGCGTCAGTACTTGAATCGAGGTGACTGGATCGCTGTGGGTTCGACCCCTGCAGCCGGTAGACCGTATATAAGCTATATTCGTGGAGAGATTGGCACCCTCTCTGCGGGTATGGTAGGGTGGAAGAATGTTGGCTTGGGTCAATGTGAGAGATTGACACCGGTTGATATTTGACTACCCCCCTAATTAATGAGGTTTTCCAGGTTTCCCTCATTCCTGCACTGAATAGTGGTTAGGGCCTACCAATGTAAGTCGTTCCTGGGCGCAAATGCGGCCTGCTTAATAATAATATGCCGCCTCCTCTTCCGCACAAGTCTTCGACTTCTGGGCTAATCCTCGTGATTAGAATGAGGGGTAGAGATATTATAGATATTAATTAAAGTTTGATGTGGAAACATTGCCTTCCCGAATTCTTCTCATTACAAAATTTCTTATGATACAATGCATTCTACAGTTTGCTTTGAAAAAATTCTATTTGAGGATTAGGAACATCAGGAAATCAGCTTTTATGTTTCTACTTTCAATTTAATTGAAGTGAATTTTTAGTCGAGTTTACAACAAAACATGCATACTTTCAAAAACCGTGTGGTACAAAAAATGACATTTATCAAGCGAAATATTTATTTTATATCTATACAAAAAAAATCCCTTGTTGAAATTAATAAAAAGGTAAATTATAATTAATTTTTTAAACTGCTAAACTATTGTATACATCATTGCTGTGTAGTTTTGTTTTTTTAAATCAGTGTGGAGTGGCAAAGAGTCTGCAATGAAAATATTTTCTTAAAAACAATCTGCTTCTCTGGAACTTTACGATATTATGTTATTGTAAAGTTTCAGTGTCAGTGACTTCCGATATTGACTTAAATTAAGTGAACATTTTCTATACGTAACAGGCATCAAACTATGGTGATATACGGGCAAGAAAACAAACGCTCAACATTAATTCTACGAAAGGAGAATGATAGGATATGTCAAATCATCATTTTATTGCGTTTATTTTAGATTTCAGATCGGTTTATGGGAAAGTTTTGGTAATGCGCTTGTGTAAAATGTTTGTGTGTTACGTTTTATTAAGTTTAATTTGATATTAAAATAGTATTTTGTAAAATGTCTTGTGTAGTGAAAGTGTATAAGCCTTAAAAAGTTATTTATTTCAGTGTTTAGTGGCGGTAGGGTATATGTTAGTGTCTACATCATAGGTGGCATGGAAATTTGCTTCCTAATAAAATTCTTTGGTTTTCTCTTAAATTATGATATTTGACAATGTTTCTGAAGATGTGAGACAAAAAATAATAAAACTAACATTTTAAATTTTAACCTTTTGCTGTCTTGTGACAAAACTAAGTAGTAGTGAAGATTAATTATAAAGCAATTCTAATAGCAACAATTTTAATGGGTTGAACCGCTATCGCTAACTAAAATTGTGGAAGTAATTAACAGTTCGGTTTTTTTTTGTAGATAAGCTCTCTCGGCAATAAAGATCTAAATAGAACAAATATTGAAGACCGTCAGATATGAGAATAAAACTGTAACGAGAAAATAAATATTCTTGACAACTAGACAACGGCAGGTTGAGGAATTGCCATGGTGAAGTCTTCAGTTATTTATATTTTTGCGAAAAAAAAATGTATTTACATAATTTCACTGGGGACCAGTAACACGCACTTTTGCCTGCAGTCAATTTATATTAGAACATACATATGAAGGAACAGCCAGTTCAATTGTCGGTCATCTCACCTATGGCATACTGATGAGGGCTAACAAGCCCGAAATCGGTCTATGTCTGGTGGTGTGTCCGACAAGGGTTCTTGGCTGTTCACACAGATACTGCATGAGTAATTCAATGCCGGTCAGGGCATTAGTCGGCGGAGTAGTTGTTTCCTCTAGTATCATTTATAGATTTAATGGCTCGTCGCCCAGAGCGAGAGGTCTGCGTTAAGTACTTGCTGGAATGTAGGTTGCTTCCTGTAAGTCGAGCCGCTTAGGCCGAGCAGGAAGTAAGCAGACCACTTATATCTCACCTGCACTGAGTTTATATGTCGGTCATCTCACCTATGGCATACTGATGAGGGCTAACAAGCCCGAAACCGGTCTATGTGTGTCCGACAAGGGTTCTTGGCTGTTTACGCAGATACTGCAGGAGTAATTCAATACCGGTCGGCGCATTAGCCCGCGGAGTAGTTATTTCCTGCAATACCATTTACACAATAATAATATCTTTACCCTTCATTCTAATCACGAGGATTAGCCCAGAAGTCGGAGACCTGTGCGGGAGAGGAGGCGACATGTTATTATTAAGCAGGCACCCAGGAACGACTTACTTTGGTAGGCCCTAACCACCATTCAGTGAAGAAATGAGGGAAAAACCTCATTAATTAGGGGAGTAGTCAAATGTCGACCAATATCAATCTCTCACACCCAAGCTAACATTCTTCCACCCTACCATACTCGTAGAGAGGGTGCCAATCCTCCCACAAATATAGGTAGTTGATATACCGACTGCGGGGCTCGAACCCACACTCACCAAGTGATTATTTGAAATGTTTGTTCAAAATTCTGTTGGATTACCTCCAGTAATAAATGAATAATGGTACTAAAACTTCTACATCGTGAAATAAATCGTACAATAAATTCTACTAGAAATTAGCTTTTTTACTGAGTCAATTATTTTACCATAATGCATACCTGCACAATCTAATAATAAATTCTGATAAAACATATACCGGCTGCTTAACAGTCGGCAAATATAATTGCTTGCGATAAGAATTGCGACAATTTTTACGATACCTACATTCAGTCATAATTTTTCAGTTCATTAATCAGCTGCTGCAATTTGTACTGCAGTAAGACAGAATATCCGAATTATTTCCGAGTTAAGGCAATCCAAATACTGTAACAATAATAATAATATTGATTATTATTCAGAACATTGTTAAGTTATGTACTATTGCGTCTTCTATATGTTATATATTTCCTATTTTATTTCTCATTTTATATATTTGTATTTTACACGGAAAGAAAGCTTCAATGCAGCCAAAATGTAAACTTGCCAATAAATTGGTTGTCTTTATCTTTAGACCCCTTTCTTAACAATATCTCTGAAGATTGCATGTTTTCTTTTCACTTGTACCTTGCCTTGGAGTCCCTGCTCCGGTATTACCCGACTCCTTGTCGACCAAGCCGGCTGTCCGTGAAAATAAAACGTTTTAAATACGTTTCATACGTTAGTGCCGTAACTCTAACAGATACGTTAGGCATTGTCTTACAAATATTATATGTTTTTATTTTCACTTGTACCTTGCCCTGTAGTCCCTGCACCGATATCCCTACGGGACATTGTGCTACGACACCACAACCTTGCGCAGACCCTTTAATAATCTGTGACCGGATCGAGACGTAAGACCAAGTCGTATTTGTTTACGACTGCGTTTTAGTGCGGAGAGAATTATTTTCAATTTCTGGATTCTGATTCAGATTTATTAGAAACCCCTCTATACCAAATTTTGACAACCTACCTTCAACGCTTCTTTACTTTTCAATAAATATCTCAATGTCGTCGGTTTCAGACCCTGCCTCGTGTGAAACATGTTATGTATTTAGAAAGTGTCATGATAACATACATTAGAACAAATAGCTATGTTACAATATCGTTATGGAAAAAAATATCTAATACACTTATAAATGCAAAAATTGTTATGGCGGATGGGATACCATTAAAAAAAAATTAGTGAAAGAAAAATGTCTCGAGAATGTGGTGCTAAGTTTAATGAAAAACAAGTAATAACACTAAATTGTTTATCTAACTAATAGTTTTAAAATTAACAGATATGCGAACGTAAAAAAAACTTAATTTTTGTGTGCTCATGTCTTGAATACTTTTAAAGATATTTCATTCAAATGTAGCACAAAGAGGTTTCCTTTTGAATCTCATATCGGACGCCTATGATTGAAATTCGATATTATTAGGGGTCTGAAAGTGACGACGTAAATGCTTAAGGTATTTATGGAAAAGTAAAGAATCGTTAACTGTAGGTTGCCAAAATTTGGTACAGAGAAGTTTCTAACGAAGCTGATCCATCCATAAAAAATAATTATCTAAAAAAATCGCAAATGTTCTTTCTCGAAAAATTGGTCCTTTTTTTCAATACTACGTGCGACGCCTAAGACTAAGTTGACATACTTTTACTACCTATATCGCTAGTGGAATGTAAATAAATACATAAAAATATTACAGTAAAAGTAAAAATATTGAGAAAAAAGTCAAGATATTGAGAATAATCTCAATATATTGAGTTTTCTAAAAATAAAAAGTATATATTTGACACTAGGGTGTTTTCGCAAATTTCTATACCTTTTCCAGAAAAACTATTAAAAATATGAAATTTATGTGGCAATTGACTTTATATTGTGATGAATTTAATAAGAGAATTAAAAAAAGGGAAATTCCTACGCTTGAGGTTATGTGATATGACGGCATAGAGAAAAGAATTGTGGCAGAAAACTAACATTAATGTGTTGTGTGAAAATCATAGATTTTCGTTATTCTTCATAAAATAATTTAGGGAATAATTTGCGTCTTTTTCTAACAGTGTACAATGGTATTAACTTGTAAAATGTGGGTAACTGTTAAGTTCTTGGGTTTTCAGCAAGTGGATAAGTTTCTAAGTACGTATATGTATAATTTTTGGAATTTTTTGGAATTATTGAATATACTAACTTCCTAAATACTTTAATTGGTAGTATCGAGCTTGCGGAAATTAATTTGTTAATCGTTTATGGTAGTAAGGTCAGCTAAGAAGTTGAAGTTACTTATCGCTTAAAACAAGTATTTTAAATTACACAATCTTAAAGATTTAATTTACGTTAAAGTAAAGAAATATATATTTATTTTAGACGCGATATGACAACCTCGCCTTTAGCAAGTCATATGGTTTATTAGGTTCATTAGCGCTCTTTCTGGTCAGCGGTCCTAAAAATATGGGTATTTTTTTAAAAATTAATAACTGTAAAGTATTGAAACTTTTAAAAATGACTTAACTTCATCTATATGAATAACTACACCTGCAGTTAAAATACTTGTACTTATTTAAAGTTCACCCAGTATCTATAATTTTGTTTGTTGACATATATAATTTTTCTTGCTGAAATTATTTCATTTGTTTGCTGAGCTGATTACAAAGTATATATATAGACATGCCGCAGAATATAATGCAGTCGATTGGTAAAGCGGCAATCACGCCAAACAAAACAATAAAACCAAAACAAAAGCTAAACCGAGCTCGTGCAGATGCCACATTTCAGTGTATGCACTTTGATACCATAAATTGTTGTCTTTGATCCTCTTGGGTACCGAACCAGCTTTGACATATGAAAAGACTCGAGATTTGTAGCTTTACATGCATTGATATATGGACAAGGTGATTCGAGGATTTTATTATTTGTACCCGTTCCCTAGTTCTGTTTGCTAGAGAAAATATCTTAGGCAACACTTATACAGGGTTAACTATGGCTAAGTAAAAATATTTTAAAATGGGATAGAGAAAATTAAGAGTTACCGGAATCGCCCTTCAAAAAAAATTGCACTTATTTAAAAAGCGAAAAAAAATATGTTTTTAGATGTTATATTAAATCCTTAAATCCGTCCACCGCACGTTTGACGTTTATAGAGTCAGAGTAAACAACCAGCAACACAACGTTTTATATGTAGTTTTCCTGTTTGTTTTTCTAGGTTATGGGACAAGACTGTCGCGGGTGCATTAAAAGTATTCTATTATTTATTAGTACCTATTCCTTTCCTTTGATTTTCTTATAATTAATAGGCATTTTATCCAACTGTACGATAAGTGTGTTTTATCAGTAGTGAGTGGTTTGTAATGAATGAAAATGTAGTTTTGCCAGTTTGTAACGAAATAATGAAAAACGAATTCAAAATACTGCATCTAACTGGATTAACTGTTACCTATCTATCAGGGTATTAAGTATTACTAATAAGAATGTTAATTTTTGTCGTTTCTGCATTTAAAACGCTGCAAAAAAACGACTGCATGGTAGTTGACATTGTTGACAGATATACGCTTTGTCTATAGGTCTAAGCCATCTGCTTATCATTTACCCCATTTTTTAAATATTGAGCTAAAATTCTAGAAAAAAATTGTATTTTCTTTTAGGCCTTCCTGAGCACGTGGTTAAAATTTTTGTACTTAGTAAAAAAAGTGTGTTAGTTAAAAAAATATTCTGAAACCATGGACATACTCAAAAACAGGGGGGGCCGCGGGTACTACAACCTCCCTTTTCTCCGTTTGATATTTTAGACCAAAATTACACAAAGACAGAAAGTGTGCCAACTTAATATATAGATGTGTCAAATTCAAATAAATATCTCTAAGGAGCTATACTCGCATTAAGAATTCAGACGTCTTACGTCACGGCTGACGTTACACATTTGTTTTAATTGTCAACGTAATTTTCGATATTTGGTCGCGTTAAAAACAATCAATTTTTGCAATTTAGTGCAAAATATAATGCAAACTTGTAGTGTAGTATATAGTTTTATTACTATCAGTTGCAGTTTCTTAAATATTTTGATGAAAATATAAGGAATTATTCATTTGTTCGTATGACGTAAGACGTCTGAATTCGTGTCGCGAGTATACCAATAAATATCAGTGCTAACATTTTTATTTTGACACCCTGTATTTTGAAAATGGAGTTGGTGCCTATTGTATACCTACTTAAGTCGTGATCAAGTTTAAGTTAGTCTGAAATATCGACTATAGGTACAAAACTTTCTTATTCTATTTCTCTCAGTGTAATTTCGCAACAATTTGAGTTGTACCTACCTTTATTTCATGGCAGTTGCGATATTTTAACAATTTCAGATATTTGTCCAGAATATTATTGCATGTCGATAGCAGTTATATTTGTGAAAGGAAAGAAAATTCTGACGTTCCAACTCCTTTCTCATGGACCCCTGGGAACGCATATCGGCGCCAAGGTAGAATTTTTGTTTTCATAATGAAGTTATACGTACATTGCTGCACGTAAATCCTATAAACGCGACCATTTACATTGAATTAAAGAATTAATTATCAGATTCCTAGTACCGTTACCAATAGATACAACTTTTCCCACATTAAAAAGTTTCATGCGTAGATGTAGCAGGCTAACGAGAAAAGTATGTACGGTACATGCGGACTTGGAAACAACTTCCATCCGATTATAATGAAGATAAATGCCTAGTGTCACCAATAACACGTTGCTTTCTTCCAGTAACCAACGGGGTTAGTTTGCATAAGGATTCATGAACTTTCTAGTAACTAGATAACTTACGTTACTTGGAAAATTGTAATGAACGGACTAATTTTCTTTCTAGTGAAAGACGAAGTCTTTAAATCATGAAGAAGACATTTCTCTTTCGTAGAAATGAACCATTTTTCTCACCGAAAGCACTCAATTGTTATTCTTTTCTTCTGATGAGATAATGGAAAAGTGTCAAAATTTTCAATAGACACCTCTCTCGTTGAAAATTGCTTATAAAAATAGCGTCCTTAAGTACAAAAGCCAAGTAATTTTATTATATACGCGTAAAAAAAACTTGAATGTGAGACACTTTTAAATAATAGTGCCTTTATTTTACATTATAATTAACGCATATACGATGAATATATAAAGAGGATGGCGAAGTTCACGTGTTACGTGCTCTTCCACTTAACCATCCATAAAAAAATAAACTAACAAAAAAAAACTTATTGAAGACAAAGAAAATACAAACAGATCTACTACAAAATACTTATGCTAATACAGATATAATACTCGTATAAGTAATTATCATCATTCGAACGAGAACTACTGACGTTGGGCTCGCAAATATTTTTTATATACTAGCAACTGCATGCATCCTCATAATTCTTCACGATTGGTTGCATTAAACAATGACACTAGTCAGAGCACAGTGCTACGTACCTTGAGGAAGGACAAATATCATCCCTACAAAATTCAACTTGTGCAGGAACTCAATGAAGATGATCCCGATCGCCGCTTACACTTTTGCGAAATTCTAATGGATTTATGTCAAGGAAATAGAAATTTACACCGTGCAAATACTTTTTCAGATGAGGCCACATTTTGTCTGAATGGTACAGTAAACCGTCAAACTTGCAGATATTGGAAAACCCTCATTGGATGGCAGAGGCACATACCCAACACCCTCAGAAATTAAATGTGTGGGCTGGAATAGTTGACGACAGAATAGTAGGGCCTTTCTTCTTTGAAGGAACCCTTACAGGACAAAGATATTTAGAGTTTCTAGAAAATGACCTTGTTCCAGCCCTTGCAGTAATTTTTCCTAACGATAATGACCCTGACATTCCTGACGATACCATATGGTTTCAGCAAGACGGTGCACCTCCGCACTATGCGCGCCCTGTACGAGATTTTTTGGACAACTGTTTTCCTGGGAGGTGGATCGGCAGACGCGGACCGATAGAATGGCCTGCAAGATCGCCAGATCTTACACCTCTTGACTATTTTTTATGGGGATACTTGAAGTCAAAAGTGTACATTAATAAACCACGTAATTTAGAAGAACTTCAAAATCGCATTCGGGACGAAATACGCAGAGTTACGCCAGAAATCATTCATAATGTGCAAGAAGAATTTCTTCACAGACTTGCGCATTGTCAAGAAGTTGGTGGATGGCAATTCGAACATTTAATTTAAGTATAAAATTTAATCAATTGTATTTTATTTTACATACCTCAGAATTGTTACTTTTTATGGATAAAATTTACGTTTTCTAACATTCAATCGTCATTTACTCGAAAACCTTCCTATGTAAGAGAGAATTAAACGATCTTTCAGAATCAAGGAAAAAATATGGTTGCCATTTAAAAAAAAAATTGATGACGTCATTACTCGAAAACAAATGACATTTGAAAATCGCATTTTACGCTAAAATATGTATTTTTTAAATTAAAAATCGCCCTGTTCGAGGATTTTTCCCAAAATAATTGTTTCGTTTTTATTGAATTTATTCCATACTTTTGGCGCATACCGTATAAAGTTATGCTCTGTTGATAATTAACGTATCTTTGGAATAATGCATGACCATGACCCATCATTCCATTTAAATTTTTAGAATAGATATCGGTTCTGCCATAAGGATTTGAAGTAGGACGTTCTTTATAGGAAAAAAGGGGCCCATTTGTTTCTGTATGTTTATAAAAAACTTGTTTTTGGATGTTACAACGTCTGAGTCGTCTTCTAAATTATTTATTTGTCTATATACAGAGTGAACCTTAAATAAGCACAAATATTTTAACTGCAGATGTAGTTCGTCATGTAGATGAGTCTCCACTCAACCGCCAAAAATCAAAAGTGGCTAATGTTATATATAAACCCGCTCACAACTTATAGCTCGATAGAAAGGAACATACATGCAGCCCTTATACATTTCCTGTAAAATCGTGTGCCGCATATCTTTGAGAGCATACCCGATCCGATTAAACAGCTTCTACTGCAGCAAATACTCATGCGCCAGATCGAAGAAACCTTCTATTGGTTGTGACGTATTGACGGATCCATCTGTTCCATTTCCGCTATCATGTGCGGGTATATCTTTCAGGCGGCCAAATGTCGGGTATATCTTTCCTCTAAGTTAATTATGAATGTAATTAATTTATTATTAATTTTGTGTTATTAACAATGGAGAATAATTCAAGCTCGACGATACATTCGTAAACGCCCAAATTTAACAAGTGAGGAATATCGGATGATGACATGTATGAAGGGTTCAGGGCGCGAGGTCAAAATATGAGTAAACAAACATGTACGTGAGTAACATATATGTATAGTACAAAAAGAGTGGTAAAGAAGTACAACAGCGAAACAGAAAATAGTGGAAACTCGCGGAAGAAAGGTGGTACTTTAAAAATGAGTTTTTGACAAAAAAATTGGGTTGCTATATCTTACAAGATGAAACTTCTGCTACTGCTTAGAATATACAGATTTGGAAAGTGAGGATCTTGATGGTGAATTGTGTTTTGCCGCTTGCGTGTATTTGTGTCATGCTACACGCATACTCCCACCACGGTGTTCCACTGTTCGCATCAGGCAGTGTTGCCAGGTAGGAAAAATTCAGTGCATGAGAATATTTTCAAAGAAGCATGAGGTTTGCAGAAAAAAGCATGAGATGACTTAATTTATCAAAAAACACCTCTTGACACAGCTTAATTTTTAATTACTTTTGTAATGCCATTTTTATTTCATTAAAAGCATTATGTTATGGCTATTTTATCGTAATATTACATTGTAAGTAGGTACTTATAGGTACTTACTTAAAAGCTATTAACCATGTAACCTTTCTAATTTATTTTATTGTTAGGCCGGGCGAACGTTGAGGCGCAGTTGACGTGACGCAGGGTGACTCACGGGTCGTAAAATCTGTTGTTTCCAGAAAATGTAGGTACCCTTACGGAATAGAGTTAAGAATCACTGCAATACAGCGTGAATACAGCACACACACCGCATATCCGCCGAATGTCATACCGGTTTATATATTCATTGCTAATTATTAAGAGAGCAGTCTACAATAAAGGACATTTCAAGTACCCAAATATTGTACATACCTACCTCTATCTATTCAATTTTGCCCTCGATTTTGCCTTTATTTCTCGTTAGGTCTTTGTTTTGGTAGATTTCAAAGAGTAATTTTAATAATTTTATTATTTCTTTTTGTGTCTATTAAAAAGCATGAGATATTGTAATCAAAATATGAGAGCATGAGATTTCCTCGGAATGCATGAGATCTCATGCAAAAGCATGAGACCTGGCAACACTGGCATTAGGTGTACGGATTGAGGTCTGTAATCTGTGAGGATACCGTTTTTGTTGTGCGGCTCTCGTTAGCTCCGCCTACCATCGGCCGTTATCGGAGATTGTAGACGCCCTAAATAAACATTCAAAATTTAAAGATCTCATTCACGCCGTGTTTTATTCGTTACTCTTTCCAAATAAATTAATACATGTCAGTATTTTAAATGCAATAAAAGGACTTTGAGAAGGATAGGGCAGATATACAAATAAAATTTAGTTACTACCGCGCTGCTTATACTTCGTACCTTCCCTGGGATGAAGAGGCAATTTCTACTTTCTCTGTAAAGATCCGCAATTTCCGAATCTGTATATTGCAATGCATTCTAAAGCCTTTTGTCCACATGGATGCGAAATTCGCGAATATTTACGCGATTTATTTAATGGTATAAAATTTTCTATCAGAAAAAAAAAATGTCATGTAGATTGTCAGATACTCAAAACAAACTTATTAACACAGAACAATGAAAGTAGCTATAATATTTGTACTGTTTTTCAAAATTGTCAAAAGTTGAGAAAAATCGCGAAATTTATTTAAAATTTGACTGATCTTTTTGTAAAAAAACTATTAACTATGTGTTCTATACAGTAAACTGTACTGCTGGTTAAAACACTTGTATTTATTTAACTATAAACTTATTTCTGTTAAATCTTAACGGAATAAAAATTGCTTAATTATAATGAATGAATACAAATACATACCAAAAAAAATGTAGTATATTATTTTCCCGTATAACAGATTATTAGAATTATAAATTTAAAATCATATAAACATATATCTATTCGTACACTCTAAACATATTTAATCCTAGTTTTAACTACCGTTTTTAATGTGGATTCCTAATTAGTACTGGAATTGCCAGATATATGATTATAAACATATATTTAAATTAAAAATGTATATAGTTTTTATTAGCAGTTTGCTGTAAATAAAACTAAATTAAACGTTTTAAATGCCTTATTTTATGCGATCTCATCCTTATTTGCTACATAAATTACTATTTTGATGGTTATCTGCTGAGCTAAATGGAGTGGAATGAATGATCATTTTTGCAACAAAGTAGTTACTACTACATTTGCGCTTCTACCTAACTTTTAGCTTGTTAGATGTTTACTTCCTGCGAATTTCTGATCGATAGCTAGTTACTATGTGCATGTTTAAGACTTAATACCGCAATCGATACAATCGCTGCTGGCTTTTCAGTCTTATTTGGTAATTACAGCAATATGTTTACTACATCAGTGATACTATTTAAACTTTAATTTGCTGGTGATTTCTAGGGATTGTCAGTCTTTAGAAGTCGCAATATAAAGTTAAAGAAATAAAAATATGTTTTTGTGTCTAAAATTTTGCAAATCAATATCTCGAAAGCTAAAAGTGATATCTTATTATGCGGAAAATGTTGTTTGTAGTTCATATAATAATACATAATATGGTAAATGACTATAAGCCATGCCATTACTTAAAGAAATCATTCCTCGGCTTTTAGAGTTCTAAGTAGATACATGTCTCAGCAGTTTTGCCATTGGTTTCAAGAATTACAATTACATTGAATCAATTATAAAACAAAACAAGATTTAAAAGATATAAGTCTTATAAGACAAGAAAAATAAATATTGCATGTTGTAGGTATATACTTTATTTAAAGAATAGCCAACATATAAAATTATTTTTAATTGAGTCTAGGTCTAGATCTACTGAACTAGAACTAATTCACTGCCACTTGACTGAGAACTTGGATTCTGTTTTGTCTATTTCATCTATTACTTATTGTGTAAAATTGACCATTTCTCTGAGCTCCGAGCAGCGAGACCGTAACCGATCGAGAGTAACCACCACTATTACCAAATTTGTAATGAAGATCCATGGTTCTCATTTACATGCAAAAGTCTCGCAAGAATCGTGCAAAATTGCGAGGCAAGAAATTTGCGAGGCTTTCGCAAGACTACAAGACATGATTTTGCAATATCGATCAAGAACAGGACCTTAAAGAAACTGTTGTCTTGTTTTGCAAGACAAGATTTTTTCAAATTTCACAAGATTTCTTGTCTCCGCCAACATTAGTCTCTATATTCTACATTTGAAGTCCGAATCAAAGGGATATGTCGAAAATACTCATCTTTGGCACTTCCTTATCTTTTGCAATTATTGATGATATACTCGTAAGATCAAGCATTAAAATTTGATAATGTGATTTGATTACTTATGTACACTACTTGACAAAGAAAGGTAACACCCATTAATTATCATTTTATTTTGATCATTTTTTGCATGTTTCACTAAGCTGAGAAATCTGTCCAAAACTACATACTTTAGGCATAATCGGAAGTAAGCATGCAAGATATTGTCAAAATAAAATGATATTTAATGGGTGCGTATTTTTATTTGTCACGTAATATATAAATATATGTTTCAGCTATTTGCAGACAAATGAGAAAGTGCAAATCATACAGTAGATACTGTTCATAATCCGTATAAGGGTTCACCCTATGGAGTTCTCAACCTGAATAAGCTGCAGTAAAACATCTTGTTAGTCACGTTGGATTCGAATGTTTCGTTTCGTATTTCACGCTCCATTATTTCTCCATCTGTATAGACGCGTTTAGGCTTTATCTAATTCCTTATAATCCCTCGTAGGATTACACCTTTTTTCCATATAGATTCAGCATCGGGAATTAGTTTTAACTAGAAACTAGAGGATTAAACTCATCTACGCGTTCCCAGTGATGGGTTCGATTAGTTTACCTCATTTTTTAAGCACATATACAAACTGTTTCTATCCGTGTGTTTTACAGTTATTTAGTCCGACATAACAAACTTATGTGTATCTTTTCTTAATGGTAATAGATTAGTATATCTAAATATAGCAGATATAAAAGCACGTATAGGTCATAAGAGAAAAATTAGGCTTTACTGACTGTTGATGTCTCAATCGGTAATATTTGTATCACATTATTTTTGTTGTGAATAGTAATGGAAATTCTCTATAAATAGTTTTGTTATCATCTAGAAATATGTTTATGAAGATGCGCTGATTTCGGAAATAATATTGACTTACTGAAAAACTAGATACATACAGTATTGTCAACACTATATTAGACAAAATTATTAGAAAATTAATAATATAAAATGGTGGATTGAATGTGTCGGTAGAATGACGTTTCAATATTCATTTAAACATAAAATTATTACGAAAATTTAACTTTAAGTCATTTTTTTTAATTACAAACAACTTTTTATTAAGGAGTCGTTTGTAAAATTGTAAATAAAGATATTTTGCTGTTTCACTATTTGACATGCTGCTTTAAGGTAAGGTAAGGTATAAGGTTCTGTGCCACATAAGACATTTAAAAACAGGTTTGAAATTTCTACAGTTATAAGGTGCTGTCTCTCTGTGCTACCATATCGTGTTTCTCATTAAATCATTAAATAATAATATATATTTTGTAAAAAAAAAAATTTTACAATTAAAGCGGCGTAAATTAATACACGTGTCAACGCGATGACCTGTTACTGCCTTTGACTTTGGCCGAATATACCTAACCTCACGACTGACAGAAGGCCAGTGACGGCCATAAATAAGGGTTTAATATAGTTTTGGAAAAAAGCTTTTTTACTTTATAAATATCTAACTTTGGAAATTTTTTGATGAACCATTCCGTTAATTCTTATTTTTCCCTATCCCCTTTTAAAATATTTATACTTAGTCATAGGTAACCCTGTATACATACAAGTTCAACAACAATAGAAATGTATTATTTATTTTTCAGCTTTCACTTCAATATTAGCCCTTCTTATATTTGCAAAACTTCTTGTGGCAATATTTTTTGTCTTCTGTTACAAGACTTTTTTAAATCTTGTCGTATCTTGCCATTTGAGCTGTCAAACCTTGTCTTGATCTTGCCAAGTAAAAGCAAGGCAAGATAACCCAACACTAATTTTAGTAATAGATATCTTTTGTTGTGTACAATTTTCTTCTAGTTTTCTGTTGTACATTACAATGTTCCTAACTGAAACAACCACAGATTTAAGTAGATATATGAAAACAACATAATTCCCCTAAAACTTCTCCATTCCCTCATAAATCCCAATGGCGACAACGACGGACGGTCGATTCGCGGCGAAGAACAAATTCGGATTTTATGGACCAATAAATTCCGCGCCGTAAATTTTTGCATAAAACGATAATTGCCGCGGCCCCAGCCTTACTTATCTCTGTTATTATTTATCGCGCGCTAATAAAACGTTAGAGTCCAATAAAAGGGGAATAATTGCACATCGGGTTAATACAACCGCATATAATTAATTCGTGTGCCATTAGTATTGTTCTTCGGTTGTGAGAAGTTTCCCATTCTCATAGAAACAAAAGAGGCGTTGTGATTTTGACACTTTTAAGACCATTAGCAGTCGGCCAGCTCGAACGGATGTGAAATATACTTTTATTATTATCGTTCAAGGTGTTTTATTTTTCTTTATTTTTTAAATGTGTCTTTGTCTGTGATCCCAACGGTTTCCCTTGTATGAATTATTATGGGCTACTTACTTGGAAGTCATTAGGATATTCATTACTCGTTTTACGGTTTTTTTCGTATCCGTTGGAGTATTTCAAACGCCTTTGTTTGTACAACAATGAGATCGGAGATTGAGTCTTCAGTTTAGTCGTTTTTTCTCGAATACATAATGTTTGACACGCCCCAAATCGAATATCGTATCACGATAGTTGTGAAACTTACGCTGTAAAAAAATAGTTCTGGTAGAATTTTTTCATGTACGAGTACTATGGTGAAATTTTTGTGCAGGAAAGTCTTTCAATACAGTTGTGGACTATTTTCAAACACTATATGCTCTATTTATTGAACGTTTGTGTACGTAAATCATACGCATTTATTATTTAATAATTTAAAATATCATCAATTTTCTGCTCAATAAAAATATTTTAAACACATGATTGAGTAATTTTTATATATACTATTTTTGTGCAAAAGTAAGTTATTTCGTTGATAATTTGTATACAGTGTGGAAGAAAAGTATGGAATAAATTCGTTATTTCTAAAACAACGAAGTTTCATAAAATTTCCTCGGACACGTCGATTTTGCTTTTTAGAAATACTCTTTTTTCTATACCAACGTATTTCCGACGTTAATTTGTTTTTGCGTGATGACGTCATCGGGTATTTTTTTAAATAGAACTCCTATATTTCTTCATCTGATTCTTGTAGAGCTTAACTTGCTGAATTGAAAAATGTATAATTTCAACACTTTATTCCTTCAACTTTCCGAGAAATAAAATAATAACCGATCCAATAAAATCGGCTTGAAAAAATGTGAATATTCCCATTTGTGTCTGTGATGGGCTGGTTGAGAGTAAAATGGATATAGTGAATTCATCGGCAATATCACAAAATAAGGACTCTTTATTTTTAAAACAATTTAACAATAAGCAACTAATTCATTAATTAATAATAATTAAATTCTGGTTGCCTCAATCGTATTTGACCCCCTAATTTATTATTTTGTTTTATTAGATTGCATGTTAGAATATTACATCTTTTGATAGCAAAAACAACAAATTAAATCAAGTCACCTCAGGAACTGTTTCTGGCAGCTAAACAAAATCTAAATCTAATCAGAATTGACATATGTCAACTGTAGCGTTTATTTGATTGTAATAAATTGTTAGTGATTATTTTTTTCTCGGAAAGTTGAAGCAATAAAGTGTTGAAATTATACATTTTTGAATTCAGCAAGTTAAGCTCTACAAGAATCTGTTGAAAAATATAGGGGTGCTATTTAAAAAAATATCCGATGACGTCATCACACGAAAACAAATGAACGTCAGAAATGCGTTGGTATAGAAAAAAGAGTCTTTTTAAAAAGCAAAATCGACGTGTCCGAGGAAATATCATGAAACTTTGTTGTTTTAGAAATAATGAATTTATTCCATACTTTTCTTCCACACTGTATATCTATTGAAAGTGATTTTTTCTGCATGGATGTGTGAAACCGCGCAATAGCTAAATTTTTTCTAAAAATGTGTGTTTGTTGCACGATGCATGAAGTTTGCAGCTCGAGACAAAGTTATTGAATACAAGAAATATTACTAATCCTTAGTATAGTTCAGTTTAAACTAACATTATTTTTATAAAACTAGTAATTTACTTTCTTTGAGTTAATTTCAATTTTTATATCGCAGTTAAAGCAATTTTCTGTGGTAACAGATGGACAAACTTCATTTCCAGTAGAATTTTGAATTTTGTTTTCGTTCTTGCTTGCGAAAGTCTCAAGTTTTTCACTTAAAATTGTTTTTCGGATTGTTGTGAAGTTTTCGATACTGGTACTTGGTTTACCTTCCAGAATTTAAACCGTCATTTCAATGTTTTTAGAAATTGACTCGGCAATGTAGCCCTAAACTACCGTTGAAGATTTTCGTCCTCCATGACGTTTTAATGTTAACATGAGAAGAAAATCTGCGAAAACAGTGCCCTGTGTATTGCATTGAGTTTTGAATTTTGCAATTTCACTTGGAATTTTACTAAAAGTATTTACACCAACAAGTTGAATTCAATATTATCCGTTATAATATCTAATAAAAAATCTAGTCTAGTTGGTAGATTGAAGACGAAGGGATGCATATTTGCAATACATTTCAACAAAATTACCAATTAATGTTCCGCTTATTACAAATAATCGAAGTTTGTTTGTTTCGCTATCAGGAATTTTCAGTTAAGATATAATCCAAGTCATTAATGATATTGTAGGTCGCTTTCTGCAAGTCTAGCCGCTTAGGCCGAGCAGGAAGTAACAGACCAGTTACATCTCATCATTTGCATGTGTTACCTTAAAAAATTTTCAAATAACTGCCGAGTAAAATTTTTTAATTTCTTAGGGCAGGATTCTGACTCAAAAATTTAATTAATTTGGTAAAATGTCGAATTTCCAGATTTTTATTGATTAAATGTGTAGCCTTTAACATTGAATACTCTAGTAGCCACTAGTACAAAGGGCAAGTTATAACATTTTGCAGAGTAGAAACAAGTTTTTGTAGATATTTATTTAATACCTGTATACATTGTATATGGCCTTCATTTTTTCTCACAATTCTACTAAAGATGTCATCAGGTAGTTGAATTTTTATTACATTATAAACGTCGCACTTTATATAAATGAAAAAACAAATACAAATTTGATTTGGACTTTTTTCGGGCACAATTTGTGTAAAAAAAACTATTTACCTTAATCTGCATAAAGTTTTGAATACTGTAGACAGGAAAATATTGGGCATTAAATAGCTTCTATAATATTGTTACTGACAAATGACAGTGGAATTCAGTTTTTGAGCTCATATTTCACGTTGAACAAACATTAAAAAGTTATTAATATGCTAATGTGGGATAAATAGTTTAAGGTTTGCAAGAGTATGGAATTGGGCAGTTTACTATTTAGTACTGTCGATATAAACAAACTTGTTGAAATGAGATTTTTCCATCAATAGTTTTAATTTCCCCATAGCCACAGCTAATGCTGAAATGTAAAACATTGCCAAAATAGATACCAGCCGAGGAATCTACTTTGCTACTCTAGTCTATTTGTTGCAGCAGAACTTTATAAAATAAAATTATAACTATTTCATTTATAGATTTTACTGTTACCTGTAGACAAATATTTTTGATATATAATAAAAACGTTCTTGCCAATAAAAAATAAATATTAATATATATTGATATATATCAACTATTACAACAATATTTAAGGTGGAAGTTGCACTTTTTTCTTAATTTTTGTCTTGTATTTGCAACGGATGAAATTTTCTGAAACGAGAATTTATAATGACTAACGAATTCTAACCTCTAGCAGGAGGCTTTTGAGTCTTTGTTTGCGAATTTACGTAAACTAAGCAACTGTAAATTCTCGATATGATCGGGTGTCATCGATGAGAATTCGGAGATAGTACGTAGTTGGCTGCGGCGGTCATTAGCGTGCGCGTTTTCTCACAATAGTGGCATTTTTAAAGTTCGCATTGAAAGGAATCAATTCATTGGGTAATATTTAACAATATTGGTAATTAAATAAATATGGGAAAAGTGTGGCTTTCAACAGTAAATACTGAGTATACTATAATAATTAAAGTAAAATATGTGTCATTTTATGTCAAAATATGTATATCCCGTTACCGCCACTGCCTGCTTGTGTCTTTGTGTATACGTGAGTAGTCCTTATCAAATTGGTAATATCGGTAGTTCTTTATCTAGTTGTGTTGGTAGTAGGTAATATATTACATTCACAAAGCTCCTTCTAGGGTTTAGAATTTGTTCCAACTTGAACGCACTGTAGCAAATTATCGAAAATTAAAAAATAACAATATCTATGTTAAATATAATAATATTTAACAATTTTTTTTCAGTACAGTAATAAAAAATATGATTGTTTTTTATAAAATAGTTTACGAACAGCCTCTAACTTTCTCCCACTAAATGATATTGTTTGCTTATTGTTTGTTTGCTTTGTAATTACCTAGACAAACGCGCACGAAGGGGATCTTATAAAAAATACCTACGTCCGTTTCCTCGTTTGTTATCCATTAAAGAAACTTGAAACCCTGCTTCGTCTTTTACGTTAAATTTGGTGAAAAAATAGTCCTCATTTTGCGTGTATTTGAAAATATAATTTCGTCAATTCAATTGCACAGAATTAAAGCATTGATTTAACATTGTTTTAACTGCAACATGTCAAACGGAACTGTTTAATCCATATAAAACAAAAAACGCATATGTTCACGTTGCTATACAAATTTACAAACGCCGATTTCGTGTAATTAAATTTCCGTCTATCCGATCAGAAAAAATTGTGTTATCCCAAACAAGAACCGATTCGAAACATACGTAAATATCTGCGGGAACAATTCCAGAATTCCCGACAAAAAAGGCGTTACAACTTTCCTTTCACACCAGTAAATTTGAGCTATGTATTCCTGCATAGTAATTCCATCTGTACTACGAATTGCGTCAACGACACATGTATATTTAAAAAAAAAGAAGTTATTATAACCGGATGCTTTGCATGTTTCGAATGTAATGCATTTTTTTGAGTCATGAATACAAGCAAGCCGTGAAGTGAAGACAATGGAACATTATCATGAGCACCGCTTGTCGTACATAAGAATTGTTTAGATGTGGAATAAATAAGGATTTGTCACTGGTTAAAAATGAGGACTAACAATACCGATTACTGATTATTTTGTCTGTAATAGTACCGCAAGGACTCCTAATGGATCTTAGATTGAGTGTAGTTTGTAGTTTATAAAATAGTCATGTACCGTGTATTAGAAATAAGTGTTTGTTATTATGTATAGCATCTTTAATTTTCACTTGTTGGTAGAAAATACCGTACTTAGCTGAAAGAGGTCATTAAGAAAATGAATGCTATGTGGATGTTCAAAATGAATACAAATAACTGTAATAAATTAAATCCAATTCTCGTTTCTTGTAGAGATATGGTATCTGGAATATATATAGCAATAATATCTGTACCCTTCATTCTAATCACAAGGATTAGGTCAGAAGTCAGAGACATGTGCGGGAGAGGGGGCTACATATTATTAAGTAGGTCGCATTTGACACCAGGAATGACTTACGTTGGTAGGCCATAACCAACATTCAGTGCAGGTGTGAGGAAACCTGGAAAACCTCATTAATTAGGGGGGTAATCAAACGTTGACCGGTATCAATCTCCCACATTGACCTAAGCCAACATTCTTCCACCCTACCATACCCACAGAGAAGGTGTCGATCCTCTCCACGAATACATACATATGACTAACACAACCCATTTTTAACTATAAACCTCTGCTATAAACGTATACCAAATTTAATACCGATACTTCAAATAGTTAACTAATTATTTTCGAAATCTATAAGACGTTAGAAATCACCGATATTTATTGAGAAGAATTCGCCAAACTACGTTGTTCATATTATGAGGATTTCAAATTTGTTTTGTACTTGCTGTTGAATTATCTTCAACTTGGTACAAAATTATAACATCCCTATCTTAATTTTTCATTTCTACTCCTGTCTCATAGCAGAAGGTGATTATTTTTATCAATAGACACCCTATATTCAAAAATATAAGATCCAGAACATCTTTTAAAACAGTTGAACATTTTCCGAGCCAATTACCACTTCCTTTGTCGACGCTAGAAGTTCTCTGCATTGATTCGTGATGTTCCAATCCTTAATTTGTACGTTTGAATCATTTTTATATCTCAGATTCTGAATTTCTATTGAGCAATAATCTCTCTTTCTTCTCCTTCTCTCTCTCTCCCTCCAAATTCGAATTTGATCCATAAATCTATCTATGTTGTATCTAAGTAACCATATGATGAGTATTGGTATACCAATACCTTAGTTTTAGATAATTGCTGACTCCAACGCTTATTACAACACGTGGATATTTGAAGACTTGTAATAAGGGTCACAGCTTCTTTTGTTTTTCCCTGTAAGAAAAGGTCCATTTGTGCGCCAAGTCCACTAAACTATTATTTTTACCACATGAAGTTTCCTTACAGCTTTTTAATTGGTACTGTCCCTGTATAACATTTTAACGATTCTATTATAGCAATTTGCTGAATAAATTTCATTTCAAGTAAAAATTAAATGAAATTAAGAGAGAATTGTGAGTAGCAGTTTGCATCGAGAAAGGAGATCATAATTTATCAAATATTTCTTGACTTCTGTCTGCTGGTTGTACTTATTCCTATATGGCGTATTTAGTACGACATAATGGCCTTTTTATCGCGTTTTATTATTTAATAAATATGCTACTAATCGACGGCGTTTTATCGACGAAGCAATTAAGAGAAAACTAGATGCGCTGCATTTACCATATGCCTCTTGTTGTACTAGTTGGCACAGTTTCACATGATAATTTACTTCTTAAGTAGGTGTCTACTCACCATTCAGAAATCGCATTTAAAAAAATGTCGATTATTTTTATTCAGGTTACAAGTCATTCGATTTTATCCTGCATCTGGCGTTGAATTTAAACATTGTCTGCACTTTTAAAGACAAAATAATTAAAGGAAGTCAAGTTAAAGAGAGAGAAGTATAAAAGTAAACAAAACTAATTTTTATTCTGGATTTAGGAGGCTACAATTTCCACTAAATAATTTATTGGATACAAGAATCTATATACAAGGCGATTTTGAAAGTGGGGTGGTAATTTTAGTTAAGTCCACTTGTTCGAAGAGCAACAAACAATAGCTCAATATGTTAATTAGCCTTCCGAAGTTCTCCATGCAGAGGGATGAAATCTACAAGGAAATTTCTATGCATTTTGTCAAATTGTAATTGCACTCTATTCGTAAACTATTATAATAATGACATACACAAGTAGCTTTTTACCATTGTCTAGTTCTTAGGTTTATTTGACTTGTTCAACGCTCGTTTTTGAGCATTTTGTATGTTATATGCATCTGAACTAAATATATTCTATCTATCTATCTATTATTATCACGTTATGTCACTCTGTCAGCAAATTACGTTTAACACAGAATGATACTACGCACATACTACAGAACACTAAAATGATAACGATAACACGATTCGTTTTTAACATTTGATTTATATTTTTAAATTTAAGTAAAGAGAACGTAACAACCAACAACAATCGATAAGGTATCGTGAAATAGAGTTGCTTGAGGTTAAAGTTACAGTCAGCTTCAAAATTTGCGATAATTTTAAACTTAATTATATAGGTTATTGAAAAACATTTTATATTTATTAAAGCAATTTTTGTAGCATAATGTATTTTAATGTCTACTGTCATTAGTTCAAAATAATACCCCACTTTCAAAATCACCCGGTACATATAATAATGTACCACGGAAGTAACATGTTGCATTGTAGGTTACTTAATTTGTATTTATTTACTTCAAAATATCACAATACGGTTTTTTGGTATATCTGTGGTGGTTTATATTGGTTACTAAAGGCAAAATATGAATTGCATATTGCTTTACCGCAATTATTGAAAGTGATATAACATTTGTGAAATTGACTTTGCGGTCATATGATAACGAAATTCTGGAAAATTATTCAACTTATTCCTCATGCTACTTATGTCATCAAAATTAGTAAACTTAAGGCCACAAAAAGTAGGGAATAGGAAATTTCGATTTTTCCAATTTGGAAAAAAGAGCCAGATTTTGATAAATTATCACAGACATCGACATGTTGCAGTTTATGAACTACTACTACTACTGTTTATAGTTGATCGCTATTTTTGGGTAACATCTCTATGGTTAACATTGGAATAAAAATTTAAATTTTTCATAGTAACAAAGTATGTGTGTGACTGAAAATAATAAAAATGTGTAAATCTGCTCAAATATTCCAACTTGTCTGATTGAAATGTACGTATCTTTAGAATAGAAAATACATACCATGGAAAATTTGTGACCATTTTATGTATGATGAAAACTATCAAAATAGTAGAAATTTTCAAATATCTCAGTAGGAATCGCAACCCTAACCATGCTTATATGAATTGAAATGCTTATTTCAATTGACCAATTCAAAGTGCACAAGACAGAGCTATTGTTCCATTTGAGATAAGAAAGTTAAAAGCTGTTTGAAGTTGTCAAAATGTAAGAACAAGAATAAAACGCTTGGTATATTATTTTTGAAGTTGCGGACTCTAGTAGTATACGTCAATTTTTTTCTTAATAAATTAATATCACAAAATCTGTAACTTCTAACTATAGGGAATGATATACAAAGCGACCTTCCTTTTCGTAAAATCCAAAAATTCAGTAATATGCAGGGTGTCCCACACAGCACAACATTTTCCGATTAAATGAGAAATTACTGATTTTTGTACTGTAATTTATAAATTTCAATTCCCGATGGTATATTTATATTACCGTATATTATCGTACCGTTGTGAAATCGAAAGAATAGAACCCTGCGCTTTAGCCTTACAACCATCGGCACAATAATATCCATGAGAACCCATTGTCACTGTTAAAATAAAAGTAGCTCCCCTCTAAATTTGTCGGGCGCATCTAGTATACTCGCGTCAAGAATTGAGACGCCTTACGTCATGGTCATTAGGCAATTGTCTTTATTGTCAACTTAATTTTCGATATTTGGTCGCGTTAAACACAACAATTTTTTGCAATTTAGTACAATATATAATGCAAACATTTAGTGTAGTATATAGTTTTATTATTCTCAGCTGCAGTTTCTTAAATATTTTGATAAAAATATAATGAATTATTCATTTGTTCGTATGACGTAAGTCGTCTGAATTCTTGATGCGAGTATACAATGGGTAGTGTGAATAAATATGTAACAAAAGCTTTTTCTTCACATTTTAAGTTAAAGATACTATTTAAGCTAAAGCTATCAATTTTCCTTTGTATATTTTAGCAAACTGTGCGAATGAAAGTTAATGTTTCAGACAAAGCTTCCGCTTATTTTTTATTCACACTGCCCAATGTCACACGGGGCACTGACTCAACGAGTCGCCAGCTAAACCATGCGATCGGTTTGAAGTTGGTAGGCAAGGGGAAGTGAGTCGGCAGGAGGGAAACTTTAGGCGCGAAATCGAAAGTGAACCGAATTTGATAACTTTTGATGAAGGTATTAATGTGTACTTTAGACACGCAAACTACGCGTGTTTAGTTACGTTTGACCTAACTTTGGAAGGAGGATCCTCGAAATCAACATATCCTTTACCCTCTCCGATTTTAATCAATCGCCACACGTGTAACGTCAGCACAATTTCGAAGTGTCAGGTAGGAGGAGTTGCAGCCTAGTGCCTCATCGCGTCCGTGCACGTCGCTGTGACCTCCTTTGCGGCTCAACGTTATGCTAAACAATAGAAGACATAATATAATAACGACTTTAAAATGAGGGACGAGGGCGTGGGCGAGAAAGTCTGGAAAAATCTAGTGCCACATTACACCGCGCTCGGGCCGTACCCATTGTTAATGTTAAAAGTATACCTGAACACGTTGACTTGATTGTGTGCCTAGAAGAATAGTTTATGCGTGGCAGCGCGGCCTGGCCAGTGGCGCCACTGCTGTTTCAGGTCTCCATGAGATAAGATTGTACAGTGTGGTTACACGAAAATTGCGGTTTCTCTCTTTCTTCGTTATTATTTCGCAACCCTGTATCTTATTACTTTTATTGAGCCTAGAAAATCGTGAAATCTAAAATATTTAATTCTACTTAAATGCTAATATGTTTCAGTTTGCACTACACTTTTTGTGATATGTAACGCGACTGTAAACAAGTGTTCACCTAAGCAAGATCAATATCAGGGGTCACTAACTAAAATAATATGTAAAGTTAGGGAAAAGTAAATTGTTTTTATTCATTGATTTTCTATTGCAGTTACGCTCTCTGCCTACATTAAGAAACTGACCTGCACCGGTCCACTTTCGAAAGCGGAAACTTTAGAGACAGACAGAGAACCACAAAATAATATCAGTTTGTATTATAAACTATATTCGAAAAATGCTTCGTTACAAAGATACAGGGTGTCAAAATTTTAACAAAAGTTCCATACTTATTAATATTTTTAAAATTACTTTAGATATTTAATTGAAATTTGGAACCTTTGAATTGGTAATCTAGATACATATTTTTACGTAAAAAATATTATTTTTCTTCCACCAGTGGCGTGCTTACGGACAGAAAAAACTATTTCTAGAATCCTTGTTCAATTTACAACACGGTAATCCCGCATTAACAAGGGAAGATTTAATTTTAAGAATTCAGCAAGCCTGCAATGATATGGGGCGAAATCCGCATAAAGTATCTGCTCAATAAATGCGTTAGTGAGAAGATGTCGAAAATGTATTGAGGTGGGTGGATTACATTTCGAGCAATTTTTGTAATTTTACCCTTAATTTTATTTCTTTTTGTTATTGTTGAAAGCCACTCATTAAATTTCTCATGTTCGTTTTTGTGTACTTAATTGTTTTACAGAAATTAGGTAATTTAGTTTTTTACTGGCAAACGGTGTGTCAAACGAAAAAAAGTAAAGAGCCTTTTTCTGTTGTAAATTGAACAAGGATTCTAGAAATAGTTTTTGTTTCTAAAAAAACATAGGAGTACCAGTTTTCCATTAAAATTTCCCAAAGATCAGTCCGTACGCACGCCACTGGTTGATAAAACTTTTGACATCCTGTATTTTTGTAACGAAGCATTTTTCGAATATAGTTTATAATACAAACTGATATTACTTTGTGGTTCTTTGTCTGCCTCTAAAGTTTCCGCTTTCGAAAGTGGACTACACTGTATACAGTGTGTCCAGTTTTTCAAGTTAACACTTCTGGAAATGTAAGCAAGCTGTGGAATTTCGACAAGCCATTTTTTCAATTGATACCCTGCAGGCAGGTTATATTCTACTAACCATTTAATTGATGTGACAAAAACCCTACTACGATTATTTAAAAGGATCGTTCCTCCAAAAAGTGATATTAGCCAGTTTTTTTATTAGAACAAATATTATTACCAGGCTATTCAGCGCCCATCAAAATGTATATTGAGTGTTTTTGTATGGAGTGCCAAACTTCGAAAATTCAGACAACTAAAAATTATAATAAGCAGGTCAAAGATTGCCAAGATAGTGAAAACAAATATAAATCGGACAAAGAACACATACACTACAAGTTTAACACTATTTTATCTAATTACATTTTAGTTTTCTTCATCCTTCCAGGTGAACACATTTTTCCAATCGTCTTCTTAAATTTAAAATTGCTTTACATTGTTTAACAACTTGGTACCTATTAATAATTCAATACATTTTTTTACGTTAATTGTTTTTACTGCAGCCGCATAAAATAATTTTATACTTATGATTCAAAAAATGTGTTCGACTGGAGGGAGATCTACATTTTTCGCATTAATGTGTGAATAAATATTTTACGCATTGGTATACATTATTTATAATTTAATTTATGATTGGTTATATGTAGAATCCATACTTGTATATCTAATGTAAATATACAGGACTGGAGAATTTGTCGCAAATGCAAATCGAGGCAATCAATTTAAACTGTTACGATGAAATGGTAATAAATAATATAATAATAATATCTCTACCCCTCATTCTAATCACAGGGATTAGCCCAGAAGTCGGAGACTTGTGCGGGAGAGGGGGCGGCATATTATTATTAAGCAGGCCGCATTTGCGCCCAGGAACGACTTACGTTGGTAGGCCCTAACCACTATTCAGTGCAGGAATGAGGAAAACCTGGAAAACCTCATTAATTAGGGGGGTGGTCAAATATCAACCGGCATCAATCTCTCACATTGATCCAAGATAACATTATGCCACCCTACCATACCCACAGAGAGGCTGCCAATCCTCTCCACGAATATAGCTTATATACGGTCTACCGGCAGCTGGGCTCGAACCAACTCCGTCTAGTCACCTCGGTTCAAGTACTAACGCCTTAAACCGCGCGACCACTGACCGATCTAATGTAAATAAATATTGACAAATGGATATAATTTCTTAGTAGAACGTGGAAATGTCTCATTAACATGGACATTTGATCTATTGTTGTCGAAGATACTAGTGATTTTTACAAGATTTTTAAAAATGGAAGATAAATCTTCAAATTGACAAAATGTGGGGTTGTGGTCGGGCATATGCGTGTAGAACATGTTTTTCATGCGTAAGTTTAATGTCTATTTATATAAATAAGATGAGTTATAATGTGAAACTAACTATTCAAGTTACTCAGTACTGTGTCTCTGTGTGATATCGTAAAGAATATTGATTTGTTTGCCAAAGAAAGTAAAAGTGAAAAACGCGTTATAAAAAACGACGGATGCAACTTTCAGTTTCTTTCATGTAATTAGTTGAACGCACTCATAATATTGATTGACAAACGTTTAAGTAACTTTCTTCAGTTTTATTAAGCTTGCTAATGCATTTGACAAACATTAAACTCATGAAGTCTATTCAATAGTTACTGTAGGGAATTTCCTTATTTTTATTACTATTAACTATCACTACTATAACTATTATGGTAGATAACTACATACAAACTGTTTACTTTTGAAACGAAATCGAAACAATAAATGCATGTTAGAATTAAAATTATTTTTTATTTGTGTTGGTATTAATTCTAATAAATATAACAGAAAGAAACAGAAATAGATCTTACCTTAGATTGTGTAAATGTTAATTGATATAAAATATAGAATAGTTGCAGTTGTAAGTGGAATTTTTTCTAAAGCGTAACTAAGTCGTTTTTAAAGAATTTCAAACCGAGATACCTCTGAAATGGCATTCTAAGCTATTTTGAATTGTTAATTGCTCGCCTACACAATATTTCGACGTAACTGTAAGTATAAACTATATGTATTTGCTATTCAAAACTGAAGAAATGTAGCAAGAACTAGTTTTTAAATTTTACATTTTTATTGAAAAACTGATTTCACTATGACACGCTGCTAAGATTCTTGTATTTATGTATACATACAGTATGCGCCAAAAGTATGGAATAAATTCAATAAAAACAAAACAATTATTTTTTGGGAATAATTCTCGAACAGGTTGATTTTTAATATAAAAAATACATATTTTAGCGTAAAATGCGATTTTCAAATGTCATTTGTTTTCGAGTAATGACGTTTTAAATGTCATCACCATATCGTTTTCCTTGATTCTGAAAGATCGTTTAATTCTCTATCAGACAGTACTAAAATTTTGCCCTCTTACATAGGAAAGTTTTCGAGTAAATGACGATTGAATGTTAGAAAACGTAAATCAATTAAAATAAAGCAAAAACGTTATCATGTTTAGTTTTTCGAATTCCATAGTTCTTTTATGGATCACGTAGGTGAAAATCTTTGCAAAGTGTCATTGTCACACCGACTTTCTAATAAGTGTTGTAAGCGACATAGAAATTATTATTCAATTTAAAGTATTATGGCACATTTAACTGTTACTCAAAGAATTGAAATTTTAATTCTTATCGGATGCGGGAATATGACTAGAACTCAGCAGGAAGTTTGCGATTTATTTAATGAAAAATATCCAGATCGCCCTATCAGCCAATCAACAGTCAGTAAGGTAGAGTCTAAATTTAGAGAAACTGGCAATGTTGTAAATTGACTATTTTTATGGGGATACTTGAAGTCAAAAGTGTACATTAATAAACCACGTAATTTAGAAGAACTTCAAAATCGCATTCGGGACGAAATACGCAGAGTTACCCCAGAAATCATTCATAATGTGCAAGAAGAATTTCTTCACAGACTTGCGCATTGTCAAGAAGTTGGTTGATGGCAATTCGAACATTTAATTTAAGTATAAAATTTAATCAATTGTATTTTATTTTACATACCTCAGAATTGTTACTTTTTATGGATAAAATTTACGTTTTCTAACATTCAATCGTCATTTACTCAAAAACTTTCCTATGTAAGAGGGCAAAATTTTAGTACTGTCTGATAGATAATTAAACGATCTTTCAGAATCAAGGAAAAAAATATGGTGTTGCCATTTAAAAAAAAATCGATGACGTCATTACTCGAAAACAAATGACATTTGAAAATCGCATTTTACGCTAAAATATGTATTTTTTAAATTAAAAATCGACCTGTTCGAGGATTTTTCCCAAAAAATAATTGTTTCGTTTTTATTGAATTTATTCCATACTTTTGGCGCATACTGTATATTAAATTTGAGGCAGGTTTGCTACATCTATGATATATACATAAATTATTAAAATGTTCTCTAATGTTTTATTTAACAGTACATTCACATTAGCTGAAGTTCTCTTTTAGGTATATAATAATTGTGTATTGTATAAACACTTCCTCACAACATAAAGTTTTGTTCGACTCCCATTAGCGTAGTGAAAGCAACACAATTCTAAATTATTTTTTCGTAAAATCGTTGTATAATAATGACGAATGACGATAGTGACAATCGAAATGACAGCCTTTTAGGCACATGTGCTTAAAACAATCTTTTTACGCACATGTGCGTAAAAGTAAAATAAAATAACTGAATTTTAAATTATTTGTTCAAATGGGATAATTGGGGTAAAGTTTTTTAGTACAATTTCGAAGATCGAAGATTATGTCGAAACTATTTTGAATACTTATTTAAAGATTTTACGAAAAATCTTGTTCGATACATATTGCCAAATACGTGTTTTAGGTACTTTACGTGCAACTTGTATCAAAAATAGCTATTTTCTGATATCCAAAAATGTGAACAATTTTACGACGAAGGGCATCTGTCAACAGATATCTGGAGTATCAGTACATCAGTAATATAGAATTACTTATGACGTAAGCTTTGAATATTGGATTCACTACTGAATTTGTAAATTATAATAACAGATGAGTTAGTTTAGTGGTCAACTCGACAAACAACTAGTAAATGACCAAACTATGTTTGGACAGATTTGGAACGTTCTGAACTAAAAGTCAAGAGACATTCCACCAGATAAACTTAATTCTACATTTTAATAAAAGTTGTACTGGTATAACTTTTAGTTCGGAAGGTTCTGAATCTGGCAACAGAAACAAGAAATAATTAACTGGGCTGTATCTATGGTTAAAATATATGTATGTACACATTTAAGGTTCACCCGTATAGCTGTATTTCAATTATTATTTCCTTGTTGCAGGAACACTCCTCCCTCATAGGCAACGACGACGGACTGGGCCCCGTGCTCCTCTCCATCAAGACGGAGAACGTCGCCAACCAGGAGCACACCCGCATCCTCCTGCGGCTCCGCAGCGGAACCATGCACGAGATAGTCCCATCCTCCTGCCTGGGCTCCAGCCCCAACCCGGCCAAGATGGCCAAGCTGCTCAACGAGCAGCTCAACATTGAAAACTTTGTACCTGTTCTGCATCCCAAAGCCTCCCAGTTGATAGCCAACTACGACGAGCACGTGCTCGTCACGAACTTCAAGTTCGGCGTCCTCTACCAGCGGTACGGACAGACCACCGAGGAGGACATCTTCTCCAATAGCGACACCAGTCCCGCTTTCGATGACTTCCTCTCGCTACTCGGGCAAAGGATACAACTCAAGGATCACAAGGGTTACAGGTAGGTCCTTTGACTTAGAAAGGATGGTAGTTGTCCTCGGTTAGGATACAAACACTGTTTGCTTTGTATGAGTCTTTTTATTTTGAGATGCTGTCCTTTGATTCGTTGCCGTTCTTTCTCTCCATCACAATATAAAATACTGACGATGATTAACAAAACTTACAGAGCAGTCGAAACTGTTATATTCACATAGGTCAGTCTCTATGTTCAATGTGTTTAATTTCAAACCCAGCTATTGCATCCTAATTTTTTTACATTTCTCTTGTACAGCGTATAACTGTAATAAAAAATGCATCGTGTTGAGGTGTCAAATATTTCTAAATTCAATGAATTTCAGGTTTATATAGATTTAAATGCATTCTTTCACACCAAGTCTTTGTATTAAATCATTCCATTTTCATCAGGCATATTTTACAGTAGATCGACAATCAGTTGGAGATGCTAGTCGTTCTAGACGACATCAGCATCTACCGACGAGCGTCATACTGCGTGAGTGATTCAACTTATGCGATAAAATCGTCGATTAAGTATTTGAAAATAGCTGTGTAACATTTTATTTGGTGTGTGCCAATATATCCCAACAAAAAAACTGGGAATGAGTCCTATTGAAGCAAAGTTTGTTTCCCGAAGATCAAAAATAAGTCTGAAGGATCTTGAGTAGGCAAACAATAACGATACTTTTCTTAAGAGCGTCATAGCGGATGATGAAACATGAGTTTACGGTTATGAGATAGAGACTAAAGCCCAGCTATTACAATGAAAAATAGAAATTTCAGAGAAAAGATCTGAACTTTGGTGCAGTGGTGATTGATAATGCTCCCAGTCATACAGCTCTTCTTATTTGCGACTTTTACGCCTGACAGGTTTTTTTCTCAGTTTTTGTACTCTTCTGATTTGACCCCTACGACATTTTCTTCTAGCTCAAGTCCGCCCTCAAAGGACAAAGGTTTAGCACACTTGAGTAGATAAAAGAAACATCGTTGGAGGTGTTACGAAAGAATGCGGAAGGCGCATTCTCTACATACATGCACAGTTTGATAAACTATTAGAAGTATATAATTATATAGGAATAACTACTCAAATTTGAAGAGGTTCCTCATTAAATATATAAAAATCAGTCTTGGATCTTCTTGATGAGAACTGATATGGTATTCTTTCTGCATTAATTTAAATTCGGATCGGTCAGTGGTCGCGCGGTTTAAGGCGTTAGTACTTGAATCGAGGTGACTAGACGGAGTTGGTTCGAGCCCAGCTGCCGGTAGACCGTATATAAGCTATATTCATAGAGAGGATTGGCACCCTCTCTGTGGGTATGGTAGGGTGGAATAATGTTAGCTTGGGTCAATGTGAGAGATTGATGCCGGTTGATATTTGACTACCCCCCTAATTAATGAGGTTTTCCAGGTTTTCCTCATTCCTGCACTGAATAGTGGTTAGGGCCTACCAACGTAAGTCGTTCCTGGGCGCAAATGCGGCCTGCTTAATAATAATATGCCGCCCCTCTCCCGCACAAGTCTCCGACTTCTGGGCTAATCCCTGTGATTAGAATGAGGGGTAGAGATATTATTATTATTATTTAAATTATTCTTCTTTGCAGGGGTGGTTTGGACATCCAGAACGGCCACACAGGAGACACGGCGGTCTACGAGGTCTTCAAGGAGAGGGAGATCATGTTCCACGTGTCCACACTCCTGCCGTACACGGAGAACGACCCGCAGCAGTTGCAGAGGAAGAGGCACATTGGGAATGACATCGTGGCGATTGTTTTCCAGGAGGAAAACACGCCCTTTTCGCCCGATATGATTGCTTCCCACTTCTTGCACACCTTCATCGTCGTGCAAGTCATCGATCCCAACTCGTCTAACACAAGGTAGGATTTTATTTTTTTTTTTTAATTTTTCAGTACCTATACCTCTATAATGTCGCAAAATATACAGGGTGATTCAGAACTTATCTAAAAAAAAATTGTGTAAAATCCTTATAGTTTTCGAGTAAAAAATTATTGAAGTTCCGCGGTGTGCAGTGAGTGCAAGTGTAGTGCAACGCGAGGGAAATTTGAAACCGATTCGTGGAAGAGATGGAAGTCCAAGGCATCCACGGTGTATTGCAGCAGTGTGGCATATTATACATGAGGCTCAATTACATCTGTACCATGTACATCTTGTTCAAGCATTGATACCAAGGTTTAGTTTGTAGGCTTCCGTGGCTGTCGTTAATGGTCAGGTGATTTTCGAGCTGGTTGCCACGTCGTTGGTTTAGAACTCTTGACGTTTCGAGAGACATATCGCTCTCTTCTTCAGAAGTTACTCTGAAACTGGAGATCTACTGGTCGTCGCACTATTTATATCAGGGGTGGTCACTAATCTATGATGTTCCAATCAACCAAAGCAATCCACCGGAACATCATGGATCAGTGATCACCCCTGATATAAATAGTGCGACGACCAGTAGATTTCCAGTTTCAGAGTAACTTCTGAAGAAGAGAGCGATATGTCTCTCGAAACGTCAAGAGTTCTAAACCGACGACGTGGCAACCAGCCCGGGAATCACCTGACCATTGATACCAAGGGATTGGTCGAGGAGGACCGGTACCCCATAGCCGCCACAATCTACTGACTTTAAATCATTTGGAATTCTTTATGTGGGGATATTTAAAAAATTGAAGTGTATTGCACCGAAGTGGAGACCTATTATTGATGATTTACGCAAACGTATCATAGTTGCTACCAATAACTTACGAGTTCAAAACGGACAAGAAGCAGAAGCATTTGTGTTAGTTTGTAGAAACTGGATAAGACGAGCCCAAAATTTCGTTGTAACATCTGGTTTGTCAAACTATTTTGTTAATTTAAGTCCCAAATTAATTCTATTAATAACAATAGCGGCAGAAGCAGTTGAATTTGGTGTATAATATAAAATAAGTGTTATAAAATGTTATATAATATATTTTTCCTTGGATTTTTTTCCATTTTTTATCCGGTCGCCAATTGCATGCTTGTCAGGTTTTACAGTGGACCAGTTTCCAGTGCTATGCAAAAGTGTATTTTTAATTCATTTTTTAACTGCTCTTTTTGATTTTTTTTTTACAAAATTGTATTTCTAAGAGTCCCCTGTACATCACCCTGTATTTGTATGTAAAGTAAGTGATTTGAGTAAAAAGTAGGACTAATATAATAACTGTATTCAATAGTTTAGTGAGTTTTTACTTAGTAAAATATTTGAGAAGGTTACGAACTTGTACAGAAATTCAAGAGTTAAGGTATCAAAAGTTTTACAAGGACAACAATAAAGTCCCGAGCACGCAATGTAAGCCTACTGGACGTGTTGATGCTTTCAATGTTTAATATCATACTAATTTGTTATTTGGATTCGGACATTGCATGACAAAGTCAGCTATTAAATTCAGGACAATTGAATTTAAATTGCATAATGTGTTGTGTTGTAGTGAAAATGTTTAGGATGTAGTTCATATAAGTATCTAAAAAAGATTGTTAAAGACTGTAAAAGCAATCGAGACATATTTTATGCTTCATAAAATCAAGCTTTGTTGTCAATAGAATTTTTGTTCCAAAATAGACTTTATTGGTATATCTGTTTTTGTTTTTAGACGACGTTAAGATGTTATAGATATGGATAATTATCTAGGGCTTTATTTCTCATTTAATATATCTCAAAATTGAGTAGGTATTATAAAGTAAGACTGATTAGATATTATTATTGTTCATTTTAGGGATTTAACTTTATACTGACTTGAATATTGCTGGTTTTAGTTATATTCTATAATATTTATTACTGCATGCGCGTTTTATGTCTCTGATACTGATTTTTGGACTCTTTCTTGTACAGTTTATTCAACTTAATTCGCACTATTACATAAATAAAATGTTTAGCCTAAATTAATTTTCCAAATTTTATAATAATCATTGGAAGAGTATCCAGTTCTGTTAATAGAATTAAGTATAATTAATTGTATTATACCTTGTCGCTAAAGAATGTTATCATGACTTCTTTATTGAAGTGACAAATTGATGAATTAAATTAACCTTAATTACGATGATGGCATGATACTAGATTTTTTAAATAAAAAGGCCATTTAATAGAATTCCCAGAACAAAAATATTTATTTTAAATTTGTTGTATACATCGAACTTTCGCCTCGTTGGACAATTTTGCGTCCCGTGCTTACACACTAGTATTTGCGCAACTTGTTACATAAATAGCTATTTTGTCCAACTGTCAAAAAGAAGAGACGACTTTTTTAATCGCCATAGATACGCAAAATTAGCCACTTTTTAAGGCTGGGATTTTGTATACATATTTTTACCGTCTAACAGGGCTTCAAGCGAGGACACAGGACTCCAAGAAAATTGAAATAATTGGTTATTATTATATATCAACGTATTCACAAAGGTTCCCGCTAGTGCGTGAGATAATTTTCATTGCTCATAAAATCACAAGAATAATTAAAATAAATGTTAAAGTACATCAATTTTAGCCACACAGTTACTACGCCAATATGTCACAATTACGGCAAAATTATCACAGCCACAGCCACCAAATTACTTCACTCACTAGCAAGGACATATAGGACTACTTGTGTTTCACTTTCAGATTCATATTTATTGCTAAATTTACATTTTGTGTCCTCGATAAAATCATAACATATATCACCACGGCTTCCATTTTTACGCACGTCAAAAGGCACGATAAACTTCAGGGAACCGTGTGGTTCGGGCCTATACGGTTTGTATAGTGTCTCATAGGTCTGATTGATTCGCCGTTTCGCTCACTCAGGCTGTGCAATTCCTTCTCTACAAAATCCCCGCCTTAAGGTGCCCGTATCTCTCGCCTTATAATGATCATATTTTTGGTGTTTTTCAGGTACTGAAATCTCGAAAAATAAAACTCGTAGAGCAAAAGTAATATCAAAAATAGAATTATTGATGTTTTGTTTATACACTTTTACTATTTAAACTTTCCTCAAATAATGTAATAACTTTTAAAATGCATTTATATGACACACATAATTTCGCTATTCTAACCCCACATTTTAACAATTATTTTCACATACTTATAAACAAAAGTGAACAATCTTATATGCAGAACTATGTAACTTTATGTTATAACAATGTTTACATCTATAGTTGAATTTAAAAAAATACGTATTTTGAAAGATTTCAGTACCTAAAAATTCATTGGATAGATCGCTTTCTGATGTTAAATATTGATTTTACTTCGGTACCTTTGAATATTTGCAGGTGGCATGAAATAACATCCTTGTTATTTGCTAAACTCTATATTATTCAGTTCTTAAATGTCTAAAATTATTTATATTTGTAGGAAACACTTTTCAGGAATACGGCGCCCTTAACCGCGATGAATAAAAGCGCGCTATCGTAAAAAAATGGAAACAAAAACGCGATCGCGACAAAATAGTTATTTATGCAACAAGTACCTACTCGGCTTGACGGCCTCGTTGGACAATTTCACGTCGCATGCAATAAACACTTTTTGTATGAGTTGCATACAATATTTTTTTCACGTTCATGCAAAAATCAAAAAATATTTTATTTAGATGACATTAGGTGTAGGAAAATATGACGCCGATTTGAACGTTCATGTTTGTCACGATGACAAAGCGCTGTAGTAGAATGACAGATGAATGCAATAAAATTTGCATAAACGTAGAATTAGTTATATGTACAATACTTTTTCTACGTTTATGCAAAAACCAAAAAATGATATTTAGATGACACTAAGTCTAGGAAAATGTGACGTTGATTTGTACGTTTATGTTTGTCATGATGACAAAACGCTATAGTAGAATGACAGATGAATGCAATAAACATTTAATTGCACTAGTGCAATAAAGAACCACTTTTTCCACTAAATATATTTCAATAAAGTTTTGTTTTTTGCATGAACGTAGAAAAGTTTTTTTTCACAGCCCGGTCACTTTTTTCACGATCATGTCACTTATGACATTGACGCCAACTTCAGTTAAAAACGTATTGACTATTGTTATATTTCATGCGCGAAATCAGTGTTTTATAGCGCTTTCGAATAATTTTTTGTCTCTACCAAAAATTTACATTCTCATGCGCCATTATAAAGGCACTGATTTCGTTTGCGAGATATACCTGACAAAAGTTTACATTTTTTCGACTTCAACAGTCTGTAACTGTATACCTAGAGCATTTCTCAATAACATTTTATTTGATCTATTAATCTTCATCATAAAATCCACTGGTAACGTTTGGCCGATAGTAACTGAATACTCTTTATTTGTTACTTATATGTGTACCGTTTTTTTATTTATAAAAAATATCAAATAATTACAGAACCGAAATAAACACTCATCTTCAATGTCATCTTTCTCATTTAGACCCGTTAAGCGGCACAATATATAGATTCTGTTTGTATTTCTTATAATTTTTTAATAGCCATATGCCTATACTATTAGGATATGTGACATGTGTTGGATGATATATTTTTCAGTCGTTCTTATGACACGAATATGGGAAGTATTAGAATGGAAACGATTTCGAAACGTTTCTTGGCCAACTCGGATTAAAATTCTGGCGTTTTCGTTCACCGTTACGCTTATGTCTGAATTTAAAAATGACTAATTTTGTTTACACATAAGTCATGGGTAAATAAACTTTTTCAACACAAACAGAAACATTTTTACGATAGCTCTTATAAACATTTATAGAATGAAAACAACACCATTAAACCAAAAGTAAATGCAACGCCTGTATTAAATAATTTTATTACATATTGTTTGCTTTCTCCTTTCAATTTCTGCACTTAACATTCACGCAACCAAAGTTTAAATTTGTTCACGTAGTTATTCATTTGTTTAGAAATTTCTATTAATTTTTATAAAATTATGCAATAAAGTTATTAATTAAACCAGGCACAAATATTTTCATCTAATTTCACAACAATTTTCCAATTAATTTGCTATAAATTCGTGTATGATTATTATATAATCTCTATAATACATATAATAATCTGTTTGCGGAGCTCGAGTGTAGTTTAAAATAGAATTCAATTTATTTGTACACAAGGCGAAAAATGGATATTTTATCAGCAGTTCCCAAACAAAAAGAATTACAATTTGATAATGACTATATAACTGTGAATTTTCTTGTTCTTTCTAACAACCTATATTATACATTTTAGTTTTCCCTGTTGATATTTACCAGCAAATAATAGTGGCACGCCACTGACCCCTTATGTTAAAGTGGAATGTCCTAGTCCGCAATAGCACCTGTGACATCAAATGTATGCACAACCTATTCGTATGTATTGATTTTTGAGTTTAGCTGATACATGATTGTTGAAATCGATTACACAATATGTATATAAGAAAATATTTTTACTAAATGTACAACGTATTTATATATATATCAAGCCTGTTTTGCACGTTCCAATTACTAATGACTCAAAAAAAATCGTACAAATTTGCTATGCTTATAGCACCTTACAATGTTTTAATAAATTGACCAATTTGTTGGTTAAAACAAAAATCAGTTATGGTAACAGCGAACCTTTACGATAAGGCAGTGCTTCAGTAAAAATTTTAAAACAATAAGCAACAAATAAGAATCGCTAACTGCTTACTTTAATCATCAAGCAACTTTGAGGTACTTTTAAATTTGCCTCTGTGTAACTTAAAAACGGTAATAACTGATATGCAATAATATGTATAGGCAATCTTCAGTATGTTCATAAGCACAATAATATAATTAAAGTCGCATAAGGCACGCTCCATACCAATAGACGTATAGGTAAGAACGAGATGGAGAGCATGTAATGCGTTGGTATTCATTGCGGGAGAGAGATAGGCTTTTCAGAGGCATGCCTCGTCTCTATGACAGTACAACATAAACAGTCTAATATAGTATGCAATATTGTACGGTTGTTTCGTGGTCTTTTCTGCTATTAATATATTTAAAATTTCGTTTTAGTTAAGTTTCAGATGTGTGTACTGTATTGTGAAGTGGCGTAATCGATGCCCAGGGCCTCAAGTACCATCGGCAATGGCGCCATTGCCGAAGAACACAAAAACGTGAGGAATCTGCTAACGATATTATTAATTATTCAATAAATAAGCGAACTTTTTCAACATTGGCAAAAATTGGTATTCAGTTTCGACACGAGGTTATTAATATTTCATAATAAAATTACTCATTGTAATTTTTCAAAGTGGAAACATTGATAAGTACAAATGAAATATTACAACGGCATTGTACGACGCACGTAAATACAAATCAAAAATGTATTTGAAAGTTCAGGAAAATCGTCATAGTTAAAAAGTTCTTAATTAAATGAATGTATTCGCCTAAAGTCAACCTGCTTGCATCACTAGTTTAAAAAATCACGAACCGCCACTGCAAAACATAACACTGTATATCTGTATCTATTTTGTTTAGCTCGATGTAGAGTTAGTTTTCAGTGACCGTGTACATGCATTTTTTACTCTTTATGTTTCCCTCAGCTGTCCTATGTTCCCGAAATCATAAAAAGTATGTACTTATATGGTATTCAACTGGAAAACAACTTTCACAGAATAAGGTTTAGTTCAAGGTTATTAATTAGTAGCTATAATCACTATCAATTCATTTTTTAACCAAATGCAGTGCAACTAATTAAGATATTATTTAATAACATTTATACAGGAGGATCAATAAAAATATACCTTCAATAGTTTATATCCATTTTATTACTTATTTATTTGCCCGCTACTGATTGTATGTAGAAGAAAGGTGCGATTTGGCACTGCCTATATCGGTCAATGTACTTCTTGCATGGAAAAAGGAGATAATATTATCGGGGCCCGAGGCTCTCCCTAATTTTAATTTAAAGAATCCCTCTTTTTTATAATAAACTTTTATTATATAAACAATATGGTCCTAAAAAGTCTCAAAGAAATACCACCTAAAAATCACATTAGCAGTGTCAAGGATCAAGTCGTTGGAAAATGTTCGTTGTTTAAAGTGCATAAATGTGATTAAGAATAAATAAAAGGATTAAACTCGATAATTATTTAATATAGTTGAAGCAAAAGGTGTTGATAACAATAACTAAACTTTAAAAATGAGGCAAACGCCTTTATACTACATTACTCTATGACATCTCATTTCAAAACACATATCCAATCTTCGCCTAACTTCATCGTGGGCTGCGTTGATTACCATTTCGCCGTTTAACTCGTTACAAGCGTTTGTGTTTTTTTCTTTGAAATGATTAATATCTCGCGAAGGTATTTTGTAAATGTTATTTTTTAAAACCCCCGATAAAAAATCGAGGGGTGTTAGGAAATTGTTATCTAAATGTTGCTGCGCAATCCTGACCTTGCGGGAAGTCTGTTTTCAATGTGACGCAAAGGCAAATACTCCAAATTGTGAATTTTGTAGTCATGGCACCCATTGGTCTTCGTTAAACGGTTGATTTAACCAAATTAAATTCCCTGCTGGCCTGTCGTATGGAATTTCGTGGTTTTTCTTCGAAATACAGTCTAGCTGTATTAATAATAATAATAATAATATGACTTTATTACAAAAGAAGAAAAGATACAACAAAAATAATATTATGGATGGCGAGGTTCAACGAAGTTGCTCTTCCACCTAACCACCCAAAGGATTGCATCAAATTAACAAAATATATAATATTTATATTAAATACTCGGGCACAGACAGACATTAGTGAGGGCGTTTTGCAAATAGACTGGCTTTGACCTGCGCTCTAAAGGCATGTACAGTTTTGGATGATTTAATACTGGAAGGTATTTCATTATAAAGTACAGCAGCATTATAAGAGAAAGATCTTTGAAATAAAGCGGTGCGGTTTAGGAACTACGTATAAATCTTTGTGACGAGTAGAACAACTGTGTACATCGCTATTTTTAAAAGCTTGTTAAAAGATATTTGGGGTCTTATGAATGTTAATTTTATAAATTAGACTAGACATATGCAAATAATAACGCTCATTGAGATTTAACCATTTGGATTCATTGAGCTTAGAACTAATGTGATCATATTTTCTAAGACCGTAAGAAAATCTAATGCAAGCATTTTGGATCTGTTGAAGGCTTTCTTTGTTCCTATTAATGATAGCCGGCCAGTAAACTGAATCACAATAAGCGATACTACTAAGAATAAGTGAGTCACATAATTTTAATTTAATGTTGGTACTTAGCGAATCTCGGTGAAAGTAAAGAGTACGGAGCTTCATAAACGATTTTTGAATTAACGAGCTAACATGTTCGGAAAATCGGAGATCCCTATCGAAAAGAACCCCAAGGTTTTTACAAAATAGTGAACGCGGGATTTTGAGTGATGACGTTTTTATGATGACCAAGAACAAGTAGTTGTATTTTAGATGTATTCAAAATCAGTCAATGCGCTTGTGAAATCTCTGAAATGGATTTTAAATCAGTGTGTATGCTTTCCACGGAAGTTGCCAAGTTATCAATCGAAAATTTAGAAAATAATTGAAAATCATCAGCATACTGGTGAGAGCCTGCAAACTTGGTAACATTAGAAAAATCAGCAGTGTAAACAAAAAACAATAGAGAGCCTAAAATACTACCCTGAGGTACCCCCTATCAACATCAGAAAAATCAGAGAATACCCCATCAACGGCCACTTTTTGTCGCCTCCCAGATAGATATGAATTGATAAGAGTAAGGACACTATGGTGAAGACCAAAATATTTGAGTTTAGTAAGTAAGGTGGCATGATGGATAGTGTCGAAGGCCTTACTATAATCCAATAAGATAAGACAAGACAAGCAGCTTCATTAACATCACAAGCTCTGTAAAGCTCATCAGTCACGTGTAAAAGGGCTGTAGAAGGACTGTGATGTTCCCGGAAGCCTGATTGAGTGGAAGGTAATACATTGAACTTTTCTAGATAGCTGGTAAGTTGCTCATGTATAATTTTTTCAAGGACTTTGGAAAAAGTACAGAGAATACTAATGGGGCGAAAGTGGGAGATGATAGAAGGATTAGAATTCTTAGGAACGGGAAAAACAATAGCATCTTTCCAGCATTTAGGAAACACTGAAGAAGATATACATTTATTAATAATAAAAGTAATATGTTCAATCAAGTAAACAGAAATTAAATCAAACATTTTCAAGTTAATATCATCAGCACCTTTGGCATTTGATTTTAACGAATTAATAGTGTATTAACATTGTTTCTTATCCTTCGGTCAATTATTTGATTCTTCCGAACAGAAAATGCATCTTCATTTCGTCGCACGGTCGCCTCCAATCTTGTAAAGGTTCTATGATCAAGAATGAGGCGCTCTGGATACTTTTCTCAATATAACTACAACATATTAACATTTTCTGAATGAAAAAACATTTTTTATACACAAAAATTATACGTTTGACCTTCGTATTCAGTAATGACAAGTATGTTGTGATATGTGTGCACTTTAAACAACGAACATTCAACTATTTTCCAACGACTACTTGATCCTTCCACTGCTAATGTGTTTTTGACGGTGTCTTTAGGACAATAATTTTTAAACAGGAAGTAATACAGAAAAATGTCTAATACAAGTTTATTAGATAAAAAGAGTTTTTTAACAGGAAAAAAAAAATTGAGGTATACGAGCTAGCTATTAAATAACGAGACTGGTTACGAAAAAGAGTTTTATTATAAAAATTATTCAACATTCGAAAGCTCCCCTTCAACATACTCCCCTCCCCTCGCCACACACCTTTCCATACGTTTTTTCCATTGATCGAAGCAGTGCTGGAAGTCTTCTTTGGTGACGGCCTTTAGGAGCTCTGCCGTTTTTTGCTTTACCGCTTCCATCGACTCAAATCGGATCCCTTTCAAAGCAGATTTTAAAAAGTTGCACGGTGCCAAATCTGGTGAGTACGGCGGGTGTTCGAGCACTGGAGTTCGCTTACTGGCCAAATACTGCTTCACAGATAGCGCGTTATGGGCAGGTGCGTTGTCCTGGTGCAAAATCGGACCGTTTTTTACGAACTCGTTCTCGCAGTGTTGCCAAAACTGACAAATAGTAAGTCTGGTTGACAGTCTGACCCTCTGGAACCCATTCAGTCATCACGATACCGTTAATGTCGAAAAAAACGATCAACATTGCCTTGAATTTTGATTTGGACATCCTTGCTTTTTTGATTCTGGGCGATTCAGGCGTCTTCCAATGCATCGATTGTCGTTTTGTTTCAACATCGTATTGAAAAATCCACGTTTCGTCGCAAGTAATAATGTTTTTCATCAGTTCGGGATCTTCTAACCTTTCAAGGAAATCTGAGCAGACCCGTTGACGCAAGAACTTTTGGTCAGGAATCAGATTTTTTGGCACCAACTTCGCACAGACTTTTGTCATGTGTAATTCCTCGTGTAAAATTTTTCTAACCGTTTCTTTATCGGCGTTTACAGCCTCGGCAATCATCCGGATGCTCACTCGACGATCTGCACGCACAATTTGGTTGATTTTGGTTACTGTTTCCGGAGTTGAAACAGTCACAGGGCGACCTGGGCGCTGGTCATCTTCAGTGCTCTCTCGGCCCAGAATTGTCCCCATAGGCCTCTTGCAACAATTTATAGCACTCAGTCGGAGTTTTTTCAATTTAACGAGAAATTTGAGATTGATACGTTGCTCCTGTTTTTCGTCACACATGGTTTTCGGCACGAGAAAAAAACACGTTCGTTTCAAACCGCTACTGCACAAATACTGTCATAGTGACGGAAACGTGTTTTGGGACGTGCATAGACAAGATATCTAGATACCCAACGCACACACAAACTTTAGCAATGAAAAGTATACTTAATTTTATGAAAAATTGTTCAAATAGACGTGGGTCGTATCTAAGTTATAACGCTATTTTTTTTTAAGTTACACATTATTTTACAAACACTTTTTTGTGTGAAGATATTTTATGCAATACAGTGGCGTAACAAACACCTCCGCAAGACCCACGTTACCAGCTGCCGTCTATCGTGGCTTCATTCGTGGCCAGTTCTTTGCTTTTCATATTTTTTAAACAATTTTATTTTTATTATTAAATCGTATTTTTGTATTATTTATCTCGATGAACTAATTCAAAACTGACCTAATGGCAATGAATATGAGATTTTTTATTGTAATACTTTATTCATTGTAGTTTTTGTTACGCCACTGATGCAATGTACTAGCAAAAAACCTTCACACATCGCTAATGGTTCATTTTCAAACAATAGTCCATAGTTAAATGGCCACGGTAGTTCGCATTACATCACGCCGCCAGTGGAGTTCGTAACCTCTGATTCCGTGCCGAAAAGAAAAATGTACAATCGATAAGCACATCATTACATGTCGGTTTACCGAGCCAGAGGCATGCAGCAATTTAAAACGTGTAAAATGGGTCACAAAATCTGCAACAAATCTATTTGCCGCGCAACGGCCTTAAACGCGAAGTGCATACGTAAAAGGGTTTTGTCGATTAATGCATCTGGGTTATGGAAGTTTGAAGTCGGCGCACGTCACATTGCACTTATTTTGTAACTAATTGAGCAACTGTTAAAGTAGTTTACAATTTGAGTCCTGGTAGACGACAGTGGTGGCTCATGAGTGTTCGAGGTGGGGGCAAACTATTCTTCTCCTAGAACTTTACTGGGTCATAAATTGTTGCTCTGTTTTAAATTTACATACTTTTAAGAGTGCAATAAACAAGAAAAGAATGCAGAAACATGAACAGATGCCAGTTGCCAATAAATTATAATACAATCTACTTTGGTAAGCTGCAGATGTTCTAGATAATTTCGAAAATGATGTCTTTTCAAATATCAGATTGAAGATGCAGAGGAAGAACAGAAATAAGGTTGTAAAACTTTCAAATAATTTCAATCAACGATTTCAGATAATAATTCATTTTTATGATTAATTGTCTTCTTAATCTTCTATATTATGTTAACAAATTTGATTGAATTTACCCAATTTGTTTCAAGCAATATTGACAAGAGGTGAAGTAGACGTGGTTGTACACGGACTTCTCAAAAACATTCGAGTTAATGGTGAATTATGAATATATAAGCTTGACCATTTGGGTTTTAGTTTACTTAGACTTTTCCAATTACATCTTTCGCAACGTAGATTATATTTCACACAATGATTTTAAATCTAAAACTGTTAACCACTTCGGGTGTACCCCAAGGATCCAACCTTGGACCTCTTCTTTTTATTTTATGTATTAGCGATTTGTCCCTGTCACTAAGATCTAATCAACTTTTTTTAAATATACATTCTGCTGCTTAAATTTACAGGAAAGAATTGATTTAGTTAAGGAATGGTGTTCTAAAAATCAATTGCCAATGTTGACAAGTGCTAGATAAGTTCATTTACACTTAAAACTCAACCTATTTTGTTTAACTATAACCTCAACGCTTCAATTCTTAAACGTTGCAATACTGCTAAATGCCTTGAAGTTATCATGGACGACAATTTTTTTTTCCAACCACATCGATCAAATGGTTAACCATATCATATAAAACATTGGGCAGTTCGAAAGCGATTTAAAAATACACTTCTGTACGGCACTGGAAACTAGTCTACTGTAATACCTGTTAAGGCGGCAAAACATGCAATCGGCGACCGGACAAAATATGGAAAGAAATTCTGAAGGAAAGAAGTAAATTCAACTACTTTTGTTATTAAATATTAATATATTGTCTGAAGCTATTTATTTGTGGCATAATTTTAGTTTTTCTTTAGTTTTATTGGGTTTTTGCCACACTTCTGAAAAAAATAAAGATTAATTACATAAGCCCTTGCGCCAAACGGAACAGTCAAGGGTTATTTTTGAAAGTAAGTTTGCCTAACTAAAAAATCTCACTGAAAAAAGCATATAAGTAAAAAATAACAAAAATCACATCACTATCGCGCACTTCCGTGTTATTGACGTTTCGAAAAACTCTCTGTTTTCGTTCTCAAAATCGTAGTCAAAACAGTTTAAAATTTGTTTATCTGCTTCCATAGAGATGTTAAATGATTTTTATTTTATTGTTACTTACTTCTTCTTGATACAACTGTAGCCAACAATGATCGATGTTTATTGAACAGTTTGACACACACTTATCTCCGTTCAACAAAATAATCGCGGTCTCTTTTAATTTTCTTTTTGTTGCGTTATCTTCCTTCTCTAAAATTTTTGCCGAACCCCATTGAATCAAATGACCGTTTTCCCAAGCGTGTTCGCAAATTTTGGATTTTTCAAAAATATTACAGATAAAACTACCACTGTAAGACAAAAAAAAATTAAACATACAATAAAAATTTCCATACATTCCTATATTATCAGAAAAGTTAAGAAGAGTCGGTAATAAATTTAATATTCGAACAGTTTTTCGGACAACTAATACTTTACGATCTTTTTTTCTAAAATGCGTCCAAAAAATGATATACAAAATTTAAAAAATTGCATCTACAGTATACCTTGTGAATGCAATAAACATAATGTTGGAGAAACGTCTCGGCGTATGAATGTTAGAGTTGAGGAACATAAAAATTACATAAAAAGACGGGAATTTGAAAAATCCAAAACAAAACAAATTTGACTCAAAACTGTCAACATTATTGTTTGTGTGCATAGATTTGTCACTGTTTTGATATTTTGTGTTAAAAAACGAATTAAAAATGTAATGTAATATTTAGTAGTCGTGGATAAAGTATAGTATTAAACTGTCAAACTTGACATTCGTTTAATATTTTTACTACGATTTTGAGAACGAAAACAGAGAGTTTTTCGAAACGTCAATAATACGGAAGTGCGCGATAGTGATGTGATTTTTGTTATTTTTTACTTATCTGCTTTTTTCAGTGTGATATTTTTTGCTTAGACAAACTTAGTACCCTCTATTAAGGTTAATTATTAATAAAATTAATTTATAATGGTTTATAATAGTAATGGTTTTAATTAATAAAATAGTTTGACATACCTGATTATACAAACAAAATTTTGGGCCCGTCTTACCCAGTTTCTACAAACTAGCACAAATGTTATTGGCAGGAACCATGATACGTTTGTGTAAATCGTCAATAGTAAGTATCTACTTCGGTGCAATACACTTCATTTTTTAAATATTCCCAGAAAAATGAGTCCAAATGATTTAAAGTCAGGAGATCGTGGCAGCCATGGTACCGGTCCGCCTCGTTCAATCCCTTGGTGTTTATGCTTGGTACGGATATCATTGAGCCTCGTGTATGATACCCCACACTGCTGAAATGCGCCGCGGACGTCGTGGACCTCCATCTTTTCCACGATTCTCCGTTTTTGATGACGCATCTATTCCCAAATTTGTTTGGATAAGTTCTGAATCACCCTGTATGTACGTCATATATATTGTATATACGTATAAGAGAGATAACTTTTGAGGGAGACATGGATATGGATATACACCCAAATTTTACTATTACGCAGATATACTAAGTAGAATTGTATCAAATATTTTGTTTTTAAACCCAGAATGACTAGGGGGCAGCATCAATTGTTCGTATAAACGTTTTTCATAATTTTACTTGCAAAATACAGTGGTAATACAAAGTAGGCCGAATTGTAGCCTCCTGTATATTAACTTTTTAAATACAGGCGTGCAGCCTGTGCGTCGCCAGCGCGGGCTATAGATGGAATCGGCTGTCGTTATGAATTATGCACGCCCATAAAATTAGTTTTAGTACTCCGTCTTTCGTAAAAATCGTGTGTATCTTCCCGTTGCAGAAATGCATCGGGGTCTCGAATTACACGAGCCGGATCAGATTGCCCCGCACTCTCGATTTAAAAGAAAGTTATAATTTACGATTATGATATAAAGTCGCCTCTTGTCGACTTTTTGTTCTGTTTTTAGCTTCCCTCTACCGCATTAGAAACTCGTATGCATGGTTGTTGTACACTTTTACTCGCAATGAAATCGACTCTGTATTAGGAAAAGTAAATAAGCGGTTCGCGTTTTTAACCTATAAAGTAGCTTTCCATATTTTTTTTATAAATGTCGCGAGCAGGTCACACCTAAATTCATTAAACAGCAACCTGATTGAAATTTAGAAAAAAACTAACTGGACAGTACGATACTATAATGAAGTTAACATGGATACTAAAAAATGTACAGAGTGCTCAAATGCCAACCGGTTGCACATCACCAGTGAAATTCAAAAGCGTAGCATGAGGATAGTGGAAAAGTTTGAAACCTCAACATAAAGATGGTGCCACTTGTTAAATATGTTCTAACAATACAATTGCGCGTGCGTTGAAAGATACTCTTCTAAATTTTAGCCATGATGGTCGCTGTACTACTGCTACTTCTCTTACTTCTACTGATACTTCTGTTACGTCTACTACTACTACTAAGACTACTACTACTAGGACTACTACTACGTCTACTACTACGACGACTACTACTAGTACTACACATAAAAAGCAATGCAATAAAAAACAACGCAATTATTCAGTGGCTTCAAAATTTTTATTCTTTTTTTATTGGTCATAATTCTCATGGACAAATATTTTTTCCAGATACAAAGTGAGCGTAACAGCGCGCGATGACGTCCCATTCTTTGGTCCTACCTTGCCAACTCCGGCCATATTCCGCCACGGTCCAGAATTTAAGGAATTCCTGCTGACCAAGCTGATCAACGCCGAAAACTCCTGCTACAAAGCGGACAAATTCGCCAAGTTGGAGCTGAGGACTCGCACTTCGCTTCTACAAACGCTTACCGACGAACTGAAGCAGAAGACGTCAGAGTTTCTGGGGGGTAGCGCCAACCTTATACCGGGAACTCCCAAGAGCGACTCTGGGCCCGGTTCAAGATTCATAGACACCGTGAAGAAGGCATGGAGTGCTAGAGTCAAGACCAGTCAAAGTGTGGATAACAACCTGGGTAGTAATGGACATGAGAGGTTGTCTAAGAAGAGCAGTCAGCCCACAATTTCTGAATCCACACCATCGGTAAGTACATTTTTTGAGATCATATTTTGTTTCAATGAAATAAAATAAAAGGAAGTTTATACTTATTTAAAAATTGTCTTTCATCCAATTTCAATCCAATCCAATTGAATTCTACCTATTTCATACTAAGGTTAAGTTGATGTTGGCAACAACAAAAATATACTCCATATCCCAGACGATATAATATGACATCTGGAAATTAGGAACATATATCTTTGAACATTGCCATTTGTCGCTGGTACTTGTACAATGGTCGTCAGCTTAAAGTCACCACTTCCATGTTTTGTCCCTTTCTAGCACCGTGTATAATAAATGGCACTAGAAAAGAATGAACCATGGAACTGGTGACTTTAAGCTGACGACCATTGTACCTATTACATGCATACAAACAGTCTCTGTGTGTCTGTGTGTGAGTCTATTTGACTGTATATCTTTCCCTTTTGTCAGCCTGTCCTTGTCCGTCGGTTTGTTTCTGTCTAGGCATCCGTTGTCCATGGTGCCTACCTACATATTTGTCTGTGTCTATTAGTCTGTTCATGCCTGCCTGTTGTCTGTCTGTAGTCCCCGGTATCTGTCTGTTCATGTATATGCTTACCTACCTGTGTGTCAATTTGTTCATGTCTGTCTGTCCGACCTAGTGCCTGCTTTTTTGTCAGCCTGTCCTTGTTCGTCGGTCTGTGTCTATCTATTGTTCGTAGTGTCTGCCTAGTTGTTTATGTTGTGTCTGTCCATGTCTGTTTGTCCAACCGTATGAAACAGCCTTTTTGTTAATTTGTATTTGTCCTTTGGTATTTGTCTATCTGGCTGTCTGTTATCCATGGTGTCTGTCTGCCTATTCAAGTGGGTACGTATTGTATTTCTGTGCATGTATGTTGGTCTGTACATGCCTAGTGTCCGACCATAGTCTATCTGGATGTCTGCCTACATGTCTGTCCGTGTCTGTCTGCCTGTCTGTCCGACTATATGTGCCTGCCTTTAGTCAACCTATTCGTCGGTCTGTGTCTGTCTAGTTTTCTATCCGTGGTGTCTGTCTGCCTGTCCATGTCTATTCGTATTATGTCTGCCTACTTTTCTGTTCGTACTTGTTGGTCTGTCCATGCTTGTCTGTCTGAGCGAATGTGCCTGCTTTTTTATCAGCCTGTCCTTGTTCATCAGTATGTTTCTGTATGGTTGTATGTTGTCTGTGGTGTTGCGTGCCTGTCCATGTTGATCCCTGTATACTTGTGTACCTGCCTGTCCGTGTTTATTGGTCTGTTTGTGCCTCTCTGTATTTAACTCCTTTTTTGTCAGCTCTGTTTGTCTGTCTGTAGATGCCTGCCTGTCTGGCTGTTCATGGTGTTTGCCTACCTGTCTGTCCGTGTCTATTGGTTTGTCCTTGCTCGTATGTCTACCTGTGTCTGTCCAACTGTGTGTATCTGTCTTTTTGTCAGCTTGTCTTTGTTCATCGGTCTGTGTCTGTCTGTCTATCTGTGGTGCCTGCCTGCCTGTCCGGGTCTATCTGTTAAGTGCCTACCTACTTTTCTGTCTGTGTCTGTCCATGCCTGTCTGTCGGCCTGTGTCTGTCTGGCCAGACAAGCCTACCATTCTGTCAGCTTGTCCTCGTCCATCAATCTGTGTCTATGAGGCTGTCTGTTATCCATAGCGTCTGTCTGCCTGTCCATGCCTAAGCGTCTAAATGTATGCGCCTACCTTTTTGTCAGCCTGTCCTTGTCCGTTGCTGTGTCTGGCTGTCTGTAGTCTGTGGTGCCTGTCTGCTTGTCCATATATGTGTGTATATGCTTGCTTACCTACCTGTCTGTCTGTCTGATTGTGTGTGTCTATCTGTGGTATCTGCTTGCCTGTCCGTGTCTGTCAGTGCCTACCTACCTTTCTGTCTGTGTCTGTCTGGCCGGACGAGCCTACCATTTTGTCAACCTGTTCTCGTCCGTCAGTCTGTGTCTATGAGGCTATCTATTATCCGTAGCATCTGTCTGTCTGTCCATATTGGTCCATATATGCCCGTCTACCTGTCTGTTGGTGTGTCCATGTCTATTTCTCCAATCGTATATTGTATGTGCCTACCTTATTATCAACCTGTCATTGTCCGTCGCTGGGTCTGTATGGCTGTCTTTAGTCCATGGTGCCTGTCCATGTCTGTTTTTGTATGCCTGCTTACCTACCTGTCTGACCTTGTCTATTGGTTTGTGTTCATGCTCGTCCGTTTGCATGTGTCTGTCCAACTGTGTACCTGCCTTTTTGTCAGCTTGTCCTTGTCCATCAGTCTGTGTCTGTCTGTCTATCTGTGGTATCTGCCTGCCTCTCCATGTCTACCTACTTTTCTGTCTGTGTCTGTCCATGTCTGTCTGGCCGGATGAGCCAGTCTGTCCTCGTCCATCAGTCTGTGTATATGAGGTTCTTCGTAGTGTCTGTCTGCCT